>OZ014524.1:373839487-374448045 GCA_963966055.1 Lathyrus aphaca | reverse complement strand
ACCAAATCCTACGTTTTACCACAAAAAACACAGCAGGATGTTTTCAGGGGACCACAAAAATTCCAGAAAGGATATCCAGCTCATACCTGTCGCTCTCAAGAGGTCCCCACGAAATCCCCTTCCAAAATTCCCTAACGGATTTCTGATTTCGCAACCTTTGCTCACGCGTATCATGCAACAAACTTCGTACAGAATCTTCTTTTTCACACGTATCAAATCCTCTCAATCCCTCCTATAAAAGCCCAATCATTAGTAATGATTGGGGCGCGCCACCATCACCTGAAAAAACCCTAAAAAGGATTAGAACATATGAAAAAATCTCTACAGAAGTTCTGCTAAGATATCCTAAAAAAAACCTATTCACCTAAAGCTCGAAAATCACAGAAACTTCTTAGAATCCTACACTGAGATTCTAAGGTAGTTGAGCTAAACCTCATTCACTGAAACACCTATATTCGCAGAAGAAACGCTGAAGAAAGAAAGGCAGGCAAAAAAAAAAAGAATCCAAGGAAGCAGAGAACCAATCATCTACCGTAGACTTTGAAGTTTCTGAATCGGTAGTTTTCTCATGATCTCGACTCATCTATCCCTTCCATTGATTAATGTTCGTTTTTGCTTCTTCTTTTGTATGCTCTGATTCTTGCCTTGTATCGTGTTGATTTTCCTTTGAGCATAAAATCTGATTTTAGGGTTTCTGATTGGGATTTGTTTTGTTTACTTGATATATGCGTCGATTGGATAACACACGATGAAGCTTTTGTTCCATAAGGAAACAATGGCGGAGTATGGAATGGAGGCACTGTATGTCGATTTCCATTTTAGGGTTTCGGTTTACACTTTGTGTAGAAGAAAGATGGATGTGCCGATGAAAAATATTGAGGCTATATTTCTTCTCAAAATGAGTTTTATGCTGGATCTGAATTTAATTTCTATGTTTAGTCTGTTATATGCTTATTGCTTTGAGGTTTGTCCGTTGGTTTTTTTTAATGGGTAATTTGGGGGGCCATCAGAATTTATTGAGTTTTAAAGATACCATTACTTTTACACTGCCCAATGTATCACATTGTTCCCTATATTGCACGGCACTATGTTTTATCATTATTGGTTTACTGTTGAGCCGCGTGTCAATAAGATGGAACATCTTTGACCAATGACGCCGACGGCTAGGTTATATTTCTGGGATCCGAAATTGACCCGGTTTATTTGTTTCAGTCTGAGCTAAGTGGGCATGCGCTCCCACCTCTTGGTTCAGAGGCCCAATATTAGTTCTTTTTGTGTTTTTGATAGAAACTTCATGGGCTGTCTTATAAAATAATGCTAAAACAAAATTATATTAAGAAATTTTGGTTATCTTGGCTATTAATAAGTTAATTTAGGTAATTAATTAAAAATAAGTATTTGTTAAAATTAATTAAAGAATTAATCTATTTTCTATCTAATCATATTCTTATACTCGTGTTTAGTCGTGTGACGATGGTATATGACTTATATGGACTTGTATGTTATTCTCACTTTATGACTATGGATTGTCAAAATAAAAATTGAATGCGATCGCACTAAAATATTTGTTTTCAGAAGAAAGAGCGAAATCTTTAGTCTAACGCCATGTAAATTTATATACTTACACATACACACACGTAAGTCGATCATGATCCGATCGCCGTCTGCACAATTCTCGCTTTCCTAAACTTTTTTAAACTTTTAAAATTAAATCAAGGTAACGCATCTATTTCCATACCAAGTTCTAAACCCTAAAACCATAAAAAACAAACACAATTTTATCAAAGAATTTCTAAATCAAATATCGAAAGAATGGAATTCTGGAGTCTAGCATTCCTCGAATTCTTGAATGGACTCTCCTGAGGCTCGCTCCATGGGACGCAGTTCATTCGATCTTTCGCGATTAAAACACCTAAATTCATATATCAAATAACGAAAGAACTGAATTATGGAGTCCAGCATTCCTCGAATTCTTGAATGGACTCTCCTGAGGCTCGCCCCACGGGACGTGGTTCATTCACCCTTTCGTTCCTAAAACATTAATTAAATCAAACATGTTTTCTCCAGGCGAACATCATTTAAATCCTTTCTATCTCGCAAACAAGTTAGCGCTTCAGCCTCCTATCACAAGCAGACAAGCCAACGCTTAGCAGTAGAATGCGGTTTAAATAATTGTTCATTAAAACAAACCGACCAACCTTAGTACCACGAACTACGAGGCTCTGACTTTCCCATTGCACAAGGGAATACGTAGGCACACGGATCTCAATCCTTTCCGAGCACCCTAGGAACAAAACCACCATTCTCCATATCATTTATCATTAAGAAGACATTAATATAAGTTAGCATTCGATCGCAGATTAGACCAAGAGGTTCCCGTTGAGTACAACGGACGTAAGAGGTGCTAGCACCTTCCTCTTGTGTAACCGACTCCCGAACCGAGAATTTGGTTTCGACGACCAAGTTCCCTCCTTTATAGGTTTTATCTATATTTTCCTTTTCCTTTATTAGGAATAGATTAAAATTAGGTGGCGACTCAGTTTGTCTGTTTTTTCCGCGTCTTTCGCGAAGATCGTATTTTTTGAGGTACGACAATTTGCAACATGTATTCACTTCTGGTTGGCATCATTGCATCTTCATATTTGCTTCATTTCATCTTGTTTCACCTTATGCATTCATACTAACCATATTAGGGGCTTCTGGTAAGTTGATCAGGATGTGGATTTGCCTCCACATCCAATCTCTTCTTATCTCTTCATTTGCATCTTTACATGTCTTTGAAGTGAGTTTGACTCACTTATGCTCTCTCTTGCTCCCTTTCTTTCTCTTAGGTTACTTAGCTTCTTCAGGAAGTAAGTAACCTATTCTCCTTTCTCTTCTCTTTTCATCTGCTTCTTCTTCCTTGGTAGCCATCTGAAGAACTTCTGAAGATCTTTCTCTAAGCCTCATAAACCATAAGAATATCCAAGCATGATAACTTTAGGGTTGTACATAGTCTCCCCAAGTTTTTACCTTTGAGTCTCCTTGAGTCTCTACTTCTCATCTCATAATCAAGGCTAAATAGTTAAAGTTTTAAGACTCTGAGTTAGGGTTATGCCTGTATCCTTATCTTAGGATGGAGTGTATAACTTTAATACTTAGTGTTAAACCTTTAAGTTGTTTACACCTCCTAATCAAAACACCTAATAATCATTAAGACTTAAGCTTGTAACTTGGGCCTTATATTAGGGTTACATCTCTGCCTGTTGGTTCAGAGGGACTAACCCTAGTGTTCAATGGACAAGTCCCCCTCAGTTTTAGTCTTACAAACATAAAACACACTTCTTAATCAAAACCCTAATAAAAATCCACTCTAATAAAGGCTTGTTATATAATGACTTTAATCCCTAACCATGGATTAAGTTGAGGTCTCTTCCTCATCTTAAGTGTTCTCATCTATTATCCTTCTCTTAGGATGGTGTAATGAGTTCACTAATCCCTGATTCGAGGTTAAACTCATTACTTAACACAAAACAAAAATCCAAAAACACTTAATAATCACAAATGGGTTAATGATCTTAATTCTGTATCATTAGGGTAATTAAGTTGAGATTCTCATCTCTTACTTAAGTAGACTCATTATCCCTAATTAGGGATGATATAATGAGTTTGCAAACCCTTGATTAAGGCTTAAGCTCATTATCCTATGCAAAACACCCAAAAACAATAAAAAACTAAAAACACAAAAACAAACAATAAACATATCCTTCGGGACTCTTTTCTCATCACACTCACTCTGAAAACGAGAACTCGCTTCTTCCGTCTAACTCAAGACAGTTAGCACTCGAGTCAGACGAGTCATACACTTGAGCATAGACAAGCAAGCAGTTCACACCAAAACACTAAGTTTCTTTGAGTCAAACTACAGTGTTCTGACTTCCTCATTGCACGAGAGGATACGTAGGCATAACTTAACAGTTATCGAACAAAAGTCTCTTTGTCCCCCCCCCCCCCTCTCCTCTTTCTAGTTCTCTTTCCTCAGCCTCAGTTTTGAGCACTCACTTTCTTTTTGCACTGACACTCTGTACATCAATTCCTCCCTAGCCTTTTATACACGGTTTAGCACATACACTACCCCCTTTTAAACACAATCAGGTAAGCATGGATCCCGTCGAGTACGACAGACGATCTGGGTGCTAATACCTTCCCAGGTCGTAACCTACCCCCTTACTCAGTCTCATTGGTTCGCAACCGTCTTATCCACTTCTTTCTAGGTTTATGCAGCATTACCTTTCCTTCGGGATGAAAATGCCTAGCTGGCGACTCTATTCAACCTCAACCTCCAACATCGCCTCGTCCAGTTCGCATTTGCACCGGGATGAAAATCTGGGGAGCGACAATAAGCTATGACATACTGCAAGTCAAACTTAAAATTTAAATATAAGTGTTAGGTACAACTATAAACAAAAGTGTTTCTATAAGTTAGCAAGAAACAACCACCAATCTTATTAAAAAGAAATAATGCAAGGTTGGTTGGTGAAATACAGAACATTCAATGCTCTAACCGGTCATACATATAAAACAGATGTTAAGCAAAAACCTCATTTCTTTTACATCATCATAATGCTCTATTTTGCATGATTGAAAATTTTTCTCATTATGTTTTGCTTGGATCACTCAAGTATGGTCTTGCCAGCATCAATTAATATTTCTCTAAAATCATCGGCAACTCACCAAGAACTGTGTACCATTCTTTGTCCTCCACATCCACATCTGCCCTGTGCCTTATAAGGAGTGCTACCTGTAAACACATGATAGATATTTATACACTGCATTAATGTATGTTGCTCCAAAATTATGAGACTCCAATATGGAATGATAACTGTCATCATAGTCTTTTATCAATCTACATAGAAATTACAGAATTACTGAGGTAACAAACTCTAAAACCAATGAACTCGTCCTAACATCAATTAATGACATGTGTAACATAGGCGTCAACGTAATCGACAGAAGCATGATAAGAAGTATGATATATATATATATATATATATATATATATATATATATATATATATATATATCCTCTAAATTGAATAGTGCACTAATGATCATACCTCTTTGTTATAATAAACAATGACATTCATTAGAGGAGTTTGACCATCTCTATCGACAACATCTACATCTGCTCCTTCAATCAAATATTCACACAACTCAAAATTCCCAGTGCTAGTTGCCCGACTAAGACAGAACTATCAAACAATCACTAATCACATAGCTGAACCTTCAGAACAAGATAATATATCAAAACAAGATATCATATAAGTGCTTACCAGTATGGATTCATTAAAATGGCCACCACCTATTATAGAACTTCTTTGAAATTTTTTGGGGTGAACATATTTTCCAAATTTGTGCTCTCTATCACTCTTCCAAGCGATGCCACTCTTGTTTACTTTCAAATTTGTTCCTTTGATGGAGAAGTTGTATCTGACATTGAATAAACTCCAAGCTATGAGACCACAAGGTACAATTGCACTACCATTGACAAAATCTCAAGGCTTACAAGTACTAACTTCCTTCTCATCCTTAAGAGTCCTTAATTGCATATCACTTCGTCTTTTAACATACCTAAATTATAGAAAATAACTGATTATAAAACTATAAATACTCATGCATAATGGATCAATTATTACAAATATATATAAAGGGTGAAAATAGACTATACCAATCAGTCAAATACATTGAAGTTATAAACTATGGTAATTGTATTCAGTATATCTTTCACACTTTAACAAAACCTTATTCAAACATCGAATTTAACAAATTTAATGTTCGTCTATGACAATGTATGAAATCACCTCCTAAGATACTTGATACATAATGTAACAGAAAGAAAAAGGCATGAATGTTACTACTATGCATATTCTTCATGTCTGAATACAAGTACATGTAGAGTTGTTGGTCACAACTCACAAAGACAATTAATTATGCCATAAATGTTACGTGACGCACTACTAAAAAAAAGACATTTGGTTAAATGATTTTACATCAGGTATTTATTAAAAATGATGTAAAAAATAACGCGGTGGCAGTTTCGTAAATAATAACATAAATTGTTATAAGGGATTTTACATCGGGTATATAAAAAAACCGATGTAAAAAGTAATGCGGTGGCATTTTTGTAAATAACAAAAAAATTGATCTAAAGCCTTTTACATCGGTTTTTCCAAAACCGATGTAAAAAACCATATTAAAAAACAAATAAAAAAAATTTAAAAAAAAAATTTAAAAAAAACAATTATCTATTACATCAGTTATAAGGAAACCCGATGTAATATGTTTCTTAAAAATAATTAAAAAAAATTTAAAACAACTTATTACATCGGTTCGGAGGATAGCCGATGTAATATGTTTCTTAAAAAAAAAAACTTATTACATCGGTGGAGAAAGAACCGATGTAAAAAATATAAAAAAAAATAAAATTAAAAAAAAAGAAACTCTATTACATCGGTGGAAAAAGACCCGATGTAATAAATATATAAAAAATAAAATTAAAAAAAAATTAAACCCATATTAAATCGGATTCAATTTAAACCGATGTAATAAATATATTAAAAAAAAAACATAACCCTATTAAATCGGTGGGTATTTAAACCGATGTAATAGAGTTGTTTTAAATTTTTTTAACCCTAAACATAAAACTATTCATTTCATTTACTGTAGCTCATTTACTCTTCTTCTTCCCGAAACCCTTTCCTCTCTTCAGCCGCCGTATCCCCTTTCCTCTCTTCACGCCGTCACCACCTCACGCCGCCACCACCTCACGTCGTCACCACCCCACGCCGTTCGCCCTCCGTCACGTCCTTCCGCCGTTCGCACACCTCCGTTCGCCCTCTGTCACGTCCTTCCGCCGTCCCCGTTGAACCGGTTCAGGCCGCCGCCGTCTCCCTCCTCCGTCCCCGCCGCCCTCCACCATCCTAGCTAGGTAATACTGTTTTCTTTAATATATATATATATATATATATATATATATATATATATATATATATATATATTATATATATATGTAGTTTTATATACATTACTTTATTATAGGTGTCTAAATAATTTATTTGATCTGTATGCATTAATTCCGGAACATAGGTATGAATCGTAGTTGGATAAAAGCTAATCGATTAAGTGTTGAGTACGAACATGGAGTGAAGGAATTTCTACAGTTTGCTGAAAGCAATGCTAAAAAAAATCTTCCTCCTCCTAAAAGTAATGGTGAAAAAAGTGTTGATGTGCTTTTTCTCTGTCCATGTGTTCGTTGCGCAAATCGGGAACCAAAACTTAATAAGAAGGCAATCATAGATCATCTAATTTGTCATGGGATTTGTCAAAGTTATACACAATGGATATGGCACGGTGAGGTAGTAGAAAAGTCAAATGTGTCCCAAAAAGATAATATTGGTGTAGAAATGGATGATGATCGTCTGGAAGATATGATGCGTGATATTGGACAAGATTCGTTTAAAAAGGCACATGCGTATGATACTTTATGCAGTGACAAGGATCAACCTTTGTACCCGGGATGCACTAATTTTACACGTTTGTCAGCCGTGTTAAAATTGTTTAATTTGAAGGCAAATAATGGGTGGAGTGACAAAAGTTTTTCCGAATTGCTTGAATTGTTGACTCAGATGCTTCCAGAAGGTAACGTATTGCCAAATCGTTATTACGAGGCAAAAAAGATATATTGTCCAATGGGTTTGGAGTATGAAAAGATACATGCATGTCCTAATGATTGCATATTATACAGAAAAGAGTATGTAAACTATAATCATTGTCCGAAGTGCAAGGCGTCACGCTACAAAAAGAAAGATGGTGATTCTAGTGATGATGAGGTTGTCAAAAAGGGTCCTCCCGCGATAGTGGTATGGTACCTACCAATAATTCCAAGGTTCAAGAGACTCTTCGCAAATGCAAATGACGCGAGGAATCTTAGATGGCATGCTGAAGAAAGAAAATGTGATGGAATGAAAATAGATTCTTTGTTTCCAAATTTTGGCAAAGAGTCGAGAAACCTTAGTCTTGGACTTTCTACTGATGGAATGAATCCGTTTGGTAATCTAAGTACTAATCATTCTTCTTGGCCTGTTCTCCTGATGATTTACAACCTATCTCCTAGGTTATGCATGAAGTGTAAATATATTATGTTATCCATGATGATTTCGGGCCCAAAACAACCGGGAAATGACATAGATGTTTATCTAAGTCCCTTGATTGATGATTTAAGAGTATTATGGGATGAAGGGGTGGATGTTTTTGATGCGTATTCTGGTGAACATTTCAATATGCATGCCATGTTGTTTTGCACCATCAACGATTTTCCGGCGTATGGTAATTTGTCTGGTTATAAAGTTAAAGGGCATAATGCATGTCCTATATGTGAAGAAGACACAAGTTACCTCCAACTTGAGAAAGGAAAGAAAACTGTTTATCTTGGACATAGAAAATTTCTAGCTCGTTATCATCCATATCGTAGATTGCGAAAAGCTTTCAATAGGGAACAAGAGCATGGTGAAGCTCCAAAGCCCTTAACTGGAGAGGAAGTTTATCAACGACAACAGGGCATTAATGTTGAGTTTGGTAAATACAAAAAGAAATCAAATACGAAAAATTTATGGAAAAAGAGGTCAGTTTTCTTCGATCTTCCATATTGGTCTAGTCTTGATGTAAGACATTGTATTGATGTGATGCACGTGGAGAAAAATGTATGTGATAGTTTACTCGGAACACTTCTCAACATTCATGGCAAAACAAAAGATGGTTATAATGCTCGTGTGGATTTGGGTTTGATGGGTATACGAGAAGAGTTAACTCCACAACATATAGGCAACAAGATATATTTGCCTCCTGCCTGCTACACTTTGTCTAAAAAAGAGAAAACAAGTTTTTGTGAGTGTTTACAAAGTATTAAAGTTCCGCATGGTTACTCAACAAATGTCAAGAGGCTTGTATCTGTTAAAGATCTCAAACTAATTGGCTTAAAATCTCATGACTGTCATGTCTTAATGCAACAACTACTACCAGTTGCTATTCGTGGGATATTGCCTAACAATGTTAGGAAGACTATAACCCGGTTGTGCTTATTTTTCAATGCAATTTGTTGTAAATCCATTGATCCATCAAAGTTAGATGTTTTGGAAAATGAGGCTTCAGTTATCTTGTGCCAATTAGAGATGTATTTTCCTCCTTCATTTTTCGACATTATGGTTCACTTGATTGTTCATCTAGTAAGGGAGATTAGAATTTGTGGCCCAATTTTTTTACGATGGATGTATCCAACAGAACGATACATGAAGATCCTAAAAGGTTATACAAGAAATCCACACCGGCCGGAAGCATCGATTGTTGAGAGGTACATTGCAGAAGAGGCAATTGAGTTTTGTTCAAACTATTTGTCAGAAGTGGATGTTGTAGGGGTTCCTAAGTCTCGTCATGATGGAAGATGTGAGGGTATGGGTACACAAGGTTTAAATGTCAAGAGTTTAAGTATTGATGTGGTTGTTCAAGCTCATTTGTATATTTTGAATAACACGGATGAAGTTCAACCTTACTTATCTTCTCACAAAAGCATCATAAAGAAAAGGCACCCCAAGATGAATGAAAGATGGTTGTTAAAAGAGCACAATAAGAGTTTCTCTGAGTGGTTTAAAGAGAAAATTGCTAATGATGATAGTGCATCTAATACAATTAAGTGGTTGTCCTATGAACCGAAATGTAACATAATAACTTGGAGTGGATATGATATTAATAAAACTTGCTTTTATACAAAGTCAAAGGATGACCGTAGTACCACACAAAATAGTGGGGTGATGATTGTGGCCGAGTCCATGCACTTCTCTAGTGCTAAAGATAAAAATCCGGTTATGGCATCTACACCCTACTTTGGGGTGATTGAAGAGATTTGGGAAGTTGATTATGTTGTGCTTAAAGTTCCCGTATTTAAATGCAAATGGATTGATATCAATTGTGGTGTAAGAATCGATGAATTTGGAGTTACATTGGTTGCTCTTAGCAAGTTAGCTTATGCGGACGAACCTTTCATTATGGAGTCTCAAGCAAAACAAGTGTTTTATGTCACAGATCCTTCTGATAAAAGGTGGTCGGTGGTTATACAAGGAAAGATGCATGATAGTGATGAAAATCAAGATGCCAACCTTGATATTTCTGAAACTCCTCCTTTCTCAATAAATGTGCCTACCTTCATTGAAGAAAATGAAGAGGATGATGTGCATGCTATTCGCACATATCATGGAGAAGGGATATGGGAGGACTAGTAAGTTATTTATTTATTTATTTTGTGCTTGCTTTGATTTCTAATTGTTTATATTTTTGCTTAATTTAATGTCTAATTTTTTATATTTTTGCTATATTTTTTTGTCTAATTTGATGTCTAATTGTTTTTATTTTATGTGAACAGATACATGGCTGATTCAACAGATAACCCTTCTTCATCTAGTGACCCTACAAAAAAAAGAGTTAGAGGTCCCACTTTAATGACACAAATTGACAAAGTTCACCAAACAGGTGAGAAGATAAAGGTGAAGTTTGATCCAAGAACCCATGAATGTACGGGTTTTGGTAAAAATGCTTCAAATTTTAAGAGTTACATAGCATCTCTTGCTCGGCAGAGATGTAGTATTTTGAAAGATGAATGGAAAAACGTAGATAATGACATAAAAGAGGCCATTTGGACTGATGTTCAGGTATTTTTGCTTATTTTGATGTCTAATTATGTTTTATATTCATATGCTAATAACATATGCTATATATTATATGTGTAGGCTCATTTCACTATTCCAGAACCTCTTGATGCAAAAAAGGATCCATTGAAGAAAGAGTGGATTAAATATGCTGGAGAACGATGGAGAGGTTTTAAGACACAGCTCACAAGTGAATATATTAGAAAGCCCAAAGATGGTCTCGCTCCTGCATATATCAGATATCCTTATATTAAAGAAGAAGTATGGAAAGAATTTCTGAAGTCTCGGGATTCATCTGAATTTAAGGTTAGTATGAGTTATAAATTTTTATTATGTTTATTGTGCTTAATAACATTTTTATTATGTTTAGTATGATTAGTAACTTTTTCAATTTTTAATAGGAAAAATGTGAAAAGGGTGCAAAAAATGTGGCTAAGAATGCATACCCACATGTATTATCTCCTGGAGGGTATCGTTTGCTTGAAGAGAAAATGATAAATGAAAGGAGATTATCGAGAGATGATTCTAATGTAGATGATACGGGTAGCCCATCTCCACCTTCACGCCATGAGTTATGGAAGAGAGCACGACAAAAGAAAGGGGGAGAATACACATCACAGGCTACACAAGTTGTTGCAGAGAAAATTGTAAGTAAAATTCTTCAAGTATCATTATAATTTTGTTTGATAAAAACTATATTGACAAAGTTGTGGTGCATTTGTAGGACTCTCTAGTTGAAGAAGTTGAAAAGGGTGCATTTGTTCCGGATGGACGTCACGATATCTTAACAGCAGCCATTGGAACATCTGAGCATGGCGGCCGTGTTCGTGGTGTTGGAAAACACCATAAACAGAGCACTTTCTTTGGAAGATCACGTCAAAGACAAGATATCGATGTATCAGAACAATTTGCACAATTGTCATCTCAATTGGAAGCAAAAATTAGAGCGAATTTAGCGCAACAGTGGGTTGAAGAGCGTAAGGCAATGCAACAATCTTTCATGGAGACAATTAAGTCTATGGGTATCTCCCAAAGCACAGCAAATAATAATTGCATTGAACAAAGGGAAACTGTGGATGGAAGCGGAAAAGGAAGTTGTTCAATTGTAAAAGTAAGCAAAATGGAAGAGGAAGACAATGTTGAGAGATTAGTAAAAATGGTTCTGAAAAGGAGTGACACACAAATGGATTACTTTGAATTAGAATTAAGTCATTGTGTGAATGTCTCAAATTTTTATATGTCAGCGAAATGTATCAGAGAGTTGTTGATGGGACAACATTGGCTTGACGTTTCTACTTTGCAAGTATGGTCCACATAAGTATATTTTCTTTTTTATTACTCTCAAATATTTTAATATGTTATAACTCCTGTCACTTTGATTCTAATGTTTATGTTATAATTAGGTATATTCATCGTATGTGTATTGATACATCACAATCAGAAGTATATGGGATATTGGACTCTGTTTTGTGTTCATATGTTGATAATGTGGCAAAAACTGAAGCAAAAGTTAGAAAATACATACAAGACATGTTACGTGATCACGAAGAGAAAGTGTGTCACTTGCTACCATTTATTCATGGGTATGTGAATGAAATTCTATTTTATAACTTTGTTAATATGAAATTCTGAATTTTGTACTTCAACACGCACATACAGATCTCATTGGCAATTAATAGTCTATTGTCCAAAAGACAATACGGTGGTCGTCTTCTGTTCACTTCATCGGGAACTTAATCAAACCATGACGAAACTTGTTACAAAGTAAGTTTATCTTTTATGTTCACTATATCTTATATACATAATTTGTTACAAAAGTAATTCCATATTTTATGTGGCTTTATATGTTTTTTTTGCCTTCTTTATTAGTGCTTTAGGGGTTCATCAAGCGGCACATGGCATTAGAAGAAAGCCTACATGGCTTCGACCCATAGTAAGTGGTGTAAATTATAAGTATAAATTTATTTTTATCATATAAGTATTCACTAATGATGTCATATATTCATTTGTAGACAAGGAAACAAAATAACTCTGATGATTGTGGGTACTATGTGATGAAAAATATGTTGGATATTGTCTCTGCAAAGATAACCGATAATTGGATGACGATAATAAATATAACTTTACTTTGTTATTTACTTTGAATTTTGCAACTTAATGTGAATTTTCCAAAATAACTCTATATTGTTATTTATGTGTTGTAGGTATTTAATTACCCAACAGAATTAAAAGAAGATGATTTGTATGATTTGCGACTCCGTTGGGCAACATGTTTCTTTGAGTTGTATAAAAGTTAAGCTTTATCTGGTAAGATATATAGAATTCTCTATTTGAAGATATTGACTTTGGTGTTGTCTTTTGGTTAATTGGTGTTATTATTTATTTTCAGGAAATTTGATTTTTGTGTTTTCTACCGAAGTTACAACTCATATTCTTGTGGATATTGTAAGTTGATATTCAAGTGGGGGAAATATTGGTTGAATGTGTATTTTTTGTTGTTGTTGTAGTAGTAGTAAATTTTAGTATAAACCTCCTATATATTGAGATGATTATATGTGTATACTAGTACATTTGGAAGAATATATGTGTACTTGTACATTTGGAAGAATATATGTGTACTAGATATTTGGTTTATTGAATATTGGTGAGAAATATATGACAATAGCGACCTAAATATGGTCTATGTGAAGGAAATATTAGGTACCAAAAAATTTTACAGGAATTGCTAAATAATTAGGTACCAAAAAAATTACAGGAACTGCTAAAAAATAGTAAAATTATATAAATTTTCTACAGTACTTTTTACATCGGGCGAAAGGGGAACCGATGTAAAAAGTACTATATGGCACACTTTTTACATCGGGCGAAAGAAGAACCGATGTAAAAAGTACCCTGTATGGCACACTTTTTACATCGGGCGGAAGGGGAACCGATGTAAAAAGTACCCTGTATGGCACACTTTTTACATCGGTTATTTGAAGGCACCGATGTAAAAGCCAACCTATTACATCGGTTTTATCTTCCAACCAATGTAAAAAGTCCCTTTTACATTAGAAAAAAAAATTATATATTTTTTTTACATCAGACTTAAAAATTAATCGATGTGGTTGATATATTTTTTACATCGGTCCTAAAACCGATGTAAAATGTCTATGACTTATTACATCGGCTGCCTTTACATCGGACTCGGAACCGATGTAAAAAGTCATTTTCGCCCGATGTAAAAAGTCATTTCTGCACTAGTGACGGTTAGCATCGGAATCCAAACCATAACTAAAACATATTCAGTTAAGAAAATATAGAAATAAAACATTCAAACATTCAGTGAGCATCAAAATACAATTGAGTTGAGAGGACTCTAAACATTGAACTCAATAGAATTCAGCATAAGATTAAGCTTTAAAGATAGAAAACTACAAACTACACAAGCAGGTTACACAACATATATTCATCTCACATTGTCATCAACATCAGTGAAATTCCGCACATATGTCACCTCATATCCAAAATGTTTAAGGTACCTGCATGCATTCATGTTAAGCACAAACATCAGAATAAAAAACCCTCGACCCCAATTCTATTCAAAACACTTTAAAAATTGAAACTTTACAAACAAAAAAGAGATTTAATAATGAAATCTGTAGAGGATATCAAACGAAACAGCGACATGTGCATGACCGAGATGACTATAGTCATAAGCTGTAACTCCACAGGCATGCATGGAAACCTTGATAGGCTCTTTGGTGGTGAAGATCTCCTTCTCATTGGTCAGGGTATTGTAAACCCTCAACTCAACTCGTTCCTCCGCCATGGCCACTATCTGAACACCAATCGATTACAACATATATCATATGATTCAAGTGAAAAATTTCATGAGCAAAGAGAGAATCATAACATGCAATAAACACAAAATTGTGAAATTAAGAAGAAATTGATTGAATGTTACTTACGAATGGAGGTGGAAGCACAGTGGCGTAACATGCATAAAGTCACATAGTTCATTAACATAACAATATTATTAGTTTATCCATGACCACAACATCCAACCACTTCAATTAAATTTAACAAAGAAATGGGCATGCTTCATCGAATATTATGAATAAGGTAGGATGAGCATATAAACTTAAGACCAAAAACACCAAAACCAATTGTCCTTCCTATGAAAAGAAATCAAAAGAATAACAAAGAGATAATGAAACTACATTGAGATCGGAATGGCAAGAAAAACACCAGGCACCCGGCTGCACCAGCCGAACTTCACCTCCAATGTGTGAACTTCACCTCAATTCACAACAGTTATCAGAAAGCACATACTGCATGACTTGGTCTAACAGTTATGACTAACAATTATCAGTCTCTTTTCATTCATCACGACTTACAACCAACAACAATCCACTAGAGGGGGTTGCATAAAAAATACTCTACGGTGCAAGAACAGGTGCAAGAACCTAGAAACAGTGTACCTGTCAAGTAACTTTAAGACCTTATAAACACCAGTAAAAACCTGTGGACAAAAAAATTTAAAAATCATTAATGATGGTATGCAAATATACCAATAGGTTAATGGAAATTGAAACAAACTTTTCTTCAACTGCAGGAACTAAACAAACTTCACTATCATTCTTTCTGGTTTCAACCACACTCAATATACATGAGATAATTGATGTCAAATTCTTTAAAAATAAATGCTATTAGTCAAAGAACACTTATTAGAAGTGGTGTACCCTAAAATTTGACCTAGGGTTTTTATCAGTCTAGAAAAAAATCAAAGAGTGACTCTTTTGACCTTTTAGACTGACTTATGAATTTTTTTTATGGGATTTATTTTTAAATCTAATAATTATTAAATGTGTCCTAAATTATAATTTTTTACCTCTAAAACAAAAAGGGTTATATTAGGCTAATTATTAATTAATATTATTATTATTCGTTGGATAAATATTTTTTGGTTTAATAATATTATTACTAATATTATTATTAAAAATATTATTTTGGAATTTAAAATACTATTATGGGTAGGATTTTTGGTTAAAATATAATTATTAATTATTGTTGGGATTTATTAATAAGGGTTTTATTTTATTATATATGGTTTTATTAATAATATTATTACTGTTCCGGACTGACCCAATTTTCAGACTTTGGCCCAATCCATCTTCTAGTCCATGATGGCCCAACAACTCTTTGGCACCTGATGCATTCTCAGTCTGCCCGGAAGTCCGTCCGACCGACTACCAACGCCGCCAACCATGATTCACACCCAGCAAGGGTCGAATCCCCCAGGATCTGCCAAAGGCCGCTTGCTTGACAAGCCCTTCGCTCGGAAATGACACCATCCGATCGGGGCCTCGTCCGAGCAGTCCAAGTGTCCTTCCAACGGTTATTTTCTGGAAATTACCTATTATTGGGGGATCCACGATCCAGGCCCAATAAAAAGGACCAATAGCCATGCGCTGAGGGTATTATATAAACCCTCTCATATGAGAGGGTCAGGTATTCAATTTCTCACTCTAAATTTCGTACTTGCTCACTCGTTGCTCGCTCTCTAACTTTAGCATTGGAGTGCCTTGTAGGTACACCCCCTGCCTCTCACCATCAACCGTGCTTCATCCACATTTGATGTCGGCCACATCGGATCCTGATCTCCAGGTACGATCAATTACTAATATTATTAATATAGGATTTTAGTAAATTATTATTAATATTAAGTTTATTAAGATATTATTATATAGGAGTTACATCGATTTTATTTTTAATAATGGTATCGTGGGGATTTATTAATAAGGGTTTTGTTTTATTTTTATTTTTAAATAAGGGATGTATTTGGATTTAATAATAATATTATTACTAATATTATTATTATATTATATTTTAAATTTTTAAAATAAGTAGAGATTTATTTTATTATATACTAATATTTATATCAATTTTATTGTTTTTTGGTCAGATCCAAACTTCTAACCCTAATTCTGTCTATAAATAAGATCGCTGTCTCTCCTATTTTTTGACCTACAATTCACAAATCATACCTAAAAAAAAGTTGTTGTTCTTCACACTGAAGAACAACAACACCTAAACCCTACCAGTTATTCTATCCAGGAGAAAGGGAAAGGTGGAATTGGTGGCAGGAAGAAAAAAAGCTAGACCCCGATTCCGTAGGTTGATATCTTCCAACTAACTGTATATTTATTCTTGAATTCTTGTTGAAAAATATATACGTTGTTTTTTATTGTTTTGGTTGACGGTTCAAATTGTGTGGGTTTATGGGTGTTAATTTTAGGGCATGGTTTATTTCGAATGAAATAGTTAAAATAAAAAGGTACAACAACAAAATATTCTAAACATGGGTCTTTCTTTAACTATTACTATAAGTTTTTTTTTCTTTTCAACGTTGCAACTAAAATTAGGATCAGTCTCACTAACAAAAGTTAATTTTTAAGACATTACCAAAATTATTTGTAGTTAATCTATAATAAAAAAATATAACCATA
This sequence comes from Lathyrus aphaca, assembly GCA_963966055.1. Lineage (NCBI taxonomy): Eukaryota > Viridiplantae > Streptophyta > Magnoliopsida > Fabales > Fabaceae > Lathyrus > Lathyrus aphaca. The sequence goes on along the minus strand of OZ014524.1, from coordinate 374,430,821 downwards.
ACCTTTTTTAACTAAAAATTACTAGTAACCTTGTCAAGAAAAACACAAATTACCTTTTTAACCAAAATTGCTTGTCAAAAACACAAATAACCTTTTTAACCAAAATTGCTAAGTAACATTACTAGGGAAACACAAATAACCTTTTTAACCAAAATTGCTAAGTAACATTACTAGGGAAAAGCTGCAATTCTTTCTAATACTGTCCAGAAAAAAAACAAGTTGTGGTTCTCAATCAACTCTACAAATTAAGCTTTCATGGTAATACCAAATCACGCTTGGGTCTTAAGTTAATCACACACAACAATAACCATAAAATTATAGCCATACTCAAATCGCAAAAGAAACTGGAAAAATCTGAAACAATAGGAATTGAATAATAAGAAAAATATCATATAATCTTCAACAAATTATTCATAAATCGACTTCGTAACTTTGCGAAACCGCATAAATCTGCCGGCACCACCACCGTCGCTGGATGCGCCTCCGTCGCGACCCCTCACGCCTTTTCCAACCACGGATTCGCGAATGGAAGCCGCTTTCCCTCAATCGCGCCACCAGCATCGGAGAATTACCGCCGATCTCCGACATCACCCACAGCGCGCACGTTGTCGGCAAAACATCCGGCGAGTTTTCCCGCATTCAAGTTGTTATATTTATATATGAATTTGAGAGTGTGGATATTGTTTCCGGCGAGTTTTCCCGCATTCAAGTTGTTATATTTATATATGAATTTGAGAGTGTGGATATTGTTTGGGATTTTGATTTTGAAGAATTTGGGGAAGAAGAACGTGAGATGAGATGAAAGAGATTGTAAAAATGGAGAAAGGAAACGGTTTAGGTTTTCTTTTCTTACTGATATGGAGGTTTTAATTGGTCATGGTTCTTTTTAATAAAAAATAAAATTTAAATGATCAGTTTTGTGTTTTTTAGGAGAATTTCATAATAGAAGTTTAACTCTACAAAATTATATAAATTTAAATTTTTTAAATTATTTGATATTTCATTGAATAATTTTAAATAAAAATATAATAAAATTTAAAAAAAAATTACATACCTAAAATTTATAAAAGTTTCCCATCAAATATCAGTTTTAAATTCTTCTTATTATATCATATTTATAATTTAATATATGAACACGTGAATAATGTCTGGATCATGTTTGCAATTTCAGTGATTAACAAAACTCATTGAATTTAGATGAGTAAAACTAAAACTACAAACATGAATACAATCATGTTTCTAATTCAAATAACATTATTTTTAGATATTAATCAATTTGTTCAAACGTAAAATTTAAAACAGTTTCCCGTCAAATATTAGTTTTAAATCCTTCTTATTATATCATATATATATATATATATACAACTTTTACAAATCTACTTTTACAAACCTACAATATATGACAGATTCCCATCAAATTTCAATTCTAAATGAATATTTTATCCATCTTTTGTGTAGGAGAATTTCATAATAGAAGTTTAACTCTATAAAATTTTAAATTTCATTTTAAATATTTAAAAATTTCATATTAGAACATTTAAAATTTAAAATCATTCCATTTTTAAATTATTCATTTTTACCTTAGTATGTTTTTTTAAATTTTTCAATTATTTATTTTTAATTTAGTAGAAAAAAATTGTATAAATTATTATAATTTATCATTATTTTTTCATGATTACTATTTATTATTATTTATTCATGACTACCAATCATCTTTTCTTTTTCGTGATTACTATTTAATAAAATGTAACACTAAAAGTTAGTGTAAATAAAAATTGGGAGGAAGAGAAAAAAAACATATATAAAAACAACTCGAGTGGATTTAATTTTGTATGACCATCTTTATAAAAAAAACTATATATGAAAAAATAAATTGATTTGATATTTTATGTTATTTTTCTGTTACTAATATAAATACCTATAACATAGTCATACAATTTTTTAAATTATTTATTTAGAATCAAATTAACAAATTAAATTATAAAATTAAATAAATTAAATGTTAAATAAAAAAATAATATTTAACATTTATTAGTGTAGATATCAGTAGATAAATAAAAAATCAGATATAAGAATATTATAAAAATCAAAATAATTTTTTTCTTACCTTAGTATATTTAAATGGTTTTTTAATTCTAAATTATAAAATCAAAATAACATTCTTTAATATTAAAAGTTACTTCAATTTATTATTAAAAAATTATTACAATTTATTTCAAATCTAAAATTATAAAAAAAAAATTAATAGTACATGTATTGCAATTAATTAAATTTAACGATTATAATAGAAATTGTCAAAAAATTATTCATCTTTGATGGTAATGAGATTAAACTCTTTAATTCTTAATAATATAATTGTGACAATATACATGATCAATAATTAATATTTAACTTTATAATTATGATAATTAAATATTATTTAATCTTGCAATTAGTTAAAAATAAACTCTTTGATTTTAATAATTGAAGCAACATATATAACAATAATTTATTTATTTATTATTATTAATGATTAAGATCAATAATTGATAATGATTATATTTATTATTTAAAATAAATATTTGGAAAAAAAAATTCCAAAATAAAAAATCACAGCATATAAAATTAATATAAGAAATTAAGAAAATAAAATTTTGTGTTTTTCATTAGAAAGTTATGTATTTAACTATCATTATTGTCTATTTTTTTTATTAAAACATATATTATATTATATTTTCTAGTATAAATACTCCTATCTTAAATAAACCAATAATGAGTTATTTTTTTAATTTCTAATAATATAATATTACATATAAAATTTTATAAAAATAATTTAATATTAATTTTTTATTTTGTAATTTTCATTTTATAGATTCATTTATTGTGTAACCAATTTAATAGGTTAATAAATCCAACAACAATATTACGTATAAATTACAAAATACAAAATTAATAAATCCAATTGTATTAATACTTGAACTTTTCTCCTTAATAAAAATATTTATAATTTATTCAGTTTTATAAAAATAATTGTAACTTATTCCAATTTATAAAATTATTGTAATTTTTCTACGTTTATAAAAAACAATTGTATCTTATTCTCGTTTATAAAAATGGTTGTATCTATTTTTTTTACCATTTATGATTATTATTATTTTCACGATTACCATTTATCGTTAATGTTTCATGACTATCATTTATCATTTTTTATTATGATTGTAGAAGCACGTCTTCAACCTCGAAGATTTTGATGAAGACAACACGGCGCATATTTTTCAGACCTGCAAAAAGTCAATAGCTCCAACTGATCAAGCTTCAAGCAACCGGCTTTGCAATCAAGCTTCGTATGCATCATCATTCTACTTCATGCTTGGACGTTTTTGTTTAGGTATATCAATTCCTCTTTAAATTGATGTACAAGTGTTCACGCATTCAATCATATATTAGCATATTGCATAAAATACTTTGATATATTTTTCAAACCAATTAACACTCTTTAAAAACCTTCTGTTTCTGTTTTTAACAGTGTTAACCGGTTAACGGGTTCAAATTTTCAATAATTCAGTTAACGTTTATAGGCGTTAACCGGTTAACCATTTGGTTAACCGGTTAACACTGTAATATTTTAAAAAATATTCTCTTTAAATTTCAAATTGCACCTTTTGATTATATCTCTTCATAAATTATTTTGTTTCATAATTTTTCATACCTTTTCAAAAGGGTGTCTTGTATAATATAAAATCTGAATTTTTTCAAATTCAAAAACACCTCCTACATTTTTTTTTTGTAAAAATCACTTGAATAAAATTCATCAATTTTCAAATATTTTCATATTTTTCAAAAGTGTTCATAAGATATTCATCTTTCATACTTCATGTTTGAACACTTGTATTGATATTTGAAAAGTGAATTGTGTACATAGGAGAAGATCATTTTTGATATTAAATCTTTGTATTACTCACTCAAAATTACAAAAAGTATAGAAAGGTATTTCTATTTGTGACTTGTGTTCCAAGGATTGTTTGGACATAAGGGTAAGTGTGGCAAGAGGATTGTTCTTGCACACTTGTATGTTAGTTTGTTAGAAAGTAGGCCTCACCATTGAAGGTGTGATAGGTTGTACTTTTTCTAAAAACTAGTGGAAATCTCTTTCAAATTTGAAATTCTGGGATCAGGTACGTGATGTCGAATGAGATGTTTAAACACTTGAAAACTTAAACAAAACTTAAAGTGCAGGTAAATTAAACAACACAGGAAATTGTTAACCCAGTTCAGTGTATCACCACACTTACATCTGGGGGCTACCAAGTCAGGAAGGAAATCCAATATAAGTAATCTTAATTCTGGACTTAAACCACTCAGTTTAATCCTTCACTTAATAACTACCTAAGGCAATTTCTACCTAAGACACAACTTAGATATGAGTACCAACTCACTCCCCCTCAATCACACAGTGATATGTTACAATGTTTAATAAAATTGAAGTCACACTTCAAACAAAACAGCTTGATCTTACTTCACAGTTTCAATCAAGACACAATACACTTTTGCTTAAAAGCTCATAAAGTGATACACATATACAACCTGCTATTAAAACACAAACACCCTATTTGGTCTTCTTAATTTCGTACTCTATTCTGAGAGTTTCTGTTGCTTAAATAGATGCTAGAATTTTGGGCTTTCTGTAGGTTATCCAATCCTGATACGCATGCTGCCATCACCTTGAATTAGGGTTTGTTACTTCCTTGATTCTAGGTGAGTCAGTTCTTCTGTTTATACTGAGATCATATAACCAATCTCCCTACAGATGCGCTTTCTTCTGTTTTATCCATTCACAATTAATTCCAGATAAATTCCCTGAATTTACTCAGTTCTGTTAAGCATTATTTAATTTTGGTAGCAGGTTTGAGATGTCATAACATCTGGTGTGACATCCTGAAATCTGAACTTACTTCATTAACTTATATAATGTCACAACATCTGGTGTGACATCCTAAATTAAGTTCATTAACTTATACTCTGTTTGATAATGTCATAACATCTGATGTGACATCCTGAACTAAGTTCAACACTTCTTGTTGGTCAAAAATTCTGCCAATTTTAAACATCTACAAACTCCCCCTTTGGCTAATTTTTGGCTAACACATTCTTCTGGTTTTATCAGAGTGCAACAGAGTTTCATTTATCAGAGTGCAGCAGTTCTTTTCTGTTGAGTCATGTATGAGTTTACTCCCCCTCAAACTTGTATGTGTTCTGACTTGTTCAACAGAAATTTTTCATTAACAACAACTTAGTTCAGAAGCAGACATTAAACAAACAAAAGGCATTTTTCATTAATCATGTAAACTGCAGCAGACATTGTTGTTGTTCTGTTCTCTTCTCCCCCTTGTTAGACATAAATTGGGGCCAAATTACATAAGCAGACAGAAATACAAAATCAAAATTACAATGCTGATCCAGTACACTTTCCTCACACATTTTCACTCAGAATCTTCATATTCAGTATCTTCCTCTTCTTCAGTTTCATCATCAGAGTCAGCAGCCTTCTGAGCACTCTCTTCTATTTCCAGCCTTTGAATAATCTCCTCAAGCTTTTGCTTCCTGGCATCCAGCTCTTTGCAGGTGTTCTTCAGCTAAGCAATCAAGGCAGCTTTGGATATAGGAGACTTTGCTTTTGAAGGTCCAGCAGATTTCCCAATGGGAGCTTCAACATCAGTTGCATGATGGCTTAAGAACAACTTGTAGTGGAAGGCCAGAGGACTTTCTCTTTTGCAGATTGAATCCTTCTCAGTGAGGATACCTGGATACTGACTGAGGATTATACCACATAACAGAGATGGAAAGGCAATAGGCAGATTTGTTGCAGATGTCCCTGCATGCTTCAATGTTTGATCAAATATGTAAGCCCCAAAGTCCAGCTTTGTTTGGGTGCCCACAGCATAAATGAATCTGCCCAATCCAGTTGCTATTGAAGAGGTATGGTTTGTAGGGACCCAGTTTACAGTGCCAATCCTATGCAGCATTGCATACTTCCTTGTTAGTAAGCTAACAGAAAGTTTGCCCTTGACTGGCCAAGCTTTGACTTGATTGGCAGTGATGACCTTGCAAACCTGGTTATCAGTCTTCCCCAGTTCATTAGGCCCATCAGATTCTCTCCCTAGGTATTGATTGATAACCCTAGGAGAGAATTCCACACATCTCCCTCTTACATACACCTTTCTGAATTCTTCTGACTTGCCATCAGCACAGTCTTCTTGCAGGTTGACAATAAACTCCTTGACTAGCAGCTCATAGCAAGCTGAAAAGTTTGAAACTATCTTGAATAAGCCAGCAGATGATATGAGGTCTATTACCTCAGTGCACTCCAATGCATTGCTGCCCAGCTCTCTTTCCAGTGCCACTCTTCTTTGGTAGACAAATTTCCATCTGCTCACACTTGACACATGATGGAAAGAAACATTATCCAGAGGAGCTTCTAGAACAGCAGAGGTAGACCTTGAAGGTGCTGGTTTCTTCTTTGGTTGGGATGCTGGGACATCCTCTTCAACATCTGAATCTGGTGGAGTGACAACTTTCCTCTTTTGTGTATTCACCTTGCTCCATTGTTTAGTAGGTCCAAATACCACTTTGGCCTTGTCTTTCTTTGGAGTAGGCTGCTTCTTTTCAGGAGTTGCATGTCCTGCAGTCTTCTTTTCTTTCCTAGTCATAAGCCTTTTTGCTATGCTAGGGTCCACAGAGGCAATGATCTCTGTGTCAGAATCATGCTCTATGTCTACAACAGGAGGAGGTTGGGTAGTCTCCTCTTCAGCAGGTGGATCAACAGAAGCTTGGTCATCCGTGGCTTCATCATCATCATCAGTTGAGGCCTTGTGCTGGTCCTCAGATGTTTCAACATCTATTGGAACATCCTGTTGAACAGGAGTTTCCTCTTCAGCTTGATTGGATTATTCTTCTTGTGGAGCTGGCATGGTGTTCAGGGGAACATATATACCACTCACAACTCTTTGCTCAGACAGAATCCTATTAACAAGATCCTTAATAGAAGCATCCACATATTCAGAAGCTTTGGGTGTGGTGTTTGAGGAAGAAGGGATCCCTTTGACTTTGCTGAATACAGGTTCCTTTGCTCTTCTCACATTAGGAGTTCTAGGATTTTGAGCAAGAGGAACACTTCCTCTGATTTTGTCTATGGGAGTTGAATCCATAGGTACCATAGAGATTGGGGTTTCATGCACCACATCTTCTTGGTTAAGTTTTTCATCAGTGAGGTTAGGGTTTTGATGTTAAGACATTTTCGAATGTGGTGGAAGAAGATTTTAGGTTTGATTGAGTTTGATGAGCTCTGAAAATCAGCTATAGCATGCAATTTGTTTTGAGAAGATGATGAGGAGATGAATAGCTAAGAGCAAGCTGGAACTTTTATAAGAGTCGTTACTTGGAGAATTTTAAGGAGTGGAATACACAGAGTTCTTGACCAGACTGGTGTTGCCATCTGGTGATCATGCCACACGATGTCATAGGACATGTTGGCACTTCTCCATAACTGCTATATTTCACATAAGTAGATTCCCAATTTACCCCTTAGGTTTTCAAATTGGGTAGCATCCAAAGCTTTAGTAAATATATCAGCCAATTGCAGTTCTGTGGCTACATGTTCCAATGAGATCACCTTCTCTTCCACAAGATCTCTGATGAAATGATGCCTGATATCAATGTGCTTGGTCCTGCTGTGTTGGATAGGATTCTTTGATATGTTAATAGCACTTAAATTGTCACAGTACAATGTCATGACATCTTGTGGGACATTGTATTCAGTGAGCATTTGCTTCATCCAAACCAACTGCGAACAACTTCTACCAGCTGCAATATATTCAGCTTCAGCAGTGGATAAGGATACACAATTTTGTTTCTTACTGAACTAAGAAATCAAATTGTTTCCTAGAAAGAAGCATCCTCCTGATGTGCTCTTTCTATCATCAGCACTTCCAGCCCAATCAGCATCACAAAAGCCAGTGAGAATTGGTTCACATCCATGGGAGTACATTATGCCATAGTCATAAGTACCATTGACATATTTCAGAATTCTCTTAACCTGGTTTAGATGGCTTACTTTTGGATCAGCTTGATATCTTGCACATACACCTACTGCAAAGGCTATATCTGGTCTGCTAGCAGTCAGATATAATAAGCTTCCAATCATGCTTCTGTATAGGCTTTGGTCCACCTTCTCACCCTTGTCATCCTTTGTCAGCTTTAAATGAGTGGGGGCAGGTGTTCTTTTATGACTTTCATTGTCCATCCCAAACTTCTTAACAGTGTTCTTTGCATACTTGCTTTGGGATATGAACATGGAGTCTTCCATTTTCTTGATTTGCAGTCCAAGAAAGTAGGTTAGTTCTCCTACTAGGCTCATTTCAAATTCAGATTCCATTTGAGTGACAAAATGTTTAACCATCCTGTCTGACATCCCACCAAAGACTATGTCATCTACATATATTTGAGCAATCATGACATTTCCTTCTTCATCCTTCACAAACAAGGTTTTGTCTATTCCACCTTTCCTGTATCCTTGTTTTGTGAGAAAAGTAGTCAGCCTTTCATACCATGCTCTTGGAGCTTGCTTCAGACCATAAAGAGCCTTCCTTAGTTTATATACATGATCTGGACAATTTGGATCAACAAATCCCTTAGGCTGCTCCACATCTACCTCTTCATTAAGATATCCATTTAGAAAGGCACTTTTCACATCCATTTGAAATAGCTTGAACTTCAGGATACAAGCAATACCTAAAAGTAGTCTGATTGATTCAAGCCTTGCTACTGGTGCAAAGGTTTCATCAAAGTCTACTCCCTCAATTTGTGTGTATCCTTGAGCTACAAGTCTAGCTTTTTTCTTTGTAACAACTCCCTGCTCATTTGACTTGTTTTTATACACCCATTTAGTGCCAATCACATTTATGTCATCAGGTCTAGGAACAAGATCCCACACTTCATTCCTTGTGAACTGGCCTAATTCTTCTTGCATAGCACAAATCTAGTACTCATCATTAAGAGCTTCCTTGATGTTTTTAGGTTCTATTTTTGAAACAAAACAAGAACCTGAAATCACCTCTCTTGATCTAGTGCTTACACCTCTGTTGGGATCACCAATTATCAAATCTTTGGGATGATCCTTCTGGATTCTGATGGAGGGAGGTTTGCTGGATTGTTCTGTCCTTGCCTGAGTTTGAGTGGAGTCAGGATGATCACTCTTTATTTCAGCTTCAGTCTGACTGTCAGCAGATGTTCCAACATCATCTGCAACATCTGCAGGGGCATCATCAATTATCACATTTATGAACTCCATTATAACCTTGGTTATGGAGTTAAATACTCTATAGGCTCTGCTATTTATGGAGTATCTAAGGAAAATCCCTTCATCACTTTTAGGATCCATTTTTCTTCTTTGTTCCCTATCAGCCAAAATATAACAATTACTTCCAAACACATGGAAGTACTTAACTGTAGGTTTTCTGCCCTTCCAGACTTCATAGATAGTGGACAAGGTTCCTTTCCTTAGAGTGACTCTGTTATGAATGTAACAAGCTGTGTTCATAGCTTCAGCCCAGAAGTACAATGGTAACTTTTTAGCATGGATCATAGCTCTTGCTGATTCTTGGATAGTTCTGTTCTTCCTCTCAACAATCCCATTCTGTTGAGGGGTGATAGGTGAAGAATACTCATGATTGATTCCTTCTGAAGAACAGAAATCTGAGAATTTTTTATTCTCAAACTCCTTTCCATGGTCACTTCTTATTCTGACCACACAGCTTGCTTTTTCTCTTTGTATTCTTTGGCACAAATCTTTGAATACATCAAATACATCAGACTTTTCTTTGATAAAATTTATCCATGTATACCTTGAAAAGTCATCAACCACCACATAGGCATACCTTTTTCCACCAAGGCTCTCAACCTGCATTGGTCCCATAAGATCCATATGCAATAATTCCAAAACTTTGGAAGTTGTCAGATGTTGGAGCTTTGGATGGGACATCTTGGTTTGCTTGCCTATTTGACATTCACCACATACTTTGCCTTCATCAATCTTTAGTTTAGGAATACCTCTCATAGCTTCCATAGATATGATTTTCTTTATACCTCTGAAATGAAGATGACCCGGTCTTTGGTGCCATAGCTTCACTTCTTCTTCTTTGGCTAAAGAGCAAGTTGAAGTGAGACTGAAATCTTGAGGTTCCCACATATAACAATTGTCTTTAGATCTGGCTCCTCTCATGACAACCTTCTGTTCTTTATTAGACACCATGCATTCAGTTTTGGTAAAGTTTACACTATAACCTTGATCACATAATTGACTTATGCTGATCAAGTTAGCAGTCAATCCTTTTACCAGCAGCACATCATCTAGTTTTGGTACATCTGGACAGTCCAAGGTCCCAACTCCCTTGATTTCTCCTTTAGCTCCATCTCCAAAGGTTACATATCTGGATGAATGTGACTTTAAGTCTACCAGCAGATTCTTCAATCCAGTCATGTGCCTTGAGCATCCACTGTCAAAGTACCAGTCTTCTTTAGCTGATACTCTTAGAGATGTATGAGATATATATGCAACACCCTTCTTGGACCATTTTTTCTTGTAGTGAGGTTTCCTTTGATGCCTCTGCCCTGTGTAATGTCCATTTTTAGAGCTCCAAGTTTGTTTGTTGAACTTGTTCTTGGGCATGTAGCTTTGATCAGCATGAAGACTAGCTTTAGGTACCCATACTTTCTTGATGGCCTCTGTCTTCTGCTTAGGGGGTTGCTGATATCTTTGATTTTGATGTCCATGCAGCACTTTCTTGGTAACCTCTATCTTCTGCTTAGGGGGTTGCTGATACATCTGATTTGGATATCCATGCAACTTGTAGCAATGAGGTTTGATGTGACCAAACCTTCCACAATGATGACATCTCCATCTTTGATACTTCTTTTTCATCATGTTCTTTTCATGATGTTGGGACATCTTGTTTGACTTTATGGGATTTGAAGTAGATTTGCTGGTGCTAGCCTCAACCTTTTGAGCTTTGTTAAATCCCAGTCCAGTTCTATCCCCTGAATGCTTATTGTTGTTGAGAATAACATCCAGTGTGTTTGAGCTACTGTTCAACATTCTGACAGATTTGGACATATGTTCCAACTTGGAGTTGAGAAGACTTACTTCACTTTTCAAAGTGTCAATGGTTTCTAGATTACTTGTCTTTTCAACCTTTAATGCCTCAATCTGCTTCTTCTGCTTTATAATCTCCATGCATACTTCAGTGCTCCTTTTACACAGCTCTTTGTATGATTCTTCTAGCTCTTCAAAAGTCAGCTCCTCATCACTGGATCCACTTTCAGATTCACATACTCCAGCTAGAGCAGTGATGTGCTTTGCTGATTCTTCTTCTGAATCACATCCTGAGTCTTCATCAGACCAGGTCATAGAGAGACCTTTCTTCTGCTTCTTTAGATAGGTAGGGCATTCATTTCTGATGTGTCCATATCCTTCACATCCATGACATTTAATCCCTTTTTCTTGATTGGTCTTTTCATCATAATTTGACCTTCTATTAGCATCATAAGATCTTTTATTCTCAGAAGAGTTTGAGTATCTTCCACTTGGTCTGGACTTGCCATCCATTCTTCTGAGAATCTTGTTGAATTGTCTTCCAAGCATAGCAATTGTTTCTGATAAATTCTCTTCAGGGTCTGCTTCATTATTTTCTTCTTCTTTATCAGTATTTGACACCAAGGCTATGCTTTTGTTCTTCTTTACAATTGTGTCATTCATTCCCATCTCAAATGTTTGAATGGAACCAATGAGCTCTTCAACCTTCATTGTGCATATGTCTTGAGCTTCTTCTATTGCTGTAACCTTCATGTCAAATCTTTTTGGTAAAGATCTGAGAATCTTTCTTACCAGCTTTTCATCAGTCATCTTTTCTCCCAAAGCACCAGAAGTATTAGCTATTTCCAAGATGTTCATGTAAAACTCATGAATTGTCTCATCTTCCTTCATTCTCAAGTTTTCAAACTTGGTGGTGACAAGTTGAAGTCTTGACATCTTCACCTTTGATGTTCCTTCATGAGTTGTTTTGAGAGTGTCCCAAACATCTTTGGCCAGCTCACAGTGATGCACAAGTCTGAATATGTTCCTATCAATGCCATTGAATAAGGCATTTAAGGCCTTGGAATTTCCAAGTGCTGAATCTTCTTCCTCCTTGCTCCATTCTTCTTCAGGTTTCAACACTTTTGTTGTGACAATATACATGATTAATAATTAATATTTAACTTTATAATTATGATAATTAAATATTATTTAATCTTGCAATTAGTTAAAAATAAACTCTTTGATTTTAATAATTGAAGCAACATATATAACAATAATTTATTTATTTATTATTATTAATGATTAAGATCAATAATTGATAATGATTATATTTATTATTTAAAATAAATATTTGGAAAAAAAATTCCAAAATCAAAAATCACAGCATATAAAATTAATATAAGAAATTAAGAAAATAAAATTTTGTGTTTTTCATTAGAAAGTTATGTATTTAACTATCTGTAAACACCCCAAATTTGACCTCACCCATTCACACCATGGCTTGTGATCTCTTCATATGCATAAGATCAATCATAGCATCTCATACCACATTTTTGATTCACTGCATTGGTTTAAAGTCATCTGCATCTAGGGTTTGTGATCTGAGCAATCCAAGAGTCTTTTGAGCCACTTCAAAGGTCTTCAATCACTTCAAAGGGGTCCATGTATGTTCAAGCATCATATTATATCCTCATAAAGTTAAGGAAGTCAAAGAAGCACAAGAACTGAGAAAGGCATGGAAGCAGAGCCAGGTTTAACTGCACAGATGACCTGAAATTAGGGTTTTGGTTTCAGAGGCCATAACTCCAAATTTTTTGGTCATTCTTGTTTCTATTGGTCTCTATATGTTATGAGGATCATGCATATCAAGTTTCATGAAGAAATTCCATGGGGAAGGCATCTAACCAAGAGTTGACTTCTTGAGCAAGTCAGTGTAAAATCAAGGCATCTGAGGCCCCCAATGACCCAACCAAGGGGTGTTATTCATCATTTTGATTATGTATGATCTTTATTTGATCATAAAAGATGTTAGAAGTTCACAAAATTGAAGAATTTCAAGCCATTTGCAAAGTTGACTTTTTGGGAAAATGACTTGTAATGGAAAATTGCCATTTTGGGAAACTTTTTCAACCCTTGCTTTTTGATTAAAAAATGCTTCAAATGGGAAAACTTTGGTCATGAAAGTTGTAGAATGGATCATTCCCTTTTCAAAAAGTACAAGAACTCATTCTAATTCATTTTGGATCAAAAGTTATGGCTTGTCAAAGTTGGGAAAAATCACATAATTTCAAGTTTTGTACCAAAGAGGCATTTTGCAAAATGGTATGATCAAGTGTTCTAAAGGCTTCAAATGTGCATAAACTCTTCACATCATGATCATGTGACTTCTAAAAATCAGAATTGTCCCAAGAATTATGCATTTTGATGCCTTGGACTTCATGAATTTCCAAAGGGGCCAAACTTTGTGAAAATTGCAAAACATCTCATAAGCTTTGATCCACTTGCTGATTTGTCTCATAACCAATTCCATGGACATCCTTAATCTTAGCTGAGCCAAGACAAGCCAAAAGGCTAGCTATACCATTGCACATACCTCAAGTACAAGTCAAGTTGACATTTTGGCAACTTGCCCATACCAATCACAGTAGGCCACCAACAACTCTCTGCCCAATCCAGACTTTACAAACACACTCCAAGGCTTCATTTTCATAAGACACACAAGCCTGAAACCTCTCATAGGCCATAGTTCGAGAAACTCACCTCTTATGCACTTTCCTTCGAATCTGATCACACAAGCATCAAACACAAAAACAAACTTCACCAAATCACTCACCATGATCCTCTGATCATTTTCCACCCCTCACTTGCCCCTGAAACCACTGCAATCAAAAATACGATTTTCACACTCCCTTGGCCTGAGCTTCTGCCAACTCTCTATAGAGGCCATATAAACTCCAGCTAAGTGTCAAAAGCTTCAAAGGAGGATCATTGGAGCTTGTTTGAACCAAAGAAGCAGCCATAAAGTCCCTGTTTCGAAAGCTCAATCTCAGGTAACATGATGAACAAATTTTCCAGAACTTTGATTTCTTGTTAGAATGTTGTTCTATATGTTACCCTGATCATGGGGGTCTATTTATTTTTGAAAATAAGCCAGAAACAAGCATGTTATGATGTTCTGAAAGTTTTCCCGTAAAAATGTTTTTGCTTGTTTCCTTTGATTCATGAAAAATAAATGTTGTTTGGCTTAGGGTTTATGCTTAGTGATGTTCATAGGTTGATTCTGGAGAGTTTTGTGAGGTTTTGGATGCGTATTGAGAGAGATTGAGATTTTGGCTTGCCGGAGAAGATGACCGGAACACTGTTCCGGTCATCTGAAAGTAATTAGGGCACAGGATTAGGGTTTAAGCATAATTAGTGAGATTTGAATTATGGCCGTCCAGATGCGCGCGCTGGTCAATTCCCGCGTCCTAGGTTTGAACCACAGCCCTCAGATCAGTTGACTTTCCCATTTTTCATTTAAAATTCATTTTATTTTCATTTGTTTTGATTTATTTTGCACGAATTATTAAAAATAGCAAAATACCTTTAAAAATTCTGAATTTTTTTGTAAAAGGTTTAATTAATTTTCAGAACACAAAAATATTTTTATTTTTATTTTTTGCATTAAAAATTATTTTTAAATCATTTAAAAGTTTATTTTTAATTAGTTAATGAAAATTAATTAATTAAAAATACTTTTAGGTATTTAAAAATCACAAAAAAATTCACATAGCATTTAGAAACATTTAGAGACATTGTCCAACTCTCAAACCAAATTTATTTTTTGTTCTTGATGCCTTTTGATTATTTTCTTTGGATTTAATTTCATTTCAAGGCAATATTTTATTTAAAACTTCAAAAATTCATTTCTGCCTAACCATTGAGAGTTGGACAATGATTCTTTTTGCATTGCATCTTGTATAGCATGTAGTTTATAGGATAAAATTGGTTTGGATTGATCTTGCATTTTCAATTTGTTTGGCATTTTTCTTGTTGAGGCACCTTAAAACCCTAGCAATCTTAGGAAATTCATAACCCTCAATAGGTTAAGAGTTAAGATCCCTCCTTTGGGCAGTGAGTTTGTATAGGTTTAGGGTATCTTTGATTGCATTTTCAAATTTTTATCATGTCATATGCTTCTGATTTTGAATTTTGCTTTGTGTGTTGATCATAAACCCTAATTTGTGCCTTCCTTTGCATCCATTCGTCATTTGCTTGCATACCATGACTTGCCATGACATTTTATGCATTCATTTGATTCATAAGACATCTTAGGACATAGTAGAATCATGTTTGGTCATTGCATCTTTCATTTTCCATGTTGTATGTCATGTGCATTTCATAACTTTTCATGTATGTTCATGGTTCTAAGCATGTCTCATTTGCATTTTTATGCTTGTTTGATCATTATCTTGCCTTGCTGTCGCTCCCACCAAATGACACCGGGTCAAACGGGGTACAGACGCGAACGGTCGGCGAAAAGAACAATGAGAACACACAGCAGTGAACTCACTGGAAAAGACAAGAGTCACCAGCTAGGCATTTTTATCCCGGAGGAAAGGCAATGCTGCATAGACCTAGAAAGATACGGATAAGACGGTTGCGAACCAGAGAGACTGAAAAAGGGGGTTGGTTACAGCCTGGGAAGGTGTTAGCACCCAGATTGTCCGCCGTACTCGACGGGATCCACGCTTAAAAGATTTGTGTTTTAAAGGGGTAGTGTCAGTGCAATTTGTGTATAAGGAGCTGGAAAAGGATGTACAAGTGTCAGTGTAAAAGAAAGTGATGTGTGATATGTATAGTGTCAATGTAAGAATGAAAGTGAGATGCTCAAGATCATGAGGCTTAAAGAGTAAAGCTGGAAAGAGGGGGAATACACAGAGACTTTTGTTCGATAACTGTTAAGTTATGCTTACGTATCCTCTCGTGCAATGAGGAAGTCAGAACACCGTAGTTCGACCCAAAGAGACTGAAAGATGAATTGACTTGTGAATTGCTTGCTTGTCAATGCTCAAGTGTATGACCTGTCTGGCTCAGGTGCAAACTGTCTTGCATTAGACGGAAGAAGCAAGTTCTCGTTTATGAGTGAGTGAGATGAGAAAAGAATCCCGGAGGAGACGATTATTGTTTGTTTTTGAGTTTTCAGTCTTTTATTGCTTTTGAAAGTTCGTCATAAGATAATGAGCTTAAGCCTAAACCAATGGATTTAGTAAACTCATCACATCTTCCCTCTGATTAGGGGTAGTGAGAATACCTTAAGTGTGAAGTCAGCATCTCACACTTAATCACCATGGTGTAGGATTAAGATCATTAACCTACTTGTGATTATTTAGATGTTTTTGTTGTTTTTGTTTAGTGTTAAGTAATGAGGTTAAGCCATAATCAGGGATTAAACAGACTCATTACACCATCCTAATAGAAGGATAATAGATGAGAATGTTTAAGCTGAGAAAAGCTCCTCAACTTAATCCATGATTAGGGATTAAACTCATGACAAAACAAAGCCATTATTAAGTGGATTTTACTTAATGATATGATGATGAAGTGATTTTTAGGGTTTGTAAGACAACTTGAGGGGGACTTGTCCATTAACACTAGGGTTAGTCCTTCTTGACCAATTAAGGAAGAATTAGAACCCTAATGCAAGGCCCAAGTTACAAGTGTGATGTCTTGATGGTTATTAAGTGGATTGATTAAGAGATTTAAACACATTAAGGGTTTAACACTTAGGATTAAAGTTATACACTTCATCCTAATAGAAGGATGCAGGCATAAGCTTAATCACAAAGCCTTAAAGCCTTTAGGGTTTAGTTCCTGATTATGAGATGAGAAGAGATGACTCAAAGAGACACAAAGGTAAAATAAGTGGGGAGACTAATCAAAACCCTAATCATTGTCATGCTTGGTTGTTCCTAATGTTTGTGAGGTTTAAGAAAGAAGTCTTCAATGGAACCACCAGGAAGCAGATGAAAGGATCAAGAGAAGCAAAGTAACTTGCTTCATCCAAGAAGTCAAGTCACTTGAAGAAAGAAAGTAAGAAGAAGAAGAATGAGCAAGCTCAATCTCAAACACATAACAAAATGCAGCAAGGATGCATGAAGGAGATGAAAAGAAAGCAGGAGAAGTGAAGGCAAATTCACTTCTCAAAGTTACTTACCACCTGAAAAGTTAGTGAAAGAAATGCAATGCAATACAAAATGAAATGAAATGGCATGATGCAAATCAAAACCAGAAGCATATATGAGATGATAATGATGCTATGAGATGATGAAAACATGAAACAACACATGGGGATGATCATACAAGCTTATGGATGCAAATGGAGCAAGTTAAGGACCATGAACATACATGAAAAGTTATGAAATGCATATGGCATACAACATGGAAAATGCAAGGTGCAATGATCAAAAATGCTTTCAATATGTCTTATGATGTTAAATGAATCACATGGATGCATAAAATGCCATGGCAAGTCAAGGTATGAATGCAAATGCAAGATGAATGCAAAAGAGAACCCAAATTAGGGTTTATGATCAATGAATCAAACAAAAACCAAAATCAGAAGCAAACATCAAGATAAAAAATTGAAAATGCACTCAAAGGATCCCTAATCATATACTAACTCACTTCCCAAAGGAGAGGTTCCAACTCTTAACCTAATTCAAGTTATGATTTTCCTAAGTTTTCTAAGGTTTTAGGGTTCCTTAACAAGAAAAATGCCAAACAAATGGAAAATGAAAGATCAATTCATGACCATTTAATCTCAAAAACTACATGATATGCTAAACACAATGCAAAAAGAATCAAGGTCCAACTCTTCATGGTTAGGCAGAAGTGATTTTTGGAAGTTTGGATCAAAATAATGCATCAAAATGATTTTAATTCCATGAAAAATTCTCAAAATGCATCAAGATCAAAAAAGAAATTTGGTTTGAAGGTTGGACAATGTTTCTAAATGGTTTTAAATGTTTCATGAATTTTTTGGTGATTTTTAAATACCTAAAAGTATTTTTAATAAATTAATTCTCATTAATTAATTAAAAATAAACTTTTAAATATTTAAAAATATTTTTTAATGCTAAAAATAAAAATAAAAATATTTTTGTGTTCTGAAATTAAATAATAACTTGTATAAAAAATTTCAGAATTTTTGAAAAGGTTTTACTATTTTTAAATAAATGTACAAAACAATGTAATTAAATGAAAATAAAAATGAATTTAAACTGAAATAAAGAAAAGTCAACAGATCCAAGGGCCCTCATTTAAACTCACAGGCGCGCGCATTGACTTGGCGCCATATCCAAGGGCCAGCATTCAAACTCACTAACCCTAATTAATTAGCCCTAATCAGCCCTTAATGACTTTCAGGCGACCAGAACACTGTTCCGGTCGTCTTCTCCGATCACCCAAAACTTCAAACTCTCTCCACACACATCTAAAATGAAATCTAATTAAACATAAATGATCCCCACTCAATCACGAATCAAAACCCCCATTCAAACAACATTTATCATTCCTAAACAAAGAGAATCGAATCAATCTAGTTCTAGGGCAAAAAGTTTCAGAGACTGCATACATACTCATTTCTCACTCATTTTCGAAAACAACCACATATTCATGATCAGGGAAGCATGTAGAAGCTATTAAGAACTTAAAAACATGTTTCTGGAAAAAAAGTTCTTGAGCTACCTGAGTTTTGAAGCTTTCAGTTCACAGCTTTCTGGCCTCTCCTCTTTGTGCAATCCACTCCCTTTGGCCCCTTGATGATGTTTGGATGCTTAGAAGGAGTTTGTGTTGGCTGGTTTGGAAGTTTGAACAAGTTCTGTTCAGTGGAGTGAAGGAATCGTGTTCTTGATTCTTTGAGTTTCAGGTTGATTTTAGGGGTGCTTTGTGATCAGGGTGATGTGTTGAGAAGGTCTGTGAGGTTTGTTTAAGTGTTTGTGGCTTGTATGAAGAGTTTCAAATGCTTTTGCTCTAAGGGTGGAAAATGAGAATGCTGAACTCTTGTGTGTTTCAGGCTTGCTTGTTATGTGCTTTGTCTTGCAATTTGTTTGTATAAACAATTGCTATTGGTCAGATGAAGTGACATGCCCTTTTGTGATAGGTATGGCTACTTTTGCAATTTTGTCAACTTTGTGTAAGAGAAAGCATGGGTCATGTTCTAGCCAAGTACAAGGGTGTGGGTTGTGCAGCATGGTGAGGGAAAAGGCTAGGGTTGATCAGCAATGTAGCTAGCAAGTGGATGAGATGTGATCATGAGTTTTTGCAACTTGACTTTGCCTTTGGTTTTCTATGAAAAGTCTTGCTCCATAGGCCATAAACATGTGATCTCTTGGCCCATTCTGATTTTTAGGACTTGTGTGATCATATTATGAAGTTTTGAAGCCATTTTGAAGTCAATAGAATGCTTGGTACAAGAATTTGCAAGTTTCCCATTTGGTGCATAACTTGAAATTTAGTGATTTTTGCCAACTTTGATGCACCATAACTTTTGGTCCAAAATGAATTAGGTCATGTTCTTGTACTTTTTGAAAAGGGAAAGATCTATTCTACAACTTTCATGACCAAAGTTTTTCCATTTGAAGCATTTTTGGATCAAAAAGTAAGGATTGAAAAGTTGCCTAAAATGACAAATTCCTTAAAAGTCAAACTTGCCCCAAAAAGTCAACTTTGCAAAAACTTGAAATTCTTGAGTTTTGTGAACTTCCAACTTCTTCCATGATCAAATAAAGATCATATACAATCAAAATGATGAATATCACCCCTTGGTTGGGTCATTGGGGGCCTCAGATGCCCTGATTTTGCACTGACTTGCTTGAAAAGTCAACTCTTGATCAGATGACTTCCCCATGGAATTTCTTCATGAAAATTGATATGCATACTCCCTATACCATATAGAGACCAATAGAAACAAGAATGACCAAAAATTTTGGGGTTATGGCCTCTGAATCCAAAACCCTAATTTTAGGTCATCTGTGCAGTCAAGCCTGGCTCTGCTTCCATACCAATCCCAGTTCTTGTGATTCTTTGGCATTCTTGACTTTGAGAGGATATAATATGATGCTAGAACATACATGGACCTCTTTGAAGTGATTGGTGACCTTTGGAGTGGCTCAAGAAGCTCTTGGATTGCTCAGATCACAAACCCTAGATGCAGCTGACTTTGAATCAATGCAGTGGATCAAAAATGGGATATGAGATGGTATGATTGAGCTTATGCATATGAAAAGATCACAAGCCATGGTGTGAATGGGTGAGGGAAAATTTGGGGTGTTTACAGCTGCCCCTATTCAAACATGAGTTAGCTGTGCAGGATGTAAGCGACGGCTTATCAGACAAACAAGATAACTTGTGGTTGAATACCAAAGACAGTCCAAAATTTGCACTCACAGAATGAAGAAGAAAAGGGATATAGATTGTAAAGGAAAATAAAGTATATTGTAAAGTGTAGGCGACGGAGGACGACCGTCGAGCAGAGGACGACTGCTGGGTAAAGAGCAACGACGGGGACGGCCGACATGCTGGAAAAGTGCGAAAAATAAAGCAATGACGGGGACGACCGACATGCTGGGGGTAAAAGGGATTATGATGGGGACGGCCATCAAGAAAAGCTGTAAGATTCTCTGGGTTTAAATGAAATATGACGGGGACGGCCATCAAGTTCATAAAGTAAAGTAACCAACGATGGGGATGGCCATCGGGCTACACTGAAAGGAAAAGGGAACCACGACGGGGACGACCATCGGGTTAAAGAATAAATGAAATAAGAAGATAATGAGGTACGGTCATCAAAGGTGAAGGACGATCACCTAGCAGGGGACAGCTGCTCTGTTGGGGTAAGATGAGGGACGATCATCTAAGGTGGAGGACAACCACCTGGCAGGGTACGGCTGCCGAAAATATCGCGACATAGGATGAATGCCGGATAAAAGGTCAACGATGGGGACGGCCATCGGACGAGCATGATGGAGGACGACCATCAAGAGGTGGATGACGACCACCTAGCAGGGGACGGCTGCTCTCGGGGTTTATCATGACATAGGACGGATGTCAGATAACCAAAATCAACAATGGGGACGGCCATTGGATAAAATGATGAAGGACGATCATCAAAAGGCGGAGGACGACCACCTAGCAGGGGACGGCTGCTAAATATCACGACACAGGACGAGTGTCGGATAGAAAATCAACGATGGGGACGGCCATCGGATGAGCATGATGGAGGACGACCATCAAGAGGTGGAGGACAACCACCTAGCAGGGTACGGCTGCTCTCAGGGTTTATCATGACACAGGACGAGTGTCAGATAGAAAAGAAAAATTGCTTCGTTAGCGATCTACTGGGGAATAGTAAACACGGACGAGTGCTTACATCCAAGAAACAAAAGGTATAAGCGTTTAGATGTTGTGTATAGATTAAAGATGCGGACGAGCATCCCTAAGACTATGATACGGACGAGTATCGGGTAGAAACAAATACTGACACGTGATCCGAGATGATGATACGGACGAGTATCAACTGGTTAACAAGGAACACGGTCGAGTGTTGAATCTGAAGGGACTCTTCTGGGGAATAGTAGACACAGACGAGTGTCTATATTCAAGGAGACGTATGTGTTTGACACAGTGTATGGATTAAAGATGCGGACGAGCATCCTTAAGACTATGATACGGACGAGTATCATGTAGAAACAAACGCTTGACGCATGTTCTGAGATGATGGTACGGACGAGTACCAACTGGTTAACAAAGAACACGGACGAGTGTCGAACCTGTGGGGATATAAATGGTGTATACAAGATACGGACGAGTACCTGTATAAGTAACAAGTATGAGTGGTGTATAGATGAGTGTTTAACCGCTGGGGAGAGTGACACAGACGAGTGTCAAAAGGAGAAAGGTGTAGTATAAACAAATATCTGGCATACAAAGTGTTTATGTTACTGTGCTGGGGAAAATGTCATGGACGAATGTCAAGGAAATATATATACAAGTATATGTGAGTGCAAAGAGGATGTCTTTGGCTTTCTGCTGGGGATACGACACAGACGGGTGTCAAGAAATATCTATAATACGAATGGCCTGTTTGTGAAGGGTGTTCGGGCGACTTTACTGGGGAATGATGACACGGACGGGTGCCAAAGGGAGTATATACTGGTGTTTGTGAATGTGAGGCAACTGCTTTTGCTGGGGAATCCGCTGGGGAATTTTTGTGTATTGTTGATGGACTTGTTAATATTCACAAGTGTTTGATTCAACACATGGCTCATGATTATGTAATATGTTTGATTTCTGCCGTAATGCTCCGTTTTAGACGGAATGCTACGCTCTGGGGGAGAATATGATGCGAATGCTATGATTATGCAAAGATACCAAACCGGGATTCGGATCCCGTTGCTACGAAGATCTCCGGCTGATCTGGTTGGAGTGAACATCCCAGCTGGGGATGAGATCATTGGTAGATCTGATGAGATGATTCTGCTTGGGGAATAAGTCACTGATAGACCCATCCTGGTAATAAGGGACCCAGCTGGGGTTCGTAGAAACTTTCGTCACTCTGTTGTGATCCCTTCATGCGTTGCTCTTTTGATAGAGGCTGAAACTCTGTGGGGAAATGGTTCCCTGGCTTTTGTATCTGGCTGAGGAAGAATGATTGGTAGCTCGGCTGGGAGAAATGACAAGTGGCAACTCAGCTGGGGAGAAAGCTCCTTGGGTGCTAAGACTGAGTGTTGATTTGCCAGCTCGTTGGGATGACTCTTACATGCCCCACGTTGCGCTGTGAATACCTGCAATCCTGCAAAGATAGAAACGCACAAATATTCCCGAGGTATCCCTTGCTGGATTCCATCATAGGAGTTTAGACACTTCTGAGAGTAAGTATATTCCCTGCAAGCATGTATTTTTATTTTTTGGAGGTAACCATCTGTACTTATGCAATCAAATTCTTTAGAGACATCAGACATTTTTGCAAATAAAAATAAACTGTACGAGACGAGACATGACTGAAAATATGATTTTATTAACTTAAATGCCCTGAATTGGCAAGATACAGTCAAAGAAACATATCTCCTAAAATGAGGAGATTGTTACAAATTGAGAAACAAAATGCTGGCAATGTCGATGACGCTTTAAGGAGCTTCCTCTTTTGCTTATGACTCGTATGACTTTTGACGTTCTTCTCGTCTTGCTTTCTGCAGAAGGTTGACTCTGATTGAAGCTTGATCCCTTCGAATTTTACCGAATTGTAAGTGATACAGACGAATTCAGAATGCAGTTGTTCGCTTATTCCCTTATTTTGCATGGACCGCCCTTTCGGGTTTTCAATCCATCGGGATACCCATTTTTGCCTGAGTTGTCCAATGCGGCTTTTCAACTCAGCGGGTGTACATTTTTTTGTTTATTTTTCCCTTATTTTTTCCCAAGTCTTTTATTCTGTTTTTGACTTGCGGGATGCCCTATTTTTGCATGGACTTACATTCTGTTTTTGTGTCCAGCGGGTCATTTTTATGCGAAGTATTTTTTAACTGCATCTGAATTCACAGGGGACGGGAAATCTTCACCATCCATGGTACTGAGCATCAGTGCTCCACCAGAAAAAACTTTCTTTACTACAAATGGTCCTTCATAATTCGGTGTCCATTTGCCCCTGTGGTCTGTATGAGGAGGGAGGATTCTTTTCAGCACAAGATCTCCTACTTGGTACTCTCGGTGCCTAACTTTCTGATCGAAGGCTCTCTTCATTCTTTTCTGATACAACTGCCCGTGACAGATTGCAGCCAATCTTTTCTCTTCAATCAGACTCAATTGCTCGTATCGGGACCGGACCCACTCTGCTTCGTTCAGCTTAACATCCATCAGTACCCGTAGGGAGGGTAATTCAACTTCAATAGGTAGGACTGCCTCCATACCATACACAAGCTGATATGGTGTTGCCCCAGTGGATGTTCTGATTGACGTGCGGTACCCATGCAAAGCGAATGGTAGCATTTCATGCCAGTCTTTGTAGGTGACTACCATCTTCTGCACAATCTTCTTGATATTCTTATTAGCTGCCTCAACAGCACCATTCATCTTTGGTCTGTAAGGAGAAGAATTGTGATGTTGGATTTTGAAGTCCCGGCATAGCTCAGCCATCATTTTGTTGTTTAAATTGGAACCATTATCAGTAATGATTCACTCGGGCACTCCATACCAACAGATGATATCTCTCTTCAAAAATCGGGCTACCACTTGCCTTGTAACATTTGCATATGAAGCTGCTTCGACCCACTTGGTGAAATAATCAATGGCGACCAGGATGAATCTGTGGCCATTTGAAGCAGTCGGTTCAATCTTGCCAATCATATCAATGCCCCACATGGCAAAGGGCCAGGGTGAAGACATTATATTCAAAGGATTGGGAGGCACATGGACCTTATCCGCATAGATCTGGCATTTATGGCATTTTCTGGCATAGGCACAACAGTCGGCATCCATTGTGATCCAATAATACCCTGATCTCAGTAACTTCTTGGCCATGGCATGCCCTCCCGCATGGGTACCAAAAGATCCCTCGTGCACTTCATGCATTAACAAGTCTGCTTCTGTTCTATCAACGCATCTAAGGAGTACCATATCAAAGTTTCTCTTGTATAAGGAACCATCAGCGTTCAGGAAGAAACTACCAGCAAGCCTTCTCAAAGTCTTCTTATCATTGGAAGATGCCCCAGGTGGGTATGTTTGATCCTCCAAGAAGCACTTAATGTCATGGAACCAAGGCTTATCATCTTTGACAATATCTGCTGCAAACACATACGCTGGCCTGTCAAGTCTGGACACTGAAATCTGCGGTACAAAGTTGGCAGCTTGAACTTTGATCATAGACGAAATGGTAGCCAGAGCATCTGCAAACTGATTCTCGTCCCGAGGGATATACTCAAGTTTGACCGTTGTAAAGAAAGTCAGTAACCTCCTTGTATAATCCCTGTAAGGTATCAGATGATCCTGGTGGGTGTACCATTTGCCTTTGGTTTGATTAACTACCAAAGCTTAATCTCCGAACACGGTCAATGTCTTGATCCTGAGGTCAATGGCTTCCTCAAGACCCATGATGCAAGCTTCGTATTCAGCTTCGTTGTTAGTGCAGTTGAAGGTGAGTTTTGCCGAGAATGGCATGTGAACTCCTTCGGGTGTAATAAGTACTGCACCAACCCCACGACCATTCATATTGACAGCCCCATCAAACATCATAGTCCATTCTTCTTCTGGGTCAGGCCCTTCAGTGTGAACAGGCTCTTCATGATCTTTTGCTTTTATGAACATGATGTCTTCATCAGGGAAGTCAAACCTCATAGGCTGGTAATCATCAATAGGTTGCTCGGCAAGATATTCAGATAGTACACTGCCCTTGATGGCTTTCTGAGATGTGTACTGTATGTCGTATTCTGTGAGAATCATTTGCCATCTTGCAACCCGTCCGGTAAGAGCTGGCTTCTCGAAAATGTACTTAACTGGGTCCATCTTGGAGATCAACAAGGTAGTGTGGGTCAACATATACTATCTCAGTCGGCGAGCAGCCCACACTAAAGCACAACAAGTTTTCTCGAGCAGTGAATAACGTTGTTCACAGTCGGTAAACTTTTTGCTCAGGTAGTATATTGCATACTCTTTTCGACCAGACTCGTCATGCTGGCCCAGCACACACCCCATTGACTCTTCTAATACTGTCAAGTACATTATCAGAGGTCTTCCTTCAACTGGAGGCATAAGGATTGGAGGTTCTTGCAGGTATTCTTTGATCTTGTCAAAAGCCCTCTGGCAGTCTTCGTTCCACCTGACCGTCTGTTCTTTTCTTAACAGTTTGAACAAAGGTTCACAAGTTGCTGTAAGGTGAGATATGAACCTTGAGATGTAGTTCAATCTGCCTAGGAACCCTCGAACTTCTTTCTCAGATTTTGGTGCAGGCATTTCTTGAATGGCTTTGACTTTATCAGGGTCAACCTCAATCCCTTTCTCGCTTACAATAAATCCCAGCAGCTTACCGGATCTCACCCCGAATGTGCACTTGTTGGGGTTCAGCTTCAGTTGGTACTTCCTCGGACGCTTGAATAGCTTCAGCAGATTTACCAGGTGATCTTCTTCAGTAAGGGACTTGGCAATCATGTCATCCACATAACACTCGATTTCTTTATGGATCATATCGTGGAATAACGTCACCATAGCCCGTTGATATGTTGCACCAGCATTCTTCAGTCCGAATGGCATCACCTTGTAACAGAACGTGCCCCAGGGTGTGATGAAGGTTGTCTTCTCCATGTCTTCAGGTGACATTTTAATCTGATTGTATCCTGAAAATCCGTCCATGAAGGAGAATACCGAGAACTGAGCCGTGTTATCCACCAATACATCGATGTG
Source organism: Lathyrus aphaca (assembly GCA_963966055.1). NCBI lineage: Eukaryota > Viridiplantae > Streptophyta > Magnoliopsida > Fabales > Fabaceae > Lathyrus > Lathyrus aphaca. The sequence continues at coordinate 374,404,282 of OZ014524.1, read as the reverse complement.
AGGTAATGGGAAGTCGTCCTTTGGGCTGGCTCTATTCAGATCCCGGTAATTAACACACATTCTCACTTTGCCGTCCTTCTTAGGCACAGGTACTATATTAGCAACCCACGGTGGGTAGCTAGTCACAGCAAGGAACCCGGCGTCCCATTGCTTTTGTACCTCTTCTTTGATTTTCATTGCCATGTCTGGGCGAGTACGGCGCAGTTTCTGTTTAACCGGCGGGCATTCTTCTCTTAAAGGCAGCTTGTGCACAACAATGTCGGTGTCCAACCCTGGCATGTCTTGATAAGACCAAGCAAATACGTCCTCATATTCTTGAAGCAGGTCAATCAATTGTTTCTTCACTGAGTCTTGTAAGCAGGCCCCAATTTTAACCTCCTTCACGTCTTCATCTGTACCAAGATTAATCGTTTCGACCTCCTCCTGATGAGGAGTGATAACCTTCTCCTCTTGTCTCAACAATCTGGCTAACTCTTCAGGAAGCTCATAATCTTCTTCAACCCCTTCATCAGCTTGATTGATCGGATTGTCAAAGTCATACGAAGTCATAGCCGTGCTGTTGTCGGTGCGGTCTGGAAGGCACTCTCTGCAAGGGTTCAGTTTGTTCATTTTAGTGATTGATTTTAATCTTGTTTTAGAAAAGTGAAATAAAGTTGTCATTTTGAAAACATCGCCATTTATTTTTTGTACAAAAAGAATAATGGAAAAACAGTGAGCGAAAAAAAGAAAAAGACTCGTTTGCAAAAAGATGTCTGATATTTCATTGATTAATCTTGTTGCACAAAAAGTACAGATGGCCCGATTACAAAATGAGTCTTGTCATCTTGGGCAAGATGCAAGACTTGATGCATGCTATAAAAAATACAGGAAATAATAATTACTCTACATGAGTAACTCTTATAATTTCCTGGGAAGACCAGTTTGAGATACTGCTCCCCGGGATCTTTGGACGTATCCAATTCTCCAGATTGCGTTCTTCTTCCAACTCATCTTCCAGATTGTTGATAGCATCAGGGGTGAGCATCCCTCCACTGACAAAACCGGGCTTCTCAGCAGCCTCTGCTTGATTTTGTTGAGTTGGTCTGTAACCCAACCCAAATTTGTCCCTCTTTTCCTCCACAGATAAGACTTTGCCCCAGCCTTGGGCGGTTCCTTCTTCAACAACCTTCTGGGCTTGTTGATAAGATGCCATGGAGATTCCAGGTACAGCGGATGCTTCATTTACGTTCAGGGCCTCAAACCCTTGACTCATTGTTTCATGGATCTCCCCATCCATCTCAATGTATTTGTAGGTAGCCAGATGGCTGACAAAAATATCCTCTTCTCCACAGATAGTAACGACTTGACCCTCCCACTCGAATTTTAACTTCTGGTGAAGGGTTGAGGTCACGGCGCCAGCGGCGTGAATCCATGGCCTACCCAATAGACAGCTGTAGGCAGGCTGTATATCCATCACGTAGAAGGTCGTTTTGAAAGTTTGTGGGCCAATCGTTATAGGCAACTCAATTTCTCCCAGGACTGATCTCTTAGAGCCGTCAGAGGCTCTCACTACTAAGTTATTGGGACGTAATGCCAATCCTTCATACTCTAGCTTCACAAGGGCTTTTTTAGGTAAGACATTGAGGGATGATCATGTGTCTACCAGCACATGAGAAAGAACTACACCCTTACACTCCATGGTAATGTGCAAAGCCTTGTTATGATTGCGGCCTTCCGTAGTCAAATTAGTGTTGGTGAATCCTAGTCCATTACTAGCATTGACATTTCCAACTACAGCTTCTAGTTGATTGACTGTGATCTCTTCTGGCACATAAGCAGCGTGCAAGACTTTTAGAAGTGCATTCCGATGAGCCTCGGAGCACATTAACAATGATAGAATGGAGATCTTGGAAGGGGTCTGATGAAGCTGGTCCACTATCTTGTAATCACTCTTCTTGATGATTCTCATGAACTCATCAACTTCTTGATCAAAGGGTGTTTTCAAAGCTTCCTTGACAGCTTGATCTTCTTGCACCAGGCTCTTCCCTTTTGCCTTGGCAACAGCCTCTGCTTCTGCAGTGGGTCTTTGAATTTGTGGAGCAAAGAGACGTCCGCTTCGAGTGAAACCTCTGCCTCCTCCCACATTGTCTATTTGTGGTGCAGGGGTTGACGATTCAAGAGTGATTTTCTGTCCTTCGCAGTATAGATCAGAGCCGTAATGCCAAGGGATGGCTTTACTGCTTTCATAAGGTACTGGCCCAGGCACTGTGATAGTGACTGGACTGATGGCAGCTGCAGAAGGGACCATGATAGTCTGTGGATCATAATATATTGTGACTGGTGCTCTGGTGGGAGTGGTATTTTGTGAGTTGTAGGCAGAATCATTTTCTGGATCATAATAAATCGTAACTGTTGAGACATTGGCTGTTGAAGTTGTAGGAGACATTGTTGGAAGGATGGGTGTTGTTGTTGTAGGAGATTCAAAATGAAGTGGTGTTGAAGTTGTAGAAGGAATGTTTGCTGATATCTGGTCAGTTGAAATGACAGATGAAGCATTTGTTGATGAAGCCGAAGAGTTGTCTGGAACAATGGTTGTTGCAGTTGTAGGAGATACTGGAATTGTTGCTGATGAGGTTGCTGGATTTGTTGGAAATGATGTGGTAATTTGAAGCAGGCCACTCTGGATGAGACCATCTATGCCATCTCTCAAGTTATCACAACCATTCACTGAAATGTTGCAATAAGCACACCCTAACTCGCATCCCGGGAACATTTGACATTCAAGGAGTTGAGCCTTGATCTCTACCAACGGTGTCCGAATCTGACCCACGCTGGTTATCAAATAAGACGACTTGTCTTCTTCAATAGCATTGATTCTGGGACCTCCGTGGTGTGGCATAGGGTTTTTGTTAACATTCGGTGGTGGTGCAAAGTTCAGAGCCTTGGAGTCTACCAAGTCTTATACCTTCATGTGCAAAGCTCTGCCCTTTTCTGTACTGTGGCCAGGTGCATTTGAATGGAAAGCACATCTGGCGTTGATGTCGTAGTTTCTGGGTAGACTGGATGGATCTGGAGGTGCCAATGTCCTTAACTCAACCAGGTTGAGCTTTAGGAGTTGTGGCAATAGTGTGACATAGGGCATAGGGATCGGATCGATCACCATATTGGCCTGAGATGGCCTCTGTTGGAATGGTCTTTGCTGATTATTGCTGTTGTTGGTATTGTTGTAGTTTCTTGGAGGATACTGAGTTTGTTGCTGGTACTGGGGTTGTTGCTGATAATTTTGTTGCGGTGGTTGGTAAGCTGGCTGTGGATGAACTGGAGCGGGAATGGTGACTGCTGCCACAGACCTATGAACATATTGGGGTCTGCCCCTGTTGGTATGGATAGCATTGGTCTCACCAGTTCTTCTTGGGCCTACAAAAGGCTTTCTTGTGTTACTGGATGAGCTAGCACCATTGTCAGAAATCTTGCCCATATTTAACAGGCTCTCAATTCTCTCTCCAGCTATAACAACATCTGCAAAACTGGTTGAAGAGAAGGCAGCTAGCCTGTCAATGTATGTTCCTTGGAGGGTGTTCATAAACATATCTGCCATCTCCCTCTCTGACATAGGTGGCTGAACAGCAGCAGCCAATTGCCTCCATCTCTGGGCATACTCTCGGAAGCTCTCCCTGGATGACATCCCCATCAGGAGGGTCCTGTTGGGTGCCATATCCAAATTATACTGGTACTGTCTAATGAAGGCTTCTGCCAAATCCTTCCAACACCTGATGGTTGCCCTAGTCAGATGTGAGTACCATTCCCTTGAAGCTCCGGTTAAGCTATCCTCAAAATAAAACATCCATAGCTTTTCGTCCATGGTATACGCCTTCAACCTCCCCAGAAAGGATTGTAAGTGGGTCCGTGGGCAGGAAGTCCCGTTGTACTTTTCAAAGCACGGTGGTTTAAATTTATGGGGAATCCTGACCCCGTCCACTAAGCCCATGTCCATAACATCAAAACCCAAGGAGTTTTGAGATTCCAAGGATCTTAATTTCTCAGCAATCTCTTCTAGCCTTCTGTCATAGGCTTCCTCCCCAGCTCCCATCACTGTGAACTGATCTTCCTGGGGGTCTTCCTGCAACACTCTACCTGCAGTGGCAGTTCCTTGCACATTAGCAGGGATGTTGACCTCTGGATGAAGGTGGGGTCCAAATACATGGGGATTGACATGAGGTTGGACCCTCTCATTGTTGCTTGTGCCAGCAGTCCCTAGATGGGGATCTTCCTGATTCTGCCTTTCTACCATGGCTCTCAACCTCTCCTGGCTTTGAGCCATATTGTTCATCACCTCCATAAATTGTGTCATCTGATTCCTCATTTCCAATCTTTCATTGGCCATTTGGTTTCTGACCTCTGTAAGGTCCTGCTGTACCTGATCCATCTGTATTCCCGGAAGGTTGTTACGGGTTGGATATCTGTGTGGACGGTTGAGTGGAAACCCACGTCGTCGAGCAATAATTCCTGACATCACAACAGAGTTAGTAACAAAAATAGACAAAAACCTACAAAACAAGGTAGAAGGTTAGTATGCAATGCAGTTATGCTTATTTGTTTCCAAGGTATCCGGCTTGGCACTTGGTTTTGACCCTTCCAGAACCTTGAAGATGCTTGTGATGTTGCTTTAAAAGAAACTCAGATAGAGCAAACTGATACATATATTACAAAAAGTAAAAACAATACATAGTTTGTTTCTTTTTACAATACAAGCCCTCTGAGGGGTCAAAATACATCGTAAGAAAATAAAAGTACATAAAATGAAAGCGACAAGCAAAAGTCAAACACCAAGACCAAACTCATCCTCCTGAACTTCCTTGAGAAGTGCTTCAGTCACAGGATCAGCTGGACGCTCTGTAAGATTCCTGATAAGGAGATTCCTGGTAGTAACAGCTGCAGCTAGCTTCTTGTGTTGACTCTGGTCCTTTGACCTCTTCACACCAGCTCTGATCTTCAGCTCTGAGATCTCCCTCTGGGCTGCTGCCAGGACTTCCTGTTGCTCTTTGGCACTAGCCTCCAGCTGATCAATCTTGTCCTGAGTCCTCTTATCTTCTAGAGTACGAGCTTCGGTGATCCTGACCCACCTAGCCTGACTCTCTTTCAGATACAAATCAGTCCTGGATTTTTGGAATTGGGCCTCCTTGCAGGCATTCTTCAGAATTTGTTCTCCAGCCCTAGACTTCTTGATGTAATCTTCAGACTTCTCAATTCTAGCCAGATGCTCCACCTTCAACTTTTCCAACCTTTCAATATCCAATCTACCATCACTCCTCTCCCAGAGGGTCTTCTGCAGAGCCTGAGTCAACTTCTCATTTCTCTCCTTTAATTTCTCAAACTCCTCTAAGCTAACAGTGGCAGGAGGTGGTGCTGATGAAGGCCCAGGTAAATCCTCCATGGTGAAGGGCATCCCAGAGAATTGAGCCCTGGCATGGGACCACTCATAGTACTGTGCAGAGGCTACATTGTTACATTTCCCAAGAATGGTTACTCCTTTAGTCTGAACATGGTCCCAGGCCCAAGCCGCTTGTCTGACAATAGCCAGATTAGGCTTATTCTCACAGTAAAGAGTCTCAGCCAAGTCTTGTGTCTTAGGAGTGTGGACCAATGCATAGCCCAGTTGTCTTCTGAATAGCAGAGGATTGTAGTTGATGCAACCCTTTACTCCTATCAGGGGTACATTAGGAAACTGCCCACAACTGGTAATGATATCTCTGCCCTTGGTGCTCTGAGTGCACCATCTAATGTCAGCTGAGGTCAAAGCAGTAAGTCTTCTAGCCCAGTTCCTCTGCTGATGAGGATTCAGAAATGCATCAGTCTTTGGCAAATGCTTGAGAAGCCAAGTATGGAACAAAGGAGCACAGCACCTCACTAATCTTCCCCTCTGCTTTTCATTCCTCTGGTGGACTGAGTAGTAGAAATCTCCCAATAAAGTGGGTACTGGGTTCTTTAGGATGAAAAGATGGATTGCACTCTTGCTAACAAACTTGGGCTCATCTGCAAATAAAATGACCCCATATATGCTAAGGGCCAGTAAAGCACAGACTGCCATCCATTCTCCTGAGGAGGCTTTCAGGGTAGCCTGAGAGATCAAGAAATCCAGATGTAAACCAGAGATTCCAGCTTTGGTGGTCATATTCTGCCCAATCAGAATTGGTTCCAAATACAAGGCCTTTGCTACTTCTTCATTACTTGGAAAGGCCATCTCAGGGTTGAAGGGGACTCCACCCCTGACAGGTATACCAACCAATGATGAGTACTCCTCTAATAAAGGCCCCAACTGAAAATCCTGAAAAGTAAAACACCTCAGAGGGGGATCATAGAACTGCAGGCAAGTATGAATCAGGCTCCTCTGTGAAGGGTCCAAATCCATAATCACATCAAGTATGCCTCCATAGTGTTCTCTGAAATGTGGTATATGGTCTGGAGTAATCAGGGTCTAAATCCTCCTGATGTCAGCTAGCTCAGGCTGAAAGAAATGATAAGAGATGTTACTCTTCTTTGGTGCCATGTTGCTGAAGAAAAGCTAAGACAGGTGCTGATGATGGAGAAGAAATACTGATGATGGGCCACTGACAGGCTGAGACTGATGATGCAGGTAGCAGATAGCTGAAGTAGATAGTGATGAAGATAGGTCTATGCTGATGATGGGGTCAAAACCAAGCCAATGAATAAGTATGGATACCCTGAAAAACAAATAAGCAAATGTTAAAATGATGCAATTATGATGTATGCAAATGATATGCAAGGGTTTGTGACTGAGCTGGATCTGATCAAGTGCTCTGATATAAGTTCAAGAAATCCAGATGGAGGTCTATAGGTCCAGTAACCAAGGTAGGGGAATCAAATAAAGAGCCACATGTCCAGGGTTTTAGAATCACAAGAACTGTTCCAAAGTGGAGTACTCTTATTCAAACAAAGTAACAGGGTATGCTGAGGTCAAGGGTACCTGAAAACCTGTAAACAGCCCAACCCCCTCACAGGTGGTGTTCTAAAACAAGGATCCTCAGACTTGGATCAGTTATGAGAAGTGTAAACACTTCTAACCCAGAGGTACAGTGTTTACAATAACCATAAAAGTTCCTCCTCTAATTCACCTCAGTCTCTGAAGGTCATAAAAAGGTCATCCAGACTTAGCAGGCTTCCCAGATAGCCCTAGTACTGCAGGAAATCTGCAACACAGAGTTCTCAAGAAGAAACCCATATCTGAACCGTGTTTCATATTCCCGCACCAGACCGAGATGGAATGGGAAAGAATATGAACCACTCTAGCCTAGGTGTCACTCAGGTCCCAGGTATAGGACCTTAACTCTCAATAGAACCCCACCCACCAAAACAACCAAACAGATCCAGCCAGCACAGTATGATAATATGATATATGCAAAGCTTATAAAGAAAGTAATAAACAACTGTACATAAAGCAGTAAATAAAACAAAACATACAAGCACAGATAACACATAACACCCCAGTAAACACAAATCAATCAAGCGCTAGGAGGAACCCACAAAAAGAACCAGAAGCCCTGGTTGCAGTATAAGGGTCCCCAGCAGAGTCGCCAAATTGTCGCTCCCACCAAATGACACCGGGTCAAACGGGGTACAGACGCGAACGGTCGGCGAAAAGAACAATGAGAACACACAGCAGTGAACTCACTGGAAAAGACAAGAGTCGCCAGCTAGGCATTTTTATCCCGGAGGAAAGGAAATGCTGCATAGACCTAGAAAGATACGGATAAGACGGTTGCGAACCAGAGAGACTGAGAAAGGGGGTTGGTTACAGCCTGGGAAGGTGTTAGCACCCAGATTGTCCGCCGTACTCGACGGGATCCACGCTTAAAAGATTTGTGTTTTAAAGGGGTAGTGTCAGTGCAATTTGTGTATAAGGAGCTGGAAAAGGATGTACAGGTGTCAGTGTAAAAGAAAGTGATGTGTGATATGTATAGTGTCAATGTAAGAATGAAAGTGAGATGCTCAAGATCATGAGGCTTAAAGAGTAAAGCTGGAAAGAGGGGGAATACACAGAGACTTTTGTTCGATAACTGTTAAGTTATGCCTACGTATCCTCTCGTGCAATGAGGAAGTCAGAACACCGTAGTTCGACCCAAAGAGACTGAAAGATGAATTGACTTGTGAATTGCTTGCTTGTCAATGCTCAAGTGTATGACCTGTCTGGCTCAGGTGCAAACTGTCTTGCATTAGACGGAAGAAGCAAGTTCTCGTTTATGAGTGAGTGAGATGAGAAAAGAATCCCGGAGGAGACGATTATTGTTTGTTTTTGAGTTTTCAGTCTTTTATTGCTTTTGAAAGTTCGTCATAAGATAATGAGCTTAAGCCTAAACCAATGGATTTAGTAAACTCATCACATCTTCCCTCTGATTAGGGGTAGTGAGAATACCTTAAGTGTGAAGTCAGCATCTCACACTTAATCCCCATGGTGTAGGATTAAGATCATTAACCTACTTGTGATTATTTAGATGTTTTTGTTGTTTTTGTTTAGTGTTAAGTAATGAGGTTAAGCCATAATCAGGGATTAAACAGACTCATTACACCATCCTAATAGAAGGATAATAGATGAGAATGTTTAAGCTGAGAAAAGCTCCTCAACTTAATCCATGATTAGGGATTAAACTCATGACAAAACAAAGCCATTATTAAGTGGATTTTACTTAATGATATGATGATGAAGTGATTTTTAGGGTTTGTAAGACAACTTGAGGGGGACTTGTCCATTAACACTAGGGTTAGTCCTTCTTGACCAATTAAGGAAGAATTAGAACCCTAATGCAAGGCCCAAGTTACAAGTGTGATGTCTTGATGGTTATTAAGTGGATTGATTAAGAGATTTAAACACATTAAGGGTTTAACACTTAGGATGAAAGTTATACACTCCATCCTAATAGAAGGATGCAGGCATAAGCTTAATCACAAAGCCTTAAAGCCTTTAGGGTTTAGTTCCTGATTATGAGATGAGAAGAGATGACTCAAAGAGACACAAAGGTAAAACTAAGTGGGTAGAATAATCAAAACCCTAATCATTGTCATGCTTGGTTGTTCCTAATGTTTGTGAGGTTTAAGAAAGAAGTCTTCAATGGAACCACCAGGAAGCAGATGAAAGGATCAAGAGAAGCAAAGTAACTTGCTTCATCCAAGAAGTCAAGTCACTTGAAGAAAGAAAGTAAGAAGAATAAGAATGAGCAAGCTCAATCTCAAACACATAACAAAATGCAGCAAGGATGCATGAAGGAGATGAAAAGAAAGCAGGAGAAGTGAAGGCAAATTCACTTCTCAAAGTTACTTACCACCTGAAAAGTTAGTGAAAGAAATGCAATGCAATACAAAATGAAATGAAATGGCATGATGCAAATCAAAACCAGAAGCATATATGAGATGATAATGATGCTATGAGATGATGAAAACATGAAACAACACATGGGGATGATCATACAAGCTTATGGATGCAAATGGAGCAAGTTAAGGACCATGAACATACATGAAAAGTTATGAAATGCATATGGCATACAACATGGCAAATGCAAGGTGCAATGATAAAAAATGCTTTCAATATGTCTTATTATGTTAAATGAATCACATGGATGCATAAAATGCCATGGCAAGTCAAGGTATGAATGCAAATGCAAGATGAATGCAAAAGAGAACCCAAATTAGGGTTTATGATCAATGTATCAAACAAAAACCAAAATCAGAAGCAAACATCAAGATAAAAAATTGAAAATGCACTCAAAGGATCCCTAATCCTATACTAACTCACTGCCCAAAGGAGAGGTTCCAACTCTTAACCTAATTCAAGTTATGATTTTCCTATGTTTTCTAAGGTTTTAGGGTTCCTTAACAAGAAAAATGCCAAACAAATGGAAAATGAAAGATCAATTCATGACCATTTAATCTCAAAAACTACATGATATTCTAAACACAATGCAAAAAGAATCAAGGTCCAACTCTTCATGGTTAGGCAGAAGTGATTTTTGGAAGTTTGGATCAAAATAATGCATCAAAATGATTTTAATTCCATGAAAAATTCTCAAAATGCATCAATATCAAAAAATAAATTTGGTTTTAAGGTTGGACAATGTTTCTAAATGGTTTTAAATGTTTCATGAATTTTTTGGTGATTTTTAAATACCTAAAAATATTTTTAATAAATTAATTCTCATTAATTAATTAAAAATAAACTTTTAAATATTTAAAAATATTTTTTAATGCTAAAAATAAAAATAAAAATATTTTTGTGTTCTGAAATTAAATAATAACTTGTATAAATAATTTCAGAATTTTTGAAAAGGTTTTACTATTTTTAAATAAATGTACAAAACAATGTAATTAAATGAAAATAAAAATGAATTTAAACTGAAATAAAGAAAAGTCAACAGATCCAAGGGCCCTCATTTAAACTCACACGCGCGCGCATTGACTTGGCGCCATATCCAAGGGCCAGCATTCAAACTCACTAACCCTAATTAATTAGCCCTAATCAGCCCTTAATGACTTTCAGGCGACCGGAACACTGTTCCGGTCGTCTTCTCCGATCACCCAAAACTTCAAACTCTCTCCACACGCATCTAAAATGAAATCTAATTAAACAGAAATGATCCCCACTCAATCACGAATCAAAACCCCCATTCAAACAACATTTATCATTCCTAAACAAAGAGAATCGAATCAATCTAGTTCTAGGGCAAAAAGTTTCAGAGACTGCATACATACTCATTTCTCACTCATTTTCGAAAACAACCACATATTCATGATCAGGGAAGCATGTAGAAGCTATTAAGAACTTAAAAACATGTTTCTGGAAAAAAAGTTCTTGAGCTACCTGAGTTTTGAAGCTTTCAGTTCACAGCTTTCTGGCCTCTCCTCTTTGTGCAATCCACTCCCTTTGGCCCCTTGATGATGTCTGGATGCTTAGAAGGAGTTTGTGTTGGCTGGTTTGGAAGTTTGAACAAGTTCTGTTCAGTGGAGTGAAGGAATCGTGTTCTTGATTCTTTGAGTTTCAGGTTGATTTTAGGGGTGCTTTGTGATCAGGGTGATGTGTTGAGAAGGTCTGTGAGGTTTGTTTAAGTGTTTGTGGCTTGTATGAAGAGTTTCGAATGCTTTTGCTCTAAGGGTGGAAAATGAGAATGCTGAACTCTTGTGTGTTTCAGGCTTGCTTGTTATGTGCTTTGTCTTGCAATTTGTTTGTATAAACAATTGCTATTGGTCAGATGAAGTGACATGCCCTTTTGTGATAGGTATGGCTACTTTTGCAATTTTGTCAACTTTGTGTAAGAGAAAGCATGGGTCATGTTCTAGCCAAGTACAAGGGTGTGGGCTGTGCAGCATGGTGAGGGAAAAGGCTAGGGTTGATCAGCAATGTAGCTAGCAAGTGGATGAGATGTGATCATGAGTTTTTGCAACTTGACTTTGCCTTTGGTTTTCTATGAAAAGTCTTGCTCCATAGGCCATAAACATGTGATCTCTTGGCCCATTCTGATTTTTAGGACTTGTGTGATCATATTATGAAGTTTTGAAGCCATTTTGAAGTCAATAGAATGCTTGGTACAAGAATTTGCAAGTTTCCCATTTGGTGCATAACTTGAAATTTAGTGATTTTTGCCAACTTTGATGCACCATAACTTTTGGTCCAAAATGAATTAGGTCATGTTCTTGTACTTTTTGAAAAGGGAAAGATCTATTCTACAACTTTCATGACCAAAGTTTTTCCATTTGAAGCATTTTTGGATCAAAAAGTAAGGATTGAAAAGTTGCCTAAAATGACAAATTCCTTAAAAGTCAAACTTGCCCCAAAAAGTCAACTTTGCAAAAACTTGAAATTCTTGAGTTTTGTGAACTTCCAACTTCTTCCATGATCAAATAAAGATCATATACAATCAAAATGATGAATATCACCCCTTGGTTGGGTCATTGGGGGCCTCAGATGCCCTGATTTTGCACTGACTTGCTTGAAAAGTCAACTCTTGATCAGATGACTTCCCCATGGAATTTCTTCATGAAAATTGATATGCATACTCCCTATACCATATAGAGACCAATAGAAACAAGAATGACCAAAAATTTTGGGGTTATGGCCTCTGAAACCAAAACCCTAATTTTAGGTCATCTGTGCAGTCAAGCCTGGCTCTGCTTCCATACCAATCCCAGTTCTTGTGATTCTTTGGCATTCTTGACTTTGAGAGGATATAATATGATGATAGAACATACATGGACCTCTTTGAAGTGATTGGTGACCTTTGGAGTGGCTCAAGAAGCTCTTGGATTGCTCAGATCACAAACCCTAGATGCAGCTGACTTTGAATCAATGCAGTGGATCAAAAATGGGATATGAGATGGTATGATTGAGCTTATGCATATGAAAAGATCACAAGCCATGGTGTGAATGGGTGAGGGAAAATTTGGGGTGTTTACACTTGCCTCATGTTTGTATCATCTCTTAGCATCATTAACTTCATGTTTATGCTTCTGGTTTTGGTTTGCATCATGACACTACATCTCATTTGCATTGCATTTCATTTTCTTATACTAACATTTCAGGTGGTAAGTTGTTTGAGAAGTGAATTTGCCTTCACTTCTCACAATCTCTTTTCATCTCTCTTGCATCTTTACTGCATTTTATCTTGTGTATGGGATTGAGCTTGATCATTCTTGTTCATCTTACTTTCTTTCTTCAAGCAACTTGTCTTCTTAAGTGAAGCAAGTTGTTTTTCTTCTCTCTGCTCCCTCCTCCTTTCATCTGCTTCTCTCCTTGGTGGTTCTTTGAAGATTTCTTTCTTAAACCTCATAAACCCTAGGAATGACCAAGCATGATAACAATTATGGTTTGATTAGTCCCCCCATTTAGTTTTACCTTTGTGTCATCTTTGAGTTTCCTCTTCTCATCTCATAATCAGGGACTAAACCCTAAAGGCTTTAAGGCTTTGTGATTAAGCTTATGCCTGCATCCTTCTATTAGGATGGAGTGTATAACTTTAATCCTAAGTGTTAACCCCTTAATGTGTTTAAATCCTTTAACAAATCCACTTAATAATCATCAAGACATCAAGCTTGTAACTTGGGCCTTGCATTAGGGTTCTAATTCTTCCTTAATTGGTTAAGAAGGACTAACCCTAGTGTTAATGGACAAGTCCCCCTCAAGTTGTCTTACAAATCATAAAAATCACTTCTTCATCTTATCATTAACTAAAATCCATCTAATAAAGGCTTTGTTTTGTCATAAGGTTAATCCCTAATCATGGATTAAGTTGAGGTATCTTCCTCAGCTTAAATGTTCTCATCTATTATCCTTCTATTAGGATGGTGTAATGGGTCCATTTAATCCTTGATTATGGCTTAATCTCATTACTTAACACTAAACAAAAACAACAAAAACATCTAAATAATCACAAGTAGGTTAATGATCTTAATCCTACATCATGGTGATTAAGTGTGAGATGCTGACTTCACACTTAAGGTATTCTCATTACCCCTAATCAGAGGGAAGATGTGATGAGTTTACTACCCCTTTGGTTTAGGCTTAAGCTCATTAACTTATGACAAATTCAAAAAGCAATAAAAGACTGAAAACTCAAAAACAAACAATAATCGTCTCCTTCGGGATTCTTTTCTCATCATCTTCACTCACAAACGAGAACTTGCTTCTTCCGTCTACTGCAAGACAGTTTGCACCTGAGCCAGACAGGTCATACACTTGAGCATAGACAAGTAAGCAGTTCACAAGTCAATTCATCTTTCAGTCTCTTTGGGTCGAACTACGGTGTTCTGACTTCCTCATTGCACGAGAGGATACGTAGGCATAACTTAACAGTTATCGAACAAAAGTCTCTGTATATTCCCCCTCATTCTAGCATCATTCTTAAAGCCTCATTATCTTGGGCATTTCATTCTTATTCTTACACTGACACTTCATTTATACACTTCACGCTTCTTTTACACTGACACTTTCATTCTTTCCAGCTTTGATACACAAATTGCACTGACACTACCCCTTTAAAACACAAATCTTTTGAGCGTGGATCCCGTCGAGTACGGCGGACAATCTGGGTGTTAATACCTTCCCAGGTTGTAACCAACCCCCTTTCTCAGTCTCTCTGGTTCGCAACCGTTTTATCCATATCTTTCTAGGTCTATGCAGCATTACCTTTCCTTCGGGATAAAAATGCCTAGCTGGCGACTCTTGTCTTCTGAGTTCACCCTTGTGTGTTCACTCTCTTTCACCGACCGTTCGCGTCTGTACCCCATTTGACTTAGCCTCATTTTGGTGGGAGCGACAGCTTGGCGACTCTGTTGGGGAACCTTATACTGTAACCAGGGCTTTTGGTTCTTTTTGTGGGTTCCTCCTAGCGCTTGTTTGATTTTTGTTTACTGGGGTGTTATGTGCTATTTGTGTTTGTATATTTGCTTTATTTACTACTTCATGTACAGTTATTTACTGCTTTCTTTATAGCTTTGTATATCATACTGTCATACTGTTATCTGGCTGGATCTGGTTTGTTGTCTTGATGGGTGGGGTTCATTGAGAGTTTAAGGTCCTATACCTGGGACCTGAGTGACACTTAGGCTAGAGTGGTTCATGTTCTTTCCCATTCCATTTCGGTCTGGTGCGGGAATATGAAACACGGTTCAGATATGGGTTTCTTCTTGAGAACTCTGTGCTACAGATTTCCTGTAGTGCTAGGGCTATCTGGGAAGCTTGCTAAGTCTGGATGACCTTTATTATGACCTTCAGAAACTGAGGTGAATTAGAGGAGGATCTTTTATGGTTATTGTAAACACTGTACCTCCGGGTTAGAAGTGTTTACACTTCTCATAACTGATCCAAGTCTGAGGATCCTTGTTTTAGAACACCACCTGTGAGGGGGTTGGGCTGTTTACAGGTTTGCAGGTACCCTTGACCACATCATACCCTGATACTTTGTTTTGGTTAAGAGTACTCCATTTTGGGACAGTTCTTGTGATTTAAGCCATGGACATGTGACTCTTTATTTGAGTCCCCCACCTTGGTTACTGGACTTCTGAACCTCCATCCGGACTTCTTAAACATACATGGACTTATATCAAGGCAGTAATCAGATCTAGCTTGATCACAAACCCTTGCATATCATTTGCATACTCATCATTTGCATCATTTAACATTTGTTTATTTGTTTTTCAGGGTATCCATATTACATCTGGCTTGGTTTTGACCCCTTCATCTGCATAGACCTTTGTTCATCAGTGATCTGCTTCAACTATCTTCATCAGTTGCCTGCTTCAACTACTTTTATCATCAGCTTCAGCCTATCAGTGGTTCATCTCCAGTATCAGTCTTCATCATCAGCATTTGTTTCAGCTCTTCATCAGCAGTCATGGCACCCAAGAAAAGTAACATTTCATATCATTTCTTTGAGCCTGAGCTGACTAGCATCAGGCAGGTCCAGGCACTTATTACTCCAGACCACATCCCATTATTCAGAGAGCATTATGGAGGCATCCTTGACATGGTTATGGACTTGGACCCTTCTCAGAGGAGTTTGATTCACAC
This sequence comes from Lathyrus aphaca, assembly GCA_963966055.1. NCBI lineage: Eukaryota > Viridiplantae > Streptophyta > Magnoliopsida > Fabales > Fabaceae > Lathyrus > Lathyrus aphaca. Next base: position 374,388,735 of record OZ014524.1, on the reverse strand, counting down.
TTGCCTACAGTTTTATGACCCTCCTTTTGAGATGTTTCACTTTTCAGAACTTTCATCTAGGACCTCTACTGGAGGAGTTCTCATCATTGATTGGAATACCTGTCAGGGGTGATATCCCCTTCAACCCAGCAATGAAGAAGTGGCAAAAGCACTGCACCTGGAACCTGTTTTGATTGAGCAAAACATGTCAACAAAGGCTGGAATCCCTGGCCTACACTTGGACTTTCTGACTTCTCAAGCCATCCTGAAGGCCTCTTTGGGAGAATGGAAGGCAGTTTGTGCATTGTTAGCCCTCAATATATACGGGGTTATACTTTTTGCAGATGAGCCCAAGTTTATCAGCAAGAATGCCATTCATCTTTTCCTTATGAGGAACCCAGTGCCCACATTGCTGGGAGATTTCTATTATTCTGTTCACTAGAGGAATGAAAAGCAGAGAGGGAGGTTGGTGAGGTGCTGTGCCCCTCTATTTCACACTTGGCTGCTCAAACACTTACGCAAGACTGATGCCTTCCTGAATCCTCACCAACAGAAGAATTGGGCTAAGAGACTTATTGCTTTGACTTCAGATGACATCAGATGGTGCACCCAGAGCACCAAAGGCAGGGATATAATTACTAGCTGTAGACAGTTCCCCAATGTACCTCTAATAGGAGTGAAGGGCTGCATCAACTACAACCCTTTGCTGTTTAAGAGACAATTGGGCTATGCTTTGGTTCACCCTCCTAGAGTACAAGACTTGGCGGAAACCCTGTATTGTGAGATAAAACCTAATCTATCTATTGTCAGACAAGCATCTTGGGCTTGGGACAACATCCAGACCAAAGGGATGGCCATTCTTGGGAGGTGCAATAATGTGGCTTCAGCTCAGTATTATGAATGGTCTCATGTTAGAGCTCAGATTTCTGGGATGCCTTTCACCATTGAGGATGTACCTGGACCATCCACAGTACCACCTCCAGCCACTGTCAGCCTGGAAGAATTTGAGAAACTGAAGGAAAGGAATGAGAATCTGTCTCAAGCCTTGAAGAAGACCCTCTGGGATAGGAGTGATGGTTGTTTAGACATTTAAAGGTTGGAAAAGCTTAAGGTGGAGCATCTAGCCAAGATTGGGAAAGCAGAGGACTACATCAAGAAATCAAGAGCCGGAGAACAGATTTTGAAGAATTCCAGTAAAGAGGCCCAGTTTCAGAAGGCTAGGACTGATCTCTATCTGAAAGAAAGTCAAGATAGGTGGGTAAGAATCACTGAAGCTCGCACTCAAGAGGATAAGAGAACTCAAGCCAGGATTGAGCAGTTGGAGGCCAATGAAAAGAAGCAACAGGAAGCTTTGCTGGCAGCCCAGAAGGAGATTTCAGAATTGAAGCTTAGGGCTGGTGTGAAGAGGTTAAAAGACCAAGACAGGCACAAGAAGCTGACCACTACTATTGCCACTAGGAATCTTCTCATCAGAAACATTACAGAGCATCCGGCTGGTCCTGTAACTGAAGCACTTTTAGAGGAGATTAAGGAGGATGAGTTTGGATTAGATGTTTGACTTCTTTGCTTGTTGTTATTTCCATTTCATGTACTTTTCTTTTTATGTTGTATTTTGACCCCTCAGGGGCATGTGTTGTAAAAAACAAACTATGTATGATCTACCATTTTGTAATGTATTTGTCAGTTTGTCTCATGTGAGTTTCTTTTCTCAAGCAACATCAAAGCATCTTCCCCAGGGTCTGGAAAGGTCAAAACCAAGAGCCAAGTCGGATACCTTGAAAAATAAATAAGCATACTGCATTGCATACTGACTCTTGTTTTGTTTTGTAGGATTTTGTTTTATTTATTACTAACTCTGTTGTGGTTCAGGAATTATTGCTCGCCGTTGAGTGTTCCCTCTCAACCGTCCGAACAGGTATCCTACTCGCAACAATCTTCCTGGTATCCAAATGGACCAAGTACAGCAAGATCTGACAGAGGTCAGAACTCAGATGGCTAATGAAAGGCTGGAGATGAGAAACCAAATGACCCAATTCATGGAAGTAATGAATGGCTTGGCCCAAAGTCAAGAAAGGTTGAGGGCATTGGTAGAAAGACAAACCCCGGAGGAACCCCATCTGGGAACTGGAGGAACAAGTAACAATGAGAGGGGTCAGCCTCATGTTAACCCACCAGTATATGGGCCTCATCTACATCCAGAAGTCAACATCCCGACTAATGTGCAAGGAAATACTACTGGGGGGAGGATCTTACAAGAAGACCCCCAAGAAGAGCAATTCACTGTCATGGGAGCTGGGGATTAAGTTTATGATAGGAGATTTGACGAAATTGCTGAGAAGTTGAGATCCCTGGAGTCTCAAAACTCCCTAGGTTTTGATGTTATGGATATGGGGTTAGTGGATGGGGTAAGGATTCCCCACAAGTTTAAACCACCGTACTTCGAGAAGTACAATGGAACTTCCTGTCCACGAACTCACTTACAGTCCTTTCTAGGAAGACTTAAAGCATACACAGTGGATGAAAAGCTGTGGATGTTTTACTTTGAAGACAGTTTGACTGGGGCTTCAAGGGAGTGGTACTCTCACTTGACCAGAGCTACTATCAGGTGCTGGAAAGACCTAGCTGAAGCTTTCATCAGGCAGTACCAATACAATCTGGACATGGCTCCTAACAGGACCCTTTTGATGGGCATGTCTCAATCCTCCAGAGAAAGCTTCAGGAAATATGCCCAGAGGTGGAGACAGCTTGCTGCTGCTGTCCAGCCACCCATGTCGGAAAGAGAGATGGCCGACATGTTTATGAACACTTTGCAAGGAACATATATTGATAGGCTAGCTGCCTTTTCTTCCACCACCTTCGCTGACGTAGTCATAGCTGGAGAAAGAATTGAAAGCCTTCTGAAGATGGGTAAAATTTCTGATAATGGTGCAAGTTCGTCCAGTAATCCCAGGAAGCCTTTTGTGGGACCTAGAAGAACCGGTGAGACAAATGTCATTCATGCCAGCAGGGGCAGACCTCAGTATGTTCATAGATCAGTAGCAGCTGTCACTATTCCAGCTCCGATTCCTCAGCAACCAGCATACCAACCACAACAACAACCACATTACCAACAGCAAGTTCAGTATCCGCCACAAAGGACCTACAACAACAATAACAACAATCAACAGCAAAGACCCTTTCAGCAAAGACCATCACAGGCAAATAGGGTGATTGACCCTATCCCTATGCCTTATGCCGCTTTATTGCCACAGCTCTTGAAACTCAACTTGGTTGAATTAAGGACATTGGCACCTCCAGATCCCTCTAATCTCCCAAGAAATTATGATGTCAACGCCAGGTGTGCTTTCCATTCCAATGCACCTGGCCACAATACTGAGAAATGCAGGGCTTTACAAATGAAGGTACAAGATCTGGTGGATTCCAAAGCCCTCAACTTTGCACCCCCTCCAAATGTCAACAAGAATCCCATGCCCAATCATGGAGGGCCAAGAATTAATGCCATTGAGGAAGACAAGCCATCTTTCTTAATCACCAGTGTTGGACAGATTCGGACACCTCTGGTAGAAATTAAAGCTCAGCTTCTAGAGTGCCAGATGTTCCCCGGGTGTGAGCTCGGTTGTGGGTATTGCAACATCTCGGTCAACGGGTGTGATAACTTGAGAAGCGGCATAGATGGTCTTATCAAAAGTGGTATACTTCAGATCACAACAACGGCGCCTACAAATCCAACAATCCCTTTGACGACAATTCCTGACTCTTCTACAACTGCAACAACAATCATTCCGACCAATTCATCAATATCATCAACAATGGCTTCATCCATCACTTCAACAAATCAGATGTCAACAACTATTTCTTCTACAACATCAGCATCCCTTTATTCAGCAGAATCTTCTACAACGCCAACAGAAAATAATGAAGATATCTCAGCAGTCACCATTTACTATGATCCGTCAGATGTTCCTCCAAACAATAACTTTCAGCAAACAGTGGCACCTCCTGCCAGGTCACCAGTCACCATTTACTACGATCCGCGCACCATATCAGCACCTTCCTCTACAGCAGTAAGTCCAGTTACCATCACGGTGCCTGGACCAGTTCCTTATGAAAGCAGCAATGCCATACCTTGGCATTATGGCTCTGATCTTTACTGCAACGGGGAGAGAATCACTTTGGACTCTTCAACTTCTTCTCCACAGATTGATAATGTTGGGGGAGGCGGAGGCTTCACCAGAAGCGGACGCCTTTTTGCCTCACAATTGCAAAGACCTAATGCCGAAGCAGAAGCTGCTGCAAAAGCAAAAGGGAAGAGTGTGATATCTGAAGAACCAATTCTCAAAGAAACTCAGAAGACGTCTTTTGAGCAAGATGTAGACGAGTTTATGAGGATTATAAAAAGAAGTGATTACAAAGTGGTGGATCAGCTCCACCAAACTCCCTCATAGATCTCCATACTATCCCTGTTGATGTGTTCTGAAGCTCACAGGAATGCATTATTGAAAGTCTTGCACACAGCATACGTGCCAGAGGAGATCACTGTTAATCAGCTAGAAACTGTGGTGGCAAATGTCATCATCAGCCATGGACTGGGCTTCACCAATGCTGACTTAACAACTGAGGGACGTAACCACAACAAGTCTTTACACATCACTCTAGAATGCAAGGGTGTTGTTCTATCCCATGTACTGGTGGACACAGGGTCTTCACTCAATGTTCTGCCAAAGAAGGCCTTAGTGAAGCTTGAGTATGATGGCTTGGCACTGCGTCCAAGTAATTTAGTGGTGAGAGCTTTTGATGGCTCTAAGAGATCAGTGCTTGGGGAGATTGATCTGCCTGTGATGATTGGCCCGCAGACTTTTAAAATTACCTTCTATGTGATGGACATTCAGCCAGCCTACAGCTGTTTGTTGGGTAGACCGTGGATCCATGCCGCTGGCGCTGTTACGTCTACCCTTCACCAGAAGCTGAAATTCGAGTGGGAAGGCCAGATCATCACCATCTGTGGTGAAGAGGATATCTTTGTTAGCCATCTGGCTACGTACAAGTACATTGAGATGGATGGAGAGATCCATGAAACTATGAGCCAAGGGTTTGAGGCCCTGAACATTAATGAAGAATCTGCTGTACTAGGAACCTCCATGACGTCTTATCAGCAAGCCAGGAAGGTTGTTGAAGAGGGTACTGCCAAAGGCTGGGGCAAGCTACTGCCTGTGGAGAAGAAGGAGGACAAATTTGGGTTGGGTTACAAACCAACTCAACAAGACCAATCAGAGGCTGCCAAGAAGCCCAGTTTTGTCAGCGGGGGAATGCTCACCCCGGATGCAGTAAACAACTTGGAAGACGAGGAAGAAAGCGACTGCAACCTGGAGAGCTGGATACGTCCAAGGATCCCGGGGAGCCAAGTCCTTAACTGGTCTTCCCAGGAAATTATAAGGGTTACTCCTGCAGAGTAATTATTATTTCCTGTATTTTTAAGCATGCATCAAGTCTTGCATCTTGCCCAAGATGACAAGACTCATTTTGTAATCGGGCCATCTTGTAATTTTGTGCAAACAGATCAATCAATGAATATCGGACATCTTTTGCAAATGAGTCTTTTTCTTTTCCGCTCACTGTTTTTTCATTCTTCTTTTTGTACAAAAATAAAATGGCAATGTTTTCCAAAATGATAAACTTCATTTCACTTTATTCTAAACAAGATTAAAATCGATCACTAAAATGAACAATCTAAACCCTTGCAGAGAGTGCCTTTCAGACTGCACCGACAACAACAATGCTATGGCTTCGTATGACTTTGACAATCCAATCAATCAAGCTGATGAAGGGGTTGAAGAAGATTATGAGCTTCCTGAAGAGCTAGCCAGGTTGTTAAGGCAAGAGGAGAAGGTTATCACTCCTCATCAGGAGGAGGTCGAAACGGTTAATCTTGGTACGAAAGAAGACGTGAAAGAAGTTAAGATCGGGGCCTGCCTACAAGACTCAGTGAAAGAGCAACTGATTGATATGCTTCGGGAATATGTGGATGTTTTTGCTTGGTCTTATCAGGATATGCCAGGGTTGGACACCGATATTGTCATGCACAAGCTGCCTTTGAAAGAAGACTGCCCGCCAGTAAAACAGAAGTTGCGCCGTACTCGCCCAGATATGGCAATGAAGATTAAAGAAGAGGTACAAAAGCAGTGGGACGCCGGGTTCCTTGCTGTGACTAGCTATCCGCCGTGGGTTGCTAATATTGTACCTGTGCCTACGAAAGATGGCAAGGTGAGGATGTGTGTGGACTACCGGGATCTGAACAGAGCTAGCCCGAAAGATGATTTCCCTTTACCTCACATTGATGTATTGGTGGATAATACGGCTCAGTTCTCGGTGTTCTCCTTCATGGATGGATTTTCAGGGTACAATCAGATCAAGATGTCACCTGAAGACATGGAGAAGACAACTTTCATCACACCCTGGGGCACGTTCTGTTACAAGGTGATGCCATTCGGACTGAAGCATGCTGGTGCAACCTATCAACGGGCTATGGTAACATTGTTCCACGACATGATCCATAAAGAAATTGAATGTTATGTGGATGACATGATTGCCAAGTCCCTCACAGAAGAAGACCACCTGGTGAATCTGCTGAAGTTATTCAAGCGTTTGAGGAAGTAGCAATTGAAGTTAAACCCCAACAAATGCACATTCGGGGTACGATCTGGTAAGCTGCTGGGATTTATTGTAAGTGAGAAAGGGATTGAAGTTGACCCTGATAAAGTTAAAGCCATTCAGGAAATGCCTGCACCAAAGTCAGAAAAAAAAGTTCGGGGGTTCTTAGGTAGATTAAACTACATTTCACGGTTCATATCTCACCTTACAGCAACTTGTGAACCTTTGTTCAAGCTATTGAGAAAGGAACAAACGGCCAGGTGGAACGAAGACTGCCAGAGTGCTTTTGACAAGATCAAGGAATATTTACAAGAGCCTCCGATCCTTATGCCACCAGTTGAAGGAAGACCTCTGATAATGTACTTAACCGTATTAGAAGAGTCAATGGGGTGTGTGCTGGGCCAGCATGACGAGTCTGGTGGAAAAGAGTATGCAATCTACTACCTAAGCAAAAAGTTTACCGACTGTGAACAACGTTATTCACTGCTCGAGAAAACTTGTTGTGCTTTAGCGTGGGCTGCTCGCCGACTAAGGCAGTATATGTTGACCCACACTACTTTATGATCTCGAAAATGGACCCAGTTAAGTATATTTTTGAGAAGCCAGCACTTACCGGACGGGTTGCAAGATGGCAAATGATCCTCACAGAATATGACATTCATTACACCTCTCAGAAAGCCATCAAGGGCAGTGTAGTGTCTGATTATCTTGCTGAGCAACCCCTTGATGATTACCAGCCTATGAGATTTGACTTCCCTGATGAAGACATCATGTTCATAAAAGAAAAAGATCATGAAGAGCCTGTTCACACTGAAGGGCCTGACCCGGAAGAGGAATGGACTATGATGTTTGATGGGGCTGTTAATATGAATGGTCGTGGTGTTGGTGCAGTGCTCATTACACCTAAGGGGGTTCACATGCCTTTCTCGGCAAAACTCACTTTCAACTGCACTAACAACGAAGCTGAATACGAAGCTTGTATTATGGGTCTTGAGGAAGCCATTGACCTCAGGATCAAGACTTTGACTGTATTCGGAGATTCAGCTCTGGTAATTAATCAAACCAACGGCAAATGGTACACACACCAGGATCATCTGATACCTTACAGGGATTATACAAGGAGGTTACTGACCTTCTTCACGACAGTTAAGCTTGAGTATATCCCTCGAGATGAGAATCAGTTTGCAGATGCTCTAGCTACCATTTCATCCATGATCAAAGTTCAAACTGCCAACTTTGTGCCTCGGATCTCAGTATCCAGACTTGACAGACCAGCATATGTATTCGCAGCAGATGTTGAAAAGGATGATAAGCCTTGGTTCCATGACATTAAGTGCTTCTTGGAGGATCAAACATACCCACCTGGGGCATCTTCCAATGATAAGAAGACTTTGAGAAGGCTTGCTAGTAGTTTCTTCCTGAATGCTGACGGTTCCCTGTACAAGAGAAACTTTGATATGATACTCCTTAGATGTGTTGATAAGACAGGAGCGGGCTTGTTAATGCACGAAGTGCACGAAGGATCCTTTGGTACCCATGCAGGAGGTCATGCCATGGCCAAGAAGTTGCTAAGATCAGGTTATTACTGGATCAAAATGGATGCTGACTGTTGTGCCTATGCCAGGAAATGCCATAAATGCCAGATTTATGCGGATAAGGTGCACGTGCCTCCAAATCCTCTAAATGTGATGTCTTCAGGGAATCATCTCCCTACAGAATCCTCAGCCTCTATTTAGAAGAGCAATGCTTGAAGAAGTCACAACAGAGTACAGAAGGCTTCTACAAACCCCAGTTGGGTCCCTCATTACCGGGATGGGTCTATCAGTGACCTATCTCCCCAAGCAGATGCATCTCTTCGGATCCACCAGTAATCTCATCCCCAGCTGGGATGTCCATTGCAACAGATCGACCAGAGATCTCCATGGCAGCGGGATCCAAATCCCGGACCGTTATCCTTGCATAATCATAGCATTCGCATCATATCCACCCACAAAGCGTAGCATTCCGTTTAATACAGAGCATTACGGCAAAAATCAAACACGTAGCATAATCATAAGCCATGTTATGAATCAGACCCTTGTGAATAATAACCATTCATCAGAATGCAGAATACTTTCCCCAAAATTCCCACCAGGGTCCCCAGCAAAAGCAGTTGCCTCACAAATCAAAAACACTAGTATATACTCCCTTGACACCCGTCCGTGTCATCTTTCCCCAGTAAAGTTGCCTGAACACTCTCTACAAACAAGATCACCCGTATTACAGATACTTCTTGACACCCGTCCGTGTCATTCCCCCAACAGAAAGCCAAAGACCTCATCTTTGCACTCACCTATACTTGTATATTCATTTTCTTGACACCCGTCCGTGTCATTTCCCCAGTGCAGTCGCTTACACTTTTATAACCCATATACTTGTTGATATTACTATACTCTTCTCCTTTCGACACTCGTCCGTGTCACCCTCCCCAGCAGATAAACATTCATCTATACACCACTCTTACTATTCATGTTACACTTATACAGATGCTCGTCCGTATTTTGTATATGCCGTTTATATTCCCACAGATTCGGCATTGGTCCATGTTCTTTGTTAACCAGATGGTACTCATCCGTATCATCATCTCAGAATATGCGTCAAGTGTTTGTTTCTACATGATGCTCGTCCGTATCATAGTCCTAAGGATGCTCGTCCGCATCTTTAATCCATACACTGTGTCAAACACTTATGGCTTCTTGAATATAGATACTCGTTTGTGTCTACTATTCCCCAGAAAAGTCCCCTCAGATTCAACATTGGTCCATGTTCTTTGTTAACCAGATGGTACTCGTCCATATCATCATCTCTGAACACGCGTCAGTATTTGTTTCTACCCGATACTCGTCCGTATCATAGTCTTGAGGATGCTCGTCCGCATCTTTAATCTATACACAAACATCTAAACACTTAAACTTTCTTTTCTCGGTTGTAAACACTCGTCCGTGTTTACTATATCCCCAGTAGATCGCCAACAAAGCAAATTTTCCTTTTTATCTGACACTCGTCCTGTGTCATGATGAAACCTTGAGAGCAGCCGTACCCTGCTAGGTGGTCGTCCTCCACCTTTTGATGGTCGTCCTCCGTCATGCTCATCCAATGGCCGTCCCCATCGTTGATTTTTAGCAGCCGTCCCCTGCTAGGTGGTCGTCCTCCACCTCTTGATGATCGTCCTTCATCAGTTTATCCAATGGCCGTCCCCATTGTTGATTTTTGGTTATCTGATATTCGTCCTATGTCATGAGAAACCCCGAGAGCAGTCGTCCCCTGCTAGGTGGCCGTCCTCCACCTCTTGATGGTCGTCCTCCATCATGCTCGTCCGATGGCCGTCCCCATCGTTGACCTTTTATCCGGCATTCGTCCCATGTCGCGATATTTTCGGCAGCCGTACCCTGCCTGGTGGTCGTCCTCTACCTTAGATGACCGTCCCTCATCTTACCCCCAACAGAGCAGCCGTCCCCTGCTGGGTGATCGTCCTTCACCTTTGATGACCGTACCTCATCATCTGTTTATTTCATTTATTCTTTAACCCGATGGCCGTCCCCGTCGTGGTCCCTTTTCTTTTTAGCCCGATGGCCGTCCCCATCGTCGGTTACCTTGCTTTATGAACTTGATGGCTGTCCCCGTCATGTTTCATTAATTCCCAGAGAATCTTACAACTTTATCTTGATGGTCGTCCCCATCATAATCTCTTATTCTTCCCAGCTAGTCGGCCGTCCCCGTCTCGGCTTTACCTTTTATCCCCAGCATGTCGGCCGTCCCCGTCATTGCTTTATTTTCCGCACTTTTCCCAGCATGTCGGCCGTCCCCGTCATTGCTGTTTACTCAGCAGTCGTCCTCTGCTCGACGGTCGTCCTCCGTCGCCCACACTTTACAATACACTTTATTTTCCTTTTACAATCTATATCCCTTTTCTTCTTCATTCTGTGAGTGCAAATTTTGGACTGTCTTTGGTATTCAACCACAAGTTATCTTGTTTGCCTGTTAAGCCATAGCTTACATCCTGCACAGCTAACTCATGTTTGAATAGGGGCAGCTGTAAACACCCCAAATTTGCCCTCACCCATTCACACCATGGTTTGTGATCATTTCATATGCATAAACACAATCATACCATCTCATATCTCATTTTTGATTCACTGCATAGGTTCTAAGTCATCTGCACCTAGGGTTTGTGATCTAAGCAATCCAAGAGCCTCTTGAGCCACTCCAAGGGCCATAAATCACTTCAAAGGGATCCATGTGTGTTCTTATATCATATTACATCCTCTCAAAGTCAAAAATGCCAAAGAATCACAAGAACTGGGATTGGTATGGAAGCAGAGCCAAGTTTGACTGCACAGTTGACCTAAAATTAGGGTTTTGGTTTCAGAGGCCATAACTCCAAATTTTTTGGTCATTCTTGTTTCTATTGGTCTCTATATAGTATGAGGAGTATGCATATCAATTTTCATGAAGAAATTCCATGGGGAGGTCATCTGATCAAGAGTTGACTTTCTGGACAAGTCAGTGCAAAATCAGGGCATCTGAGGCCCCCAATGACCCAACCAAGGGGTGATCTTCATCATTTTGAGTGTATTTGATCTTTATTTGATCATGGAAGAGGTTTGAAGTTCACAAAATTCAAGAATTACAAGTTTTTGCAAAGTTGACTTTTTAGGGCATGGTTGACTTTTAAGGAATATGTCATTTTATGCCACTTTTCAAGCCTTGCTTTTTGATTCAAAAATGCTTCAAATGGAAAAAATTTGGTCATGAAAGTTGTAGATTAGATCTTTCCCTTTTCAAAAAGTACAAGAACATGACCCAATTCATTTTGAATCAAAAGTTATGGTTCATCAAAGTTGGCAAAAATCACTAATTTTCAAGATATGCCTCAAATGAGAAACTTGCAAAAACTTTGTACCAAGGCATTTGTGACTTCTAGTTCATGTCTAACCAATGTGCAAGCATCATACAAGTTCTAAAAATCAGAATGAGGCCAAGAGATCACATGTTTTGTATGGTTTTGAAGCAAGATATTTTCATGAAGCAAAAGCAAAGTCAAGTTGCAAAACCACTCATCACACTTCACCCACTTGCTGCATTGGCTATTGAACCAGCCCTAGCCTTTCCCCTCACCTTGCTGCGCCATCCCACACACTTGTACCAGCCTAGAGCACAGCCCATGCCTCTCTTACACAAGAGTGGACTTTTTTGCAAAAGCTAACTCACCTATCACAGCAGGCCAGGTCACATCATCTGACCAATTGGAGCTGTTTATACTATCCATTTGCTAGCCATTTCAAAAGAGAAGCAAGCCTGAAGCAAGCCATAGCATCACTTCTCCATTTTCACTCCATAGAGCAAAAGCCTTCGAATCACCTTCCACAGCCACCAAACATCCAAACTCTTTTCACCAACAAATCAAACACATAAAAAGGAACCAGAATCAGCCATTAATAGAGCTTGAAACCCCTCACACACAGAACTCATTTTCTGATATAGCAGATTCGAACCTCTCAAAATAGCTTGCTTAAGCTCATTCCAAGCCTACCATTAGCCTCAGGAGAACCATTGGAGTGAGTCTGCATCAAGGAGAAGCCCAGAAAGCCCAGAAACAGGATCTTCCATCTCAGGTATGGCCATGAACTTTTTCTCTCAGAGCTTGCATTTTAAGTTATAAATTGATTGTGTATGTCTTGATGATCATGGGGATGGTTTTAGATTTAAAAATGAGTGAGAAATGAGGATTTAACAGGGCTCTGAAACTTTGCCCGTGAATCGTCATGGCTTCGATTCTCTTCATGTGAGCATGAGAAATTTAGTTTGAGAGATGATTTGAGTGAGGTTTGAGTAGAGGAACATTTCCCTGGCTTTGATTTGAAGAATGGTGGCCTGAATCGTGTTCTAGGGTTTCCAACCCGCCGGAGAAGATGACCGGAGCTTCTCTCCGGTCACCTGAATGTTGTTAGCCCTAATCCCAGTCATTAAGTCCATTTGAATCTGGAGCGTTGGATGCTTGGACTTTGTTGACTTCGCGCGCGTGTGTATGGTTGAGATGCAGTCATTAAACCCTAATCCCCATTATTTATTTAATTAAATGAGATTAATTCAGTTTGAATATGGGCCATCAGATGGCGCGCGCAGTCAACCATTTTAAACCCAGTTTCAATCCTGGCCTTCCATCTTGCTTACTTCTCCATTTATTTATTTTTTGTTTTCTTTTCTTTTCATTTAATTTGTTCAATTTATTAAAAATAGCAAAAATGTTTTAAAAATTATGAAACTTTTTGTCAAGAGTTTCATTAATTTTTAAAACACAAAAATATTTTTATTTTCATTTTTTGCATTAAAAAAGTATTTTAAAATATTTAAAAGTTTATTTTTAATTGATTAATGAGAATTAATTTATTAAAAATACTTTTAGGTATTTAAAAATCACCAAAAAATTCATGAAATGTTCTAAGACATTTATAAACATTGTCCAACCTTCAAAACAAATTTATTTTTTGATCTTGATGCATTTTGAGAATTTTTCATTGATTTAAAATCATTTTTATGCATTAATTTGATCCAAAGTTCAAAAAATCATTTCTGCCTATCCATGAGGAGTTGGACATTGATTCTTTTTGCATTGCATTGTGTTTAGCATGTAGTTTGTGAGATTAAATGGCCATGATTTGATCTTTCATTTTTAATTTGTTTGGTAATTTTCTTGTTTGGAAACCCTAAAACCCTAGAAATCTTAAGAAAACCATAACTTGAATTTGGTTAGGAGTTGAGACTTCTCCCTTGGGCAGTGAATTAGTATAGGATTAGGGGTCCTTTGAGTGGCATTTTCAATTTTTTATCTTAGGGTTTGCTTCTGATTTTGGTTTTTGTTTGATGTATTGTTCATAAACCCTAATTTGGACTTTCATATGCATCCATCTTGCATTCTCTTGCATAACATGACTTGCCATGACTTTTCAAGCATCCATTTGATTCATTTGACATCATAAGACATATTGAGAGCATGTTTGATCATTGCATCATGTATTTGCCATGTTGTATGCCATGTGCACTTCATAACTTTTCATGTATGTCCATGCTTCTTGACTTGCTTCATTTGCATTCATGAACTTGTATGATCATTTCCATGTGCTGCCTCATGTTTGTAGAATCACATAGCATCATTAGCATCATGTAAATGCTTCTGGTTTTGTTTCTCATCATGTCATCTCATCCCATTTTGCATTGCATTGCATTTCTTTTCTAACCTTTCAGGTGGTAAGTGATTTTGAGAAGTGAATTTGCCTTCACTTCTCACAACTTTTCTTTTCATCTTTCTTGCATCCATGCTGCATTTTTTATATGTGTTTAGGTTTGATCTTGCTCATTCCTCTTCTTCTTACTTTCTTTCTTCAAGTGACTTGACTTCTTGAATGAAGCAAGTTACTTTGCTTCTCTTGATCCTTTCATCTGCTTCCTGGTGGTTCCATTGAAGATTTCTCTTGAAAACCTCACAAACCTTAGGAACAACCAAGCATGACAATGATTAGGGTTTTGATTAGTCTCCCCTCTTAGTTTTATCTTTGTGTCTCTCTTGAGTCTTCTCTTCTCACCTCATAATCAGGGACTAAACCCTAAAGGCTTTAAGGCTTTGTGATTAAGCTTATGCCTGCATCCTTCTATTAGGATGGAGTGTATAACTTTAATCCTAAGTGTTAAACCCTTAATGTGTTTAAATCTCTTAATCAATTCACTTAATAATCATCAAGACATCACACTTGTAACTTGGGCCTTGCATTAGGGTTCTATTTCTTCCTTAATTGGTTAAGAAGGACTAACCCTAGTGTTAATGGACAAGTCCCCCTCAAGTTGTCTTACAAACCATAAAACTCATTTCTTCATCATACCATTAAATAAAATCCATTTAATCAAAGGCTTGTTTTGTCATGAGTTTAATCCCTAATCATGGATTAAGTTGAGGAGCATTCCTCAGCTTAAACATTCTCATCTATTATCCTTCTATTAGGATGGTGTAATGAGTCTGTTTAATCTTTGATTAAGGCTTAATCTCATTACTCAACACTAAACAAAAACACCAAAAAACATCTAAATAATCACAAGTAGGTTAATGATCTTAATCCTACACCAAATGTGATTAAGTGTGAGAATCTGACTTCACACTTAAGGTACTCTCATTACCCCTAATCAGAGGGAAGATGTGATGAGTTTACTAAATCCATTGGTTTAGGCTTAAGCTCATTAACTTATGACAAACTTTCAAAAGCAATAAAACACTGAAAATACAAAACCAAATAATAATCGTCTCCTTCGGGATTCTTTTCTCATCTCACTCATTCACAAACGAGAACTTGCTTCTTCCGTCTAATGCAAGACAGTTTGCACCTGAGCCAGACAGGTCTCACACTTGAGCATAGGCAAGCAAGCAGTTCACAAGTCAATTCATCTTTCAGTCTCTTTGGGTCGAACTACGGTGTTCTGACTTCCTCATTGCACGAGAGGATACGTAGGCATAACTTAACAGTTATCGAACAAAAGTCTCTGTATATTCCCCCTCTTTCTAGCTTTATTCTTTAGCCTCATGATCTTGAGCATTTCACTCTGTTCTTACACTGACACTATACATATCACACATCACTTTCTTTTACACTGACACCTGTACATCCTGTTCCAGCTATTTTACACACAAATTGCACTGACACTACCCCTTTAAAACACAAATCTTTTGAGCGTGGATCCCGTCGAGTACGATGGACAATCTGGGTGCTAATACCTTCCCAGGTTGTAACCAACCCCCTTTCTCAGTCTCTCTGGTTCGCAACCGTCTTATCCGTATCTTTCTAGGTCTATGCAGCATTGCCTTTCCTCCGGGATAAAAATGCCTAGCTGGCGACTCTATTCATCTCCAGTGAGTTCACTCCTGTGTGTTCTCATTGTCCCTCTCGCCGACCGTTCGCGTCTGTACCTTTATCTGGGCCAAGTCCCATTTTATCGGGAGCGACAGTGGGGCATTGATATGATTGGCAAGATTGAGCCGACTGCTTCAAATGGCCACAGATTCATCCTGGTTGCCATTGATTATTTTACCAAGTGGGTCGAAGCAGCCTCCTATGCAAATGTTACAAGGCAAGTGGTAGCCCGATTTCTGAAGAGAGATATCATCTGTCGGTACGGAGTGCCCGAGCGGATCATTTCTGATAATGGTTCCAACCTGAACAACAAAATGATGGCAGAGCTATGCCGGGACTTCAAAATCCAACACCACAATTCTTCTCCTTACAGGCCAAAGATGAATGGCGCTGTTGAGGCAGCTAATAAGAATATCAAGAAGATTGTGCAGAAGATGGTGGTCACCTATAAAGATTGGCATGAAATGCTACCATTTGCCTTGCATGGGTACCATACGTCAATCAGAACATCCACTAGGGCAACACCGTATCAGCTTGTGTATGGTATGGAGGCAGTCCTACCTGTTGAAGTTGAATTACCCTCCTTGCGGGTACTGATGGATGTTAAATTGAACGAAGCAGAGTGGGTCCGATCCCGATACGAACAACTGAATCTGATTGAAGAAAAGAGGTTGGCTGCCATCTGTCATGGGCAGCTGTATCAGAAGAGAATGAAGAAAGCCTTCGATCAGAAAGTTAGGCTCCGAGAGTACCAAGTAGGAGATCTTGTGCTGAAAAGACTCCTTCCTCCTCATACAGACCACAGGGGCAAGTGGACTCCGAACTATGAAGGACCATTCGTAGTAAAGAAAGTTTTCTCTGGCGGAGCACTGATGCTCAGCACTATGGATGGTGAAGACTTCCCGTCACCTGTGAATTCAGATGCAGTTAAAAAATACTTCGCGTAAAAAATGACCCGCTGGACATAAAAACAGAATGTAAGTCCAGGCAAAAATAGGGCATCTCGGCGAGTCAAAAACAGAATAAAAGACTCGGGCAAAAATAAGGGAAAGAAATAAAAAAAATGTACACCCGCTGAGTCGAAAAGCCGCATTGGACGACTCAGGCAAAAATGGGTATCCCGATGGATCGAAAACCCGAAAGGGCGATTCATGCAAAACAAGGGAATAAGCGAATGACTGTATTCTGAATTCGTCTGTATCACCTACAACTTGGTAAGCTTCGAAAGGTTCAAGCGCCGATTGGAATTAGCCTTCTTCAGAAAGCAAGACGAGAAGAACGTCAAATGTCATACGAGTCATAGCGAAGGGAAGCTCCTTGAAGTGTCGTCAACATTGCCAGCATCTTTTGTTTCTCAATTTGTAACAATCTCCTCATTTTAGGGGATCTGTTTCTTTGACTGTATCTTGCCAATTCAGGGCCCATGAATTAATAAAATCAGATTTTCAGTCATGTTTCGTCTCGTACATTTTATTTTCATTTGCAAAAATGTCCGATGCCTTTAAGATACTGATTGCATAAATACAGGTGCTTCTCTTCTAAAAATACGTGCTTGCAGGAAATATACTTACTCCCGGGAGTGTCTAAACTCCTACGATGGAATCCGGTAAGGGATATCTCGGGATTACTTGTGAGTTTCTCTATCTTTTCAGGATTGCAGGTATTCAAAGCACAACATGGGGCATGAAAGCTTCACCCCAGCAAGCTGGCAAATCAGTATCCACTCAGCCTTAGCACCAGAAGTGCTTTCTCCCCAGCTGAGTTGCCATTCAATATTTCCTCCTCGCCAAGCACAAAAGCCAGGGGACCGTCTCCCCAACAGAGTGTCAATCTCTGCCCGGAAGAGCAACGCGTGAGGAAACCACAACAGAGTGGAGAAAGCTTCTACAAACCCCATCTGGGTCCCTCATTACAAGGATGGATCTATCAGTGACCTATTCCCCCAAGCGGATACATCTTATCAGATCTGCCAATGATCTCATCACCAGCTGGGATGTCCACTTCAAGCAGATCAGCCAGAGATCTCCATGACAACAATCCCGGATGGTTATCTCTTTCATAATCATAGCATTCGCATTATTATTCTCCCCACAGAGCGTAGCATTCCGTCTAATACAGAGCATTACGGCAAAAATCAAACATATTGCATAATCATAAGCCATGTTCTGAATCAAACACTTGTAAATACTGACAATCCATCAACGGTATACGGAAAACTCCCCAAGATTCCCCGGCAGAGAGCCAAAGCATTTGCCTTTACCCACAAACACAAATGCACACTTCTTTTGGGCACCCGTCCGTGTCATCATTCCCCAGTAAAGTCGCCCGAGCATTCTTTACAAACGAACCACTTATGTTACAGATACTTCTTGACACCCGTGTCATACCCCCAGCAGGAAGCCAAAGCGTCCCCTTTGCACTCACCATACAAATACATATCTATACAAATTCCCTGACACCCGTCCGTGTCACCTTCCCTGTCATAGTTACCTAAACACCTTGTAAATCATATGTTTGTTTATAATACACTTTCTCCGACACTCGTCCGTGTCGCACTCTCCCCAGTAAGTTAAACACTCATCTGTACACCACTCATACTTATTACTCCTGCAGATACTCGTTCGTATCTTGTATACACCACTTATATCCCCTCAGATTCGACACTCGTCCGTGTTCTTTGTTAACCAGTTGGTACTCGTCCGTATCATCATCTCTGAACATTCGTCAGCGTTTGTTTCTACTGATACTCATCCGTATCATAGTCTTAAGGATGCTCGTCCGCATCTTTAATCTATACACCGTGTCAAACACTTATGTCTTCTTGAATTTAGACATTTGTCTGTGTCTACTATTCCCCAGAAGAGTCCCCGCAGAATCAATACTCGTCCGTGTTCTTTGTTAACCAGTTGATACTCGTCCGTATCATCATCTCTGAACATGTGTCAATTTTGTTTCTATCTGATACTCGTCCGTATCATAGTCTTAAGGATGCCCGTCCGCATATTTAGTCTATACACATTACCCAAACATTTATACTTCTCACTTCTTGGATATAGACACTCGTCCGTATTTACTTGTCCCAGCAAATCCTGTTGGACTACTTCCTTTCTATCTGGCATTCGTCTTATGTCATGATACCTTTTCGGCAGCCGTACCCTGCCGGGTGATCGTCCTTCACCTTTGGATGACCGTCCCTCATCCTTTCCCCAGCGGAGTCTCCATTATTGGAATCCTTTCCTATCCGGCATTCGTCCTATGTCGTGATATTTAGCAGTCGTCCCCTGCTAGGTGATCGCCCTTCACCTCTTGATGATCGTCCTTCATCATTTTTATCCGATGGCCGTCCCCGTCGTTGATCTTGTTATCTGACATTCGTCCTATGTCATGATAAACCCTAAGAGCAACCGTACCCTGCTAGGTGATCGTCCTTCACCTCTTGATGATCGTCCTTCATCGTACTTATCCGATGGCCGTCCCCATCGTCGACCTTTTTATCCGGCATTCGTCCTATGTCGTGATACTTTTCGGCAACCATACCTTGCCAGGTGATCGTCCTTCACCTTAGATGACCGTCCCTCATCTTATCCCCAACAGAGCAGTCGTCCCCTGCTAGGTGATCGTCCTCCACCTTCGAGGACCGTACCTCATCATGTTATTTTATTTTTACCTATATCCCCAGAGAGTCCTATTTCTGAACCCGATGGCCGTCCCCATTATAATCTCTCGTATCCCCAGCTTGTCGGCCGTCCCCGTCGTTGCTTTATTCCCGCATTTTCCCCAGCGTGTCGGTCGTCCCCGTCGTGGCTTCATCCCCAGCAGTCGTCCTCTGCTCGACGGTCGTCCTCCGTCTCCTGCACTTTATAAATAATTTATTTTTCTTTTACAATCTATATCCCTTTTCTTCTTCATTCTGTGAGTGCAAAATTTGGACTGTCTTTGGTATTCAACCACAAGTTATCTTGTTTGCCTGTTAAGCCGTTGCTTACATCCTGCACAGCTAACTCATGTTTGAATAGGGGCAGCTGTAAACACCCCAAATTTGCCCTCACCCATTCACACCATGGCTTGTGATTTCTTCATATGCATAAGATCAATCATAGCATCTCATACCACATTTTTGATTCACTGCATTGGTTCAAAGTCATCTGCATCTAGGGTTTGTGATCTGAGCAATCCAAGAGTCTCTTGAGCCACTTCAAAGGTCTTCAATCACTTCAAAGGGGTCCATGTATGTTCAAGCATCATATTATATCCTCACAAAGTCAAGGAAGTCAAAGAATCACAAGAACTGAGAAAGGCATGGAAGCAGAGCCAGGTTTAACTGCACAGATGACCTGAAATTAGGGTTTTGGTTTCAGAGGCCATAACTCCAAATTTTTTGGTCATTCTTGTTTCTATTGGTCTCTATATGTTATGAGGATCATGCATATCAAGTTTCATGAAGAAATTCCATGGGGAAGGCATCTAACCAAGAGTTGACTTCTTGAGCAAGTCAGTGTAAAATCAAGGCATCTGAGGCCCCCAATGACCCAACCAAGGGGTGTTCTTCATCATTTTGATTATGTATGATCTTTATTTGATCATAGAAGATGTTAGAAGTTCACAAAATTGAAGAATTTCAAGCCATTTGCAAAGTTGACTTTTTGGGAAAATGACTTGTAATGGAAAATTGCCATTTTGGGAAACTTTTTCAACCCTTGCTTTTTGATTAAAAAATGCTTCAAATGGGAAAACTTTGGTCATGAAAGTTGTAGAATGGATCATTCCCTTTTCAAAAAGTACAAGAACTCATTCTAATTCATTTTGGATCAAAAGTTATGGCTTGTCAAAGTTGGGAAAAATCACATAATTTCAAGTTTTGTACCAAAGAGGCATTTTGCAAAATGGTATGATCAAGTGTTCTAAAGGCTTCAAATGTGCATAAACTCTTCACAGCATGATCATGTGACTTCTAAAAATCAGAATTGTCCCAAGAATTATGCATTTTGATGCCTTGGACTTCATGAATTTCCAAAGGGGCCAAACTTTGTGAAAATTGCAAAACATCTCATAAGCTTTGATCCACTTGCTGATTTGTCTCATAACCAATTCTATGGACATCCTTAATCTCAGTTGAGCCAAGACAAGCCAAAAGGCTAGCTATACCATTGCACATACCTCAAGTACAAGTCAAGTTGACATTTTGGCAACTTGCCCATACCAATCACAGCAGGCCACCAACAACTCTCTGCGCAATCCAGACTTTACAAACACACTCCAAGGCTTCATTTTCATAAGACACACAAGCCTGAAACCTCTCATAGGCCATAGTTCGAGAAACTCACCTCTTATGCACTTTCCTTCGAATCTGATCACACAAGCATCAAACACAAAAACAAACTTCACCAAATCACTCACCATGATCCTCTAATCATTTCCCACCCCTCACTTGCCCCTGAAACCACTGCAATCAAAAATACGATTTTCACACTCCCTTGGCCTGAGCTTCTGCCAACTCTCTTTAGAGGCCATATAAACTCCAGCTAAGTGTCAAAAGCTTCAAAGGAGGATCATTGGAGCTTGTTTGAACCAAAGAAGCAGCCAGAAAGTCCCTGTTTCGAAAGCTCAATCTCAGGTAACATGATGAACAAATTTTCCAGAACTTTGATTTCTTGTTAGAATGTTGTTCTATATGTTACCCTGATCATGGGGATCTATTTATTTTTGAAAATGAGCCAGAAACAAGCATGTTATGATGTTCTGAAAGTTTGCCCGTAAAAATGTTTTTGCTTGTTTCCTTTGATTCATGAAAAATAAATGTTGTTTGGCTTAGGGTTTATGCTTAGTGATGTTCATAGGTTGATTCTGGAGAGTTTTGTGAGGTTTTGGATGCGTATTGAGAGAGATTGAGATTTTGGCTTGCCGGAGAAGATGACCGGAACACTGTTCCGGTCATCTGAAAGTAATTAGGGCACAGGATTAGGGTTTAAGCATAATTAGTGAGATTTGAATTATGGCCGTCCAGATGCGCGCGCTGGTCAATTCCCGCGTCCTAGGTTTGAACCACAGCCCTCAGATCAGTTGACTTTCCCATTTTTCATTTAAAATTCATTTTATTTTCATTTGTTTTGATTTATTTTGCACGAATTATTAAAAATAGCAAAATACCTTTAAAAATTCTGAATTTTTTTGTAAAAGGTTTAATTAATTTTCAGAACACAAAAATATTTTTATTTTTATTTTTTGCATTAAAAATTATTTTTAAATCATTTAAAAGTTTATTTTTAATTAGTTAATGAAAATTAATTAATTAAAAATACTTTTAGGTATTTAAAAATCACAAAAAAATTCACATAGCATTTAGAAACATTTAGAGACATTGTCCAACTCTCAAACCAAATTTATTTTTTGTTCTTGATGCCTTTTGATTATTTTCTTTGGATTTAATTTCATTTCAAGGCAATATTTTATTTAAAACTTCAAAAATTCATTTCTGCCTAACCATTGAGAGTTGGACAATGATTCTTTTTGCATTGCATCTTGTATAGCATGTAGTTTATAGGATAAAATTGGTTTGGATTGATCTTGCATTTTCAATTTGTTTGGCATTTTTCTTGTTGAGGCACCTTAAAACCCTAGCAATCTTAGGAAATTCATAACCCTCAATAGGTTAAGAGTTAAGATCCCTCCTTTGGGCAGTGAGTTTGTATAGGTTTAGGGTATCTTTGATTGCATTTTCAAATTTTTATCATGTCATATGCTTCTGATTTTGAATTTTGCTTTGTGTGTTGATCATAAACCCTAATTTGTGCATTCCTTTGCATCCATTCCTCATTTGCTTGCATACCATGACTTGCCATGACATTTTATGCATTCATTTGATTCATAAGACATCTTAGGACATATTAGAATCATGTTTGGTCATTTCATCTTTCATTTTCCATGTTGTATGTCATGTGTATTTCATAACGTTTCATGTATGTTCATGGTTCTAAGCATGTCTCATTTGCATCTTTATGCTTGTTTGATCATTCTCTTGCCTTGCCTCATGTTTGTATCATCTCTTAGAATCATTAACTTCATGTTTATGCTTCTGTTTTTGGTTTGCATCATGACACTGCATCTCATTTGCATTGCATTTCATTTTCTTATACTAACATTTCAGGTGGTAAGTTGTTTGAGAAGTGAATTTGCCTTCACTTCTCACAATCTCTTTTCATCTCTCTTGCATCTTTGCTGCATTTTATCTTGTGTATGGGATTGAGCTTGCTCATTCTTGTTCATCTTACTTTCTTTCTTCAAGCAACTTGTCTTCTTAAGTGAAGCAAGTTGTTTTGCTTCTCTCTGCTCCCTCCTCCTTTCATCTGCTTCTCTCCTTGGTGGTTCTTTGAAGATTCCTTTCTTAAACCTCATAAACCCTAGGAATGACCAAGCATGATAACAATTATGGTTTGATTAGTCCCCCCATTTAGTTTTACCTTTGTGTCATCTTTGAGTTTTCTCTTCTCATCTCATAATCAGGGACTAAACTCTAAAGACTTTAAGGCTTTGTGATTAAGCTTATGCCTACATCCTTCTATTAGGATGGAGTGTATAACTTTAATCCTAAGTGTTAAACCCTTAATGTGTTTAAATCCTTTAACAAATCCACTTGATAATCATCAAGACATCAAGCTTGTAACTTGGGCCTTGCATTAGGGTTCTAATTCTTCCTTAATTGGTTAAGAAGGACTAACCCTAGTGTTAATGGACAAGTCCCCCTCAAGTTGTCTTACAAATCATAAAAATCACTTCTTCATCTTATCATTAACTAAAATCCATCTAATAAAGGCTTTGTTTTGTCATAAGGTTAATCCCTAATCATGGATTAAGTTGAGGTATCTTCCTCAGCTTAAATGTTCTCATCTATTATCCTTCTATTAGGATGGTGTAATGGGTCCATTTAATCCTTGATTATGGCTTAATCTCATTACTTAACACTAAACAAAAACAACAAAAACATCTAAATAATCACAAGTAGGTTAATGATCTTAATCCTACATCATGGTGATTAAGTGTGAGATGCTAACTTCACACTTAAGGTATTCTCATTACCCCTAATCAGAGGGAAGATGTGATGAGTTTACTACCCCTTTGGTTTAGGCTTAAGCTCATTAACTTATGACAAATTCAAAAAGCAATAAAAGACTGAAAACTCAAAAACAAACAATAATCGTCTCCTTCGGGATTCTTTTCTCATCATCTTCACTCACAAACGAGAACTTGCTTCTTCCGTCTACTGCAAGACAGTTTGCACCTGAGCCAGACAGGTCATACACTTGAGCATAGACAAGTAAGCAGTTCACAAGTCAATTCATCTTTCAGTCTCTTTGGGTCGAACTACGGTGTTCTGACTTCCTCATTGCACGAGAGGATGCGTAGGCATAACTTAACAGTTATCGAACAAAAGTCTCTGTATATTCCCCCTCATTCTAGCATCATTCTTAAAGCCTCATTATCTTGGGCATTTCATTCTTATTCTTACACTGACACTTCATTTATACACTTCACGCTTCTTTTACACTGACACTTGCATTCTTTCCAGCTTTGATACACAAATTGCACTGACACTACCCCTTTAAAACACAAATCTTTTGAGCGTGGATCCCGTCGAGTACGGCGGACAATCTGGGTGCTAATACCTTCCCAGGTTGTAACCAACCCCCTTTCTCAGTCTCTCTGGTTCGCAACCGTCTTATCCATATCTTTCTAGGTCTATGCAGCATTACCTTTCCTTCGGGATAAAAATGCCTAGCTGGCGACTCTTGTCTTCTGAGTTCACCCTTGTGTGTTCACTCTCTTTCTCCGACCGTTCGCTCCTGTACCCCATTTGACTTAGCCTCATTTTGGTGGGAGCGACACTATCATTATTGTCTATTTTTTTTATTAAAACATATATTATATTATATTTTCTAGTATAAATACTCATATCTTAAATAAACCAATAATGAGTTTTTTTTTAATTTCTAATAATATAATATTACATATAAAATTTTATAAAAATAATTTAATATTAATTTTTTATTTTGTAATTTTCTTTTTATAGATTCATTTATTGTGTAACCAATTTAATAGGTTAATAAATTCAACAACAATATTACGTATAAATTACAAAATACAAAATTAATAAATCCAATTGTATTAATACTTGAACTTTTCTCCTTTATAAAAATATTTATAATTTATTCCGTTTTATAAAAATAATTGTAACTTATTCCGATTTATAAAATTATTGTAATTTTTCTACGTTTATAAAAAACAATTGTATCTTATTCTCGTTTATAAAAATGGTTGTATCTATTTTTTTATACCATTTATGATTATTATTATTATTATTATTATTTTCACGATTACCATTTATCGTTAATGTTTCATGACTATCATTTATCATTTTTTATTATGATTGTAGAAGCACGCCTTCAACCTCGAAGATTTTGATGAAGACAACACGGCGCATATTTTTCAGACCTGCAAAAAGTCAAGAGCTCCAACTGATCAAGCTTCAAGCAACCAGCTTTGCAATCAAGCTTCGTATGCATCATCATTCTACTTCATGCTTGGACGTTTTTGTTTAGGTATATCAATTCCTCTTTAAATTGATGTACAAGTGTTCACGCATTCAATCATATATTAGCATATTGCATAAAATACTTTGATATATTTTTCAAACCGATTAACACTCTTTAAAAACCTTCTGTTTCTGTTTTAACAGTGTTAACCGGTTAACGGGTTCAAATTTTCAATAATCCAGTTAACGTTTATAGGCGTTAACCGGTTAACCATTTGGTTAACCGGTTAACACTGTAATATTTTGAAAAATATTCTCTTTGAATTTCAAATTGCACCTTTTGATTATATCTCTTCATAAATTATTTTGTTTCATAATTTTTCATACCTTTTCAAAAGGGTGTCTTGTATAATATAAAATCTGAATTTTTTCAAATTCAAAAACACCTCCTACATTTTTTTTTTGTAAAAATCACTTGAATAAAATTCATCAATTTTCAAATATTTTCATATTTTTCAAAAGTGTTCATAAGATATTCATCTTTCATACTTCATGTTTGAACACTTGTATTGATATTTGAAAAGTGAATTGTGTACATAGGAGAAGATCATTTTTGATATTAAATCTTTGTATTACTCACTCAAAATTACAAAAAGTATAGAAAGGTATTTCTATTTGTGACTTGTGTTCCAAGGATTGTTTGGACATAAGGGTAAGTGTGGCAAGAGGATTGTTCTTGCACACTTGTATGTTAGTTTGTTAGAAAGTAGGCCTCACCATTGAAGGTGTGATAGGTTGTACTTTTTCTAAAAACTAGTGGAAATCTCTTTCAAATTTGAAATTCTGGGATCAGGTACGTGATGTCAAATGAGATGTTTAAACACTTGAAAACTTAAACAAAACTTAAAGTGCAGGTAAATTAAACAACACAGGAAATTGTTAACCTAGTTCAGTGTATCACCACACTTACATCTAGGGGCTACCAAGTCAGGAAGGAAATCCAATATAAGTAATATTAATTCTGGACTTAAACCACTCAGTTTAATCCTTCACTTAATAACTACCCAAGGCAATTTCTACCTAAGACACAACTTAGATATGAGTACCAACTCACTCCCCCTCAATCACACAGTGATGTGTTACAATGTTTAATAAAATTGAAGTCACACTTCAAACAAAACAACTTGATCTTACTTCACAGTTTCAATCAAGACACAATACACTTTTGCTTAAAAGCTCATAAAGTGATACATATATACAACCTGCTATTAAAACACAAACACCCTATTTGGTCTTCTTAATTTCGTACTCTATTCTGAGAGTTTCTGTTGCTTAAATAGATGCTTGAATTTTGGGCTTTCTGTAGGTTATCCAATCCTGATACGCATGCTGCCATCACCTTCAATTAGGGTTTGTTACTTACTTGATTCTAGGTGAGTCAGTTCTTCTGTTTATACTGAGATCATATAACCAATCTCCCTACAGATGCGCCTTCTTCTGTTTTATCCATTCACAATTAATTCCAGATAAATTCCCTGAATTTACTCAGTTCTGTTAAGCATTATTTAATTCTGGTAGCAGGTTTGAGATGTCACAACATCTGGTGTGACATCCTGAAATCTGAACTTACTTCATTAACTTATATAATGTCACAACATCTGGTGTGACATCCTGAATTAAGTTCATTAACTTATACTCTGTTTGATAATGTCATAACATCTGATGTGACATCCTGAACTAAGTTCAACACTTCTTGTTGGTCAAAAATTCTGCCAATTCTAAACATCTACAAAATTGAAAGGGGACTGGATGTACCTTCGGACTGTGAAGGGAACCAGGATAACTCTCTGTGTCACTTTTACTTTCTGCCTTATTGTTTTCCTTTCTTACAAACTTACAAGAAAAATTCTATCCATCAAAGAAAAAGAATCGAGAAAAATTATATACACCTAATTCACCCCCCTCTTAGGCGCATTCTGATCCTACAATTGGCATCAGAGCAGGTTTAGGTAACATGTTCCTACAAGATCCTATGGCTTCCGCAAACTCGAATCCCGTTTTCAAATATGGTGGAAGTAGCAACAAGCCTCCGCTCTTCTCCGGCGAATACTTCGATTTCTGGAAAATCAGAATGAGGGCACATCTTGAAGCCCAAGGAGAAGGCATATGGGAAGCAATCGAAGAAGGTCCGCATAATCCCGTCAATGTAATCAACAGTGTTGGAACGGCGAAGTTGAAGAATATGTATGATGAAGATGATAAAAGAAAGATCCTAAATGAGAAGAAAGCAATCAACATACTTTAAAGTGCTCTTAGTATGGACGAATTTTTTCGTGTATCACAATGCAAATCGGCGAAGGAGATTTGGGATGCTTTGGTAGAAACACATGAAGGAACAACAGAAGTTAAAAGATCAAGGCTTAACACGTTAAGTCAAGAATACGAAATGTTCCGCATGCAGCCCGGAGAATCTATTGTGGCTTTACAAAAAAGATTTGTTCATCTAACCAACCATTTGATTGCACTCGGAAAGACCTTCACCAACGATGATCTTAATTTGAAAGTTCTAAGGTCTTTGACAAGGGAATGGCAACCGAAAGTGACCGCAATCTCGGAGAAGAAGAGTCTCTCAACAATGACATCCGCATCTCTATTCGGCAAACTTCAAGAGCACGAGTTGGAACTTGGAAGGCTCGAAAAGCATGAAAGTCAAGAGAAAAAGTCCAAAGGAATTGCCTTGAAGATTGACACGAAGGATGACAAAGATGACGAGATCTCCGAAGATGAGAACTTCATGCTTCTTGTTAAGAAGCTTGGTAAGTTTTTTAACAAAAATAATAATTCTTCTTTTCCTAAAAAGAATAAACATTTCAGGAAGAAGGATGCATCCACATCGAACCAAGAAGTTACATGCTATGAATGTGGAAAGCAAGGTCACATAAAACCAGATTGTCCAAGACTTGAGAAGAAAGGAGGATTCAAAGGCAAGAAGGACTTCAAGAATAAAAAGGCTTATGTCGCGTGGGATGATAATGAAGTTAGTTCCTCATTGGAATCGGAAAGCGACGAATGTGCAAATATGGCGTTAATGGCGTCATATCACTCCGATGAAGAAAATGACGAGGTTAGTAGTAATTTTTCAATTTATGAAAATGATGCACACGAAGTCATAGATGAACTTCTTAAGGAATGTAAGACTTTGTACAAAAATATCTCATCCCAAAAGAAGAAAATATTATCTTTAGAAGAATAAAATGCATCTTTTGAAAAATATATTGAAAATGAAAAACAAAAGATAATGGATGAAAAACAAAGTCTTACATGTAAAAATTGTGAGTCATTGTCCTTTCAAATTGTTCAACTCAAAAGAGTTTTAGAAAGATATGAAAAAGGTCAAATTGGCTTGGAGGAAATTATTAGGCACCAAAGATATCCAAATGATAAAAGTGGCCTAGGATATTCTAAGTTTTCCAAACCAAGCACAAGTGAAACCGTTTTCTTAAAAGCTAGTGAACAAATTGTTAAGGAAAAGACTAACAATGCTAAACCTATGCATCAAAGTCATAAAAAGAAAAGGATTCTTAAGAAACAAAAATATGTTCCTAAATTCAAAAGTCAATTTCAACCTATTTGTTTTTATTGTGGAATCAAAGACCATACACCTAATGCTTGCTATGTGCGCAACATTGGTGTTGCTAAAGGGCATTATGTGTGGGTTGAAAAGGGTACTAACTATCAAGGACCCAAAGCAATTTGGGTACCTAACAAAACCTGACTTTGTTTTGTAGGTATGCTTGAAAACAACTTCTACACAATGGTATCTCGATAGCGGTTGTTCAAAGCATATGACGGGCGACATCAACAAATTTTCAAGTCTAACACTTAAGGCCAAAGGATACGTTACTTACGGTGATGATAATAAAGGAAGAATTCTTGGAGTTGGAACCATTGGTGCATCTCCTCATACAATCATCGAAGACGTCCTTTATGTGGAAGGCCTTAAACACAACCTTCTTAGCATAAGTCAATTGTGTGACAAAGGGTTCCGAATCAACTTCACAAAGGAGGAATGTTTGATAGAACACGAAGTCACTCATGAACTCTTGCTAAAAGGTAAACGATTTAATAACATTTTTATGATTTCTTTTGATGACTCTCTCTTAAAGGTGAAGTGCTTAATGGCAAACAACAACGATGCATGGCTTTGGCATAAGAGGATTGCTCACATTCACATGGAGCATTTGAATAAATTATTAAAGTATGATCTAGTTGTTGGTCTTCCAAAGATGAAGTTTATCAAGGATAAGCTTTGTGACGCATGTCAAAAGGGGAAGCAAACCAAAACATCCTTCAAGACCAAGAAAGTGATATCTACTACAAGACCACTCCAATTGTTACATATGGATTTTTTCGGTCCATCAAGAACAAAAAGCTTCGGAGTGCAGAAAAGTGATGCCTTTAAAGCATTCAAGAAGTATGCCAAGCAAATTCAAAATGAGAAGTCACTCTCAATTGTTTCCATAAGAAGCGACCATGGTGGCGAGTTTCAAAATTCATCATTTGAAGATTTTTGTGAAGAGCATGGAATCTCTCACAACTTTTCCGCACCAAGGACTCCTCAACAAAACGGTGTCGTAGAAAGGAAGAATAGGGCACTAGTGGAACTTGTAAGGACAATGCTTAGCGACTCGAATCTTCCTAAATATTTTTGGGCGAATGCGGTTAGCACGGCTTATTTTGTAAGTAACCGTGTCAATATTCGACCTATTCTCAAAAAGACCCCTTATGAGTTGTTCAAGGGAAGGAAACCCAACATATCTTTCTTCCACATATTCAGATGCAAATGCTTCGTTCTCAACAACGGTAAGGATAACCTTGGTAAGTTTGATGAGAAATCCGATGAAGGTATTTTTCTTGGATATTCTCTATCAAGTAAAGCTTTTAGAATTTTCAATAAACATACTCTTACCATTGAAGAATCCATACATGTTTCGTTTGATGAGACTAACCCCTCGAAAGAGGATAATATTATTGTGGATGATGATGATGATGTAGTAGATCTATCACAACAACAAAGGGAGATATCAAAAGAACAAGCAATATCACAAGAAGATAATTCACCAACCATTGAAGAACATCAAGATCTTCCAAAAGAATGGAGAACTCATAGAGATCACCCGATAGATAAAGTGATTGGTGATATTAGCCAAGGCGTTGCAACTCGACTCAATCTCAAGGATGCTTGCCTCAACATGGCGTTCGTGTCTCAAATTGAACCAACAAAAATCGATGAAGCATTAGGCGACGATCAATGGATAATAGCTATGCAAGAAGAACTCAATCAATTCGAAAGGAACCAAGTTTGGACTCTTGTACCAAGACCGGAAAACAAACATATCATAGGCACAAGATGGGTGTTCAAGAACAAACTTGACGAGAATGTAATCATAGTTCGTAACAAAGCAAGATTGGTCGCACAAGGCTACAACCAAGAAGAAGGAATCGACTTTGATGAAACATTCGCTCCGGTAGCAAGGTTAGAAGCAATTAGATTATTACTTGCTTACGCTTGTTCTATGAATTTTCAGTTGTACCAGATGGATGTCAAAAGCGCTTTCCTAAACGGTTACATCAATGAAGAAGTCTACGTCAAACAACCTCCCGGTTTTGAAGACTTCAAGAACCCGTCTCATGTCTACAAGTTGAAGAAGGCTCTTTATGGCTTAAAGCAAGCACCAAGGGCTTGGTATGATCGTCTTAGCAACTTCCTATGTGAGAAAGGTTTTACTAAAGGAAAGGTTGACAAGACTTTGTTCTTCAAGAATCTTAAGGGTAACACCTTACTTGTTCAAGTCTATGTCGACGACATCATCTTCGGTTCAACAAACAAAGATCTTTGCGAAGAATTCTCTCTTATGATGCAAGGCGAATTCGAGATGTCCATGATGGGAAAGATGAACTACTTCCTTGGTTTACAAATCAAGCAAACAAAGGATGGCATCTTCATCAACCAATCCAAGTATTGCAAGGAGTTATTGAAAAGATTTGATATGGACAATTGCAAAGAGATGTCTACTCCAATGGGATCCGGGACGTATGTTGATCAAGATCTTTCCGGCACTTCAATAGATATTACAAAATATCGAGGTATGATCGGTTCACTCTTATATTTGACGGCGAGCCGTCCTGACATTATGTTTACTGTTTGTTTGTGTGTCCGCTTTCAAGCTAATCCGAAGGAATCACATCTCACTGCCGTGAAGAGGATCATGAAGTATCTCAAAGGAACGACACACGTCGGACTATGGTATCCTAAAGGTAGTACTTGTTCTTTAATTGGTTATTCTGACGCTGATTATGCAGGATGTAAGACCGATAGAAAGAGTACAAGTGGTACTTGTCACATTCTCGGGAATGCACTAGTGTCGTGGGCATGCAAAAAGCAAGCATGCGTTGCACTTAGCACGGCCGAAGCGGAGTACATTGCAGCAGGAAGTTGTTGTGCTCAAATCTTGTGGCTTAAACAACAACTTCTCAATTTCGGTATAGATCTCGGTTGTATCCCTCTCCGGTGTGACAACACAAGTGCCATCAATATCACAAAGAACCCGGTCATGCATTCAAGAACAAAGCACATAGATATCCGACATCATTTCCTTCGAGATCATGTTTTAAACGGAGATGTAGATGTTACGTTCGTGGATACACACAATCAACTTGCCGACATATTCACAAAACCATTGGCTAAGGAGCAATTTTTCAAGATTCGACGAGAACTTGGTATTCTCAATGAAGGTGACATCTAATCTTAACCTAAAAATTGATTATTATATGTGAAAGTATTAAATTGCAACAAAATATTGTATAATTCTTGGATTAGAAAAAGAAATAATAAAATTCGTTTAATTTAATGCAATATTTTATTGTTACCTTAACAAAATATGATTTAATGTAACTGATAAGATAATAACTAATGAAATAGTTTATGATTTAGTATAATATTTTATTTTTAAGTTAATATTTCATTATTTCTATTAGTGTTAAGGTAATAATCAATTGTAATAAAATATTGCATTGTATTAATTTTTGTAATAACCTATTAATATGTGTTTGAAACATGGTTGGAAGACCATGTCTCACCGTCTTCTAAGAGAATTTTTTCGTTAATTTATAAGTGCAATTTTTTTTTTTTTAAATTTCTAATAATATAATATTACATAAAAAAATTTATAAATATAATTTAATATTAATTTTTTATTTTGTAATTTTCTTTTTACATATTTATTTACTGTGTAACCAATTTAATAGGTTAATAAATTCAACAACAATCATATTTATAAATTACAAAATACAAAATTAATAAATCCATTTGTACTATTATTACTTGAACTTTTCTCATTTATAAAAATATTTATAAGTTATTCCGTTTTATAAAAATAATTATAACTTATTCCTGTTTATAAAATTATTGTAAATTTTCTACGTTTTATAAAAAACAATTATATCTTATTCTCGTTTATAAAAATGATTGTATCAATTTTTTTTACCATACCATTTATCATTATTATTATTATTTTCACTTTCACGATTACCATTTATCATTAATGTTTCATGACTATCATTTATCATTTTTTATTATTACCATTTATCATTAATGTTTCATGACTATCATTTATCATTTTTTATTATGATTATTATGATAAAGTTAATTTGAAAAGATTTTATTTTGTTTTAATAATTTTATAAGTTGAAAAAATTAAAAAATCTCAATTGATTTTGTTTTGTTTTATTAACCTTTTCTAAAAATATAAATAATTATAAAATATTTTATTTCAAGTAAGAATCTAAATAATTACGAAAAATATTTTAATCTTATGGTTTTAGAATGAAAAACTAAATATTTATGATATCAGCTCAACTTTATTTATTAACGAAAATTTAGATCACCGAACTCATGTTTGAATATTAACTTCATATTTATAATAAAAAAACACTTTTACCAAATTTCAATAAAAAAATACACATTTACATAAATAAATTATTTTATATGATTTAATAAAAAGTTAATTATTAAAAATATATATATTGAATAATTGTTAAATTGTAACAAAGAAATACTACATAAAAGTATTAAATTGCAACAAAATATTGTATAATTCTTGGATTAGAAAAAGAATTAATAAAATTCGTTTAATTTAATACAATATTTATTGTTACCTTAACAAAATATGATTTAATATAATATCTTATTAAATAATATTCTGCCACTAATAAGGTAATAACTAATACAATAATTTATGATTTAGTACAATATTTTACTTTTAAGTTAATATTGTATTATTTAATAATCAATTGTAATAAAATATTGCATTGTATTAATTCTTGTCTGAAACATTTTTGGAAGACCATGTCTCACGGTCTTCTAAGAGAAATTTAACATGGCTTTTTTTATGTGATTTTCTTCTTTAACACACTATTTTTTTTCAAACATTTTTCAAACATACACTTATTTTTGTAATGATATTGATTCATTTGATCTTTTTGTTTATTTATTAATAAAAATTATAATCACCTTATAAATTTAGATTTCGTTATTACCTTAATAGTTAACAATTAAAATATATAAAAAATATAATGACTAATATAGAAGCAATTTATAAGTGTTAGAATTGAGTGTAATCCAAAAGCAATATATAAAATACATAAAAGAAAACCAAGCAATATTTACAAATTAGAACTAATACAAAAATGAATATTTTGATAACAATTCAGCACTCTCATAAATGAATATTCTGATAACAATTCAACACTCTTATTTTGTATCTCCCTCAGTTTCTCACAAAAGGAATTCAACATCTGGACAGAGAAACACGAAAAATAATAACAATGATAACTGATATGAAGAAAATTAGGTCAACTGAAACACGAAAAGTGGGTGAAAAGGGATGAATCTATGAGATATTAGAGAGAAATGCTTTTTTAATTCTAGAACAACATGGTCAAAATAAAGATTGATACTTTATAAGAAAAATGAAAGGAGATAACACAATACAGAGATTGAAATTGAAAGAAAACTCAATACAAAGATTGAAATTAAAAGAAAACCTTTTTGTTTTCTACGATGAGTTGAGAGAGAAAAGAAGCGAAGAGCCTGATATAGGGTTGAAAGTGGAGAAAGATATAAACCTGAATGTAGTAGCACCGATTTTCTTTAATTTCAACTTGGATTAAGATATTTTTTTTAAAATTATGAGATTTGTGTATATGCTTGCAGTTGGACTATCCCAATGTAGTGAGATGAGTGTGTCTTTTCATATAATTTTGATTCGTGGAATTGACACTTCAGCTGCCTTAAATGCCAAATTGATAATAGGCAAGCATTTTGCAAAAAGTAATTGTTACCCTTTTTATTACCCTTTTTATTAAGTTCAAATAAATTTAATCAAAATGTTATAATTGGTAGTTAACGGGTTGGAGTCATTGTTACCCTTTTATTAAGCTCAAATGAATTTAATCAAAAGGTTATAATGGGTAGTTAGCGGGTTGCAGTCATTGTTACACGGGTTGCATTTTTAATAGTTAGATGTCTCTTGGAAACACATAAATCGTCTCTCCAACTTTCAATGTTTTTGAAAAATGAAAAGTTGGACAATTCCAATGTAGTGAGATGAGCGTGTCTTTTCATATAATTTTGATTTGTGGGATTGACACCTCAACTGTCTTAAATGCCAAATTGATAATAGACAAACATTTTGCAAAAAGTGATTGTTACCCTTTTTATTAAGTTCTGATGAATTTAATCAAAAGGTTATAATGGATAATTAACGGGTTGTATTTTTAATAGTTAGATATTAGATTAGATTAAATAAAGAAAATGAATAATGGTAATATTAAATTTAGTTTGGTTTGATTATTAATTTAATTTTGGTGGAAACCAGTTTCGATTTTGTAAACGGGTCTTTGAAATTTTATTAATAAATTTTTAGTCTCTTTCATTTTAGGATACTTCAATAGAAAATAATAATAGTAATGAAACAAATTTACTAGGATTATGAAGATAATTAATTTAGGGTTTAATTAGCACATATGTAAAAATAAACAAGTAATAATGAATATGGATTTTTAAAGGTTTAAATGTTTGGATTTTTTTATTAAGGAATTAATTCTTTAAAAGGGGAAATTGTATTTTCTTTTAATTTTATATTATGGGAAAATACACATGAAAGTAAGTTTTTTTTTGTAATATTATTTTGGATTTTTTTACGTGATTTGGAATTAAAAATTATGGATTATTTTATTTCTTGGAATTTTATAATGAGTTATTTCGGTCTATGTGGATTTTAAAATTGATAAACTTGATTATTCACAATTTTGGGGATTTATTATAACGTTTATAATTTTTAAATGTGGGTTTATAATATTTTAAATACGGGTTTTAAATTGGGGTTAATATATTTGAGAAAATTATTATCATAATTATTTATTTAACTTATTAAAATCATTATGGAATCAAATTGATTTTATTAATTTTTGTATTACATTATAAAAATACTTAAAGGAATTTTAATTTGGAATAAGGAATAATAAGGGATATTAAAAGATATTAGGGGATTTAATTAGGAATAAAATCATGGGATAAAACTCTTAAAAGTCCGAGAGTATAAATAAAGGATTAGGATTAAGGGATAGGGGTAATTACAACTTAAACATTAAGGGGATAAAAACACCAGGGGTAGAGGGAATGAACTACGATGCTCTGATCCATGTCCGAGAGTATAAATAAAGGATTAGGATTAAGGGATAGGGGTAGTTACAACTTAAACATTAAGGGGATAAAAACACCAGGGGTAGATGGAATGAACTACGATACTTTGATCCCTCTTTGAGGGTACGTAGGCATAGGTTTTTTTTGTACAGAAACCCTAGCGAGTAAACTTAGGATAAAAATAGGGTTTAGTGAGAATAATTGGATTTAAATTTTGGATTAATACAAACAAAGCATACCCTAGAAATTTTAGAAGGGATCCTATTAAAAATAATAGAGATGAGGGGTGCTTAACACCTTCCTCACACCTAATCGACTTCCGAATCGTAGGTCTCTCCCTTAGGATTTAGGTTTATCCTTTATTTCCCTTAAAAATTATGATGGCGAATCTTAATTTTTAAGCCGGCCGCGACAAGAAGATAAAATCTAAAAAATATTAATCTAATATATTCATAACAATTCATACCAGATTAGATCTTAGAAATAAAAAATATAACCCGATGAGACAACTACTATCCAAACTTGTTCGGCAAATTTTTTTATGCGATCAAAAGAACCTTGTGGCTTCCCATGCAAAAATTTGTGAGTATATTATTTCACAACGTTGAACATAAATACGGCATTTAGGAGAATCTCCCACAATACTTCATTATAATCTCCCACAATACTTCATTATACCTACCTGCAAAATACATGAAACAAGTTAACCTTTAAATAAAATATATCATAAACTGAACAATAAAGTTTCAATAATAACTTGGAATAGCTTAATTCTCAGTCATTTCAGAAGCACTAAGTTGTTCTTCAGAAACCACTTTTGAGAGTTCTACATGCTTGCTAAGAGCACTCCATGTTCAAACACACCAAACAACAAATTTGAACGTATATGAAACAATTGAAACAAAAAGTATATGCAAAGGAATACAAAAAGTGAATAAAAGAAAATTATGACAACTCAGAATTTCCTTTTATATTAGTCCATCCCATCTTTGTTAACATTGCCTATTATAAATTATAACTTCATTAGAAAAATCAATCATCAAAATAATGAAAAACAATGAACCCAGAAAAAATAAAAATCATGGAAATCATTTGGATTCGTATTTACCCGTTTCGATTGGTGATTGTCGAAGAAGAAAAAGGAGAAACGGTGGTCGACAACGAAATCACTCGAATCAAAAATCCAATAGGTTTATTAGAAAGGTTGTTAGATGAGGCATATGAATATGAATTTGATTTTCCATTTGAATCAGTGGTAGTCGAAGATAAGGTAGAGAAAGGGGCGGGGCGGGGCGGTGCTAGGGTTTTTGAAGAAGGTCAATGTGGTTCTGATGCTTTTGCGTGTAAACAAACAAAACCAAAGGGGGGGATGTAGGTTTGTGTTATCCAATTCGTGTTTGACAGATGTCTTGTTCGGAAGCATTGGCAAGGAGAAAATAACATGATTTGTTATTTACTGTTATATCCAAAACATGTGTATTTTCAAAATGGATGAAGGGTAAAATTGACAAGTCATGCACCAATATTTTGAAAGATAGATAGTAGATGGTTTTAATATTATTATTACTTTCATAAAAACAAATTTACTGCTATTTTTTTCTCCATAAAAAAGTAAAAACTTTAAATAAGTGATTACTTTTTTATTATTGGTTTAGATTTAGTTTTATTCTTAAAAAGGGAGAGGATATTGTTTTAATCACAGTAGGGATTTGGGATCACTTTTTTCTTATTAATAATTATTGTCATATTTGATTTTTAGATAAGTGTTTAAAAGAGCTTTTGTAGTTACTGGTATAAGACTGGGATTTTGGTGTTTTCTAAGTAGGTATTTAAACAAGGTGTTTTTTTTAAATAAAAAATATATCATAATATAATTTAGGATGATTAAATTTTTTTATTAGCTTTTTTATAAGTAATTAGGGTTATAATTTAATATTTTAGGTTGGATAATATGAAAACACTTTGATTATTAATCAACCTATCTAAAAATTAAGGGTTAACACTAATATGGGTTAATAAAATATTTAATAATATTAAGTTATAATTTTGGGTTAATATAATTTATCTATTGGTTTATTTTTATAATAAAATTTGGT
This sequence comes from Lathyrus aphaca, assembly GCA_963966055.1. NCBI lineage: Eukaryota > Viridiplantae > Streptophyta > Magnoliopsida > Fabales > Fabaceae > Lathyrus > Lathyrus aphaca. The sequence continues at coordinate 374,350,785 of OZ014524.1, read as the reverse complement.
TTATATTTTTGAGTCATTAATAAATTTGGGGTTGTCATAGTTTATTTAGTAATTTTGTGTTTATTTATTTTCAAAAACTAACAAATTTGGTTTTATTTATAATTTTGGCAATTGAATTTATTTTTTTAAAGTTTTTAAGAGATATTACAAAGTATCTAAGGGATTAAACTATATTTTGGGATTTTAAATATATATATATATATATATATATATATATATATATATATATATATATATATATATATATATATATATATATATATATAATTTTTTAGGGATTTAATAATGGGATTTCAAAATTAGGGTTTTGGAGGGTTTTATAAATATTTTGGGATTTCATTAGGGATATTTTGGGGTTTCATTTAAGGGGTTTCAAATGTGGTTTTTTTCTTTGCAGTACTAATCAGGATTTTCATAATAACTTAAAAAATGAGGTTTAAAATAAGAGTTTTAATAATTTAGTTAAAGGGTAGTAAAGGGATTATGACTGGTATTAGTATTAGGATTAGGTTTAGGGTTAGGGTTAGGGGAATAGAACTACGATGCTCTAATCACTCTTGTGAGGGTGTCATACCCTAATTTTTTACCCTAATATTTTTCGCATCTCATCTGCATCTTGCATACAAACAAGCTCACGTACGGACTCATTTACCCTTTTCAGTTGTGGGTCTATGCCTCACAGGGGATCACCATACTTTTATTTGTCTTTATTTGTTTATATTTACTAATTTCTAACCAAAATACCAAAAATATGTTGCAGTTTGCTTCTTCTTCTTCTATGTGGCAGGTTTTCAAAGACAAGGCAATGATTTAAATTCAGATGTGATTGTTCAGGTATGATTCGATTCAGATGGACGTTTGACCTAATCTTGGTCAAACTATCAGGAGATTGTTTAAACAACAAGTTATGTGAGCCGGTGGCTTTTTCTCAGACAATGCGTATTCAAAAGTTCATGTTGTGATGTGTGCGAAAGTCATCAGTTTATTGAGCAGTGTTGCATGTGAAGTTCAGTTTGAATCTTCAGGTTTATTAGTGTTCATCAGTTCATAAGTGGTTCATCTGTGGATTTATTTTCCTCAGCATGGATTCAAATAATCACGGCAATTTTCAGACGATGGTTGTGGCTTAAGTTGTGAATTAATCAATGGTTCGAGAGTGGTCGTGTTCATAGGCTTGTGAGAGAAAAATCAATATCTGGTTTTGAGCTAAAAAAATCATCACTCATATCCATTATCCATTTTCGATTAAACCATTGTCATCTAAAATCCGTTATTTCTATTCCATTTCAAGATTAATTTCTCAACATCCATTTATATTACATTACAAAAATTATTACAAAAATTTTCTACCATTCTTAAGCCCATTTCTTGTTAATATTTCTAACCATTTATCACTTACTACAAAAAATGTATACAATCCATATTACAAAAACAAAAAATAATAAAGCCCGTTTTATTTTTCATTAGGCCCATTTCAGTTTCTATACAAAAAAAAATTGGAAAAAAGAAAACAAATTACCCAGCCCACTTGCTACTCCACGCCTTGCTCACATCAGTTTTCTCACACAGGCTTGCATACTTCTACATCAGCCACATAAAACATGTGATTTTTTTTCTCATAAAACAACTTCAACCGAATACAAGCCATCACGTTGCATCATCAACACTTCAAGCCGCCCTGCTATATCAACCAAAACACAAAGCCAAGCGCAACACACACACACGCGAAACACACAAAATGCAACATGAATGCATCAAATTAACTTAGCAAAAACCCGCGGATTCAACCATCCAAAACGCAGCTGAAGAAGAATAAAACGCAAGTTGAGAACACAATATTTTCATGACCTGTAAAATGCAGAACAACACAGACAAAATGAAAGCTCATTCTCTCCAAATTCACTCTATAAATTCAGCCACAATTTCACAAATTGATCAAGCTTTGAGAGCCTCCCAAATTTCTACACAATTCCAAAACAAAGTTTCACAAACCAATTGAAATCTTCCTTCAATTTTCAAACTTTTTCAAATCCGAAATTCATCCACAAATTCAAATTCAATCACAATAATACAACAAAAACATTCAAATACTATTCAAGAGGAAGAGAGGAAGAATTTGGAAGCAAATCTCACCATTGTTGAAGGTATTGGAGTTTTACCGACGAACTTTTGTCTCTAAAATTCGTCACATACGGTGTACGACGGGAAAAATCAATCGCATATCTGAGATCCCCTCGCTTTTCTGATCAAAACGGTACCAAAATGGAGCTCTGCCGCTCCGATTTGGCGGAGCTCCAAAATTCAATGAGATGAACAGTAGCGGCTGCGTTTGCATACACGAAGAAGAAGATGATTTGTTTTTTCTGGATTTTATTTCTTTTCTTTGTTATTTGTTTTTTTTATAAAAATTGGTTGGTTCGGGCTTAAGACTAGTATGGATCCATATGGATTGCTCTCCACCACACCTTTCTTGCGTTTACACTCTCTCCCTCTCTTTTTATTTCTTTCTTTTTATTTTCTTTGATTTTTTTTTGTTTCTATTTCATTTGGTTTTTATAACTTTGTTTTTTTTATTATTTTTATTGCAAAAAACTCTTTTAATTTTTTTCTTTGAGAAATCATTTAGAAAAAACCTTCTCAAAATATTTTAGATTCGATTTTATCTTTTTGGCACTTTCTTTCGCTAATTTCTTTTCGATTGTCGGTTTATGGATTATAAATGTTAAATCTGATCTTACCTGATCAGGAAGGCCTTCCAAGGATTTGAAGACTGGGCCAAAGAGTAAGGTGAGTGAGGGGTGTACCTGCAAGGTGCTCCAATGCTTAAGTCAGAAGAGGTACAGAGTAAGGTTATTTTAGAGTAAGTTAGAATACCTGACCCTTTGCTATGAAAGGGTATTTATATTGAGCCCCCAGCGCTGGGCCAAGGCTCCAAATAGGCTGGATTTAGCTAAGCCCAAGGAGGAGCTGCCAGGGGACGCGTAAGAAGCGTGAAGACCTAGACCAAAGGTCTATCCCCTGGTCCAACTGCCCCTATCCCTACGGAGATAGTATAGGGGAGTTGGGTGACGTGCCAAATGAGGTGGCAGACGGGGTTCTGCCCGACATGGCTCATGTGTCCGTGATATAGGTAGGTGATATGTGGATGAAGATCAATGAGCGCGAGGACGCGCTCTTTGCCCGACACGCAGTAGAGTCGTCGAGGTGACGTCCCTCCGACGTGGATGGAAGGACCTTTGCCCGACGCATTCATGTGCCCGGACGTTTGGGCCTGTACCCGACGAGCATTGGGCCATGCCGTGCATATCGTCATGGCCCAGTCCAGAACAAGAGCCCCCCAAGTCGAGTCTCTGAGTCAGAGTGATGACTTATATTGCAACTGGGGTTCCCCGTGTTGAGGGAGAGGTGCGGTCGTTCGGCATGGGAGGTTATAATAGATTTGCTCGCGAGCTCCTCTTTCCACGGTAGTGTCGGGGATGGAAAGTGATCGATGGGTGCGCATCTTCCTCGTAACGGCCGAGGGCTCGACGCGGGGATATGGCGTCTTGATGAGTCGGGGAGATGGACAGATGCCCGATGTCGTTTCAGTTTCTTTTTTGGGTAGACGTGTCTCAGACTTAATGGCGTCGCTTCGTTTTGTGTGCAAAGACGGCGTAGGCAATAGGCAATGATGACCTAGCGCGTTGGCCCACGCGCCAGGGACTAGAAAAGGAAGTTGAGTGACTTCATTTTCACTTTTTCGCTCCTACGTTCACCGGAAGTTCTAAAGATTTCTCCTGTGTCTGCTCGCCTTGCCGTCTGAACCGCCGCCTCCGCCTGTCTCGTTGCCTGAACCACCGTCTCAGCCCGTGCGCCACCGTCTCTTTCTCAACTTCCTATATGTCAGGTACCACTTTGCTTCCGTAATCCATCATTTTCCCTTCTGTTTGTGTCAAATGTCTACAAATGTATGTTATATTCGTAGTATGTGGTTAGATTTGACTTAGGAATAGTAAAATGGACTGTAGATGGACTATAGATGGTAGAAAATAGGGTTAGGGTTAGACTGTCCCGGGCAGAAATTACATATGCCGGGCACTATTTGCATAAGCTGTATGAACTTTCTGCCCGGTCTCTTAAGAACGTGCGTATCTTCGCGTCGAACACAGTTAGTGTCCGTTGCTGCTACGCCCTTTCACTTGTCCTGCGGTGGAAGGGTGGATTTGATATGACGTCGAATTCACTCTTTCTGTCTGCGTTTCAGGTGCTACCGGGCGTTTACGACCGAGGAGGGAAGACTCCGGGTCCTCGACTGAAGATGCGGCCATTGCTCGTCTACCTGTTGGGGATGGGAGTGTCAGGGACGGTACTGAGCACGCCTCATCCTCCGGGCAGATTGATCTCTCCTGGGTTGCGGATGAACCTTTGGAGGAGGAGTCATATTTCTGTGACGAGGCTATCCCCGCTTACGCCGTGGTCGAAGACATAAGCCAGGAAGATCCGCCGAATTGGTATTGCTGTGCCCCCAAGGAGGAGGACCGTATATGCCATCATTTCCCGGGGAAGCAGTTCACTATGTACGAGTTCGCTTTCCGGGAGGCGGGGATCAGGCTGCCCTTCAATTCCTTCCAAATGTCGATTTTTTTTAAATGGCTTCGGCTGGCACCATCCCAACTGCATCCCAACGCCCTCGCCTTCATGCGGGCATTCGAGTTGGTCTGCCGCTTCCTCGGCATTGGGTGTACTCGAGCCCTCTTCTTCCACGTCTTCCACCTCCAGCGGTCCGGCCTCCGCGGGCGCCTTAGTTGGGTTTCTTTTAAACATCCCGTGCGCTTGTTCAAGACGTACGTGGACTCTGCCCGTCATTTCAAAGGTCGTTGGTATGTGGTGATTCCGATCACCTGTGCCGCCCTTCATTCCCTCTACTACTATCAACGAGCATCAAACGGGGAGGAGACATTGATGTCGAAGATACCGCTGAGGTGGCAGCGCGATCATTTCAACCTCTCCACCGCCCATTATAGGATCAAATATGCGATGCTCGGTGTTGAGGATAGGCTCGCGTACAAGAAGCTGGTTGATTACGTGCAGAGTTTCAGTTTGGGGGTCTGGGCGACTCGACAGGGCGTGCCCTATCTTGACGAGGCCGGAGCGCCAATTACTGAGACGCGTTATATTAATATAAAGGCCTTGCTCGAGTGTGGGACCGAGGAGGAGGCTCTAGCATTATTGAGTAGGCAGATTTTTCTTAATCTTTTATTTTTGTCTATGTTTTCGCTCGCTAATGTTTGTGTGTAATGTTTCGCAGGTGCCATGCCCAGTACGCGTGATCGAGTCCTGAAGCTGGCCAATCAGGCCGGTGCGGCTGACCGGGTGCCGAAGAAGAAAAAGAAAACCGTGGCTCGTGTTCAGGTGACCGCTGCTGATGCTGGGATCGGGACTTCGAACACAGCAAGCTCGACACCTTCCTCTCCTCCTCGGGTGTCTCCGATAAACATACCTGATAGTCCGTCACCATCGGCCTCTCCTCTCCATAAACGGAAACGTCCGGCGAGGACTCTTTCGAGGTCATCCTTGGGAAGTCCGGGTGGACCGGGCAGCTATTTGTTACCTCCCTGCTATGTGGAGCGGTCGTTCTTCAAAGCCGAGGATGCGATCGCTGTGCCGGCGCCTGAGGCAAAGGCTATCCTGGACCAAGATGCTGGTGCCCGACGCAAGGAGCTAGCTAGGGACCTGGCAGCTGTCATCCGGGTGATGGAGACAACCATGGTCTTGACTGATACCTCGGTCTCTACTGCCTCCCTGGAGGACGCTCTCGTGCAGGTTCGGTCGGAGAAGGACAAGCTGTCCAAAGATCTGTCGGACTACAAGAAAGAGCATCAGCTGCAGGAGGGGCTGAAGAAGAAATTGGAAGAGGCAGAACAAGAGCGGGACCAGCTGAAGGCAGCCAAGGTGAGCTTGGAGGAACAGGTAGTCGGGCACCAAAAGATGATCGAGGACAATGCTGGCCTGCGGGCTCAGCTTGAATCTCTTGAGGAAAAGGTCCGTCCTTTGGCTGATGAGACCGAGGAGGAGCTTGCCCTTGGTTCCCGCGGCGAGCTGCTGGGGCACATACGCTCTCTCAACCAGGACCTCGTGGCCGTTTTCAAGGAGGGTTTCGACAATGCCGTCGAACAACCGAGGCTTATGAATCCTGAGTTGGTGACGGAGGGGTCGGCCCATAATTATTGCGTCAGGGAGGGAGAGATCGTATGCCTGTTTGAAGCTGAGAAGGAGCTGGGGGATGTCGAGGAGGAGGTGGAGGATGTTGAGGAAGTGCTCCGGGCGGAGACTTGATTATTTTTCTTTTGATTTTCTGTTTTTGTTATGGCCTGCGTGCCTTGTTGTGTGGCCTGCGTGCCCGTTATGTATTTTGGCCTTCGGGCATATGTAATATGGCCTTCGGGCGTACTTGGCCTCGGCCGTTGTTATGTTATTATTTTTAAATATATGAATGTTTTCTGTTGTCATTCATTGTGTTCGTGTATGCGTTATATTTGCTTTTTATGAGTTTATACTCTGCTCGACCTTGTTAGTCTCCTCGGTTTAGGGAACCGACGAAGTGTCGGACTTTGTGCCCGTTGGGATCGAAGCCCGGGTTCGTTGTTCGGACTCTGGCCTCGAGGCTTGGGCTTTCCCATCGCGAGCTGGGTGCCCTTCCTGCCGTGGTACTTCGACGTTAAGTCTCGATTGAGATCCCAATCGTCGGGGAGGGTTGTGTTCGCAGTGTGGCCCGGTTCGTCCCCGGGTCTTGCGGTTCCTCTTTGGGGTTTTGGAGACGAAGAGCGTGGTCGTACCCCCCACGTCTCCCCGTGATACATTTAGCTGTAATATTGTCTAAGTTTTTCTGCGTTCCATGGTCGAGCGAGTTCTTCCCCTTGTAGGTTTTCTAGGTAATAGGCCCCGTTGCTCGTCTTGTCGCGGACGCGGTAGGGGCCTTCCCAGTTGGCGGCCAGTTTACCCTCTTTTGGGTTTTTCTGGTTTCTTCTAAGGACCAGGGTGCCGACCTGGAACTCTCTTCTTATGACCTTCGCGTCGTGGCGTAGTGCTATTTTTTGTTTGAGGGACATTTCCCTTAAGGCTGCTTCGGAACGGATCTCTTCGACTAGGTCGAGCTCGGCTCTAAGGGTCTCGTCGTTCATTTCCTCGTCCAGGGGCTCTTCTGTCCTCCTCGTTGGTTCCCGTATTTCCACCGGGATGACTGCTTCGGTGCCGTAAGTCAGTCGGAATGGGGTCTCCCCGGTGGTGGAGTGTGGTGTCGTGCGGTAAGCCCATAGGACGCTATGTAGTTCCTCGACCCATGCCCTTTTCGCCTTGCCGAGTCTTCGTTTAAGGCCACGTAAGATTACCCTGTTGGCCGCCTCCGCTTGCCCGTTCGTCTGTGGATGTTCGACAGACGTGAAACGCTGTTTAGTACCTAGGTGTCGCTCCCACTAAATGAGGCTAAGTCAGATAGGGTACAGACGCGAACGGTCGGCGAAAGGGACAATGAGAACACACAGCCGTGAACTCACTGGAGATGAATAGAGTCGCCAGCTAGGCATTTTTATCCCGGAGGAAAGGTAATGCTGCATAGACCTAGAAAAAGATGGATAAGACGGTTGCGAACCAGAGAGACTGAGAAAGGGGGTTGGTTACAACCTGGGAAGGTATTAGCACCCAGATTGTCCGTCGTACTCGACGGGATCCACGCTTAAAAGATTTGTGTTTTAAAGGGGTAGTGTCAGTGCAATTTGTGTGTAAAAGAGCTGGAAAAGAATGTACAGGTGTCAGTGTAAAAAGAAGTGTGAAGTGTATAAATGATGTGTCAGTGTGAGAACAAAGATGAAATGCTCATGACAATGAGGCTTAAAGAATGAAGCTGGAAAGAGGGGGAATATACAGAGACTTTTGTTCGATAACTGTTAAGTTATGCCTACGTATCCTCTCGTGCAATGAGGAAGTCAGAACACCGTAGTTCGACCCAAAGAGACTGAAAGATGAATTGACTTGTGAACTGCTTGCTTGTCAATGCTCAAGTGTATGACCTGTCTGGATCAGGTGCAAACTGTCTTGCATTAGACGGAAGAAGCAAGTTCCCGTTTATGAGTGAAGATGATGAGAAAAGAATCCCGGAGGAGACGATTATTATTTGTTTTTGAGTTTTCAGTCTTTTATTGCTTTTGAAAGTTTGTCATAAGTTAATGAGCTTAAGTCTAAACCAATGGATTTAGTAAACTCATCACATCTTCCCTCTGTTTAGGGGTAATGAGAATACCTTAAGTGTGAAGTCAGATTCTCACACTTAATCACCATGGTGTAGGATTAAGATCATTAACCTATCTGTGATTATTTAGATATTTTTTTGTGTTTTTGTTTAGTGTTAAGTAATGAGGTTAAGCCATAATCAGGGATTAAACAGACTCATTACACCATCCTAATAGAAGGATAATAGATGAGAATGTTTAAGCTGAGGAAAGCTCCTCAACTTAATCCATGATTAGGGATTAAACTCATGACAAAACAAGCCTTTGATTAAGTGGATTTTAATTAATGATATGATGATGAAGTGATTTTTAGGGTTTGTAAGACAACTTGAAGAGGACTTGTCCATTAACACTAGGGTTAGTCCTTCTTAACCACTTAAGGAAGAATTAGAACCCTAATGCAAGGCCCAAGTTACAAGTGTGATGTCTTGATGATTATTAAGTGAATTGATTAAGAGATTTAAACACATTAAGGGTTTAACACTTAGGATTAAAGTTATACACTCCATCCTAATAGAAGGATGCAGGCATAAGCTTAAAACAATTCATGAATTTTTTGGTGATTTTTAAATACCTAAAAGTATTTTTAATAAATTAATTTTCATTAATCAATTAAAAATAAACTTTTAAATATTTAAAAATACTTTTTTAATGCTAAAAATAAAAATAAAAATATTTTTGTGTTTTAAAAATTAATGAAACTCTTGGTAAAAAATTTCATAATTTTTAAAGCCTTTTTGCTATTTTTAATAAATTGTGGAAAACAAATGAAATAATATGAAAATAAAATTGAATTTAAATGAAAAAAGAAAAATTCAGCCAATATAATGGCTGAGATTCAAACCCCAGGACGCGGGAGCTGACCACGCGCGCAAACGAACGGACCAAATTCAAACTCAGCTAATTAATGCTTATGCCCTAATGACACCCTTAATTACTTTCAGGCGACCGGAACAGTGTTCCGGTCGTCTTCTCCGATCACCTCAAAACCCAATCTCACTCTAAACGCTTCTAAAATGAAATCTAATCAAACAGAAATGATCCCCACTCAATCACGAATCAAAACCCTCAATCAAAACAAATTTATCATTCCCAAAATGACTGAATCGAATCAAACAAAATTTAGGGCAAAAAGTTTCAGAATCATGTTAAACTCTCATCTCTCCACCATTTCCAAAACCAAAGACATATTTATGATCAGGGAAGCATGAAGAACAACTTAAGAACTTAAAAAAAGATTTCTGGAAAAAATGTTCTTGAGCTACCTGAGTTTCGAAGCTTTCAATCTTGCAACTTTCTGACCCCTTCCTTTGATGCAATCCACTCCACTTGATCCCCTGATGATGCCTGAATGCTTAGAAGGAGTTTATGCTGGCTAGTTTGGGAGATTGAACAAGTTCTGTTCAAGCTCAGGTGAGAACTGTGTTTGTGATTCAGGCAGTTTCAGGCAATGGTGAGGGGTTCTTTGTGATCAGGGTGATGATTTGAGAAGGTTTGTGAAGTTTGTTCAAGTGTTTGTGGCCTGTATGAAGAGTTTCGAAGGCTTTGGCTTTGAGAGTGAAAAATGGGGAAGTTGAGTTCTTGCTGGTTTCAGGCTTATGTCTTGTTGGTTTGGGTTCAATGAAGCATGGTGAGAAGGTTGGTGAAACTTGTTTGAATGTTTGTGGCTTGTGGAATCAGATTCGAAGGAAAATGCAAGTGAGGGTGAAAATGTGAATGTGTGTTGTGGTGTGTTTTCAGGCTGGCTTGTTGTTATGTTTTGCTAGCATTTGATCCACATAAACAACTCCTATTGGTCAGATGATGTGACCTGCCCTTTATTGATTGGTATGGTGCCTTTTGCAAAATGTCCACTCTTGTGTAAGAGAAGCATGGGTCATGTTCTAGGCTAGTACAAGTGGTGTGGGCTGCGCAGCATGGTGTGAGGGAAAGGCTAGAATGGTTCAGCCTTGTAGGCAGCAAGTGGATGGAAGTGTGATGATGGTTTTGCAACTTGCCCACTTTTAGTTCACATGTAAATATCTTGCTCCCAAGTCCATGAAACATGTGATTTTTTGGTTCAAATTTGATTTTTAAAACTTGTATGATGTTTGCATATTGGTTTGATATGAACTAGAAGTCACAAATGCCTTGGTACAAAGTTTTTGCAAGTTTCTCATTTGGTGCATATTTTGAAAATTAGTGATTTTTGCCAACTTTGACACACCATAACTTTTGATCCAAAATGAATTAGGTCATGTTATTGTACTTTTTGAAAAGGGAAAGATCTAATATACAACTTTCATGACCAAAGTTTTTCCATTTGAAGCATTTTTGGATCAAAAAGTAAAGGTTGAAAAAGTTGCATAAAATGACATATTCCTTAAAAGTCAACCATGCCCTAAAAAGTCAACTTTGCAAAAACTTGTAATTCTTGAATTTTGTAAACTTCAACCTTCTTCTATGATCAAATAAAGATCATATACACTCAAAATGATGAAGATCACCCCTTGGTTGGGTCATTGGGGGCCTCAGATGCCCTGATTTTACACTGACTTGTCTGAGAAGTCAACCCTTGATCAGATGACTTCCCCATGGAATTTCTTCATGAAAATTGATATGCATACTCTCTACACCATATGGAGACCAATAGAAACAAGAATGACCAAAAAATTTGGAGTTATGGCCTCTGAAACCAAAACCCTAATTTCAGGTCCTCTGTGTAGTTAAACCTGGCTCTGCTTCCATACCAATCCCAGTTCTTGTGATTCTTTGGCATTTTTGACTTTGAGAGGATATAATATGATATAAGAACACACATGGATCCCCTTGAAGGGATTGATGACCTTTAGAGTGGCTCAAGAAGCTCTTGGATTGCTCAGATCACAAACCCTAGATGCAGATGGCTTAGAACCAATGCAGTGAATAAAAAATGTGGTATGAGATGCTATGATTGTGTTTATGCATATGAAATGATCACAAGCCATGGTATGAATAGGTGAGGGAAAATTTGGGGTGTTTACACTAGGCTGGCGACGAAGTCCTGGAATCCTCCGTCCGTGAATTGTGTCCCATTGTCCGTGACGAGGGTCTGGGGTACACCGAACCGAGCGAGGATGTTGCGTTTAAAGAACCGGAGAATGTTCTGTGCGGTTATTTTAGCTAATGCTTCTGCTTCAATCCATTTTGTAAAATAATCCACCCCGACGATGAGGTATTTATTCTGGTACGATCCGGTGACGAAAGGTCCGAGGATGTCCATGCCCCACCATGCGAAGGGCCATGGGGAAGACAGTGATTTTAGGTCATTCGGGGGTGCGAGGTGCATGTCGGCGTGTCGTTGGCATTTGTCGCATTTTTTTACGTGCTCCTTTGAGTCGTTTTGCATGGTCGGCCAGTAGTAGCCTGCTCGAAGGGCTTTTCGTGCGAGCAATCGCCCGCCGAGGTGTTGAGCGTTAATTCCCCGGTGTATTTCTCCAAGTATGTCGGGAACTTTCTCTTCCTCGACACACTTAAGTAACGGGATGGAGAACCCTCTACGGTAGAGTTTACCTTCGAGGAGTACGTACGAGCATGCCCGTCGTTTGGTAGTGGCCGCCTCCTTTGGGTCAACTGGGAGTTCGTTTCTTGTTAGGTAATTGTAGATGGGCGTCATCCAACAGTGAGCATCCCCGATCGCGTTGACCTCGAATGGAGGAGGTAGTTTGTCGATGCTAGGTCGAGGAAGGATTTCTTGAATTACGGATTTGTTTCCGCCCTTTTTCCTCGTGCTGGCTAGTTTTGAGAGGATATCTGCCAGTGTGTTGTGCTCGCGAGGTACGTGTTGAACTTCCCACTTCTCGAATTTCTCAAGTTTTTCTTTGACAAGGGACAAGTATTCGACGAGGTTGTCGTTCTTGGTTTGGTATTCTCCTCGTACTTGTGATGCCACGAGTTGGGAGTCTGTGGATATTTTCACTTCTTTTGCTCCTAGGTCCTCGGCTAATCTTATACCGGCGATAAAAGCCTCGTATTCGGCCTGGTTGTTCGACGTCGGGAAAGCTAGTGCTAATGAGACCTCAATCAGGATCCCATCCTCATTTTCGAGGATGATCCCGGCTCCGCTGCCTGATGTGCTGGAGGCGCCGTCGATGAAGATCGTCCACTTGTGGGCGCCGTCCGCCGGTGTTGGGCAGTGGGTCATTTCCGCGACGAAGTCGGCAGTGCTTGGGCTTTCAAAGCCTTTCTATTTTCGTATTGTATGTCGAATTCGGAGAGTTCCAGTGACCATTTGAGCATTCTTCCGGCCATATCTGGTCACCCGAGTAGCTGTTTGATCGGCTGGTCGGTCCTTACTTTTATCGTATGTGCGAGGAAGTAATAACGTAGCCTCCTCGCCGCATTTATGAGGGCCAGGGCGACCTTTTCGATTTGCTGATATCGGAGCTCAGGACCTTGGAGTGCTTTGCTCGTAAAATAGATGGGTTTTTGTCCCTCGTCGGTCTCCCTTATTAGAACGGCGCTGACGGCCTCGGTCGCCACGGATAGATATAGGTATAGAGTTTCCTTTTCCAATGGTCGTGATAAGACCGGGGGTTCGGAGAGAACCTTTTTCAAATGGAGTAATGCTTGCTCGCACTCGTCGGTCCAGTCGAAGCTGGCCTCTTTGCGAAGGAGTCTGAAGAATGGCAGTGCATGTTGGGCGGACTTGGCGATGAAACGGGAGAGTGAGGCGAGCACTCCGTTGAGGGATTGGATTGATTTCTTAGTCCTCGGGGTTGGAAATTCTGAGAACGCCCAACATTTGTCGGGGTTGGCTTCGATCCCCCTTTCGGTGAGGTAGAAACCCAGGAATTTTCCTACCCGTACCCCGAACGTGCATTTTTCAGGATTGAACCTCATTTTGCATTGCCTCGCCTGCTCGAAAACTTTGGTTAGGTGTCGAGCATGTGTAACCTCCTCGTGTGACTTGACGATCATGTCGTCCATGTATACTTCGAGCATGTCCCCTATCTCTTCCTTGAAGACTTTGTTCATCATGCGTTGGTACGTGGCACCGGCGTTCTTGAGCCCGAACGGCATTACGTTGTAATAGTAATTGCCCGTTGGGGTCATGAATGCCGTGTGTCTCTTGTCTGTGGGCGACATAGGGATTTGGTTGTATCCACTATATGCGTCCATGAAGGACAAGAGTTTAAAACCTGCAGAATTGTCTACGAGCATATCTATATTAGGGAGGGGGAAAGCATCTTTCGGGCAAGCCCTATTAAGATCAGTATAATCAACACACATACGCCATTTTTCATTATTTTTCTTAACGAGGACTACATTAGAGAGCCAGGTTGTGTACTGGGCTTCAGAAATAAAATTTGCCTCTAGAAGGTCTTTTACAGCTCGCTCGGCAGCCTCTGCCTTCTCGGGGGACTGTTTGCGCCTACGCTGTGCTATGGGCTTGACTGCCCGATCTAAAGCTAGCTGGTGACACGCGATCTCAGGATCCAGCCCGGGCATTTCTGCGGCATTCCAGGCGAAGAGGTCAGAGTTCTCTTTGAGGCATGCCACGAGCATCTCCCTTGTTCCCTCGGGCTGTCCCTTGCCTATCTTCATTGTCCTTTCTGGATCGTCCCCGAGAGGAATGAGTTCGAACTCTCCGTCGGGGATTGGTCAGACCGGGTGTTCGAGAGATCGTTCCTCGGTTGGCTTCCCCTCTTCGGTTTCGTCTAGCCCAATGCGACAGTCGAGGTCGATGGCGTTAACTCCCCGGGGAGGATCCTCGGTCCTGAGTTTTTTGTTGTTGCAGCTACTCTTTGTGCTGACCATGGCCTGTCCTTTTACCGCAGCGTCGTAGCACCGTCGGGAAGCTTCGATGTCACCGTGGATAGTGACCATGCGACCCAATTTGGTGTATTATTTCATCTTCAGGTGGACGGTGGATGGGACCGCGGTGAGTTCGGCCAGTGTCGGGCGTCCGAAGATGCAATTGTAAAGGGATGGACAGTCCACGACCAGGAATTGGATCTTGATTTCCCTGGCCGTTTCCTGCTCCCCGAAGGTGACGAGGAGCTCGACATATCCCCAGGGCCTTGTGGTTGCTCCGTTGAATCCCTGGAGGTCGGATCCGACGTAGGGGGCCAGGTTGGTCTTGTCTAATTTCAGAGTCTTGAAGAGGTGGACATACATGATATCCACCGAGCCGCCCTGATCGACCAGGATGCGTCTGACGTCGAACTGGGCCATCTTTGCCCTGATCAACAGTGGGATGCCCGAATTCGGGGATCCGCCTGGAAGTTCCTCCAGAAAGAAGGATATTGGGTTGGATTTACCCCGGTATTTTGTCAGCGTCGCCTTTTGCTCGGGGGCAGTTAGTAGGAGCTCGTCGAACTTGCGTTTGACCGAGAGGGCAGCGGCTTCACCGTTAATTCCTCCACCTGATATAACCAGTGCGGTTGGGAAATCTTCCCAGGGGCTGAGTGCAGTGATTCTACCTTCGGGCAATGGCTCGGGGAGGACGAAATCTTCCAGGCGTGACACGTAGAGGGCCACTTGATAAGGAGAGTTGTCGGGGGTGTTTCTTCCCGGGGTCTCTTCTTCTCTGCCTCGTCATGTCTGGAGGTTTCGTTCTTTCTCGTATACTGTTTTAGGTGCCCCTCTTGGATTAAAATCTCTATTGCATCTTTCAGGTGGACGCAGTCCTCGGTCACGTGCCCGTGGCTCCTGTGGAACCGACAATACTTGGATTTGTCGGCGTGAGGCTTTGGCGCAAATGGTTTTGGGAACCTTACTCTGCCCTGTTTAAATTCAGAGTTGATGCATTCCGCGAGGATGCGCTCTCGAGGAGCTGTCAGTAAGGTGTACTCGCTGTATCGGCCCGCGGGGCCTCTTCCTTCTCGGAGCTCGCGAGGTCTTTCTTCCCTTCGCTTGTCCCCGTTGCGACGTGGGATGCTTGGGTCCTCGCGTTTGGAATGCTCGGTATCCCCAGCATTACGGCCGCTGCGGGCGTTGTGTGCTACCTGTTTTTCCTCATATCTGATGTAGGCCTGGGCCTTGTGCAGAAGTTCGTTCAAGGTGCGGGGAGGCTCGATCCCGACGGCTCTGCTAAGTTCACTGCCGGGCAAGAGTCCTCTTTCGAGGAGATACTTCTTCATGTGTTCGGTGGTATCCACCTCGACAGCTTCTTGGTTGAATCGCTCGATGTACGAGCGCAGTGTTTCATTTTTCTTTTGTACTATGGCTTCAATGGTCGCCTCAGTCTTGGGATGACGACGGGAAGCCGTGAAGTGCCTGGTGAACATGGACCTCATGACTCTCCAAGATGTGATGGATTCGGGAGCCAAGCTTTTGTACCAAGCCATGTCCCCTTTCCTGAGGGTTGTTGAAAACAATCGGCATTTGAGATGACCGGTGATATCATTGCGGTAGTCGAGCATTGCGTTGACGTTGTCGACGTGGTCGTCGGGATCTGTAGTCCCGTCGTACACAGCTAGATTGGGCGGTTTCTCCATGCTTTTGGGGAGCGGGGCTTCCATTATTGCCCGAGACAGGGGGCAGTGCAAGTCTTCCTCGTCGCTCCTTAATGGAGATAATTCGTTGTTGTCGGGGATACGCCCGCGCCTTGGTGATGTTCCTGCTCGATCATTGTCACGACGGGCGCGTGCCCTGCTGACGTGAGGTTCGGGAGAGCGACACCCTCGCTTCTTTGCTGGCTCTGGACGTTGTTGTGTCCTCCTCTCCTGCTGGGGTCGGACCTCCTGTCGCTCGGCTTCGAGGGCCATGATTCTCTCGTGTTGCTGGTAGAGCATAGAACCGGCCTGGTTGAGGGCATTCACCATGGCAATCATGGTGGCGTCTCCTTCAACGGGGACGGGGATGGGATGAAATGTCTCTGCCCCTTGGTTTTGGGTGTGAGAGACATCCCCGTTGTTTTGAGGCTCTGGAGACGGGGTAGATGGACGACCGTCTCGAGCGTCTGCTTTATGGGGGTGCGGGCCGTCGTCCATAGTGTAGTCGACGAGGGGACGGCTGCGCTCGCTAGGTTGTTCTCCGGCCATGTTGGAAGGACAGGAATGAATGAGCTTTGATCCTCTGTTGATGAAGACGGGGATAGCTAGTTCCCACAGACGGCGCCACTGATCTTACCTGATCAGGAAGGCCTTCCAAGGATTTGAAGACTGGACCATAGAGTAAGGTGAGTGAGGGGGTGTACCTGCAAGGTGCTCCAATGCTTAAGTCAGAAGAGGTACAAAGTAAGGTTATTTTAGAGTAAGTTAGAATACCTGACCCTTTGCTATGAAAGGGTATTTATATTGAGCCCCCAGCGCTGGGCCAAGGCTCCAAATGGGCTGGATTTAGCTAAACCCAAGGAGGAGCTGCCAGGGGACGCGTAAGAAGCGTGAAGACCTAGACCAAAGGTCTATCCCCTGGTCTAACTGCCCCTATCCCTACGGAGATAGTATAGGGGAGTTGGGTGACGTGCCAGATGAGGTGGCAGAAGGGGTTCTGCCCGACATGGCTCATGTGTCCGTGATATAGGTAGGTGATATGTGGATGAAGATCAATGAGCGCGAGGACGCGCTCTTTGCCCGACACGCAGTAGAGTCGTCGAGGTGACGTCCCTCCGACGTGGATGGAAAGACCTTTGCCCGACGCATTCATGTGCCCGGACGTTTGGGCCTGTACCCGACGAGCATTGGGCAATGCCGTGCATATCGTCATGGCCCAGTCCAGAACAAAATCCATATTTCTTTCATCTTATTTTTCTTTTGGTCGATGAGATCTCCGATTTGAAGATTATTGATTTTCAAAGAGCTTAATCTTCATTATTTCAAATCTATGGATGCATGATCATTTGGATCATTCGCCATACTTTGGAATCATGATAGATTGCCTTTGATAAATTAATGTTAAATCTCTATTAAGATTAGACCGTTACCACTTTTTCTTTTAGTGTGGCATGTTTTCGGAGAATGATTCATTATATCATTTATCTAACATGCATTAGCACTAAAATCGTTCACCTTAATTGGTGTTGGCCGGCCTCATTTGTAGGGTAATTACTTCGTAAATTACTCGGCGATTGCTTAACATAGACCTAAACTTGTCCCGATTTCGGAATAAAAATCCAATCGGATACTTGCACTTGCGTGGACCGGACCTCTTGTTGGTCACGTAATCCCAAAGTGGTTGATCATTTTGCATTAAGAATCGAGACTTATGAAGTTTGATGCGTAGGTGCTTTGGATCTCCCAATCTCCTTTCAAATTTCATTGAATTCGATTCTATTTGTCTTGATTGATCACTATAGTGTAAGATACTAAGCGGACCCGGTTGCCTTTCGATTTTGGTTATTCTTTTTGGTTGTGGTTGATTAAGTTCACCATACCATTATTATGTAAATATTATTATACTATTAATATACTAACATTTTAATTCTTTCTCGCACCTTATCCTCTTTATTTTAATCTCTTGCTCCTTATCCTCTTTTATTATGATTTTATTATACTATATCATTCATCATATTGTTTATGTTTATATTGATATTCTTGTGCTTTTTTGTTTATCCATTTGGACACAAAAATATTAATAAAGGATTAAACATCTAAAAATTTGTGACTTTAATTTTGGACTATGGCTATTATCCTTAGCATTGGATTTGGAGTTTTGGACTTAGATTTTAGGATCTTGCCCTTTGCTTAAGTTATTATGGATTGAAGACCTTGGCCTC
This sequence comes from Lathyrus aphaca, assembly GCA_963966055.1. Classification (NCBI taxonomy): domain Eukaryota; kingdom Viridiplantae; phylum Streptophyta; class Magnoliopsida; order Fabales; family Fabaceae; genus Lathyrus; species Lathyrus aphaca. The sequence continues at coordinate 374,332,842 of OZ014524.1, read as the reverse complement.
GATTTGGTTCACTTGTTTATGAAGATAAAGTCCTATTGCTTCGAAGAATGCTCACCATATGGTTTGATTGTTCTTACTTTAACTTTTATTTCAAGTCTTAGGATAATCCCTTCTTCTCCTCCCATTCTTAAATTTTTAAAGCTTCTCCCTATTTCAAAAACCTTCTTTGTTTCAAACTTCAAAACATTTTCATAATCAAACCTTGACTTAGGTCAAGCGATTTTACCTTTTTCATTTCGTTTCTTAATAAATGCTAAGCCACATAAGCATATTGAAACTTTCTTTTCAAAATACTTTAAAAAAATGCAAAACTCATTCAATTGTTTTTGTGCCCTCGTGCACTTTTCTTTTTAAACCATTTTCACATGTTTAGATATGATTCATTCTTTTTAGCAGAATTATTCGCTAAATAATGATGACTTATCTTTACATTTTAAAATCAATTCAACACATTATTCTTTTCATTATTTGTACCACGAACTAGGAGGTTTTGATCTCACATTGCACGTCGTGGGTACGTAGGCATGAGACGGTCGTCTCTTCAAACACAAAAATCTTAAAAAACGTTTCTCTTCTCATCTCTTCAATCTCTTTTAAACAAACTTTTTTCAAACCAAAAGCAATAAATATTTCAAAGAGCTCCCGTGGAGTACCACATATATTTTGGGTGCGTAAAACCTTCCCAATTTGTAACCTATCCCCTCACCCGTTCTCTGCTCGTTTCTTTTAGCTTTTGCTTTTAGATTCATTAGGATTTATTCGCTCTTTTTTCCTTTTCCATTTGGAATAAAATAAAAGCGCGGTGGCGACTCTGTTTTCTTTGAGTTATGTTAACTAATAGCTTATACTCATGACTTTACCGCTACAGAAAAATGGAGACTCTGTTGGGGAGTCAGTCTCCAAGTGGATTCAGCCTACTTTGATTTATTTATTGCTTTGGTTTGATTTGTTTGCTATTTGTTTTGTTCTGGTTTGGTGATCCTCTGTGAGTGAGATAGATTCTAACCCGGATATGAGTTGAACTTATGATAGGACGGCGATATTCGAAGCGATATGTGATGGAGTAGTCCAAAGTTATATCAATTTGATAATCTCCACTCAGTTAGGCTCTCTTGGATTATAAATGTCATGATGATTAATCATACGTGGCATTATTTTCCGACTTTGAGCTAATCATATTGAGGACCGTAGAACCCTTAACCCATCCAAGCCAATTTAGGAACGTAGTGCAGAAACTATCTGGGTGTAAACCTAAGGTGGTTGTCATGCGATACTACACTTGGACGAGGTCTATTTTAAGAATTTTATTGGTTGAGGAGTAATCCAATGTACAGATAATATTCTAAAGATGGCTGTTAACTCCGGGCACCTATGTTAGAACCCTTTTGGTTTTTTACAGATACAATGAAGACAAACCTTAATACATGCCTTTGTAGGTTGTTGGTTCTTATCCATTGACTCCATGCTCGTGATCCGAACCTTTGAACCTGTGTGCTTTATGTGATCTTGTTTGTGGTTGTTGCATCCATGCATTCATCATCACAACCATTTCTCAAGGAAAATAATTCCGATTATTGCAAATATTGGAAAAAGCAAATATTCCTTTTTGTCAAGATTTTTCATGACCGTATTCTCGATGTTGACCATGTTTGCAATAATCAAGTTGCTTTTCTGAAAATGGAAGTGAACATTGCATATCATTGCATCCTCGCATATTCTTGCGTTCATTCGAGTTGTGTGGGAACTCATCCCAGTTGTTTCCTTCTTCAGTTGTTTGTTGATCCGTCAAGTTGTCTCCTCAACACAGATACAGAACTAGAGCTGCTAATAGATTGAGAGCTATCAGATTGAGAATGGAAAACCAAGAACAACATAACCTAGAAGTCCGAATGGAGATTGATGAGTTGAAGGCCAATATGACCAAAATCACTGAAATGATGCAAGTTCTGATTGCTCGAGGTGAACCACCTCAAAGGACTGTGATTTCTGAAGTTTCGACCGCTGTTGTTGACCCTCCTGTGATTCAGTAACCAGTCTCTACTTGGCCAGAATTTGGGTTACCTCTGGATTATGTGCCAATTCCTGCTACTACTCAAATGGTTGGTCCATATGTTGTGCCAGTCTTTTCAGCTCCGACATTTGTCAAACCTCAACCTGTTGTGCACATTGCTGCTCAAGCTACTTATCAGAATTCTTCTTTCGTATACCATGTTTCTGGTCCACAAGCCGAAAGTCAGGGTGAACCTAGATATATGGATGAAGTTAGAGAGCAATGCCTGACTCTTGAGAAGAAGGTAAGAGGTTTAGAAGGAAAATATGTCTTTGGTGCTGCTGCAATAGACATGTGTTTGGTCTCTGACCTAGTTTTGCCTGATAAGTTCAAAATTCCTGTATTCGAGAAATACAATGGGCATACTTGTCCTAAGATTCATCTGCTGATGCATTGTCGCAAAATGGCTGCACATGCCAAGGATGACAAGCTGCTTATTCATTGTTTTCAAGATAGTTTGAGTGGTGCTTCTATGAAATGGTATGTGGGACTTGAGAAGAGTCACATCCAGAGCTGGAAGGATTTATCTGATGCTTTTGTAAAGCAATATAAGTACAATATGGGCATGGAGCCTGACCGTTGTCAACTTCAGAACATGTCTCAGAAAGAGAAAGAATCATTCAAAGAATACGCTCAATGTTGGAGAGAGCTAGCTGCTCAAGTGGAACCACTTTTGGCCTAAAAAGAATTAACTGGTTTGTTCATGGACACTCTTCAACTGTTCTTTTGGGAGAAAATGGTGGGAAGTGTTTCTTATGGTTTTTCTGATCTAGTCACTGTTGGAGAAAGACTAGAAGAAGGTATCAAGAAAGGTAAGATTACCAATGTTGAATCTTCTAATGCTGCAAGAAAGTCTCATAGGAACTTTCAGAAGAGAAGAGATGGTGATGCTTATGTTGTTTCAACTGAAAGAAAGCCTTATCACCAACAACAACGATATGTTCAACCATATGTAGTTGCAATTACTCCTGTTGTGAAAGCTCACCCAGCTCAAGCTCAAGCTTCTCGTCCTGCCGCCGGGAAAAATCAGTATCGCAATAGGCCAAACTTTGATCCTATCCCGATGACTTACACTGATTTGTATCCTTCTTTCATTAAGAGTGGTATGATTACAACCAGGCCTTCGCCTGCTGTTCTAGATCCTCTTCCAGCTGGCTATAGATCGGATCTTCGCTGTGAGTTTCATCAAGGTGGAACTGGTCACGACTTGGAACACTTCTTTGCACTGAAGGCTAAAGTGCAAGAACTTATCAGGAACAACATCATTTCCTTTCATGACACAAATCCTAATGATGTCAACAATCTTTTGCGGAAGCATGAGAAGTGAATCTTCTGAACGAATTTAACTGTCAGATTATCTTCAAGGCCAAAATATCAGATAGGACAGCTCATCCTTGTTGCTGATGGATTACTAGGCCATTGTTTCTTTATGTTTGGAATTTTCTTCAATTGTATTGACTTGTTTGCTTTTAAAATTTGTTTGTACTTTCATGTTGATTTTAATGAAATAAGAATTGCTTTGTTTTGATTCAATTTTATTCATTATTTTCATCTTTATGCTTTATATCTCAAGTTCATTTTTTTCTTTCTCAAGATTTTACAATGATTGAAGGGGGGATGATGAAAACGAGAAACCCATAATTGTTGTTGGTATGCTTTCAATTGAAACTTGGATGATGATATACATACATTATTTCAAATCCCAAACACTAGAGAAATAAGGAAGTTAATTCCTTGTCAACCCCTTTGAGCCTTGAAGTTGGAGTTTCTTTCTGTTCAAAAGTCCGCAATTTTAACCTGGGGATGGGTAGTTCTCAATTAATTTGAATGTTCATTCAAGTACAAGAGAATCATTCAAGACACCTTTTAATAAAAGTTGAAATCTCAAGTTTTCCGTCACACACATCAAGAAGTGTTGAAGATGTCTCTCAATTCAAAAGCCAATTATGGTTCACCGTAATCATTAAGCCATGCAGTCATTATCTTTAAAAAAATGATATTGAAAGAAAATGCTGATAAAAAAATCAAAGCCCGCTAAGTCAAAACCTATGAAAGAGACTTAGGCAAAAACGAGGGCATCCCGCTGGCTGTAAGTTCAAATATCACAGTTCAGGCAAAAGTTAGGGATAATAAAAGAAAGATTAATCAAGAGGTCATCAAAATCCTCAGCAAAAATAAGATGAGTTGACCAAAGTCCTCACTAGGAATAACAAAAAGGGAGATGTGACTGATATCTCAAAATCCTTTAGCTTATGAACCATCTTCATATGTGAAATCCCAAATTGGAACTTGAATGCATAGGCTGAATTAATTGAATGTATGACTGGAGATCATCACGAAGTTGGGTTGGGTACAAATAACATTGAGCCTATATCCTTTGTTTCATAAACCATGAACCAAACCACGTTACAACCTTCAAAAGTCCTAATTGAATCCATGTTTCTTGTGAAAAGCATACTACAGAGAGATTGTGTAAACTGACTCCCAAGTTTGTTACCAATCATTTGTTTCTTACCTTTGCTTTATCTTTCATTTTTGTATCAACTGCCGTGTTTTGACAATGTTTTCATTTACTTTACATCAATAAATTTCATTCCAAAAATGATTTTCAATTTCAAAATTTTGCATGAACTTTGCATTAAAATTACCAGGTTTGTACAAACACTTTTTATTTGCAGACAAACTTTCCTCATCAAGGATTTTTCAAACGGTTGAGATACTTGGTCAGTGATCTTATCAGGGGCAAGTTCCTTCCAGATTATATGGTTTAAAAGAGTTTTTTCTCAGTACAAGTTGTTCTCAGATTTGGTTAACCAGAAGATCTTTTCAAGATTCATACTGGATTTATCTTCTCAACATTCATTTCAGGAACTGGAGCCATGACCAGTTTATTCTCCTGACAATCATTTCAAGAATTGATTAGTTTTCTCCAACAATAGTCAAGAACTGAATCCATTATTCGTTTACCTTCATCATTCATTGAACTTGGGGCAATCTTCTTCAAGAATCCCTAGGCAGCTTTTCATGGCTCCTCTCAAAAGATTTTCAACTTGATGCAGTTTACTGGTGTGACAGAGATTTGTTCAACAGTAGCATCTCTAATCTCCGAGAAGAATGGCAGTGATCTCCGTGTTGAGGAATCAGTCTTCCATATTTCCACTCCACTAAGAGTCTAAACTAGTTGTCAGCATTTTCTATCATATTATCTCTTTGGGTGTTTTAGTCCCCATTTTCGTTTATGTCTGCATCTTGGGTGTTTTAGTCCCCATTTTTGTGTTTGTTCGTATCATGAGTGTTTTAGTCCTCATATGCATTTCTCGAGGTCTTGTTGTTTTCAAAGTCTTACCTTGTGATCAAAGTCCAACTTACTTGGCACCTACAAAAATACTTGTTTGTCTCTTCTCACCCAATGTTATTCAAGATATCCTTGTTTGTTCTGATGTTTTCCCGGAACTTTCACCTCTATATAATGTTGTTCCAAATATGTTAAACCTTTACCCGATGTTATTTCGGATATCCTTGGTTGTTCTGATATTTTCCAGAACTTTCACCTCTATCTGATGTTGTTCCAGATATGTTGAACCTTTATCTGATGTTGTTTCAGATATGTGGTATCCTTTGTTCTAATGTTTTCCCATAACTTTCACCTATATCTGATGTTGTTCCAGATATGTTAAACCTTTATCTGATGTTGTTTTAGGTATATAGTAACCTTTGTTTTGATGTCTTCCCAGAACTTTCACCTCTATCGGATGTTGTTCCAGATATGTTGAACCTTTATTTGATGTTGTTTCAGATATGTGGTATCCTTTGTTCTGATGTTTTCCCGGAACCTATTTGTGTTTATCTGATGTTTATCCAAATATACCCTTGTCCTAAATGTCTCTCCATAACCTTTTCTTCACATACTTGTTGTTTCTTCTCAGATGTTTACACCCTTTTATCCGATGCCATTCTCGGATGTCCATGTTGAAGTCATCATTGATTTGATGTACCGTCCCGGACTTTTTCCCATGTCATTCAATTTTGTTCTCGGATGTTGTGATCACTTTCCCTCCGATTGCTATTCTCGGATGTCCATACCGGAGTCATCATTGATTTGATGTACTTTCCGGGACTTGCCTCACTTCATTCAGTTCTGTTCCTGGATGTTGTGATTACCCTTTTTCCGATTTCTATTCTCGGATATCCTTTGTAAAGTCATTAATGTCATTTTTGGATGCTTCTAATGTACTTTTTCAGGACTTTTCTCACTTCATTCAATGTCATTCTTGGATGTTGTGATCCTTTTTGTCCAATTGCCATTCTTGGACATTTTCGCCTCAGCTGAGCCTTCTTGTGGTCTCCCGTTGTTGTGAGCTTTGTTTCCCCATCAGAGTTCTATTCTCTTTACCCCAACGTTTATTCTGTGTCGTTTTGTTCCTTACAGATTTCTCTGCATTTCATATGTTTTCATAACATTTTTTTTAACATTTTAATATCATTTTAATAAGTTTTCATATCATTTTCATATAGTTTCATATCATTTCATTTCATTTCATTCCACTCCAGTTTCATGGTCTCTTAGGGCTAAAAATTGGGTTTGTGATATTTAAGTATCTTCCATCTTTACGAAACGAAGATGTTAATCTTCATATCTATGGATTGAAGAAACTTAAATAGGGGCATCTGTCATACCCTGATTTTTGACCCTAAGATTTTTCACATCTCATCTGCATCTTGCATACAAACAAGATCACGTACTGGCTCATTTACCCTTTTCAGTTGTGGGTCTATGCCTCACAGGGGATCACCGTGCTTTTATTTTCCTTTATTTGTTTATATTTACTAATTTCTAACAAAAATACCAGAAATATGTTGCAGTTTGCTTCTTCTTCTTCTTCTATGTGTTGCAGGTTTTCAAAGACAAGGCAATGATTTCAATTCAGATGTGATTGTTCAGTTATGATTCGAATCAGATGGACGTTTGACCTAATCTTGGTCAAACTATCAAGAGATTGTTTCAAATGCAAGTTATGTGTGCCAGTGGCTTTTTCTCACACAATGCGTATTCAAAAGTTCAAGTTGTGATGTGTGCGAAAGTCATCAGTTTATCGAGCAGTGTTGCGTGTGAAGTTCGGTTTGAATCTTCAGGTTTATCAGTGTTCATCAGTTCATAAGTGGTTCATCTGTGGATTTATTTTCCTCAGCATGGATTCAAATAATCAAGGCAATTTTCAAACGATGGTTGTGGCTTAAGTTGTGAGTTAATCAATGGTTTAGGAGTGGTCGTGTTCATAGGCTTGTGAGAGAAAAATCAAGATATGGTTTTGGGCTAAAAAAAGCATCACTCATATCCATTATCCATTTTAGATTAAACCATTGTCATCTAAAATCCGTTATTTCTATTCCATTTCAAGATCTATTTCTCAGCATCCATTTTTATTACATTACAAAAATTATTACAAAACTTTTCTACCATTCTTAAGCCCATTTCTTGTTAATATTTCTAACCATTTACCACTTATTACAAAAAATGTATACAATCCATATTACAAAAATAATAATAATAAAGCCCGTTTTATTTTTCATTAGGACCATTTCAGTTTATATACAAAAAAAAAATGGAAAAAAGAAAAAAATTTCCCAACCCACTTGCTACTCCACGCCTTGATCACATCAATTTTCTCACACAGGCTTGCACACTTCTACATCAGCCACATAAAACACGTGATTTTTTCTCACAAAACAGCTTCAGCCGAATACAAGCCATCATGCTACATCATCAACACTCTAAGCCGCCTTACTACATCAATCAAAATGCAAAGCCAAGCGCAGCACACACACACACACACACGTGAAACACACAAAACGCAGCCTGAATGCATCAAATTAACTCAGCAAAAGCCCACAGATTTAACCGTCCAAAACGCAGCTGAAGAATAACAAAATGCAAGTTGAGAACACGATATTTTCATGACCTATAAAACACAGAACAACACAGACAAAACGATAGCTCATTCTCTCCAAATTCACTCTATAAATTCAGCCACAATTTCACAAATTGATCAAGCTTTGAGAGCCACCCAAATTTATGCACAATTCCAAAACAAAGATTCACAAACCAATTGAAATCTTCCTTCAATTTTTCAAACTTTTTCAAATCCAAAATTCATCCACAAATTCAAATTCAATCACAATAATACAACAAAAACATTCAAATACTATTCAAGAGGAAGAAATGAAAAATTTGGAAGCAAATCTCACCATTGTTGAAGGTATTTGAGTTTTACCGACGAACTTTTGTCTCTAAAATTCGTCACATATGGTGTACGACGGGAAAAATCAATCGCATATCTGAGATTCTCTCGCTTTTCTGATTGAAACGGTACCAAAATGGAGCTCCGCCGCTCTGATTTGGCGGAGCTCCAAAATTCAACGAGATGAACAGTAGCGGTTGTGTTTGCATACACGAAGAAGAAGCTGTTTTGTTTTTTTATGGATTTTTATTTCCTTTCTTTGTTATTTGTTTTTTTTATAAAAATTGGTTGGTTGGGGCATAAAACTAGTATGGATCCATATGGATTGCTCTCCACCACACCTTTCCTGCGTTTACACTCCCTCCCTCTCTTTCGATTTCTTTATTTTTATTTTCTTTGATATTTTGTTTTGTTTCTATTTCATTTGTTTTTTATAACTTTGTTTTTTTATTTTTTTTATTGCAAAAAACTCTTTTAATTTTTTCTTTGAGAAATCATTTAGAAAAAACCTTCTCAAAACATTTTAGATTCGATTTTATCTTTATGGCACTTTCTTTCGCTAATTTCTTTTCAATTGTCGGTTTATGGATTATAAATGTTAAATCCATATTTCTTTCATCTTATTTTTCTTTTGGTCGATGAGATCTCAGATTCGAAGATTATTGATTTTCAAAGAGCTTAATCTTCATTATTTCAAATATATGGATGTATTATCATTTGGATCATTCGCCATACTTTGGAATCGTGATAGATTGCCTTTGATAAATTAATGTTAAATCTCGATTAAAATTAGACCGTTGTAAACACCCCAAATTTGCCCTCACCCATTCACACCATGGCTTATGATCATTTCATATGCATAAACACAATCATAGCATCTCATACCACATTTTTGATTCACTGCATAGATTCAAAGTCATCTGCATCTAGGGTTTGTGATCTGAGCAATCCAAGAACTTCTTGAGCCACTCCAAAGGTCATCAATCACTTCAAAGGGGTCCATGTATGTTCAAACGTCATATTATATCCTCTCAAAGTCAAGAATGTCAAAGAATCACAAGAACTGAAAATGGTATGGAAGCAGAGCCAGGCTTGACTGCACAGATGACCTAGAATTAGGGTTTTGGTTTCAGAGGCCATAACTCCAATTTTTTTGGTCATTATTGTTTCTATTGGTCTCTATATGGTATATGGAGTATGCATATCAATTTTCATGAAGAAATTCCATGGGGAAGTCATCTGATCAAGAGTTGACTTTTCAAGCAAGTCAGTGCAAAATCAGGGCATCTGAGGCCCTCAATGACCCAACCAAAGGGTGTTCTTCATCATTTTGATTGTATATGATCTTTATTTGATCATAGAAGTTGTTGGAAGTTCACAAAATTGAAGAATTCCAAGTCTTTTGCAAAGTTGACTTTTTGGGCAAGTTTGACTTTTAATGAAATTGTCATTTTAAGCAACTTTTTCAACCCTTACTTTTTGATTAAAAAAAGCTTCAAATGGAAAAACTTTGTTCATGAAAGTTGTAGAATAGATCATTCCCTTTTCAAAAAGTATAAGAACATGACCTAATTCATTTTTGATCAAAAGTTATGGCTTGTCAAAGTTGGCTAAAATCACAAAATTTCAAAGTTTCCACCAAAGAGGCAAAGTTGCAAATTCACTTCTCAAGGCCAATTAAGTCATCAAATGCACTTCTAATCCACACAACATGATCACACAACATTTAAAGTTCAGAATGCACCCAAGGAATCACATGTTTCATGGCCCATGGATCAAGTTTCTTTCATAAAAACCAAAGGCAAGGCAAGTTGCAAAACTCATGATGGCTTCTCATCCACTTGCTGGCTAGTATGCTGAACCCTCCTAGGCCTTTTCCCTCATCATGCTGCGCAGCACACCCTCCTTGTACTAGGCTAGCAAGTGACCCATGCTTCTCTTACACAAAGTTGACATTTTTGCAAAAGCACCCATACCAATCAATAAAGCACACATCATGTCATCTGACCAATCCCAATTGTTTATGTTAATCAAATGCAAGCCAAACATAACAAGAAGAAAGCCTGAAAGCTCCCACAAGCCAGCATTCTCATTTTCACCCTCTAGAGAAAAAGCTTTCGAAAATCATCACACAACTCACAAACACACAAACTAACTTCATAAACCAACTCAACACACCTCCCTGGTCACAAAGCACCTTCCAAAACAGCCTGAAACTCAAAGAATCAAAAACACGATTCTCACACCATCTTGAACAGAACTGCTGCAAACTCTCAAACCAGCCATCACAAACTCTTTCTAAGCATCAAGACTTCATTAGGGGCCTAAAAGGAGTGGATTGCACAAAGAGAAGAGGTCAGAAAGTTGCAAACTGAAAAGCTTCAAACTCAGGTAGCTTCATGAACTTTTTTCCAGAAGCATGATTTTAAGTTCTTAATAACTTCTATACACTTCCCTGATCATGAATATGTGATTGTTTTTGAAAATGAGTGAAAAATGAGGATGTATGCAATGTCTGAAACTTTTGCCCTAAAAACTGTTTGGCTTCGATTCGTTTGATTGATGAAGAATAAATGAGTTTTGAGTTGGGGTTTTGATTCAGGGGGATGTGGGGATGATTTCTGGATTGTTAGTTTTTGTTTTAGTGAAGTTTTGAAGATTTTGGAAATTTTCAGGTGGGGTTCCCACCGGAGAAGACGACCGGAGGTCTTCTCCGGCCACCTGAAAATAATTAGGGTTAATCCCTGTCATTAATTATGGTTTGAATGCTGAGCGTTGGATGCGTTGACCTGGGGAGACTGGCGCGTGTTTGGATGGCTGGGATTTGTCATTAGAAACCCTAATCTTTAGTTAACTTAATTAATTCAATTTAATTAATTTAAGTCAGAAATTAGGAAGTTTGAATGTGGACCTTAGGATTGCGCGCGCAGTCAACAGCCCACTCCCCAGTTTCAATCTGATCCGTCCAATGCGTTTACTTTTCATTTTCTTTAATTTTTAATTCATTTATTTTATATTTCTTTCTCCATTTATTTTAAAATAGCAAAATCATTTTAAAAATTCTGAAATTTTTTATACAAACTTTTATTTAATTTCAGAAACCAAAAACATTTTTATTTTTATTTTTTTGCATTAAAAATATTTTTAAATCATTTAAAAGTTTATTTTTAATTAATTAATGGGAATTAATTAATGAAAAATACTTTTAAGTATTTAAAAATCACCAAAAAATTCATGAAACATTTAAAACCATTTAGAAACATTGTCCAACCCTCAAACCAAATTTCTTTTTTGATCTTGATGCATTTTGATAATTTTTCATGGAATTAATTCATTTTCAAAGCATTATTTTGATCCAAACTTCCAAAAATCATTTCTGCCTAACCATTGAGAATTGGACCTTGATTCTTTTTGCGTTGCATTGTGTTTAGCATGTAGTTTGTGAGATTAATTGAGCATGATTTGATCTTTCATTTTCCATTTGTTTGATATTTTTCTTGTCAAGGAACCCTAAAACCCTAGAAATTTTAGGAAATTCATAACTTTTATTAGGTTAAGAGTTGGAACTTCTCCTTTGGGCAGTGAGTTAGTATAGGTTTAGGGATCCTTTTAGTGCATTTTCAATTTTTTATCTTGATGTTTGCTTCTGTTTTTGGCTTTTGTTTGATGCATTGATCATAAACCCTAATTTGGACTTCCATATGCATCCATCTTGCATTTGCATTCATACCTTGACTTGCCATAGCATTTTGTGCATCCATTTGATTCATTTAACATCTTAAGACATATAGTAAGCATGTTTGATCATTGCATCTAGCATTTGCCATGTTGTATGCCATTTGCATTTCATAACTTTTCATGTGTGTTCATGGTTCTTAACTTGTTTCATTTGCATCCATAAGCTTGTATGATCATCCCCATGCCTTGTTTCATGTTTGTATCATCTCATAGCATCATTATCATCTCATATGTGCTTCTGGTTTTGATTTACATCATGCCATTTCATTTCATTTTGCATTGCATTGCATTCCTTTCACTAACTTTTCAGGTGGTAAGTAGTTTTGAGAAGTGAATTTGCCTTCACTTCTCACATTTTCTTTTCATCTCTTTTATGCATCCTTTCTGCATCTTTGTATGTGTTTGAGTTTGAGCTTGCTATTTCTTTTTCATCTTACTCTCTTTCTTCAAGTGACTTGTCTTCTTAATTGAAGCAAGTTGCTTTGCTTTTCCTGATCCCTTCATCTGCTTCCTGGTGGTCCCATTGAAGATCTCCTCTGGTAAACTTCACAAACCTTAGGAACAACCAAGCATGACAATGATTAGGGTTTTGATTAGTCCCCCACTCAGTTTTTACCTTTGTGTCTCATTGAGTCTTCTCTTCTCACCTCATAATCAGGGACTAAACCCTAAAGGCTTTAAGGCTTTGTGATTAAGCTTATGCCTGCATCCTTCTATTAGGATGGAGTGTATAACTTTAATCCTAAGTGTTAAACCCTTAATGTGTTTAAATCCCTTAATCAATTCACTTAAAAATCATCAAGACATCACACTTGTAACTTGGGCCTTGCATTAGGGTTCTAATTCTTCCTTAATTGGTTAAGAAGGACTAACCCTAGTGTTAATGGACAAGTCCCCCTTAAGTTGTCTTACAAATCATAAAATTCACTTCATCATCATATCATTAAATAAAACCCACTTAATAAAGGCTTTGTTTTGTCATGAGTTTAATCCCTAATCATGGATTAAGTTGAGGAGCTTTCCTCAGCTTAAACATTCTCATCTATTATCCTTCTATTAGGATGGTGTAATGAGTCTGTTTAATCCCTGATTATGGCTTAATCTCATTACTTAACACTAAACAAAAACACCAAAAACATCTAAATAATCACAAGTAGGTTAATGATCTTAATCCTACATCAAAGGTGATTAAGTGTGAGAAGCTGACTTCACACTTAAGGTATTCTCATTACCCCTAATCAGAGGGAAGATGTGATGAGTTTACTAAATCCATTGGTTTAGGCTTAAGCTCATTAACTCATGACAAACTTTCAAAAGCAATAAAAGACTGAAAACTCAAAAACAAACAATAATCGTCTCCTCCGGGATTCTTTTCTCATCATCTTCACTCACAAACGAGAACTCGCTTCTTCCGTCTAATGCAAGACAGTTTGCACCTGAGCCAGACAGGTCATACACTTGAGCATTGACAAACAAGCAGTTCACAAGTAAATTCATCTCTCAGTCTCTTTGAGTCGAACTACGGTGTTCTGACTTCCTCATTGCACGAAAGGATACGTAGGCATAACTTAACAGTTATCGAACAAAAGTCTCTGTATATCCCCCTCTTTCCAGCTTTATTCTTTAGCCTCATTATCATGAGCATTTCATCTTTGTTCTCACACTGACACTTCACACATACACTGCACTTCTCTTACACTGACACCTGTACATTCTTTTCCAGCTCCTTTATACACAAATTGCACTGACACTACCCCTTTAAAACACAAATCTTTTAAGCGTGGATCCCGTCGAGTACGACGGACAATCTGGGTGCTAACACCTTCCCAGGTTGTAACCAACCACCTTTCTCAGTCTCTCTGGTTCGCAACCGTCTTATCCATATCTTTCTAGGTCTATGCAGCATTGCCTTTCCTCCGGGATAAAAATGTCTAGCTGGCGACTCTTTTCATTCCCTGTGAGTTCACTCCTGTGTGTTCTCACATCTCCCTTTCGCCAACCGTTCGTGTCTGTACCTTTATTGGGGCCATTCCCATTTATCGGGAGCGACAACCGTAACCACTTTTTCTTTTAGTGTGACATGTTTTCGGAGAATGATTCATTATATCATTTCTCTAACATGCATTAGCACTAAAATCGTTCACCTTAATTGATGTTGGCCGACCTCATTTGTAGGGTAATTACTTTGTAAATTACTCGGTGATTGCTTAACATAGACCTAAAGTTGTCCCGATTTCAGAATAAAAATCCAATTTGATACTTACACTTTCATGGACCGGACCTCTTGTTGGTCGCATAATCCCAAAATGGTTGATCATTTTGCATTAAGAATCGAGACTTATGAAGTTTGATGCGTAGGTGCTTTGGGTCTCCCAATCTCCTTTCAAATTTCATTGAATTCGATTCTATTTGTCTTGATTGATCACTATAGTGTAAGATACTAAGCGGATCCGGTTGCCTTTCGATTTTGGTTATTCTTTTTGGTTGTGGTTGATTAAGTTAACCATACCATTATTATGTAAATATTATTATACTATTAATATACTAACATTTTAATTCTTTCTCGCACCTTATCCTCTTTATTTTAATCTCTTTCTCCTTATCCTCTTTTATTATGATTTTATTATACTATATCATTCATCATATTGTTTATGTTTATATTGATAATCTTGTGCTTTTTTCTTTGTCCATTTGGACACAAAAATATTAATAAGGATTAAACATCTAAAAACTTGTAACTTTAATTTTGGACTATGGCTACTATCCTTAGCATTGGATTTGGAGTTTTGGACTTAGATTTTAGGATCTTGCCCTTTGCTTGAGTTATTATAGATTGAAGACCTTGGCCTCTATTTGGTTCACTTGTTTATGAAGATGAAGTCCTATTGCTTCAAAGAATGCTCACCATATGATTTGATTGTTCTTACTTTAACTTTTATTTCAAGTCTTAGGATAATCCCTTCATCTCCTCCCCTTCTTAAATTTTCAAAGCTTCTCCCTATTTCAAAAACCTTCTTTGTTTTCAAACTTCAAAACGTTTTCATAATCAAACCTTGACTTAGGTCAAGTAGTTTTACCTTTTTCATTTTGTTTTTTAATAAATGCTAAACCACATAAGCATATCAAAATTTTCTTTTCAAAATACTTTAAAAAATGCAAAACTCATTCAATTGTTTTTGTGCCCTCGTGCACTTTTATTTTTTAACCATTTTCACATGTTTAGATATGATTCATTATTTTTAGTGGAATTATTCGCTAAAGAATGACGACTTATATTTACATTTTAAAATCAATTCAACACATTGTTCTTTTCACTATTTGTACCACGAACTATGAGGTTTTGATCTCACATTGCACGTCGTGGGTACGTAGGCATAAGACAAACGTCTCTTCAAACACAAAAACCTTAAAAAACGTTTCTCTTCTCTTCAATCTCTTTTAAACAAACTTTTTTCAAACCAAAAGCAATAAATATTTCAAAGGGCTCCCGTGGAGTACCACAGACATTTTGGGTGCGTAAAACCTTCCCAATTTGTAACATATCCCCTTACCCGTTCTCTGCTCGTTTCTTTTAGCTTTTTGATTTTAGATTCATTAGGATTTACATCTCGTTAATGCGTGGAGGCCGCACTTGGAATAGATCATCCAATATGTATCTCCCCGTCAAGACTAGCCCCTTGGCGGAGGATGATAACTTGGCAGTTGATATATGACTTCGGGAACCTAGATACCCTACCTTTTGATAATATTGTGTATTCACCCCCAAGGGATCGTTACCAGGTTCTTGCCTAAGTTAGACTTATCCCAAAGGATTATCGTAGGAAGGTTTGCTCATTCTCATGGTAATACGAGGGTATAGTCCTAAACTTGACGGCTTATCAAAACCGTATGTCCTACATGTGAGGGGATTGGGTAGTGAAACTCTAGAACTATCTTAATATAAGGATCCATCCAAGCTAGGTTATGCTTGCATATACCCTAAACTCATTTGGGTTCCCATGCCGGTCATTATCCCTATATATAAGGAGACCTCTTGAACAAGGTATCCTTATATTTGGCATTATCCTTAACCAATATGTAGGTTCTATATTCATAATTATCCTAAATCTGTAAGGGTTTCCTCCTATTTGTCATTATCCTGATATGACACTTGCATTGCATCCGAGAAATTTTTTTAGCATAGTTAAAAAAAAACTTTTAGCATACCTTAAAAATAAAAGAATAAATATTTTTGCATACCCATGCATTTTCATGCATTTACATACATACCCATACACTTGCATATCCTTTCCGATTTTTCACTTATCCAATTGCCAAGAGCTAAGAGATTTCCCGATACTCATAAGTGGACTCAAAGGATATCTCAAGAATCCATGAAAGGATTCAATAGGGGAAAATACCATTAAAAAGAGAGGGTAGTCTTTTGCCATTCCAGTCACAGGTTTACTCAAATACAACAACTTCACGCTCTTCATTAATCACAACAAAGGGAGTTTGGAAGGGAACTTGATCCTACACCAATGTGTCATGAATTACTCGGAGGTTCCTTATTGAAGTTGCAATTATTTGATCCTATTCAGGTCCTACAAGTGATGAATACAACGTTCAAATCCCTGATCGACAACAAGCTGTTGAACTTCAAAGAAGGAGTCTCATGGGTTAAAAGTCACCCATATCTTTATAAGTGGAATGACATCAAGGAACATCCTCCAAATACAAGGATCAACAATGGAAATCATCCTTGGGATCAATAGACCTTATCATTGCAAGTTGTAATTCCTTTTTTGCTAAGTGTTACTTGTATTTACAAGTTGTAATTTTTTGGGAAATAATTTTAATAAAATGAGCATGCATGTTTTTGGAATCAACCCATTTGTTTTCACTCATTTTTATGCCATCAAGGAAATAAAAAAATATTTAAAAAAATCACACATTCTCTTTTCACTTCACTCCTATTAACAAACTTAGGAGGAGAATGATGTAAATAAACAAACGAATTTGCTGATGTATGCTTTAATAGTAAGACCTGGCTGACGATGTAAGGCATTGTTCCACTTCCTAAACACTGGAGAAATAAGGAGATAATTCATAGTCAACCCTCTCGAGCTAGAAGTCGGTGTTCTTTCTATAAAAAAACCTTAATCTTAACTAGGGGTAAGGTAGATTTTAACTAATTCAACAGTGTGTTCTAATGTAAAGGAGTCAATACTAGTCACACAGATAATGGTTTAAGCTCATCTTCTTCCTCGCGTACATCATCAAAGGTCGAGGAAGCAATAAAGCAATAAATCTCACAATGTCTTCTTCCTCACACCATTTAACATTGAGGAAGCAAAGGAGGAAAAAATCATAATATCAAACAGGGGAGTCACACCTGTAACACCCCAAATTTTCCCTCTTCTTTTTAAGCATCATCATCATATCATAATCATCATAAGCATATCATATCTTTGGCATATTTGCATGGAAAAGTAAAGCATAACATTTTCATGTTCTAGCATTAGGCATATGATCAACTGTGGGTGGATTTGAGGCATTACAAGCTATAGCAAGAGGCCCAGTGGACTTGTCCAAGTCCCATGAAGAGTCTACATTACATTCACAAGTTCAAGATCCTTTACAAAAGCCTAGGAGGCTGGGAAGATCATCAGGGAATCCAAGCTAGGGCAAGCTCCTACACAATGGTACCCAAATTAGGGTTTCACTTTCAAGCATGAATTCTTTGTGACTTTGGCCATTTCCTCTGGGCAAAGTCTCTCATATGATAAGAGGATCCTAGGGATGATATTTGGTGAGAAAATTCCTTGTGGAAGGCAGTTATTTCATCAGTTGCTTGCATAAGAAGAAATTGGTCAACTGTGCATTTTAAAAGTCAACTGTGAGAATTCAAGGGGTCCAACCCCATTTTTCAAGTCAATGGATGTCCTTAAGACCTTAGAAGAGATTTGGCAAAGTCAAGGATCAAGAATCAAAGGGTTTTGAAGAAGTTTCCATTTTTGGCATATGGTTTGTTTTGAAACTTTCCATTTTTGGCAACTTTTGCCCTAATTTTCAAAGGCTTCTTTCATGGTGAAAATGATCTCATTTGAATTTCCAACAAACATGAAAGTTGTAGGGTAGGTTCTCCCATTTTCAGAAAGTACAAGTACATTTTCATAGCCCTCATGGATCAAAAGATATGGCCTTCGAAAGTTCACTTGTTTTTTAGGGTTTACCTTAAAATTTAAGTTTCCACCAAGAGCAAAAACTCATATAGTTCAATTCCAAGCTGTTTTATGTGCAAAGTAAGGTCACTATACCATTATTCATGACATGAGACAGATTTTGCTCCAAAGAATTCACCAAATTCGTGCATGGAATGAGAGATATTTCACAAAGTGTATTTTTGCAAAATCACAAGCAAAGCATGTTACACTCACATCCAAGGGTCATGATTGATCCAAAGGCAATGAGGGGATGAAATGAAGTCAGAATGTACACATGAGGGAAGCATTGCACGCATGTATGAAGCAATCATACATTTCATGCATTTTTGCATTTTCACCTCAATCACACTTCTCATGCCACCCTTACTTCAGAAACCCTAATCAGGTGAAAGGATCAATGATATAAAAGCCAAACATGCACTAAATTTGTGCACACACACTCTCATTTCTAAGATTCAAAATCTCTTGTACACTTGCATTTTCTTTCGAAACTCTCTCCTCAAGCTCTCATCTCCTCATTTCTTCACATAATCTTCATCCTTGAGCTCTAAGGATTACATTGCACTCACTTAGTCAAGTTAAGAGTGAAGAATCATTGAGGTGGCATTCAAGAGCAAGAGCATTTGGATTCCAAGATCCAGCTTCTCTCAAGCTCCATCTTGCATTTATTTTGCAAGAGGAGGTCAAAGTACGTGGCTCTGCAGCTGAAGGAGCATTTTCTCGGAGTTTTAGAGGATCTTTAACCTCAGGTATGCTCTGAAATTCGTGGATCTGAAATTGAAATTAAATGTATACATTGTGATATGCTTGTTTCACTGATGATTCTGGTGTGATTTGTTTTGCATTTGCTTGAATATTGAGTTTGTTATGTTGATCTGAAGTTTGATGTACAAAACTGTTTGTCTTCGATTTGATCTATCCTTTGATCTTTTGTGAAAATCATTGCCATATTCGTGATCAGCATGTTTTAATTAGTTGATATGGAGATTGTGTTGCATTTTAGTGATGATTTGTTCATGTTTATGAATTTTCCGGTGCCGGAGCTAGGGCTCCGGTCACCGGATTCTGGAATGGTGAAACGAAGAAGATGATGTGTGAACCCTAGGATCTTTGATCTGGACGGCTAGTTTCTTGACAACGCATTAAAATCGTACCCTCTCTCTCACGTGCTTTCATTTTATGTTTTAAATATGAATTGACTTTGTGTTGCGCACCTCACAGTACTTATCATGCACACACGCAATGAGCTTTTGGATATTTGACCTGGTTTTAAGTTTGACTTGATCTGAAGCATTCCTTTGATCCAATGACCTGTTGTTTTCCATGGATTTTGTGAATTTCTACCCTAAGTATTGTGTCATGCGCTGAGTTTCACTGGGCCTAAGTTTCTATTCGTACCCCCCTGTTTTGTGAGCCCAAACAAATTGAACTGAAGTAGTTGTTATTCTCACCCCTGGCTTGGTTTCTCATTTTTTTTATATTTCATGTTTATTTCAGTTTGATTCTTAATTATTTAAAATAGAAATAAGTTCATAAAAATTACAAAAAAATTCATAGGTAATATTTTGAGTTTTTTTTAATTTTTGACATATTTATTTTCCATTTATTTTCATTTTCCACGCTGGAATTAATTGTTGCTTTTATTAATTGTTTTTTATTCACTTTTAAAGCATGTTGTCTTGTAGAATTTATATTTTGATCATTAATTTGAATTTTGAATTGATTCTTTTTGCTTTGGATCCACATTGAAATGTAGTTTGTTGATGATTTTGCTTCTGATTTTTAGAAGCTTGCTTGGTTATTTTTTATCCTTAGCTTGTGCATGAAGTTTCATAACCCTAATCCATGTTTAGACTCATATTTGACCTACTTAGCTTCTGATTTTGATCCTATTCTTTTGGCATGTTAATATTGTATGTTTGAAGAGTCTTTGTGCAAATTTGTGGAATTTTTGGATGAATGCTTGATTTGATTTGAATTTTGTTCTTTGCTTATCTTCTTTTGCATCCTTTTTGGTCGTATGTTTAATCCTTAGGTTGGGAGGGCACTTGTGCCAACTCCCTTAGGTTGTTTAGAGCCCATTTAGGATGTGGATACCTCTCTGGTCTTGATTTGATGTTTGTACTTTGAGAATTTTGTGGTTGCTTGCCTTTGAAGTTCATTCACTTATGTACATGTTCACCTCACTTCTTATTCTTCTTTGCTTCTCATGATGATAATGTTTAAGTTTGTATGCTTCTACTCTTCATCTCTTGTGTTGCTTAGGAACATTCTTGACATGTTAGGGTTCTGGTCTTGAAGTTTGTGATGTTTGTTAGCTTGGTTTGCTTTGTGTTATCTCATTTTTGTTTCGCTTTGTCATGATAAGCCATAATGCTTCATGTTGAACTGTGTAGTCCATTTCTCATTATTGTGTTGTGTGTTTGAATTTGACACTTGTAATTGAGATTCCAATTTTGGTTGTGTTGCTTTGGTTTGATTTTATGCCCATTTGGTGTTTCTTTTGTTCTCATTTGCTTTTGTCATGATGCTTGCTTATGTTACTAACCATTTCAGGGGCTCTGGTAAGTGAGAGGTATGGATGTGATTCCCACATATCCAATTCTCACCTCTTCTCTTTTCATGATATTATCTTATTTGTGTTTGTTGGGGCTTAGGCCATCCTTTCTTCTTCTCTTCTCCATTCTTCTCTTTCTCTTCTTATCTCTTCCTTCTTTAGGGTAGTAAACCTCATTAACCTAGGATTTCCTTTGCATGATAACATTAGGATTTGTTAGTCCCCATTAGAATTTTACCTTTAAGATCCTTTTGGTTATCTTTTCTTCTCACCTCAAAACAAAGACCTAAAAGACACTTAATAAGGTTTGAAGTGGTCTCTTGTGCAATAACCTTATTCCATGAAACACTTGTAGTTTTCCCATCTTGGGATAGTACAAATTTGTTCATCATGATGCACAAGTCTGATCATGAGACCATCTTCATCAAGAAAATCATAAAACACACTTCTTCATCAAAAATACAAAAACACTTAATAAATTCAATGAGTTAGTGAGCTTAGGCCCTAATCTCTGGAACCAAGTTTTGGGGATCTTCTCCTTACTTGAGTTTGCTTGTTCTATTATTCCATCTTGGAATGTAGTATCAAGTACACATTCCATGGAAAAGAGCTTGAGTTCACTTCCTTGTGACACACTCATAAAAAGCTTCTAAAAAAACACAAACAAACAATAATCATCTTTCCTTCGGGAATTCCTTTCTCACCTCCTTCGCTCCGTCTGCGAACTTGCTCCTACTTGTCATTTTGCAAGACGGTAACGCACTCGTCGTCCGAGCCTGCAACACCTGAGCATTGACATAGGCAGTTCAAGCCTTAAGACACAAGCAATCTTTTTCATCCCTAGTTAGGGGAACTACGGCGACTCTGATCCTCATTGTCCAGATGAGGTACGTAGGCAGCGGGGTAGGGCCCGTTCGAGCACAATCTTTATTTTCCCTACATTTTTCCCCTTTCTTTTCTTTCTTATCCAGTTTCAGTTTCAGTTTTGCAGCAATTTTCATTTCTTCACCCTTTGAAACAGATTTCTTTGCAAGCGTGGATCCCGTCGGGTACGGCGTACGATATGGGTGCTAATACCTTCCCAGGTCGTAACCGACTCCCGAACTCAGTCTCCTTGGTTCACAGGACCCGTATCCTTCCTCTTCTTTTCTTCTGGTTTGTGCAGTATTACCATTCCCATTCCTTCGGGATAAAAATGCTTGGCTGGCGACTCTACCTCTTTCCGTGCCACTTTCGCGTTTATACCAGGATGGAAATCCAGGGAGCGACAACTGGCGACTCTGCTGGGGAGTGAACCCAGGATCTCTGGTTCCCTTGAGAGTCTCTCCTAGCGCTTGCGTGCTTCTTTTTTGCTGGGTGTTGATTTTTTGCTGATGTGTGTATATTTTACTGTTGTTTTATTTACAGTTTTATTTACAGCTTTATTTACAGTTTTCAGTATTTATTTTCCTGCATCATATATATATACTGGACTGTCTGGACTGGATTTTCTGTTTGGTGGGACTTGGGTGATACTGTTACTGTGAGATGAGCTCATTACCAAGGCTCGGGTGCACCTTAGGACTTATAGTGGTTCCACTTTGGCCTCGTGAGATCTTGTCATGGGGGTAGTAGTGAGTTCCACGCCCAGATTTGCGACTGTCTTGGAAATGTCTTGATTTGGGGATCTTCCTCTCTCATTTCATAACCTCGATAGTTATGTGCAGCTGGGGACCGATCATTGAGAACCTTGTGGAAACATCCCTCTTTAGTGGTGACAGTGGCAGACCAGATTGTGTGGCAAACCCACTCGCACCCGGGAGCCTACCTGGAAATCACATAGGATGACCTTGTCTTCCTGGACTCAGCTGAGGCCTCCCTGCGTAGTATATAATGCCAAACCGATTCCCTGATTTGGTCATGAGCCATTTCTCGGAAATGGTGAACATATTATTGCTATTCGGATTTGGGAGTCCGTGATGTTTGATCCGTGATGTTTCCATTTTTCAGGTTGTTGTTTACAGTTTAGCACCCAGTTCTGGTAATTGTAAGCTCTCCAGATGGCAGAAGTTAAGAAAATTACAAGAAAGAAGAATGTCCATTACACTTTTCTCCAACCAAAAGTTAAGAGTGTTAAGAGATTAGCAGGGCTAATGAATGATCAAGTTTTAGGGAATTTCAGAAAGAGGTATGGTCAGATTCTGAAGTACATAGATAAACCAACTGCAGACCAGAAGGATAGCTTGCACACTTTGCTTCAGTTTTATGATCCCTTGTTGCGGTGTTTTGTATTTCCAGATTATATTTTGGCTCCTACCTTGGAGGAGATTTCTAGCATTTTGGGTATTCCTGTCAGAGTTACTTTGCCTTACTATGGATCAGAGGTAGTTCTCAAGGAAGAAGACATATCCAGAGTTTGTCGTATACCAGCTGTTAAGGTCAAGAAAGATTTGAAGGACAGTGAGGGCAGAGGACTTCCTTAGGATGTGCTTATACTGGAAGCTGAAGAGTATGCCAAAGAGAGTAGGTGGGGAGATTTTGGTGTTGTGGTGGCCTTGATGGTATATGGATCTAGTCTTTTCCCGGGAGAAAAGGAGTTTGTAACTTTGGAGGTAATTTCCATTTTTGCTAAAGGTAATCCTGTACCAACTTTGTTGGGAGATTTCTACTACAATGTTCATTACCCGAATGAGAAAGGCAGAGGTGGACCAGTGGGTTGTTGTGCTCCATTATTTGCTGATTGGTTTGCTAAGCAATTGCCAAAGTCAGGCCCTTTCAAAGAGATGAGAGATGAATGAAGGTGGTCCAGGAGGCTAATGGGACTAACTTTTGAGGATATAGCTTGGGGTTATAACAGAGATTTATTGGGGAAGGAGTTACTGGTTAGTTGTGGAAGATTTGCTAATGTGCCTTTGCTAAGAAGAAAGGGTGTGATCAGTTACCATCCAGTCTTAGTCAGGAAACAATTTGGTTATCCTCTGAGGGATCCACCAAGTATGGAAGAATTAGCTGGGTCTTTGTACTTTTCTGTGGAGGGAAACAAAGAGTTGGTCATACAAGCATCTCAGGCTTGGGCTCACAGGGTGAAGAAAGGAAAGAAGGATTTTGGAAGGGTAGATCCCAAGACATATCCTCCTTTTGCTACATGGTTGCAAAAGCGTGTGGAAGAAGTGCTCATGCCATTTTCAGTGGAAGCTCCATTGTATCCCAAAGAGGTGCCATGTTAGGATACTGTTCCTTTGGAAGAGTATAAGAAATTGGAAGTTCAGTTGCACGAGATCCGGATAGAGAGTGCTGAAATGGTTAACCAGTACCACCGTGCCAATCGTGCCAAGAATGAAGCAGAGGAAAATCTACAGAGGATGCAAGTCTCATTAGAAGCTAAGGAAAAGGAGTTTGCTTGAAGAGAAGCTCATTTTCAGAGATTGGGTCTAATGGAATCAAAAAGAGAAGCGGAGCGTAAGAAGACCTTGAAGACTCTTAAAGAAGCTCGACAGTCCATTGTTTGGTTGCAGGGCCAAAGGGAACAGGAGCAGAAGAAGTACGAAGAAAAGGAAGAGTTTTTCGAGGTACAGATGGCCTTCAACAAAGAAGAAGTAGAACAAGTTCACAAAATACGAAGAGAAAAGACTCAACAATTGGCACAAAACCAGATGGCCTTGGAGGAGGCATTGAAAGATATTGCAGAGCTGAAGCTGAGAGCAGGTGTGAAGAAGAACCAGAGAGAGGTGATAGCTGCAGAAGAAGAACCTGAATCTTTTCCTTTAGTCTATATTTTTAATTTATTGTTGTTCAGACTACCTACAGGCTTGTTGTAGGAGTCTTGCTTTATCTTTTTGTTCATGTATTGACTTGTAACCCTCTGGGGAATTTGTTTGTGCTCTAACTTTGGCTGCCAGTGGATTATCCATGTTATGCAATGTTAAATCCCAATTATCATTTCTGAGTACGCAAAGCTTGTTTGTTTGAGACTGCTGAGATCTGAACACTCTTCAAAGGGAGAATTTGAAAATTAATGCTCAAAGGGGATATCTGAAGCAAATACCAGAACTGGGGCATACAAATGCCTAAATTTGGAAGCAGGAATAGTTACATTGCATGCATATAACGTGTTTGCTGTTTTGCAGGTGGTTCATCAGTTTTCTAACGTTTATGTCCTTTCAGGCACTATAGCTCCTAGGAAGGTTCGAGAACAGCCAACCGTGCACAGATATCCTACAAGAGTAAACAGAGAGAGAGTAATGGATCAGATGCAAGCAGATCTGGCTGAATTGAGAACAAGAATGGATAACTTCATGACCCTCATGGCTGGGATGGGTCAAACTCAGGAGCGCTTGCGTGAGATGGTGGAAAACAATCAGGCCGGGAACAATGGGGCCGCAGATGGAGGTAATCGCAATGGGGCTGGCACCCGTCACATAGAGATCCCTGTGGCACAACCGGGGATTACTATTATCAATGATGGACTGAACAACGTGTAGATGGATGGGCAAGATGAACAGTTTACTTTGCTGGACGAGGCAGAAGGCCAAGGGGCTGACATGAACAGAAAGTTTGAAGAGATGGTTGAGCAGATTCATGCCATTCAATCTCAGAGTTCCCTGGGGTTCGATATCACTGACTTGGGCTTGGTGCCAGGGGTTAGAATCCCCTACAAGTTCAAGGTCCCTACTTTCGATAAGTAAAACGGCACGGCTTGCCCGAAAACTCACCTCCAGTCTTTTGTAGGAAGAATTGCTGCACACACCAATGACGAGAAGCTGTGGATGTATTACTTCCAAGATAGCCTTGTGGGAGCTTCCTTCGAGTGGTACATGAAGTTGAGCAGGGTTAATATCCGAAGCTGGAAGGATCTAGCAGAGGCATTTGTGAAGCAGTATTAGTACAATTTGGATATGGCTCCAAATCGTACTCAGTTACAGACCATGTCTCAGAATACTAAAGAAGGGTTTAAGGAGTACGCTCAGAGGTGGCATCAGCTTGCTGCTAGAGTACAACCTCCCTTTTTGGAGAATGAGATGGTGGACATGTTCATGGGGACACTACAGGGGGTGTTTATTGAGAGGTTGGCGTCTTGTTCAGCAAAAAAGTTCAATGACATTGTGATAGCAGGAGAGAGGGTTGAAACTCTTTTGAAGATGGGGAAGATTCAGGACACCTGTGCGGGTAGCTCAAGCGGTGTGAGGAAAGCTTTTAACGGACCCCCGAGAAGAAGAGAGGGGGAAACTAATGCTGTGTACGGCCGAGGTCGGGGTCGGGGATACAGAAGATCCTATGAGCAAGTGTCAGCTGTCACCATTCCATCAAGTCCTGTGCAACAAACTCAACCACAACAACAACAACAACAACAGCCGCAACGTAATAATTATCAGCAAAGACCCTATCAACAGAGAAAAGCTCGTCCAGCTAATAGGGTACTTGAAGTCATTCCGATGACATACACGGCACTGCTGCAGAGGTTGTTAGACTTGAACTTGGTTCAATTGAGGACTTTATCACCACCTCCACCGGGAGAGCTTCCAGTGGGGTATGATGCTAACGCAAGATGCGCATTTCATTCAGGAGCTCCCGAGCATTCAACCGAGAAGTGCAGAGCACTACAGCATAAAGTTCAAGACTTGATTGATTCAAAGGCGATTAACTTCGCGCCGCCTCCTAATGTTACATCAAATCCCATTCCAAACCATGGAGGGGAAAGGATAAATGCTGTGGACGGTGGTGAGAGGTTAATATTGATTATGAATGTGGAGGAAGTGAAGACTTCATTGCTGGTGGTGAAAGATAGATTGTTGAAAGGACAAGTATTCCCAGGGCGTGGTTATGATTGTGAAAGGTGTTTGAGTTCAATTAATGGCTGTGAGGACTTGAAGGTTGGACTGCAATACCTGATTGATGAGGGGTCGCTACAGTTTGATAAGGTTGATGATAGAAGTGATTATGTGTCTACCATAACGATTTACTTTGATCCTGTTGAAGTTCATGCCCGGAGAGAGACGGTGACTATCTATGTTCCAGAGGTTAGTCCTGTTACTATTACTGTTCCAGGACCTGTTCCTTATGCTGATGACAAAGCCATCCCTTGGCACTATGGCTCGGATGTGTATGTGGAAGGTCAGAAGGTGGAGAGTAAGGCGGTGACAATTGACCCGACTGTGGTGAATGTCAGAGGAGTTGGTTGTTTTACAAGAAGCGGGCGTCTTTTTGCTCCTCAAGCTCTCAGAGGAGATCCTGAAGCTGAAGCTGTTGCAAAGGCTAAGGGCAAATAGATAGCGACCGAAGAAGTGACAACTCCTGCTGCCGGGCAAGGTACGTTTGAAAAAGTAGTTGAGGAGTTTATGAGGATAATAAAGAAGAGTGACTATAAAGTAGTTGAACAGCTGAATCAAAAACAGTCCAAAATATCAATTCTGTCCTTGTTGATGTGTTCTCCAGCTCACCGGGAAGCTTTATTGAAAGTCTTGCAGATGGCATACGTTCCACAGGAGATAACAGTTAACCAGTTGGAGGCTATAGTAGGCAGCGTGAATTCCAGCCATGGGTTGGGCTTCACGGATAGAGATCTGACTTCTGAAGGCCGCAATCACAACAAAGCCTTGCATATCACCATGGAGTGTAAGGGTGCTATCCTGTCACACATCTTGGTTGATACCGGATCTTCTCTCAATGTGCTCCCTAAGAAGGCCTTGATGAAGTTGAATGTTGATGGCATTGTGTTGAGACCCAGTGACTTAATTGTGAAAGCCTTTGATGGGTCCCGGAGGTCTGTGTTCGGGGAGGTTGAGCTACCTGTGAAGATAGGATCTCAAGTGTTCAAGAGCATGTTCTATGTCATGGATATTCAACCCGCTTACAGTTGCTTGCTGGGACGTCCCTGGATCCATGTTGCAGGCGCAGTGACGTCCATGTTGCATCAAAAGCTGAAGTATGTGGTAGATGGTCAGGTGATCACTGTGTATGGAGAAGAAGACATCTTTGTGAGTCATTTGTCAATTTTTAAATACGTGGAGATGGACGGAGAAATTCATGAAACATTGTGTCAAGATTTTGAAGCAGTCAATGTTAGTATTTTGGCTCCGGCAGAGAGGAACAACGAGAAGGAAGGGACCTCCATCTACTCCTACAAGAAGCCAAAGAAGTGGTCCAATCCGGAAGCGCCCAGGGCTGGGGCAGGTTTCTAGAGTTGGAAAAGAAAGATGACAAGTTCGGTCTTGGTTACCAGCCCGGTGGGTCCAACTGACCTCAGGGTAGTAAAGCCATAACTTTCACAAGCGCCGGAAGGCTCGATCGCAACAACATATGTGCGGCAAGTGAAGAAGGGGACAATGATTGCGACTAGGAAGCCAAAGAAGTGGTCCAATCCGGAAGCGCCCAGGGCTGGGGCAGGTTGCTAGAGTTGGAAAAGAAAGATGACAAGTTCGGTCTTGGTTACCAGCCTGGTGGGTCCAACTGGCCTCAGGGTGGTAAAGCCATAACTTTCACAAGCGCCGGAAGGCTCGATCGCAACAACATCTGTGCGGCAAGTGAAGAAGGGGACAATGATTGCGACTAGGATAGTTGGATTCACCCATGTGCACCTGGGGAGGAGCTCAGGAACTGGTCTGCCGAGGATTTCGTTCAAGTTACTTGGCAATCAAAGTAATTTACTTGTTTCCTTTTTATCATGCTGCATGTCAATACTGCACTCTGCCCAAGGTGCACAGATCCATTTGTAGGGCCACCGTGCTTTTAATGCATTTATTCTTTTCCATGAAATAAAGGAAATTTTTCAAGCAAATTGTGTTCTCTTTCTTTCGTTTTAAAATTTTTCGCAAAAAAATAAAATGGCAATGTTTTTTCTTTTCTTGTGTTTGCGTCTCTTTTGAAAAGGACAGATTCGAAATAAGCACATCATCTGTGCAGTGTTGATCATCCGGATTCTAGTGATAACGTTCCTGCTATGACTATGCATGACTTCAACAATCCTATCTACCAAGCTGATGAAGGGGTTGAGGAAGACTGTGAACTCCCGAAGAGTTGTTCAGGTTGTTGAAACAAGAGGAAAGGGTCATTCAGCCTCATCAGGAAGAGATAGAGATCATCAACATCGGGACTGAAGATGTAAAGAAAGAGATAAAGATTGGGGCCAGTCTGTAGACCGAGGTAAAGAAGGAGTTGATTGGTATGCTACGTGAGTATGTGGATATCTTCGCCTGGTCGTATCAAGATATGTTAGGACTAGATACTGACATTGTTATGCATAAGCTACCACTAAGAGAAGACTGTCCTCCGGTAAAACAAAAGTTGAGAAGAACTCGTCCTGATATGGCAATGAAGATCAAAAAGGAAGTTCAGAAGCAGTGGGATGCGGGATTCCTTGCCGTAACTAGTTACCCACCTTGGGTAGCTAATATTGTGCCTGTACCAAAGAAAGACGGCAAAGTTCGGATGTGCGTTGATTATAGGGATTTGAACAGAGAAAGTCCAAAGGATGACTTTCCATTACCTCACATTGATGTGCTGGTAGATAACACCGCTCAGTTCTCGGTATTTTCTTTCATGGATGGCTTCTCCGGGTATAATCAGATCAAAATGGCACCGGAAGACATAGAGAAAACAACGTTCATTACCCCGTGGGGTACATTCTGTTACAAGGTTATGCCCTTTGGGTTGAAGAACGCCGGGGCAACGTATCAGCAGGCTATGGTCACATTGTTCCACGACATGATACACAAGGAAATTGAATGCTATGTGGACGACATGATCGCCAAGTCCCGAGACGAAGAAGAGCATCTAGTCAATCTCAAAAAGCTGTTTGATAGATTGATAAAGTATAAGTTGAGGTTAAATCCAAACAAGTGTACTTTCAGAGTGCGTTCCAGAAAGTTGTTGGGTTTTATTGTTAGCCAGAAGGGAATCGAGGTGGATCCTGCAAAAGTAAAAGCAATACAAGATATGCCTGCTGTTGCACCCCAAAATTTGCCCTCACAATACAAGACTTTGTGTTCTGAGAAGGTTCACAAGGTTCACAAGTTTCCCAACACTTACAAGACCTTTCATGAGGTTCATGAAGTCTACAAGTTACTTTATGAAGGTTCACAAGGTTCACAAGTCCCACAGTGCTTTCAATACCTTTCATGAGGTCCATGAAGTCTACAAGTCACTTCTTGAAGGTTCACAAGGTTCACAAGTTTCTCTACATTTACAAGACCTTTCTTGAGGTTCATGAAGTCCACAAGTTACTTCTTGAAGGTTCACAAGGTTCACAAGTTTCACAATGATTACAAAGCTTTCCTGAGGTTTATGAGGTCTACAAAGCCACTTCATGAGGTTCACAAGGTTCACAAGCTTCACAATACCTCCCATGAGGTTCACCAGTGTTGCACCCCAAAATTTGCCCTCACAATACAAGACTTTGTGTTCTAAGAAGGTTCACAAGGTTCACAAGTCCCACAATGCTTTCAAGACCTTTCATGAGGTTCATGAAGTCTGCAAAGCCACTTCATGAGGTTCACAAGGTTCACAAGCTTCTCAACATTTACAATACCTTTCATGAAGTTCAGGAAGTCTACAAGTTACTTCTTGAAGGTTCACAAGGTTCACAAGTTACACAATGTTTACAAAGCTTTCCTAAGGTTCATGAGGTCTACAAAGCCACTTCATGAGGTTCACAAGATTCACAAGATTCACAATACCTCCCATGGGTATCACAAGACATTTTATGAAGATTCACAAAGTTCATATAGTTCACAATTGGTCAAGGAAGTTGACAATTCCCTCAGACAATGCACCTCCTAAGCAGGGCATCCATAACTAGGGTTTTGACTTTAATCAGGCTAAATGGACTTCCAATACCTCAAGTGAGTTTCATAACATCTTATATGTGTATAAGAACCCCCATGTCAAGTTTCAAGACTTTTCTCAAAAGTTTGCTCAGTCAGATGATCAGATAAGTCAAAATCAGTCAATGCAGTTAAAAAGTCAAACTAAGGTCAACTGTGGTCAAACCAAAGTCAAACTTCATGATTTTTTGCCAACATCAAGTATATGAAGTAAAATTCATCATTTGATCAAGGGTTGATCATGATTCATCAAGGAGATTCCAGATCATCAATAGTCAGGAGTTTCTAAATTAGGGTTTCCTCAGTAAAAGTCAACTGAACTTTGACCAGCCATAACTTTCACATGCTTCATCACCAAGTCTCCATCCAAAGCTCATTTTGAAGGAAATTGAATTCTCTACAACTTTTATGTTGGAAGTTAAGCTCAAAAATGCTTCATTTGAAAGATATGACCTAAGACATTATAGGTCATTTCAAAAGTCAACAAAAAGTCAACAACTTCAAAAGGGCATAACTTGAGATTGGTAAATGGTATGGACCTGAAACCAATGGGGTTGTTTAGAGGACTCTTCAAGCTTTCCAAAAAGTCCAAGAACACCCTCATACCTTTAAAATTGAGGGAGATGTGCCTTTGC
Source organism: Lathyrus aphaca (assembly GCA_963966055.1). Lineage (NCBI taxonomy): Eukaryota > Viridiplantae > Streptophyta > Magnoliopsida > Fabales > Fabaceae > Lathyrus > Lathyrus aphaca. The sequence continues at coordinate 374,301,620 of OZ014524.1, read as the reverse complement.
AAAGTTAAGAAATTTTGTGATGGTTTATGTTGAAAAGGGAGGTTCAAAATCATTTCTTTTCAAGTGGGCTGCCCAAATTGTGACCCAATTCACTTCATAATGGCTTGCACGAAATTCCCATAATACTTTCATAATTTTTATTTTATTTAATTTATTTATTATGATTTTTTATTCTTAAAATCATTTTAAATTTAAATAAAATATTAAATTTGAAGATTTAAGTGGTTTGTTGATTCTAGAAAGTCATAAAGTCAATATAGAGCAAATTGATACAAGAATTATATGAATTGACTTAAAATAGAAAGCTTTGGTATAAAAATATTGGACTTTCATGGCATGATCTTTCTCAATCTCAAAATATCAATTCTTCCACTAAATCAATCAAACTTTTGACCTAGAATGAATCACATATATATAACAAACACAAACCTAGCCTCATTCAGGATTTTGCAGCAGCTCATAGGTAAGTTCAACATTCAAAAAATTCAACAAAAAGTGAGATTCGGATTTGGAGATTCAAAGCATTACAAGGTATTTTGAGAACATGATTGGCTTCCTGGATCATCATGGAACCTAAATCGATCATCACATTGCCTTATATCATCACATATTGCCATACCCGAATCAAATTTTACATTGGATTTCAATTTTTCGATTATGGTTGTTTATGCATCATTAATGAATTTTGTTTGATCTTTTGTGCTTGTGAGGTTCCAAGGAATGTTTCTGGATAAGTGGATTGAAGAATGAGTGTGTAAAACGCAAACGGCCATGTTAGGGTTTATGACCTCATAATTAGGGTTTAATGTTTGAGTGTATATAAATAAATTCTGAAAGCGTAGGATTGTTGTGTGGACTCTGTGGATTATGAATCACTAACCAATTTCATAAATCGTTATTGTTTGGTATGAGTTTGGATTTTCGCAGGTTGAAGAACATGAAGAACTCGCAGGAAAATTCATAGTTAAATTCGCAGGAAAAAACGCAGTGTATGAGGTAGAAGAAGATCATTCCCGCGCGCTGGAAATTCAAATATTTGTGAAAGTATGTTTTGCATTGTTGTTGTTTGGTTATCACAGGTATGCTTGTGGCCCAGTGGAAGGAAGCGTACGTATGCTGGCCATATGACTTGTGTTCGAATCCTGTTTGGGCCATTGTTTTTTTGTTATTTTGCAGGATAAAAGACAACATAATATATAATATGTTGTATCCATTCAATAACCAGGAAGGCTCTCCCAGCCAGACGGTTACGTATGCATGCTTATCACTGAAAAGTCCTGGGTACGAAACCACCCCAGGCCTTTTATTTTTTTCTCATTATTTTCCAGATTCATGGACTTAAAGCACAAAACCAATTGTGCTCCCCTTTCTCATAGCCGTGCGCGTGTTGGCCTGGTGGAAGGTATTTTGGCTGGCAATCATGAGGGCAAAGGATCAAAACCTTACCAAGGTCAGTTCTTAATTTTTATCACTTATTTCTTCTATTTAATTAATCATTTTTTTGTTTATTATAAAAAACCAAATTTCTAAATAACCTTGTTTTATTTTCTTTGTGTTCTAAAAATATGTCATAATTTATTTTCTCAAAAAAAAAAAATATAAAAAAAAAATGTTTTTATTTGTAGATATATTATGTATGGATGTTTGTAAATAAATTAGGTAATTAGATTTAAATTAATCCCATAAATTCTAAAATATTTTTTCTAAATAAAATCAAAATTCTGTTTTTTTTTTACTTTCTAATTAACAATTACAATTTTTCATAAAATTTTGTATTTATAATTCAAATTAATTTTCTTTTAATGTTTAGAAATAGTTTAATTTATATATTTTTATATGGTTAAAAATAATTTGTAAATATAATAACTAATAGAATTAATTTTTTTTTAATATGATCTTTTTCTTATAATATGTATATAAATGTAAATATATGTTTATAATAATTAAATTTTGTAAATATTATATGAATTAAAAAATTATTTAATTGTGTATGATAATTTCTTCTTATATTACTATATTGTTGCTAATTTTTGCTTATTATAATTTTATTAACCTTGTAATTAATTTCTATTACTAACCATGTTATTATTTATTATTCTATTTTTTACGTTTCTAACTTTATTCTAATTATTCTTATTATTATTTTACTAACCATATTATTGTGCTTTATTTATTTTATATGCTATTATTATTTCAATTAATTTTTATTATTCACTAACCACTCTTAGTTTATTTTGCTTATTATTTAATATTATTATTTATCACTAACCCCCTATTTTTCTTTATTATTATTTATTGCTTATTTAGTTATTTTTTATTTATTTTTGCTATTTAATTATTTTGCTTAATATTATTTTGTAATTGTTCTTGGATGTAAATTGTTTAATTATTTAATTATTATTATGGTTAGTAATTAGGGAGTGCAAAAACATGTATGTTCTTAAAATTAATTCTAGATCACTTTTAATAACAAGATAATTAAAATAAACACTTCACACACGTAAGTCGATTTTAATCGCCGTCTCACTTTCTAAGGGTATCCCTCTCGTTGCCTACGAATAATGGTTAAGTGGGGTGTATAAAGCAAGTCCCCCAAATAGAAAAAATCATCAAAGTCCCTTATGGTTGCCTTTACGAATCGAGTCCCTTTCGAATCAATGATGATAGTCCCATATATATGCTTATTACACCCCACAATGGCCTTCAAAAAATCAAATTGTCCCTCACATGTCCCTTAACATCCAAAGTAAGGACTACCTACTCCATTATAGTAGGGATAGTCTTACTAAGGAAAGAATAAAGAATAGGAAAGACCTTAAGCATTAGTGTAGGTTACTCCTAGATACTTGCTCACTTCAAAAATTTTCCAAACACTTAACATTTTCAAACAAATTTTCAAACAAGTTTCTTACACATCCTTACATGGATTATTATTAAACTATTCTGAAATTTTTTGTTATTCACACACTACACTTTCAAAACAATTCAAAAGTGAGCTTAAGTACCTAAGAGCCCATGGATAACCATGGATGAAAAGGGTGCTAACACCTTCCCTTTTCATAACTTACCCCCCGGACCCAAAATATTCTCTAAGGTCTTTCCTGTTCTTTTATAACCTTTCCTTATGGATAAAATAAAAATCGGTGGCGACTCTTGCTATCCGCAACATTCCTTAAAGTCAGTTCACCGGGTTACAGAACTGGCGACTCTGCTGGGGATCTATTTAAGAGGGGTACCCTTAGGAATTAGATCACTTTAAATTGTTTGCCTTGTTTGCTTTATATTACTTGTTGGGGTGCTCTTATGTGTGGAAGGTCCTAACCCGGATCTAATGTACCTTAGGTAAATGGCAATAGACCAAGGAAACTGTACGACGTATATCGATACGGTTGATCTGGTGGCCATAGTTAGTGCGACTTCTTGGTTGGTGCTTATGTTCCTTAAGTCAAGTTGAGGATAATATGAGGCTGCCATATGTTGTCAATGCACTAACTAACTTTTAGAACCCTAGTTAACTCATCTTGGCCTTTAGAAAGTAGTGAGGTAACCGGCTTTGGTGCAGACTGAAGTTGGTTGACACTCGATACTACACTCATTGAGATCTTAAACTTGGAGGGTTTTGGTTGGCAAGTAAGTTGCCTTCTGATCAACCACCCTTGTGAAGGATCAATGATATTGAGATCCCTTAGAACCTGGTTACTTTATAGGACAGGATGAACCATCTAACTTCAGGGGAGGGTACTTACCTTTGAACCTCATGCAAGCCTTTAAACCTAGGGCTATGGTGTGACTTGTTTGTGTGTGCCACATGTTTGTGGTTAAGCATAACATCATGACATCATCATGCATCATGAGCATATCATTTTCCCTAACCATTTCAAGGACCAAAGGATTTATCTTTGTTCTTTGTTGCAGGTCATGGCTTCTGCTCGTAGAAACACCATCAGGATCAACTTTGTGGGCATACCTGCTAAGCTTAAAGAGTTGGTTGCTCAAGTGTCTGATCATTCCTAGTTCATCAAGAGACATGGTCACCTATTGGATCTAGTCACTTCAGGGTTCAATGAAGACATGATGAGTGTTCTGTTCCAGTTCTTTGACCCTAAGCACCACTGTTTTACATTCCCCGACTATCAGCTGGTTCCAACCATGGAGGAGTTCTCTAAACTTCTGGGCATACCTGTTCTTGATCAAAGACCCTTCACAGGCCTGGAGAGGGAGCTTAAACCAGAGGTTATTGCTGCAGCCCTACATCTGAAAAAGTCTGACATTGTTCTAGAGACGAGAAGTGGAGTCAAGGGTATTCTTGCTAAGGTATTAGTGGATAAAGCTCAAATGTTCTTGAAGGCCATGAGCTATGATGCTTTTGAGGAGATCTTAGCCTTGCTGATATATGGCTTAGTATTGTTCCCCAATCCAGATCAGTTCATAGACGTTCATGCCATCAACATTTTCCTGAGTCACAATCCAGTGCCTACATTGCTTGGAGACATCCTGCATTCTCTTCACACCCGTACTACAAGGGCAAGAGGAACCTTGATGTGCTGCATACCTTTACTTTCTAGGTGGTTTATTTCTCACCTTCCTCGCTCAGTAATGAAGAATGAGCAAGGGTTCAGATGGTCCAAGAGGATCATGTCACTTTCTCACTCAGACATCCATTGGTGCTCCAGATCTATGGAGAATGTCACCATCATTGACCGTTGTGGGGAGTTTCCTAATGTGCCACTTCTAGGCATAAGAGGAGGCATCACCTACAACCCATCTCTAGCTTTACGACAGTTTGGTTACGCCCGAAGTGATGGTCCACATGACATGTTGATTCAGGGCATTGTGTTTGATTATGACAACGATCTTCAGGGTTACCGTCAGAGATTCATACGAGCTTGGGGAAAGGTAAACAGGATTGACAGCAAGACACTGGAGCCTAAGTACACTATTCCTATGGAGGCTTATCTCAGATGGGTACGATCTCGTGCTCAGACACTCATGATGCCATATCCTGCCGTCCTACCAGTTACCATGGAACCTGTTGCTGAAGGAGACACAACTTATACCATCCTTCACCCAGACATGCCTACTGATAAGGAAGACTTGCAGAGATCATGGATCCAACTGAAGGAGCAAAGGGATACTTTCGAGGCTCATTACAAAACAAGCCAAGCAAGGATCCTAGAGCTAACAAAGCAACTTCACGAGGAACGAAACCTCAATTCATACCTCAACACAAAGAGGAAACGTCCATGGGAGACTTAAAACCCCATCTTTTGTACTTATTTCACTTTCATTTTTTGTAAGCCTAAAAGGCAAAACGAGTTATTACTAATAAAAAGTTACTTTCTTGTTTGTTTAAGCAAATTTAAATTCTGCGGTCCTTGAAAACATTGCATATGCATTCCCATATCATTTCATTGCATCACAGGTTTATTATCGTGCACAGGTTTCTCATCTTCTCGCTGTTTATTTCAGCAATGGCTCTCGAACAATCAGTTAAGGATCTTCAGGCACAAAATGCACAGTTCCAAGAGCTGATCTTGAACCTGTCCAAGGGGCAAGATGAATTGAAGGCACTGCTGGCCAAGAAGACTAAGAAGACTAGAAGGTCTGCTGGGTTGATCAACATGGGAAGAAGGTTCAAAGGTCTTGCCAAGACCAAAGAACCAGTTGAAGACTATGAATCTGAGGAATCTGAGAAAGAGAGAGGCAGTCTCCACAACACTATAGGGGACTCTGATTCTGAGGCTAATTACTACCATGAGCCTAATGAAGACAAATTCAAAATGCTGGTGGATAGGATGGATGCTATGGAATTGCAGAAATCATCTGGGCTGGATTTTGAAGATTTGAGTCTGATATCTGGGGTTGTGATACCCATTGGTTTCAAAGTTCCTACCTTTGTTGTTTATGATGGGGTCTCTTGTCCCAAGCTGCACTTGAGGTCTTATGTCAGAAGGATTCAACCTCACACTGCTGACAAGAAGTTGTGGATCCATTTCTTTCAAGAGAGCTTATCTGGAGCTCAGTTGGAGTGGTATTATCAGTTGGAGAGTGTCAACATCAGAGACTGGAATGATCTTGCTGAAGCTTTCTACAAGCAGTACCAATACAATGCTGACTTAGCCCCCACTCGCATGCAGCTTCAGAGCATGTCTATGGGTGCCAAAGAAAGTTTTAAGGAGTATGCTCAGAAGTGGAGAGACTTAGCTGGAAGAGTTCAACCCCCTTTGACTGACAGGGAATTGGTTGATATGTTCATGTATACGCTGAATGGTCCGTTTTACAGTCATCTCATTGGAAGCTCATCATCTGGCTTCACTGAGTTGATCATGACAGGAGAACGGGTAGAGAATGGTATCAAGAATGGTAAGATCCAAGTGGGCACTTCTTCATCAGGTGCTGCAAAGAAGCCTCCCACTGGGAAGAAGGAATCCAATGCTGTTTATGGTCAACCTGATCGTAATAGAAGGCATCAGTCTGTTAGTGCAGTTCATATTTCAAATCCAACTCCTGCAACAACGGAGCAGCCTCAAGGCAACCAACAGAGGGCTAGAAGACAATTCACGAAGATCAACATGTCAATGGCTCAGGCATTGCAACACTTGTTGAAGGATGAACTTATTACCTTGAGGGAGGCTCCTCAGAATCCCAATGTTACCTCTCCCAAGTACAATCCCAATGCACGATGTGCATATCATTCAAACTGTCCAGGACATGATACTAATAACTGCTGGGTCTTGAAGAACAAAATTCAAGATATGATTGACGCTGGAGAAATTGAATTTGATCCACCAAATGTGATTACAGCACCACTGCCAAATCACGAGAAGACTGTCAACGCCATTGATGAAGACATTGAGGAAGATCTGCATGTCTATTCAGTTATGGAGTTGAACACACCATTGTCCATTATCAAAGAGAGGTTAGTACGAGCTGGGATCTTTCCAGGTTGTCGTGAAGATTGCCTGTATTGTACATATAAGCCGGATAGTTGCTTCATTTTGAGAGATGGTATTCAGCGTCTCATGGATAAGTATACTATAGTGTTTGAAAGAAGACCAGCATCTGTAGAAAGTATGATGGATCATCTGATTCGGGGTAAGAAGATTGAAGAGGTTGACATGGTTGACAAAGTACCAGTAAGAATCACTTCAAAAAAGCCCATTAAAATCACTCGTCAGGGCCCAATCAAGATTACTGCTGAAGGTCCTGTGAAAGTTGTTGCTGAAGCCAGAGTGGCTCCTCTGATCATTACCACTCCTGGTCCTATCCCTTATACATCTGACAAAGCTGTGCCTTGGCACTATGGGTCTGATGTTTACATCCATGGTGTCAAGCAAGAGCCTTTACCTGATATACCTGCTGACATTGATAATATTGCTGGATCTAGCAAGATCACTCGTAGTGGAAGAGTCTTCTCTCCTCCAGTTGCTTCTAAGAGTGCAGTTACTCCTGCTGCTACTACCACCACTGATGCTCGGGGCAAAGGTCCTGTTATTGAGCCTGTATCTACTGATGTGCCAGCTGCTGATGATCTCTCTAAGCAGATGGAAGAAGTATTGAAAATCATTCGCAAGAGTGATTATGACATTGTTGATCAATTGGGGCATACTCCCTCAAAGATTTCTATGCTGTCCTTGTTGCTGTGTTCTGAAGCTCATGCCAAGTCCTTGATCAAGTTTCTGAAGTCTGCTCATGTGCCCAGTGCAATCTCTGTGGACCAATTTGAAAACTGTGTTGCCCACCTGACCTATGACAATGGGTTAGGATTTTCTGATGCTGACTTGACCCCTGCCAAGAGGGATCATAACAGGGCCTTGCATATTTCAATTGAATGCAGGGGCACTACCCTGTCTCATGTGCTGATAGACAATGGTTCCTCTCTGAATGTGTTGCCCAAGGAAGTCCTTAACAAGCTGAGTCCTGAAGATACTGTGTTAAAGCCCAGTAATATTGTGGTAAAGGCTTTTGATGGTTCTAGAAGAGTAGTGCATGGGGAAATTGATCTTCCAATCAAGGTTGGCTCTCAGATGTTTACTGTTACATTTTATGTGATGGATATTCGACCTTCATACTCTTGTCTGCTCGGTCGTCCCTGGATCCATGGGGCGGGTGCTGTGACCTCTACATTACACCAAAAGTTGAGATATCCGGTGAATGGAAAGGTTGTTACTGTCTTTGGAGAGGAAGAATACTTTGTCAGCCATGTAAACACTTTCAAGTATCTGGAAGTGGAAGGTGAATACATTGAGACTCCGTGTCAGTCATTTGAGGTGGTTCCTTGGGTTGGTAATGATTGTGAGACTCCTCCTGCTGTGAAGAAGGTTCCTGTGGTCATCAGAAAATCTCCAACAATGGCAATGGCCTCCCTCAATGATGCTAGAGCTGTGGTGGATGAAGGTGGTTGTACTATTTGGGGTCAGCTTCCTGATATTCCATACAAGTCTGACAAGTTTGGTTTGGGTTTCACTGCAGAGTCCCAGAAGGCTGTTCGTCGTGCTCGTGCTGCTCGTATCACCAATCAAGGGGTGATTAATGCTGTGGGAGATCAAGATGAAGACTACAACTTGGATGCATGGATTTTTCCTACTGTGGGTGCTGGACTCAATAATTGGAAAGATGAAGATGTTATCCCTATCTCCTTTAGTCAGGAGTAAATACTATTACTGTGTTATGTTTTAAATTTGTAATTTCTGAACAATAAAACTTTCAAGCCATGTGCCTTACCCGGGGCACAATGGTGTGCTTGTTACGGGCTGTCATTTCATTTGCATACTTCATTCAATAAAATCAGTGGACGTTTCGTTTTAGTAAATATTGTGTTCCTTGTCTTTCTTTTCTTTTATTTTTGCTTTATCAGCTATGTATTCTTACACACACCCACATCACTAAATGCAGATCCTCATCCACTCTGGATCCTGTTGATAACAGTTCTACTATTGCCAATTACAATTTCGAGAATCCGATCTATCAAACTGAAGACGGAAATGAGGACGATTGTGAAATACCGGTAGAGCTTGCTAGGTTGTTACAACAGGAAGAGAAAGCTATACAGCCACATGAAGAGCCAGTCGAAGTTGTGAATCTGGGAACTGAGGAAGACAGAAAAGAGGTCAAGGTAGGGGCTGATTTAGAGGACAGTGTCAAGAGCAGGTTGATTCAGATGTTACGTGACTATGTGGAGATCTTTGCTTGGTCTTATGAAGATATGCCCGGGTTGGATACAGACATTGTGGTTCACCGTTTGCCAGTGAAAGAAGATTGTCGTCCAAAGAAGCAGAAGGTTCGTCGGATGCGTCCTGAAATGTCAGAAAAAATCAAGGCAGAGGTAATGAAACAGTTCAATGCAGGGTTCTTAGCAGTGACTTCTTATCCTCAGTGGGTTGCAAATGTGGTACCGGTTCCAAAGAAAGATGGTAAGGTACGTATGTGTGTGGACTACAGAGATTTGAACAAGGCTAGCCCCAAAGATGACTTTCCACTTCCTCATATTGATATTCTGGTAGACAACACTGCTCAGTATAAGGTATTCTCTTTTATGGATGGTTTCTCTGGTTATAATCAGATCAAGATGGCACCTGAAGATATGGAGAAGACAACATTTGTGACACAGTGGGGCACTTTTTGTTATAAGGTAATGCCATTTGGTTTGAAGAATGCAGGGGCAACATATCAGCGTGCTATGGTGGCTTTGTTTCATGATATGATTCATCATGAGATAGAGGTATATGTGGATGATATGATAGCCAGATCTCAGAATGAAGAGCAACATCTTGATCATCTGCACAAGTTGTTTGAGAGGTTGAAGAAATACAAGTTGAGGTTGAATCCAAACAAGTGTACTTTTGGAGTTAGGTCTGGAAAACTCCTGGGTTTCATTGTCAGTGGAAAAGGTATTGAAGTGGATCCTGCAAAAGTAAAAGCTATACAAGAGATGCCAGCTCCCCGTACTGAGAAGGAGGTTAGAGGTTTTTTGGGACGATTGAACTACATTGCAAGATTTATTTCCCAATTAACTACCATCTGTGAGCCAATCTTCAAGTTGTTGAAGAAAGATCAGGTGATGGAATGGAATGACGAGTGCCAGACTGCCTTTGATGAAATCAAGAGATATCTGCTAGAACCTCCAATCTTGATGCCACCAGTTGATGGAAGACCCTTGATTATGTACTTAACAGTGTTAGACAACTCAATGGGGTGTGTGTTGGGGCAACATGACGAGTCTGGTCGAAAAGAGCAGGCAATATACTACCTTAGCAAAAAGTTTACCGACTGTGAAACAAGATACTCACTGCTCGAGAAAACTTGCTGCGCTTTGGCATGGGCTGCTCGCCGACTAAGACAGTATATGTTGACCCATACTACCTTATTGATTTCGAAGATGGATCCAATCAAGTACATATTCGAGAAACCTGCTCTCTCCGGAAGAATTGCAAGATGGCAAATGATCTTGACAGAATATGATATACAGTATACTACTCAGAAGGCCATTAAGGGAAGTGTTGTTGCTGATCATTTGGCTCATCAAGCAGTAGATGATTACCAGTCAATGAATTTTGAGTTCCCTGATGAAGACATTATGACTGTTACCAAAGAACCTGGACAATATGACGGACCTGAACAAGGATCCCGATGGACTATGGTTTTTGATGGTGCCTCTAATGCACTTGGTAATGGTGTTGGTGTTGTGATTAGTTCCCCCGAAGGTTGTCATACTCCGATTACTGCCAGACTTTGTTTCCATTGTACCAATAACATGGCTGAATATGAGGCATGTATCCTGGGTATGAAAGCTGCTATTGATATGAAGATTCAGTTCCTTGATGTGTATGGAGATTCAGCCCTGGTAGTGAGTCAGATTAAAGGAGATTGGGATACCAAGCATGATAATCTCATTCCTTACAGAGAACATGTGTTGTCTTTGATCCCACATTTCAAAGAGATTACCTTTGGACATATTCCACGAAGAGAAAATCAGTTGGCAGATGCTTTGGCCACCATGGCATCTATGTTTGAGATTAGCTGGGATGATGAAGCTCCCAAGATTACTATTGATAGATTTGAGAAGCCTGCATACTGCAATGAGATTGATACAGAAGGGGCAGAGGAGAAGCCTTGGTTCTATGAAGTGAAAAACTATCTTGAAGCTCAGGAGTTCCCTGAAGGGGCATCTGTCTAAGATAGGAAGTTCCTGAGAAGGTTTTCTGCTAAGTTCTTTCTGAGTAATGGCATTCTGTATAAGCGTAATCATGATTCAACTATGCTTCGTTGTGTGGATAAGAATGAAGCTACAGAAATTATGGAAGAGATGCATGATGGGACCTTTGGCACTCATTCTAGTGGTCATACTATGGCAAAGAAGATATTGAGAGCAGGTTACTATTGGTCTACCATGGAAGCTGATTGCTATCAACACTCCAGAACTTGTCACAAGTGTCAAATCTATGCTGATAAAGTTCATGTACCTCCATCACCTTTGAATGTGTTGACTGCTCCTTGGCCCTTTGCCATGTGGGGCATTGATATGATTGGTGAGATCAAGCCTACTGCTTCTAATGGGCATCGTTTCATCCTGGTGGCTATTGATTATTTTACGAAGTGGGTAGAGGCAGCTTCATATGCATCTGTGACTAAGAATGTTGTGGCTCGGTTCATTAAGAATAATCTCATATGTAGGTATGGCATCCCTGAAAGGATTATCACTGACAATGGCTCTAATCTAAACAACACTATGATCACTGATCTCTGCACGCAGTTCAAGATTAAGCATCACAACTCTTCTCCGTATCGTCCAAAGATGAATGGGGCAGTTGAAGCTGCTAATAAGAACATTAAGAAGATTGTACAGAAGATGACTGTTACTTACAAGGATTGGCATGAGATGTTACCATTTGCTCTTCATGGTTATCGTACCACAATACGTACTTCAACAGGGGCAACCCCATTCTCCTTAGTCTATGGTATGGAAGCAGTTCTGCCCATTGAAGTTCAGATCCCCTCCTTGAGAATTATGAAGGATGCAGGCTTGGATGAAGATGAGTGGATTCAGACTCGACTGGACCAGATAAATTTGATTGATGAGAAGAGGTTAGCAGCAGTTTGTCATGGCCAGATGTACCAAAAACGGATGATCAAGGCTTTTAACAAGAAGGTTAAGCCAAAGGTATATCAGGCCGGTGACTTGGTAATCAAGCGTATCATATTACCACAGGGTGATCCTAGGGGCAAATGGACTCCAACATATGAGGGACCATTTGTAGTCAAGACAGTGTTCTCAGGAGGTGCCATGATACTGACTACAATGGATGGTGAAGACTTCCCACAGCCTGTAAACGCAGACATAGTTAAAAAATACTACGCATAAAAAGAGACCCGCTAGGTTGACAGGCCTAGGCAAAAATAAGGGCATCCCGGCAAACCAAAAGGGTTTGGGCAAAAGTTAGGGATATATATAAAAAGATGTACACCCGGCAAGTTGAAAACCTGAAAAGGCGGCTTGGGCAAAAAAGGGTATCCCGGTGGATTGAAAACCTGAAAGGGCAATCCAGGCAAAAGTTAGGGATTAAAGCGTATGACTATGTCTCGTTTGGATCACCCATGAAACTGCAACCAGTTGTACTACTTACTCAAGCTCGAACAGTTAAAGCTCAATTCAATCGCTTCCGTCTCAACAGCAAGAAGATGAGATACTTGAGTGGCAATAGTAGAATTGAAACTCAATAGGATTGTTTCCCATATAGCTGATTCTTTTTGTAAAACTTTATGGCAAAATCCTCTTACTAGGGTTTATGTCTCCTTGTACAAACTTACCTGTGTATGGGTCACTTTTTGATATAAATAAATTCCATCTTTTGAATCCAGATTTACTTTTACCCTATTTACATAAGCGAAACGTCCATTGGTTGTGTTTGAATGTATGTATGCTTTTAATATGATTGATGTTTACCAGAAATGCATGAAAATGCAGTAATAGTATTTACTAAGGACGAACGAGAGAAGGATTTCAACGAAGCTTCGCCGGTTCACCTTTGCAAGACAGTTACAAATCCTCAGTAGGACTAATCCATCTTCATAAAGTCTCATCTCCCCTGGAATTTATATCCATCTCTTTTATCCTCATACGGATATTCGGAAAATTACTTTCCAATAAGGGTACGACGAACGAAGACGGGATGTTATACTTATCCTACTATCAAATGAAGGCGAAAGTTATAGATACCCTACTATCCCCAACAACGGGAGGTTATATATACTTTGCCATCCTCACCAACGGGAGGTTATATCTATACCTTATTATCCCCAGCAGACAGAAGGTTATATATTCTTCAACAACAAATCGGGATTTATTTTCCCTGGCCAGCAGTTGTTATACGAAGATATCCAGACGCTTCCGTCAGTATCATATCATACATACATCATTTACATCATACCATAGCATATATATCCATAGACATATAGTACATTACCTAAGTACATCATATCATACATGCATACATAAAGCATAAACTAATGTTATTATACAAAAGCTACCTTGTTTCAGGTTAATTATCCAACAAACAAAATTATGGTCTCCAGGACTGCTTTATTGTAACCTCAGGGTTACTTTATCCTCCTGATGAACTTCTTATTTTTGGGACTGCTTTATTGTAACCTCAGGGTTACTTTATCCTCCTGATAACTTCTCATGACTTCAAGACTGCTTTAGAGCTATCCAGTGCTCTATCCTCCTGAAGACAATTATATCATTACTTCAAGACTGCTTTAGAGTTATCATTATTGATTGCTTTATCCTCCTGAGGTCATATTACTACTTCGAGACTGCTTTAGAGCTATTCATTGCTCTATCCTCCTGAAGTTATCTTATTATTTCAAGACTGCTTTAGAGCTATTGATTGCTCTATCCTCCTGGAATCACATTATTACTTCAAGACTGCTTTAGAGCTATCCATTGCTCTATCCTCCTGAAGACCTATCACATTATTATTTCAAGACTGCTTTAGAGTTATTCATTGCTCTATCCTCCTGAAATCATCTCTTCAAGACTGCTTTAGAGCTATTGATTGCTCTATCCTCCTGAAGACATATCACATTATTATTTCAAGACTGCTTTAGAGCCATTCATTGCTCTATCCTCCTGAGATCATATCAGTACTTCAAGATTGCTTTAGGGTTATCACTATTGATTGCTCTATCTTCATGAAGACATGCTCATACATCAGTATTACTCCAAGCTCCTGAAAGCTCTCATTATACTACTGAAGAATTTCCCCCTAGTGGCATCTTTAAGCCCACTCAATCATGTTCAACCAACCATCAATATCACTCCATGCACTGGTGAGTGCAAATTTTTGGGCTTTTGTGTTCAATCCCCTTCAACCTTCCAGGTTACGACTGGAAAATATACCAATCTAACCCCTCAGGTTTCAGAAAATTGAACAGGGGCAGCTGTTGCACCCCAAAATTTGCCCTCACAATACAAGACTTTGTGTTCTAAGAAGGTTCACAAGGTTCACAAGTCCCACAATGCTTTCAAGACCTTTCATGAGGTTCATGAAGTCTGCAAAGCCACTTCATGAGGTTCACAAGGTTCACAAGCTTCTCAACATTTACAATACCTTTTATGAAGTTCAGGAAGTCTACAAGTTACTTCTTGAAGGTTCACAAGGTTCACAAGTTACACAATGTTTACAAAGCTTTCCTAAGGTTCATGAGGTCTACAAAGCCACTTCATGAGGTTCACAAGATTCACAAGATTCACAATACCTCCCATGGGTATCACAAGACATTTTATGAAGATTCACAAAGTTCATATAGTTCACAATTGGTCAAGGAAGTTGACAATTCCCTCAGACAATGCACCTCCTAAGCAGGGCATCCATAACTAGGGTTTTGACTTTAATCAGGCTAAATGGACTTCCAATACCTCAAGTGAGTTTCATAACATCTTATATGTGTATAAGAACCCCCATGTCAAGTTTCAAGACTTTTCTCAAAAGTTTGCTCAGTCAGATGATCAGATAAGTCAAAATCAGTCAATGCAGTTAAAAAGTCAAACTAAGGTCAACTGTGGTCAAACCAAAGTCAAACTTCATGATTTTTTGCCAACATCAAGTATATGAAGTAAAATTCATCATTTGATCAAGGGTTGATCATGATTCATCAAGGAGATTCCAGATCATCAATAGTCAGGAGTTTCTAAATTAGGGTTTCCTCAGTAAAAGTCAACTGAACTTTGACCAGCCATAACTTTCACATGCTTCATCACCAAGTCTCCATCCAAAGCTCATTTTGAAGGAAATTGAATTCTCTACAACTTTTATGTTGGAAGTTAAGCTCAAAAATGCTTCATTTGAAAGATATGACCTAAGACATTATAGGTCATTTCAAAAGTCAACAAAAAGTCAACAACTTCAAAAGGGCATAACTTGAGATTGGTAAATGGTATGGACCTGAAACCAATGGGGTTGTTTAGAGGACTCTTCAAGCTTTCCAAAAAGTCCAAGAACACCCTCATACCTTTAAAATTGAGGGAGATGTGCCTTTGCAAAGTTAAGAAATTTTGTGATGGTTTATGTTGAAAAGGGAGGTTCAAAATCATTTCTTTTCAAGTGGGCTGCCCAAATTGTGACCCAATTCACTTCATAATGGCTTGCACGAAATTCCCATAATACTTTCATAATTTTTATTTTATTTAATTTATTTATTATGATTTTTTATTCTTAAAATCATTTTAAATTTAAATAAAATATTAAATTTGAAGATTTAAGTGGTTTGTTGATTCTAGAAAGTCATAAAGTCAATATAGAGCAAATTGATACAAGAATTATATGAATTGACTTAAAATAGAAAGCTTTGGTATAAAAATATTGGACTTTCATGGCATGATCTTTCTCAATCTCAAAATATCAATTCTTCCACTAAATCAATCAAACTTTTGACCTAGAATGAATCACATATATATAACAAACACAAACCTAGCCTCATTCAGGATTTTGCAGCAGCTCATAGGTAAGTTCAACATTCAAAAAATTCAACAAAAAGTGAGATTCGGATTTGGAGATTCAAAGCATTACAAGGTATTTTGAGAACATGATTGGCTTCCTGGATCATCATGGAACCTAAATCGATCATCACATTGCCTTATATCATCACATATTGCCATACCCGAATCAAATTTTACATTGGATTTCAATTTTTCGATTATGGTTGTTTATGCATCATTAATGAATTTTGTTTGATCTTTTGTGCTTGTGAGGTTCCAAGGAATGTTTCTGGATAAGTGGATTGAAGAATGAGTGTGTAAAACGCAAACGGCCATGTTAGGGTTTATGACCTCATAATTAGGGTTTAATGTTTGAGTGTATATAAATAAATTCTGAAAGCGTAGGATTGTTGTGTGGACTCTGTGGATTATGAATCACTAACCAATTTCATAAATCGTTATTGTTTGGTATGAGTTTGGATTTTCGCAGGTTGAAGAACATGAAGAACTCGCAGGAAAATTCATAGTTAAATTCGCAGGAAAAAACGCAGTGTATGAGGTAGAAGAAGATCATTCCCGCGCGCTGGAAATTCAAATATTTGTGAAAGTATGTTTTGCATTGTTGTTGTTTGGTTATCACAGGTATGCTTGTGGCCCAGTGGAAGGAAGCGTACGTATGCTGGCCATATGACTTGTGTTCGAATCCTGTTTGGGCCATTGTTTTTTTGTTATTTTGCAGGATAAAAGACAACATAATATATAATATGTTGTATCCATTCAATAACCAGGAAGGCTCTCCCAGCCAGGCGGTTACGTATGCATGCTTATCACTGAAAAGTCCTGGGTACGAAACCACCCCAGGCCTTTTATTTTTTTCTCATTATTTTCCAGATTCATGGACTTAAAGCACAAAACCAATTGTGTTCCCCTTTCTCATAGCCGTGCGCGTGTTGGCCTGGTGGAAGGTATTTTGGCTGGCAATCATGAGGGCAAAGGATCAAAACCTTACCAAGGTCAGTTCTTAATTTTTATCACTTATTTCTTCTATTTAATTAATCATTTTTTTGTTTATTATAAAAAACCAAATTTCTAAATAACCTTGTTTTATTTTCTTTGTGTTCTAAAAATATGTCATAATTTATTTTCTCAAAAAAAAAAAAATATAAAAAAAAAATGTTTTTATTTGTAGATATATTATGTATGGATGTTTGTAAATAAATTAGGTAATTAGATTTAAATTAATCCCATAAATTCTAAAATATTTTTTCTAAATAAAATCAAAATTCTGTTTTTTTTTTTACTTTCTAATTAACAATTACAATTTTTCATAAAATTTTGTATTTATAATTCAAATTAATTTTCTTTTAATGTTTAGAAATAGTTTAATTTATATATTTTTATATGGTTAAAAATAATTTGTAAATATAATAACTAATAGAATTAATTTTTTTTTAATATGATCTTTTTCTTATAATATGTATATAAATGTAAATATATGTTTATAATAATTAAATTTTGTAAATATTATATGAATTAAAAAATTATTTAATTGTGTATGATAATTTCTTCTTATATTACTATATTGTTGCTAATTTTTGCTTATTATAATTTTATTAACCTTGTAATTAATTTCTATTACTAACCATGTTATTATTTATTATTCTATTTTTTACGTTTCTAACTTTATTCTAATTATTCTTATTATTATTTTACTAACCATATTATTGTGCTTTATTTATTTTATATGCTATTATTATTTCAATTAATTTTTATTATTCACTAACCACTCTTAGTTTATTTTGCTTATTATTTAATATTATTATTTATCACTAACCCCCTATTTTTCTTTATTATTATTTATTGCTTATTTAGTTATATTTTATTTATTTTTGCTATTTAATTATTTTGCTTAATATTATTTTGTAATTGTTCTTGGATGTAAATTGTTTAATTATTTAATTATTATTATGGTTAGTAATTAGGGAGTGCAAAAACATGTATGTTCTTAAAATTAATTCTAGATCACTTTTAATAACAAGATAATTAAAATAAACACTTCACACACGTAAGTCGATTTTAATCGCCGTCTCACTTTCTAAGGGTATCCCTCTCGTTGCCTACGAATAATGGTTAAGTGGGGTGTATAAAGCAAGTCCCCCAAATAGAAAAAATCATCAAAGTCCCTTATGGTTGCCTTTACGAATCGAGTCCCTTTCGAATCAATGATGATAGCCCCATATATATGCTTATTACACCCCACAATGGCCTTCAAAAAATCAAATTGTCCCTCACATGTCCCTTAACATCCAAAGTAAGGACTACCTACTCCATTATAGTAGGGATAGTCTTACTAAGGAAAGAATAAAGAATAGGAAAGACCTTAAGCATTAGTGTAGGTTACTCCTAGATACTTGCTCACTTCAAAAATTTTCCAAACACTTAACATTTTCAAACAAATTTTCAAACAAGTTTCTTACACATCCTTACATGGATTATTATTAAACTATTCTGAAATTTTTTGTTATTCACACACTACACTTTCAAAACAATTCAAAAGTGAGCTTAAGTACCTAAGAGCCCATGGATAACCATGGATGAAAAGGGTGCTAACACCTTCCCTTTTCATAACTTACCCCCCGGACCCAAAATATTCTCTAAGGTCTTTCCTGTTCTTTTATAACCTTTCCTTATGGATAAAATAAAAATCGGTGGCGACTCTTGCTATCCGCAACATTCCTTAAAGTCAGTTCACCGGGTTACAACCAGACATTTTATGATGGTTCACAAGGTTCACAAAGTTCACAATTGGTCAAAAGAGTTGACAATTCCCTCAGACAATGCACCTCCTAAGCAGTGCATCCAAAACTAGGGTTTTGACTTTAATCAGGCTAAATGAACTTCCAATACCTCAAGTGAGTTTCATAACATCTTATATGTGTGTAAGAACCCCCATGACAAGTTTCAAGACTTTTCTCAAAAGTCTGCTCAGTCAGATGATCAGATAAGTCAAAATCAGTCAGTGCAGTTAAAAGGTCAAACTGAGGTCAACTGTGGTCAAACCAAAGTCAAACTTCATGATTTTTTGCCAACATCAAGTATATGAAGTAAAATTCATCATTTGATCAAGGGTTGATCATGATTCATCAAGGAGATTCCAGATCATCAATAATCAGGAGTTTCTAAATTAGGGTTTCCTCAGTAAAAGTCAACTGAACTTTGACCAGCCATAACTTTCACATACTTCATCACCAAGTCTCCATACAAAGCTCATTTTGAAGGAAATTGAATTCTCTACAACTTTGATGTTGAAAGTTAAGCCTAAAAATGCTTCATTTGAAAGATATGATCTAAGACATTATAGGTCATTTCAAAAGTCAACAAAAAGTCAACAACTTCAAAAGGGCATAACTTGAGATTGGTAAATGATATGGACCTGAAACCAATGGGGTTGTTTAGAGGACTCTTCAAGATTTTCAAAAAGTCCAAGAACACCCTCATACCTTTAAAATTGAGGGAGATATGCCTTTGCAAAGTTGGGAAAATTTGTGATTGTTTATGTTGAAAATGGAGGCCTAAAAACAATTTTCTCCAAATGGGCTGGCCAAATTATGACCCAACCCATACAATAACATCTTGCACGAAATTTCCATAATATTTTCATAATTTTTATTTTATTTAATTAATTTATTATGATTTTTTATTCTTAAAATCATTTTAAATTTAAATAAAATATTAAATGTGAAGATTTAATTGATCTATTGATTCTAGAAAGTCATAAAATCAATATGGAACAAATTGATGCAAGAATTATATGGAGTGGCTTAAAATAGAAAGCATTGGTATAAAAATATTGAACTTTCATGGCATGATCTTTCTCAATCTTAAAATATCAAAACTTCCACATAATCAATCAAAGTTTTTGACCTAATTGAGTCTCCTATATATACTAAACTCATTGCCATTGATCATTCACGAATTCCAGCAGCCAAAAGTGTAAGTTCATTGTTCAAAAATTCATCAAAAAAGTGAAATTCGGATTCTCTATTCCAAGGCTCTAAAAGGTAAAATAAGAACATGGTTGGCTTCCTTGGACATCATGGATCATGAATCACCATTCATAAGCATTCAGATCATGCCCTAATGATGAACCCGAAGCATTGTTCATGCTTGAAAATATTTTTTCGGTTACATCAATTCATTGCATTTAAATGGATTTTGTTTGGCTAATATTGTTTGTTGTGTGTTGTAGAATGTTTCTGGGCAGGAAAACTCAAGAACCCGTACCTAATTCACAAGATGCCATAGTTAGGGTTTGGACCTAGGTTTAGGGATTTCTAATTTAAGAAACATAAATCAATTCTAAAAACATAGAACTAATCGTGTGAATGCCTGGATCATAATGCTGGTCTTAATTTTGTGAAATTGTACCGTTTTGATGGTTATTGATGTTTGTAGGTTTTGCTGGGAATGTTGTTTTCGCAGGAAAATTTGCAATAATATTCGCACGCGCGTGTGTGCCCTGGTGGTAAGCTTGATATGCGTATGTTGTAAGGACCTTGGTTCGATACTGGGCTGGTGCATTGTTTTTTGATTATTTTTCAGGTTAAAGGCAAACATAATATATTATGGTTTCTTGCCATCATATAACCAGATTGGCTCTTCCAGCCGGGTGGTGATGCGCATGTGTGAATGTATAAAGGTCCTGGGATCAAATCCCACCCCAGGCCTTTTTGTTTCATTATTTTCCTGAATTTTCAAGGCAAGGCACAAAACAAAGTGGGTCTCTTTTATTGTCACCTGCGCCTGGTTGGCTTAGTGGTTGGTGTTGTTGCTGGTGATCAGAAGGACATGGGTTCAAGCCTCACCCAGGTAAGTTTTTGCAAATTCTTTTTTATTTTAATTTCTTTAGTTAATTAGTGTTATTTTCTTTAATTAATTAGTGTTTTCTTAATATTAATAAAAATTAAATTATGCATATATATATATATATTTAAAAGCAATCCTTATGTTTTTTTCTAAAAAAAATTCAAACTTTTATTTTTCTCAACTTAAATTATTTTTCTTGATATATAATTAAATTGTAAGATATATGTTTATTTAATAATTTGTATAAACCCTAAAAATATTTTTCTAATAAAACCCTAATTTTCCAAACCCTAAAACTATTTTCCAAAATAAAATCTAATTCTATTTTTCTAAATAAATTTATTTTCCAATTCTTAATGTAATTATTATGTATATTTATTATAATTCTTATAAAATATGATTATTTTTATGAACATGACATTTAAAATTTATTTTCTCATAATGTATAAATATCTTTTTAATAATTGTTGATAAATAATTGAATTATTGTAAATGATTTATATCATGCTTAGAAATTTTTTTTATTAAATATTTAAAATTAAACTTTGTGCTTATTATTCTAACCATATCATTTATAATATTTTTCTATTGTGATTTACTATTATTATTTATTTTTACTATTATATTATATTTTTATTATTATGTCTCTAATATTGTGTATTTTTTCTCATTACTATTGTTTCATTTAATTATTTTCACTAACTTTATTCTTAATACTTCTACTAACCTTATTTAATTTTTCTTATTATTATTATTTACTAACCCCTATTTTATTTGCTTATTTATTATCTTTGCTTATTATATTTATTTTGCTATATATTTATATTTTGCTATTTATTTATTTGGTTTATTATAATTATTATGTAAATGCTCCTGGATGTAAATTTTGTAATTATTTAATTATTATTGTTATGGTTAGTAATTAGGGAGTGCAAATATGTATTCTATGTAAAATAAATTTAGATCACTTTAATCAAAGATAATTAAAATAAACACTCACACACACATAAGTCGATTTTTAATCGCCGTCTCACATTTCTAAGGTTATCCCTCAAGTTGCCTACGAATAAGGTCAAGTGGGGTGTATAAAGCAAGTCCCTTTAAATAGAAAAAATCATCAAGTCCCTCATGGTTGCCTTTACGAATCGAGTCCCTTCGAAAAATGATGATAGTCCCTCATATGTGCTAAATACACCCCACAGTTGCCTTCATTAAACAGATGTCCCCTCACATGTCCCTTTGCATCCAAGGTAATGACTACCTACTCCTTAATAGTAGGGATAGTCTTACCAAGGAAAGGATAAAGAATAAGAAAGACTTTAAACTTTAGGGTAGGTACCTCCTAGTTACTTGCTCACTTCAAAAACTTTTCAAACTTTTCCACAATTTCAAACAAATTTTCAAAGACAAGTTTTTACACATCCGTACATGGATTATTATTAACTATACTGAAAATTTTTCTATTCACACACTACACTTTCAAAAAAAACAATTTAAAGTGAGTTAAGTAACTAAGAGCCCATGGATAACCATGGATGTAAAGGGTGCTAACACCTTCCCTTTACATAACCTACCCCCCGGACCCAAAAATATCTCTTAAGGTCTTTCCTGTTCTTTTATACCCTTTCCTTTTGGATAAAATAAAAGTCGGTGGCGACTCTTGCTATCCGCAACATTACTTAAAGTCAGTTCTCCCACCGTGTTACAGAACTGGCGACTCTGCTGAGGATCTATTTAAGAGGGGTACCCTTAGGAATTAAGATCACTTTGAATTGTTTGCCTTGTTTGTTTTATATTACTTGTTGGGGTGCTCTTATGTGTGAAAGGTCCTAACCCGGATCTAGTGTACCTTAGGTAAATGGCAATAGACCAAGGAAACTGTACGACGTATATCGATACGGTTGATCTGGTGGCCATAGTTAGTGCGACTGCTTGGTTGGTGCTTATGTTCCTTAAGTCAAGTTGAGGATAATATGAGGCTGCCATATGTTGTCAATGCACTAACTAACGTTTAGAACCCTAGTTAACTCATCTTGGCCTTTAGAAAGTAGTGAGGTAGCCGGCTTTGGTGCAGACTGAAGTTGGTTGACACTCGATGCTACGCTCATTGAGATCTTAAACTTGGAGGGTTTTGGTTGGCAAGTAAGTTGCCTTCTGATCAACCACCCTTGTGAAGGATCAATGATATTGAGATCCCTTAGAACCTGGTTACTTTTGTAGGACAGGATGAACCATCTAACTTCAGGGGAGGGTACTTACCTTTAAACCTCATGCAAGCCTTTAAACCTAGGGCTATGGTGTGACTTGTTCGTGTGTGCCACATGTTTGTGATTGAGCATAACATCATGACATCATCATGCATCATGAGCATATCATTTTCCCTAACCATTTCAAGGACCAAGGGATTTATCTTTGTTCTTTGTTGCAGGTCATGGCTTCAGCTCGTAGAAACACCATCAGGATCAACTTTGTGGGGATACCTCCCAAGCTTAAAGAGTTGGTTTCTCAAGTGTCTGATCACTCCCGGTTCATCAAGAGACATGGTCACCTATTGGATCTAGTTACTTCAGGGTTCAGTGAAGACATGATGAGTGTCCTGTTTCAGTTCTTTGACCCTAAACACCACTGCTTTACATTCCCTGACTATCAGTTGGTTCCAACCATGGAGGAGTTCTCTAAACTTCTGGGTATACCTGTTCTTGATCAAAGACCCTTCACAGGTTTGGAGAAGGAGCTTAAACCAGAGGTTATTGCCGCAGCTCTACATCTGAAGAAGTCTGACATTGTTCTAGAAACCAGAAGTGGAGTCAAGGGTATTCTTGCCAAGGTATTAATGGATAAAGCTCAAATGTTCTTGAAGGCCATGAGCTATGATGCTTTTGAGGAGATCTTAGCCTTGCTGATATATGGCTTAGTATTGTTCCCCAATCCAGATCAGTTCATAGATGTTCATGCCATCAACATTTTCCTGAGTCACAATCCAGTGCCTACATTGCTTGGAGACATCCTGCATTCTCTTCACACCCGTACTACAAGGGCAAGAGGAACTTTGATGTGTTGCATACCTTTACTCTCTAGGTGGTTTATTTCTCACCTTCCTCGCTCAGTAATGAAGAATGAGCAAGGGTTCAGATGGTCCAAAAGGATCATGTCACTATCTCACTCAGATATCCATTGGTGCTCCAGATCTATGGAGAATGTCACCATCATTGACCGTTGTGAGGAGTTTCCTAATGTGCCACTTCTAGGCATAAGAGGAGGCATCACCTACAACCCCTCTCTAGCTTTACGACAGTTTGGTTACGCCCGAAGTGATGGTCCACATGACATGTTGATTCAGGGCATTGTGTTTGATTACGACAACGATCTTCAGGGTTACCGTCAGAGATTCATACGAGCTTGGGGAAAAGTAAACAGGGTTGACAGCAAGACACTGGAGCCTAAATACACTATTCCTATGGAGGCTTATCTCAGATGGGTACGATCTCGTGCTCAGACACTCATGATGCCATATCCTGCCGTCCTACCAGTTACCATGGAACCTGTTGCTGAAGGAGACACAGCTTATACCATCCTTCACCCAGACATGCCTACTGATATGGAAGACTTGCAGAGATCATGGATCCAACTGAAGGAGCAAAGGGATACTTTCGAGGCTCATTACAAAACAAGCCAAGCAAGAATCCTAGAGCTAACAAAGCAGCTTCACGAGGAACGGAACCTCAACTCATACCTCAACACAAAGAGGAAACGTCCATGGGAGACTTAAAACCCCATCTTTTGTACTTATTTCACTTTCATTTTTTGTAAGCCTAAAAGGCAAAACAAGTTATTACTAATAAAAAGTTACTTTCTTGTTTGTTTAAGCAAATTTAAATCCTGCGGTCCTTGAAAACATTGCATATGCATTCCCATATCACTTCATGGCATCACAGGTTTATAATTGTACACAGGTTTCTCATCTTCTCGCTGTTTATTTCAGCAATGGCTCTTGAACAATCAGTTAAGGATCTTCAGGCACAGAATGCACAGTTCCAAGAGCTGATCTTGAACCTGTCCAAGGGGCAAGATGATTTGAAGGCACTGCTGGCCAAGAAGACTAAGAAGACTAGAAAGTCTGCTGGGTTGCTCAACATGGGAAGAAGGTTCAAGGGTCCTGTCAAGACCAAGGAACAGATTGATGACTGTGAATCTGAGGAGTCTGAGAAAGAGGGAGGCAGTCTCCATAACACTATGGGGGACTCTGATTCTGAGGCTAATTACTATCATGAGCCTAATGAAGACAAATTCAAAATGCTGGTGGATAGGATGGATGCTATGGAGTTGCAGAAATCATCTGGGCTGGATTTTGAGGATTTGAGTCTGATATCTGGGGTTGTGATACCCATTGGTTTCAAGGTTCCTACCTTTGTTGTTTATGATGGGGTCTCTTGTCCTAAGCTGCACTTGAGGTCTTATGTCAGAAGAATTCAACTCACACTGCTGATAAGAAGTTGTGGATCCATTTCTTTCAAGAGAGCTTATCAGGAGCTCAGCTGGAGTGGTATTATCAGTTGGAGAGTGTTAACATCAGAGACTGGAATGATCTGGCTGAAGCTTTCTATAAGCAGTACCAATACAATGCTGACTTAGCCCCCACTCGCATGCAACTTCAGAGCATGTCTATGGGTGCCAAAGAAAGTTTTAAGGAGTATGCTCAGAAATGGAGAGATTTAGCTGGAAGAGTTCAACCCCCTTTGACTGACAGGGAATTGGTTGATATGTTCATGTGTACGCTGAATGGTCCGTTTTACAGTCATCTCATTGGAAGCTCATCATCTGGCTTCACTGAGTTGATCATGACAGGAGAGCGGGTAGAGAATGGTATCAAGAATGGTAAGATCCAAGTGGGCACTTCTTCATCAGGTGCTGCAAAGAAGCCTCCCACTGGGAAGAAGGAATCCAATGCTATTTATGGTCAACCTGATCGTAACAGAAGGCATCAGTCTGTTAGTGCAGTTCACATTTCAAATCCAACTCCTGCAACAACAGAGCAGCCTCAGGGCAACCAACAGAGGGCTAGAAGACAGTTCACGAAGATCAACATGTCAATGGCTCAGGCATTGCAACATTTGTTGAAGGCTGAACTTATTACCCTGAGGGAGGCTCCTCAGAATCCCAATGTTATCTCTCCCAAGTACAATCCCAATGCACGATGTGCATATCATTCAAACTGTCCAGGACATGATACTAATAACTGCTGGGTCTTGAAGAACAAAATTCAAGATATGATTGATGCTGGAGAAATTGAGTTTGATCCACCAAATGTTATTATAGCACCACTGCCAAATCACGAGAAGACTGTCAATGCCATTGAAGAAGACCTGCATGTCTATTCAGTTATGGAGTTGAGCACACCATTGTCTGTTATCAAAAGGAGGTTAGTACAGGCTGGGATCTTTCCAGGTTGTCGTGAAGATTGTCTATATTGTACCTATAAGCCGGATAGTTGCTTCATATTGAGAGATGGAATTCAACGTCTCATGGATAAGTATACCATAGTGTTTGAAAGAAGACCAGCATCTGTAGAAAGTATGGTGGATCATCTGACTCGGGGTAAGAAGATTGAAGAGGTTGACGTGGTTGACAAAGTACCGGTAAGAATCACTTCAAAGAAGCCCATTAAAATCTCTCATCAGGGTCCAATCAAGATTACTGCTGAAGGTCCTGTGAAAGTTGTTGCTGAAGCCAGAGTAGCTCCTGTGGTCATTACTACTCCTGGTCCTATTCCTTATACATCTGATAAAGCTGTGCCTTGGCACTATGGGTCTGATGTTTACATCCATGGTGTTAAGCAGGAGCCTTTACCTGATGTGCCTGTTGACATTGATAATATTGCTGGATCTAGCAAGATCACTCGTAGTGGAAGAGTCTTCTCTCCTCCAGATACCTCCAAGAATGCAGTTACTCCTGCTGCTACCACCACCACTGATGCTCGGGGCAAAGGTCCTGTTATTGAGCCTGTATCTAATGATGAGCCAGCTGCTGATGATCTCTCTAAGCAGATGGAAGAAGTATTGAAAATCATTCGCAAGAGTGATTATGACATTGTGGATCAGTTGGGGCATACCCCCTCAAAGATTTCTATGTTGTCCTTATTGATGTGTTCTGAGGCTCATGCCAAGTCCTTGATCAAGTTTCTGAAGTCTGCTCATGTGCCCAGTGCAATTTCTGTGGACCAATTTGAGAACTGTGTTGCTCACCTGACCTATGACAACGGGTTAGGATTCTCTGATGCTGATTTGACCCCTGCCAAGAGAGATCATAACAGGGCCTTGCATATTTCAATTGAATGCAGGGGCACTACCCTGTCACATGTACTGATAGACAATGGTTCCTCTCTGAATGTGTTGCCCAAGGAAGTCCTGAATAAGCTGAGTCCTGAAGATGCTGTGTTGAAACCCAGTAATATTGTGGTAAAGGCTTTTGATGGTTCTAGAAGAGTAGTGCATGGGGAGATTGATCTTCCTATCAAAGTTGGTTCTCAGGTGTTTACTGCTACCTTTTATGTGATGGATATTTGTCCTTCATACTCTTGTCTGCTTGGTTGTCCCTGGATTCATGGGGCAGGTGCTGTGACCTCTACATTGCACCAAAAGTTGAGATATCCGGTGAATGGAAAAGTTGTTACTGTCTTTGGAGAGGAAGAATACTTTGTTAGCCATGTAAACACCTTCAAGTATCTGGAAGTAGAAGGTGAATACATTGAGACTCCGTGTCAGTCATTTGAAGTGGTTCCCTGGTTTGTTAATAATGGTGTAGCTCCTCCTGCTGTGAAGAATGTTCCTGTGGTCACCAGAAAACCTCCAACAATGGCAATGGCCTCCCTCAATGATGCTAGAGCTGTGGTGGATGAAGGTGGTTGTACTATTTGGGGTCAGCTTCCTGATATTCCATACAAGTCTGATAAGTTTGGTTTGGGTTTCACTACAGAGTCCCAGAAGGCTGTTCGTCGTGCTCGTACTGCTCGTATCACCAATCAAGGGGTGATTAATGCTGTGGGAGATCAAGATGAAGACTACAACTTGGATGCTTGGATTTTTCCTACTGTGGGTGCTGGACTCAATAATTGGAAAGCTGAAGATGTTATCCCTATCTCCTTTAGTCAGGAGTAAATACTATTACTGTGTTATGTTTTTAAGTTTGTAATTTCTTGAACAATAAAACTTTCAAGCCATGTGCCTTACCCGGGGCACAATGGTGTGCTTGTTACGGGCTGTCATTTCATTTGCATACTTCATTCAATAAAATCAGTGGACGTTTCGTTTTAGTAAATATTGTGTTCCTTGTCTTTCTTTTTCTTTTATTTTGTTTTATCAGCTATGTGTTCTTACACACACCCACATCACTAAATGCAGATCCTCATCCACTCTGGATCCTGTTGATAACAGTTCTACTATTGCCAATTACAATTTCGAGAATCCGATCTATCAAACTGAAGACGGAAATGAGGACGATTGTGAAATACCTGTAGAGCTTGCTAGGTTGCTACAACAAGAAGAGAAAGCTATACAGCCACATGAAGAGCCAGTCGAAGTTGTGAATCTGGGAACTGAAGAAAACAGAAAAGAGGTCAAGGTAGGGGCTGATTTAGGGGACAGTGTCAAGAGCAGGTTGATTCAGATGTTACGTGACTATGTGGAGATCTTTGCTTGGTCTTATGAAGATATGCCAGGGTTGGATACAGACATTGTGGTTCACCGGTTACCAGTGAAAGAAGATTGTCGTCCAAAGAAGCAGAAGGTTCGTCGTATGCGTCCTGAAATGTCAGAAAAGATCAAGGCAGAGGTAATGAAACAGTTCAATGCAGGGTTCTTGGCAGTAACTTCTTATCCTCAATGGGTTGCAAATGTGGTACCAGTTCCTAAGAAAGATGGTAAGGTACGTATGTGTGTGGACTACAGAGATTTGAACAAGGCTAGCCCCAAAGATGACTTTCCACTTACTCATATTGACATTCTGGTAGACAACACTGCTCAGCATAAGGTATTCTCTTTTATGGATGATTTCTCTGGTTACAATCAAATCAAGATGGCACCTGAAGATATGGAGAAGACAACATTTGTGACACAATGGGGCACCTTTTGCTATAAGGTGATGCCATTTGGTTTGAAGAATGCAGGGGCAACATATCAGCGTGCTATGGTGGCTCTGTTTCATGATATGATTCATCATGAGATAGAAGTATATGTGGATGATATGATAGCCATATCTCAGAATGAAGAACAACATCTTGATCATCTGCACAAGTTGTTTGAGAGGTTGAAGAAATACAAGTTGAGGTTGAACCCAAACAAGTGTACTTTTGGAGTTAGATCTGGAAAGCTCCTGGGTTTCATTGTCAGTGGAAAAGGTATTGAAGTGGATCCTGCAAAAGTGAAAGCTATACGAGAGATGCCAGCTCCCCGTACTGAGAAGGAGGTTAGAGGTTTCTTGGGACGATTGAACTACATTGCAAGATTTATTTCCCAGTTAACTACCATCTGTGAGCCAATCTTCAAGTTGTTGAAGAAAGATCAGGTGATGGAATGGAATGATGAGTGCCAGACTGCCTTTGATGAAATCAAGAGATATCTGCTGGAACCACCAATTTTGATGCCACCAGTTGATGGAAGACCCTTGATTATGTACTTAACAGTGTTAGACAACTCAATGGGGTGTGTGTTGGGGCAACATGACGAGTCTGGTCGAAAAGAGCAGGCAATATACTACCTTAGCAAAAAGTTTACCGACTGTGAAACAAGATACTCACTGCTCGAGAAAACTTGCTGCGCTTTGGCATGGGCTGCTCGCCGACTAAGACAGTATATGTTGACCCATACTACCTTATTGATTTCGAAGATGGATCCAATCAAGTACATATTTGAGAAACCTGCTCTCTCCGAAAGAATTGCAAGATGGCAAATGATCTTGACAGAGTATGATATACAATATACTACTCAGAAGGCCATTAAGGGAAGTGTTGTTGCTGATCATTTGGCTCATCAAGCAGTAGATGATTACCAGTCAATGAATTTTGAGTTCCCTGATGAAGACATTATGACTGTTACCAAAGAACCTGGACAATATGACGGACCTGAACAAGGATCCCGATGGACTATGGTTTTTGATGGTGCCTCTAATGCACATGGTAATGGTGTTGGTGTTGTAATTAGTTCCCCTGAAGGTTGTCATACCCCGATTACTGCCAGACTTTGTTTCTATTGTACCAATAACATGGCTGAGTATGAGGCATGTATCATGGGTATTAAAGTTGCTGTTGATATGAAGATTCAGTTCCTTGATGTGTATGGAGATTCAGCCCTGGTAGTGAGTCAGATTAAAGGAGATTGGGATACCAAGCATGATAATCTCATTCCTTACAGAGAACATGTGTTGTCTTTGATCCCACATTTCAAAGAGATTACCTTTGGACATATTCCACGAAGAGAGAATCAGTTGGCAGATGCATTGGCCACCATGGCATCTATGTTTGAGATCAGCTGGGATGATGAAGCTCCCAAGATTACTATTGATAGATTTGAGAAGCCTGCATACTGCAATGAGATTGATACAGAAGGGGCAGAGGAGAAGCCTTGGTTCTACGAAGTGAAAAGATATCTTGAAGTTCAGGAGTTTCCTGAAGGGGCATCTGTCAAAGATAGGAAGTTTCTGAGGAGGTTTTCTGCCAAGTTCTTTTTTAGTAATGGGATTCTGTACAAGCGCAATCATGATTCAACTATGCTTCGTTGTGTGGACAAGAAGGAAGCAACCGAGATTATGGAAGAGATGCATGATGGGACCTTTGGCACTCATTCTAGTGGTCATACCATGGCAAAGAAGATATTGAGAGCAGGTTACTATTGGTCTACCATGGAAGCTGATTGTTATCAACACTCCAGAACTTGTCACAAATGTCAAATCTATGCTGATAAGGTTCATGTACCTCCATCACCATTGAATGTGTTGACTGCTCCTTGGCCCTTTGCCATGTGGGGCATTGATATGATTGGTGAGATCAAGCCTACTGCTTCCAATGGGCATCGTTTCATCCTGGTTGCTATTGATTATTTCACGAAGTGGGTGGAGGCAGCTTCATTTGCATCTGTTACTAAGAATGTTGTGGCTCGATTCTTTAAGAATAATCTCATATGTAGGTATGGCATCCCGGAAAGGATTATCACTGACAATGGCTCTAATCTGAACAACACTATGATTACTGACCTCTGCACGTAGTTCAAGATTAAGCATCACAACTCTTCTCCGTATCGTCCAAAGATGAATGGGGCAGTTGAAGCTGCTAATAAGAACATCAAGAAAATTGTACAGAAGATGACTGTTACTTACAAGGATTGGCATGAGATGTTACCATTTGCTATTCATGGTTATCGTACTACAATACGTACTTCAACAGGGGTAACCCCATTCTCCTTAGTCTATGGTATGGAAGCAGTTCTGCCCATTGAAGTTCAGATCCCCTCCTTAAGAATTATGAAGGATGCAGGCTTGGATGAAGATGAGTGGATTCAGACTCGACTGGACCAAATAAATTTGATTGATGAGAAGAGGTTAGCAGCAGTTTGTCATGGCCAGATGTACCAGAAGCGAATGATCAAAGCTTTTAACAAGAAGGTTAAGCCAAAGGTATATCAGGCTGGTGACTTGGTAATCAAGCGTATCATATTACCACAGGGTGATCCTAGGGGCAAGTGGACTCCAACGTATGAAGGACCATTTGTAGTCAAGACAGTGTTCTCAGGAGGTGCCATGATACTGACTACAATGGATGGTGAAGACTTTCCACAGCCTGTAAACGCAGACATAGTTAAAAAATACTACGCATAAAAAGAGACCCGCTAGGTTGACAGGCCTAGGCAAAAATAAGGGCATCCCGGCAAACCAAAAGGGTTTGGGCAAAAATTAGGGATATATATAAAAAGATGTACACCCGGCAAGTCGAAAACCTGAAAAGGCGGCTTGGGCAAAAAAGGGTATCCCGGTGGATTGAAAACCTGAAAGGGCAATCCAGGCAAAAGTTAGGGATTAAAGCGTATGACTATGTCTCGTTTGGATCACCAATGAAATTGCAACCAGTTGTACTACTTATTCAAGCTCAAACAGATAAAGCTCAATTCAATTGTTTCCGTCTCAACAGCAAGAAGATGAGATACTTGAATGGCAATAGTAGAATTGAAACTCAATAGGATTGTTTCCCACATAGCTGATTTTCTTTTGTAAAATTTTACGACAAAATCCTCTTACTAGGGTTTATGTCTCCTTGTACAAACTTACCCGTGTATGGGTCACTTTTTGATATAAACAAATTCCATCTTTTGAATCCAGATTTACTTTTACCCTATTTACATAAGCGAAACGTCCATTGGTTGTGTTTGAATGTATGTATGCTTTTGAATATGATTGATGTTTACCAAAAATGCATGTATGCTTTTAATATGATTAATGTTTACCAGAAATGCATGAAAATGCAGTAATAGTATTTACTAAGGGCGAACGAGGGAAGGATTTCAACGAAGCTTCGCTGGTTCCTCTCTAACAAGACAGTCACAAAACCTTCAGTAGGACTAATCCATCTTCATAAAGTCTAATCTCCCCTGGAATTTATATCCATCTCTTTTATCCTCATACGGATATACGGGAAATCACTTTCCAATAAGGGTACGACGAACGAAGACGGGATGTTATACTTATCCTACTATCAAACGAAGACGAAGGTTATCTATACCTTGTTATCCCCAGTAGACGGGAGGTTATATATACCTTACTATCCCCAACAACGGGAGGTTATATCTATACCTTACTATCCCCAGCAGACGGAGGGTTATACATTCTTCAACAACGAATCGGGATTTATTTTCCCTGGCCAGCAGTTGTTATACGAAGATATCCAGACGCTTCCGGCAGTATCATATCATACATACACCATTTACATCATATCATAACATACATATACATAGATACATAGTACATTACCTAAGTGCATCATGACATACATGCATACATAAAGCATAAACTAATGTTATTATACAGAATGCTACCTTATTTCAGGTTAATTATCCAACAAACAAACTTATGATCTCCGGGACTGCTTTATTGTAACCTCAGGGTTACTTTATCCTCCTGATGAGCTTCTTATTACTTTGGGACTGCTTTATTGTAACCTCAGGGTTACTTTATCCTCCTGATGAGCTTCTTATTACTTTGGGACTGCTTTATTGTAACCTCAGGGTTACTTTATCCTCCTGATAAGCTTCTTATTACTTTGGGACTGCTTTATTGTTACCTCAGGGTTACTTTATCCTCCTGATGACTTCTCATGACTTCAAGACTGCTTTAGAGTTATCATTATTGATTGCTCTATCCTCGTGAAATCACATTATTATTTCAAGACTGCTTTAGAGTTATCATTATTGATGGCTCTATCCTCCTGGAATTATTACTTCAAGACTGCTTTAGAGTTATCATTATTGATGGCTCTATCCTCCTGAAATCATATCAATACTTCAAGACTGCTTTAGAGTTATCATTATTGATTGCTCTATCCTCCTGAAATCATATCAATACTTCAAGACTACTTTAGAGTTATCATTATTGATTGCTCTATCCTCCTGAAATCATTACTTCAAGACTGCTTTAGAATTATCATTATTGATTGCTCTATCCTCCTGAAATCATGTTATTACTTCAAGAATGCTTTAGGGTTATCATTATTGATTGCTCTATCCTCATGAAGACATGCCGTTACATCAGTATTACTCCAGTATCCTAAAAACATATCATCAATACCTCAGGACTGCTCCAGACTCCTGACAGCTTTCATTATACTTCCATGTATGGGACTGCTTTATCTTCCAAGAAATATATCTGAAGAACTTTCCCCTAGTGGCATCTTTAAGCCCACTCAATCATATTCAACCAACCATCAATATCACTCTATGCACTGGTGAGTGCAAATTTTTGGGCTTTTGTGTTCAATCCCCTTCAACCTTCCAGGTCACGACTGGCAAATATACCAATCTAACCCTTCCGGTTTCAGAAAATTGAACAGGGGCAGCTGTTGCACCCCAAAATTTGCCCTCACAATACAAGACTTTGTGTTCTGAGAAGGTTCACAAGGTTCACAAGTTTCCCAACACTTACAAGACCTTTCATGAGGTTCATGAAGTCTACAAGTTACTTTATGAAGGTTCACAAGGTTCACAAGTCCCACAGTGCTTTCAATACCTTTCATGAGGTCCATGAAGTCTACAAGTCACTTCTTGAAGGTTCAAAAGGTTCACAAGTTTCTCTACATTTACAAGACCTTTCTTGAGGTTCATGAAGTCCACAAGTTACTTCTTGAAGGTTCACAAGGTTCACAAGTTTCACAATGATTACAAAGCTTTCCTGAGGTTTATGAGGTCTACAAAGCCACTTCATGAGGTTCACAAGGTTCACAAGCTTCACAATACCTCCCATGAGGTTCACCAGACATTTTATGATGGTTCACAAGGTTCACAAAGTTCACAATTGGTCAAAAGAGTTGACAATTCCCTCAGACAATGCACCTCCTAAGCAGTGCATCCAAAACTAGGGTTTTGACTTTAATCAGGCTAAATGAACTTCCAATACCTCAAGTGAGTTTCATAACATCTTATATGTGTGTAAGAACCCCCATGACAAGTTTCAAGACTTTTCTCAAAAGTCTGCTCAGTCAGATGATCAGATAAGTCAAAATCAGTCAGTGCAGTTAAAAGGTCAAACTGAGGTCAACTGTGGTCAAACCAAAGTCAAACTTCATGATTTTTTGCCAACATCAAGTATATGAAGTAAAATTCATCATTTGATCAAGGGTTGATCATGATTCATCAAGGAGATTCCAGATCATCAATAATCAGGAGTTTCTAAATTAGGGTTTCCTCAGTAAAAGTCAACTGAACTTTGACCAGCCATAACTTTCACATACTTCATCACCAAGTCTCCATACAAAGCTAATTTTGAAGGAAATTGAATTCTCTACAACTTTGATGTTGAAAGTTAAGCCCAAAAATGCTTCATTTGAAAGATATGATCTAAGACATTATAGGTCATTTCAAAAGTCAACAAAAAGTCAACAACTTCAAAAGGGCATAACTTGAGATTGGTAAATGATATGGACCTGAAACCAATGGGGTTGTTTAGAGGACTCTTCAAGCTTTTCAAAAAGTCCAAGAACACCCTCATACCTTTAAAATTGAGGGAGATATGCCTTTGCAAAGTTGGGAAAATTTGTGATTGTTTATGTTGAAAATGGAGGCCTAAAAACAATTTTCTCCAAATGGGCTGGCCAAATTATGACCCAACCCATACAATAACATCTTGCACGAAATTTCCATAATATTTTCATAATTTTTATTTTATTTAATTAATTTATTATGATTTTTTATTCTTAAAATCATTTTAAATTTAAATAAAATATTAAATGTGAAGATTTAATTGATCTATTGATTCTAGAAAGTCATAAAATCAATATGGAACAAATTGATGCAAGAATTATATGGAGTGGCTTAAAATAGAAAGCATTGGTATAAAAATATTGAACTTTCATGGCATGATCTTTCTCAATCTTAAAATATCAAAACTTCCACATAATCAATCAAAGTTTTTGACCTAATTGAGTCTCCTATATATACTAAACTCATTGCCATTGATCATTCACGAATTCCAGCAGCCAAAAGTGTAAGTTCATTGTTCAAAAATTCATCAAAAAAGTGAAATTCGGATTCTCTATTCCAAGGCTCTAAAAGGTAAAATAAGAGCATGGTTGGCTTCCTTGGACATCATGGATCATGAATCACCATTCATAAGCATTCAGATCATGCCCTAATGATGAACCTGAAGCATTGTTCATGCTTGAAAATATTTTTTCGGTTACATCAATTCATTGCATTTAAATGGATTTTGTTTGGCTAATATTGTTTGTTGTGTGTTGTAGAATGTTTCTGGGCAGGAAATCTCAAGAACCCGTACCTAATTCACAAGATGCCATAGTTAGGGTTTGGACCTAGGTTTAGGGATTTCTAATTTAAGAAACATAAATCAATTCTAAAAACATAGAACTAATCGTGTGAATGCCTGGATCATAATGCTGGTCTTAATTTTGTGAAATTGTACCGTTTTGATGGTTATTGATGTTTGTAGGTTTTGCTGGGAATGTTGTTTTCGCAGGAAAATTTGCAATAATATTCGCAGGTGATTTCGAAGGTCTCAAGGAAGAAGAAGGTTGCATTCCCGCGCGTCAGAAAATTCAAATGTTATTGAAATATTTTATGAATTAGTATTGGTTTGTTTATCACACGCGCGTGTGTGCCCTGGTGGTAAGCTTGATATGCGTATGTTGTAAGGACCTTGGTTCGATACTGGGCTGGTGCATTGTTTTTTGATTATTTTTCAGGTTAAAGGCAAACATAATATATTATGGTTTCTTGCCATCATATAACCAGATTGGCTCTTCCAGCCGGGTGGTGATGCGCATGTGTGAATGTATAAAGGTCCTGGGATCAAATCCCACCCCAGGCCTTTTTGTTTCATTATTTTCCTGAATTTTCAAGGCAAGGCACAAAACAAAGTGGGTCTCTTTTATTGTCACCTGCGCCTGGTTGGCTTAGTGGTTGGTGTTGTTGCTGGTGATCAGAAGGACATGGGTTCAAGCCTCACCCAGGTAAGTTTTTGCAAATTCTTTTTTATTTTAATTTCTTTAGTTAATTAGTGTTATTTTCTTTAATTAATTAGTGTTTTCTTAATATTAATAAAAATTAAATTATGCATATATATATATATTTAAAAGCAATCCTTATGTTTTTTTCTAAAAAAAATTCAAACTTTTATTTTTCTCAACTTAAATTATTTTTCTTGATATATAATTAAATTGTAAGATATATGTTTATTTAATAATTTGTATAAACCCTAAAAATATTTTTCTAATAAAACCCTAATTTTCCAAACCCTAAAACTATTTTCCAAAATAAAATCTAATTCTATTTTTCTAAATAAATTTATTTTCCAATTCTTAATGTAATTATTATGTATATTTATTATAATTCTTATAAAATATGATTATTTTTATGAACATGACATTTAAAATTTATTTTCTCATAATGTATAAATATCTTTATAATAATTGTTGATAAATAATTGAATTATTGTAAATGATTTATATCATGCTTAGAAATTTTTTTTATTAAATATTTAAAATTAAACTTTGTGCTTATTATTCTAACCATATCATTTATAATATTTTTCTATTGTGATTTACTATTATTATTTATTTTTACTATTATATTATATTTTTATTATTATGTCTCTAATATTGTGTATTTTTTCTCATTACTATTGTTTCATTTAATTATTTTCACTAACTTTATTCTTAATACTTCTACTAACCTTATTTAATTTTTCTTATTATTATTATTTACTAACCCCTATTTTATTTGCTTATTTATTATCTTTGCTTATTATATTTATTTTGCTATATATTTATATTTTGCTATTTATTTATTTGGTTTATTATAATTATTATGTAAATGCTCCTGGATGTAAATTTTGTAATTATTTAATTATTATTGTTATGGTTAGTAATTAGGGAGTGCAAATATGTATTCTATGTAAAATAAATTTAGATCACTTTATTCAAAGATAATTAAAATAAACACTTACACACACGTAAGTCGATTTTTAATCGCCGTCTCACATTTCTAAGGTTATCCCTCAAGTTGCCTACGAATAAGGTCAAGTGAGGTGTATAAAGCAAGTCCCTTTAAATAGAAAAAATCATCAAGTCCCTCATGGTTGCCTTTACGAATCGAGTCCCTTCGAAAAATGATGATAGTCCCTCATATGTGCTAAATACACCCCACAGTTGCCTTCATTAAACAGATGTCCCCTCACATGTCCCTTTGCATCCAAGGTAATGACTACCTACTCCTTAATAGTAGGGATAGTCTTACCAAGGAAAGGATAAATAATAAGAAAGACTTTAAACTTTAGGGTAGGTACCTCCTAGTTACTTGCTCACTTCAAAAACTTTTCAAACTTTTCCACAATTTCAAACAAATTTTCAAAGACAAGTTTTTACACATCCGTACATGGATTATTATTAACTATACTGAAAATTTTTCTATTCACACACTACACTTTCAAAAAAAACAATTTAAAGTGAGTTAAGTAACTAAGAGCCCATGGATAACCATGGATGTAAAGGGTGTTAACACCTTCCCTTTACATAACCTACCCCCCGGACCCAAAAATATCTCTTAAGGTCTTTCCTGTTCTTTTATACCCTTTCCTTTTGGATAAAATAAAAGTCGGTGGCGACTCTTGCTATCCGCAACATTACTTAAAGTCAGTTCTCCCACCGTGTTACACCTGCACCGAAAACAGAAAAAGAAGTGCGCGGGTTTTTAGGGAGATTGAACTACATTTCACGGTTCATATCTCATCTAACTGCCACGTGTGAGCCAATATTCAAATTGCTAAGAAAAGAGCAAACGGTCAGGTGGAATGAGGACTATCAAAGAGCCTTTGAAAATATAAAAGAATATTTGTAGACACCTCCAATTCTAATGCCTCCAGTTCCAGGACGGCCACTTATCATGTACTTGACTGTGCTAGAAGGGTCAATGGGGTGTGTTCTAGGTCAACATGACGAGTCTGGTCGAAAAGAGTATGCTATTTACTACTGTAAACACCCCAAATTTGCCCTCACCCATTCACACCATGGCTTGTGATCATTTCATGTGCATAAGTTTAATCATAACATCTCATACCACATTTTTGATTCATTGCATTGGTTCTAAGTCATCTGCATCTAGGGTTTGTGATCTGAGCAATCCAAGAGCTTCTTGAGCCACTCCAAAGGTTTTCAATCACTTAAAAGGGGTCCATGTATGTTAAAACATCATATTATATCCTCTCAAAGTCAAGAATGTCAAAGAATCACAAGAACTGAAAATGGCATGGAAGCAGAGTCAGGTTTGACTGCACAGATGACCTAGAATTAGGGTTTTGGTTTCAAAGGCCATAACTCCAAATTTTTTGGTCATTCTTGTTTCTATTGGTCTCTATATGGTATAGGGAGAATGCATATGAATTTTCATGAAGAAATTCAATGGGGAAGTCATCTGATCAAGGGTTGACTTTCTAAGCAAGTCAGTGTAAAATCAGGGCATCTGAGGCCCTCAATGACCCAACCAAAGGGTGTTCTTCATCATCTTGATTGTGTGTGATCTTTATTTGATCATGGAAGATGTTAGAAGTTCACAAATTTGAAGAATTTCAAGTCATTTGCAAAGTTGACTTTTTGGGAAAGTTTGACTTTTAATGAAATTGCCATTTTGGGAAACTTTTTCAACCCTTGCTTTTTGATCCAAAAATGCTTCAAATGGAAAAACTTTGGTCATGAAAGTTGTAGAATGGATCATTCCCTTTTCAAAAAGTACAAGAACATGACCTAATTCATTTTGGATCAAAAGTTATGGCTTGTCAAAGTTGGCTAAAATCACAAAATTTGAAGTTTTCTACCAAAGAGACATTTTGCAAAATGGTTTGTTCAAGTGTTCTAAAGGCCTCAAATGTGTATCATTTCTTCACAACATGATCATATTACCTCTAAAATTCAGAATGGGCCAAAGAGCTTTGCACTTTGATGCATTGAAACTCAAGAAATCTCAAAGGAACCAAGCTTGAACCAACTTGCAAAACTCATCATAAGTTACAAACCACTTGCTGCATTGCCTCAAAACCTTTTTCACAGCATTCCTTGATTCAAGCTGAGCAAAAGCAAGCTAAAAAGCAAGTCATACCATAGCCCATACCTCAAGTACACATCAAGTTGACATTTTGGCCAAAGACCCATACCAATCACCATAGGCCACCAACAACTTTCTGACCTATCCCCTTTTGATACATGGACAAAACCCAACCTAACACATAACACAACTCACTCTGATCTTGCCCACAAGCCATAGTTATCATTTTTGCTCAAACTTGCAAAAGCTTTCGAAGCACTCAGCACAGCTAGCAAACACACAAACCAACTTCACAAATCAACTCAGCACACTTCCCTGGTCACAAACCACCCATCACCATTGCCTAAAACTCCCTGAACCAGAAATACGATTTCCATCCTACCTTGAACAGAACTCCTGTAATCTTCCAAACCAGCCACCACAAGTTTTTTCTAAGCATCAAGACTTCATCAGGGGCCTAAGAGGAGTGGTTTGCACAAAGAGAGAGGGTCAGAAAGTTGCAAACTGAGAAAGCTCAAAGCTCAGGTATATCAAGAACTTTTTTTCCAGAAATGAGTTTTTAAGTTTCTAAATTGTTCCTCATGCTTTGCTGATCACTCTGATGCTTTTACTTTTTGAAATGGTTGAGAAATAATCATGTTTTGAAACTTTTCTGACCTAAACATGTTTGGCTTCGATTTGCATGATTAATGAATGAAAAATGATTTTTGTTTAGGGGTTTTGATTTAGTTTCGAATGGGGATGATTTCTGGGTTATTAGTTTTCATTTTCATGGAGTTTTGAGGATTTTAGCAACTTTCAGGTGAGGGTCTTGCCGGAGAAGACGACCGGAAGTCTTCTCCGGCCACCTGAAAGTGATTAGGGTTTAATCTGTGTAATTAATGTAGTTTGAATATGGTGCGTTGATCTGGCTGACTTAGTCAACTCCCGCGCGTGTTCAAGGGTCCAGATCATTTGATTATCCCTAATCTCATTTTATTTAATTTAATTAGTTCAAATTAGGTTAATTAGGTGAGTTTGAATATCAACCTTTGGATGTGGGGCCAGTCAACGCGCGCGTTTCCCAGTTTAAACCTCAGCCATTGATCATGCTTACTTCTCATTTTATTTCATTTTATTTTCTTTTTATTTCATTTGTTTTCTATAATTTATTTAAAATAGCAAAAATCATTTAAAAATTCTGAAAATTTTTGTACAAACTTTTATTAATTTTCAGAAACCAAAAACATTTTTACTTTTATTTTTTGCATTAAAAAATATTTTTAAATCATTTAAAAGTTTATTTTTAATTGATTAATGAGAATTAATTAATTAAAAATACTTTTAGGTATTTAAAAATCACCAAAAAATTCATGAAACCTTTAAAATCATTTAGAAACATTGTCCAACCCTCAAACCAAATTTCTTTTTTTGATCTTAATGCATTTTGATAATTTTTCATGGAATTAATTCTATTTCAAAGCATTATTTTGATCCAATGTTCAAAAATTCATTTCTGCCTAGTCTTTAAGAGTTGGACTTTGATTCTTTTTGCATTGCATCTTGCATATCATGAAGTTTATAGGATTAATTTGGCATGAGTTGATCTTGCATTTCCTATTTGTTTGACATTTTTCTTGACAAGGTACCTTAAAACCCTAGCAATCTTGAGAAATTCATAACCCTCATTAGGTTAAGAGTTAGAACCCCTCCTTTGGGCAGTGAGTTTGTATAGGTTTAGGGTTCCCTTGAATGCATTTTCAATTTTTTATCTTGATGTTTGCTTCTGG
Organism: Lathyrus aphaca; assembly: GCA_963966055.1. NCBI lineage: Eukaryota > Viridiplantae > Streptophyta > Magnoliopsida > Fabales > Fabaceae > Lathyrus > Lathyrus aphaca. Next base: position 374,260,206 of record OZ014524.1, on the reverse strand, counting down.
TTTTGATTTTTGTGTTGTGCATTGATCATGAACCCTAATTTGGGCTTCCTTTTGCATTCATCTTGCATTTGGTTACATACCATGACTTGCCATAGCATTTTGTGCATCCATTTGATTCATTGGACATCTTAAGACATATTAGAAGCATGTTTGATCATTGCATATTTCATTTTCCATGTTGTATGTCATTTGCATTCCATAATTTTTCATGTATGTTCATGGTTCTAAGCATGCTTCTCTTGCATTCATATGTTTGTATGATCATTCTCATGCCTTGTTTTATGTTTGCATCATCTCATAACATCATTATCATCACACACATGCTTCTGATTTTGGTTTGCATCATTCCATTTCATTTCATTTTGCATTGCATTGCATTTCTTTCACTAACTTTTCAGGTGGTAAGTTGTTTGAGAAGTGAATTTGCCTTCACTTCTCACAAGTTCTTTTCATTTCCTCTTGTGCATCATTGCTGCATTTTGTTTTGTGTTTGAGATTGAGCTTGCTCATTCTTCTTCTTCTTACTTTCTTTCCTCAAGTGACTTGTCTTCTTAAATGAAGCAAGTTACTTTGCTTCCTTTGCTCCTTTCATCTTCTTCCTGGTGGTTCCTCTGAAGATTTCTCTTGTTAACCTCACAAACCTTAGGAACAACCAAGCATGACAATAATTAGGTTTTTGATTAGTCCCCCCTTTAGATTTTGCCTTTGTGTCTCATTGAGTCCTCTCTTCTCACCTCACAATCAGGGACTAAACCCTAAAGGCTTTAAGGCTTTGTGATTAAGTTTATGCCTGCATCCTTCTATTAGGATGGAGTGTATAACTTTAATCCTAAGTGTTAAACCCTTAATGTGTTTAACTCCTATAATCAAATCCACTTAATAATCATCAAGACATCAAGCTTGTAACTTGGGCCTTGCATTAGGGTTCTATTTCTTCCTTAATTGGTTAAGAAGGACTAACCCTAGTGTTAATGGACAAGTCCCCCTCAAGTTGTCGTACAAATCATAAAACTCACTTCATCATCTTATCATTAACTAAAATCCACTTAATAAAGGTTTTGTTTTGTCATGAGTTTAATCCCTAATCATGGATTAAGTTGAGGAGCTTTCCTCAACTTAAACATTCTCATCTATTATCCTTCTATTAGGATGGTGTAATGAGCCTGTTTAATCCCTGATTATGGCTTAATCTCATTACTCAACACTAAACAAAAACAACAAAAACATCTAAATAATCACAAGTAGGTTAATGATCTTAATCCTACACCAAAGGTGATTAAGTGTGAGAAGCTGACTTCACACTTAAGGTATTCTCATTAACCCTAATCAGAGGGAAGATGTGATGAGTTTACTAACCCATTGGTTTAGGCTTAAGCTCATTAACTTATGACAAACTTTCAAAAACAATAAAAGACTGAAAACACAAAAACAAACAATAATCGTCTCCTCCGGGATTCTCTTCTCATCTCATTCACTCACAAACGAGAACTCGCTTCTTCCGTCTAATGCAAGACAGTTTGCAACTGAGCCAGACAGGTCATACACTTGAGCATAGACAAGTAAGCAGTTCATCAGTCAATTCATCTTTCAGTCTCTTTGGGTCGAACTACGGTGTTCTGACTTCCTCATTGCACGAGAGGATACGTAGGCATAACTTAACAGTTATCGAACAAAAGTCTCTGTATATCCCCCCTCTTTCTAGCCTTATTCTTTTAGCCTCATTATCATGAGCATTTCACTCTTGTCCTTGCACTGACACTGTACATATTACACTTTACACTCCTTTTACACTGACACTTGCATTCTTTCCAGCCTTGATACACAGATTGCACTAACACTACCCCTTTAAAACACAAATCTTTTAAGCGTGGATCCCGTCGAGTACGACGGACAATCTGGGTGCTAATACCTTCCCAGGTTGTAACCAACCCCCTTTCTCAGTCTCTCTGGTTCGCAACCGTCTTATCCATCTTTTTCTAGGTCTATGCAGCATTGCCTTTCCTCCGGGATAAAAATGCCTAGCTGGCGACTCTTTCTTTTCCTGTGAGTTCACTCCTGTGTGTTCTCACATCCTCCTTTCACCGATCGTTCGCGTCTGTACCTCATTTGAGCCCAGCCTCATCTTTTGGGAGCGACAACTACCTTATAAAAAAGTTTACCGACTGTGAATCTCTTTACTCACTGCTCGAGAAATCTTGCTGCGCTTTGGTATGGGCTGCTCACCGACTAAGACAGTATATGTTGACCCATACCACACTGCTAATCTAAAATATGGATCCTATCAAGTATATTTTCGAGAAACCAGCATTAACTGGAAGGGTTGCAAGGTGGAAAATGATCTTAACAGAGTATGACATACAATATACTTCTCAGAAAGCCATCAAAGGAAGTGTATTGTCAGATTATCTTGCACAACAGCCACTAGAAGATGACTATGAAATTTGATTTCCCTGTTGAGGACATCATGTACCTCAGAGCAAAAGATTGCGAGGAACCACTTCCGGAGGAGGGGCCAGACCCTGAATCCAGATAGAAGTTGATGTTTGATGGGACAGTCAATATCAACGGACGTGGAGTTGGTGTTGTTCTTATCACTCCTAAAGGTGTTCACTTTCCCTTCGCTGCCAGAATTACTTTTGGCTGCACCAACAATGAAGCGGAATACGAGGCGTGCATAATGGGAATAGAGGAGGCTATTAATCTTCGGATTAAGACCCTCGATATATTCGGAGATTCAACCCTCGTTATCAGTTAGATTATCGGCAAGTGGTATACACATCAAGAACACTTAGTTCCTTATAGGGATTATGCCAGAAGACTGTTGATGTTCTTCACAATGGTTAAGCTTCAGTACATACCACAAGATGAGAATCAATTTGCCGATGCATTGGCTACTCTTTCTTCGTCCATCAAAGTCTTGTGTTGGAACTACGTGCCCAAGATTGACATTTACAGGCTTGACGCACCAGCTTATGCTTTCTCTGTAGACGTAGTGTCTGACGAGAAACCTTGGTACTTCGATATCAAACTCTTCCTGGAAAAATAAGAATACCCAGCTGGGGCATCATCCAACGACAAGAAGACCTTAAGACGACTTGCTGCTAGTTTCTTCTTGAATACAGATGGGGTTTTGTATAAGAGGAACTTTGACATGGTCTTACTCAGATACGTGGATAGACACGAATCAAGCCTGTTAATGCAAGAAGTCCACGAGGGATCTTTCGGTACTCATGCAGGAGGACATGCAATGGCTAAGAAGTTGTTAAGATTGGGGTACTATTGGATAACAATGGATGCATACTGTTGTTCGTACGCCCGCAAGTGCCACAAGTTCCAGATTTATGCAGACAAGGTGCATGTTCCTCCCAGCCCACTCAACGTGATGTCATCTCCTTGGCCCTTTTCTATGTGGGACATTGACATGATCGAGAAAATAGAGCCTACTGCTTCAAACGATCATCGTTTCATCTTGGTCGCGATCGATTACTTCACTAAGTGGGTTGAAGTAGCGTCTTATGCCAATGTCACTCGTCAAGTTGTAGCCAGATTTCTGAAAAGAGACATCATTTGCAGATACGGAGTGCCCGAGAGAATCATTACTGACAATGGTTCTAATTTGAACAACAAGATGATGGCAGAGTTGTGTCGGGATTTCCATATTCAACATCACAATTCTTCTCCTTACCGACCAAAGATGAATGGTGCGGTAGAGGCTGCTAATAAGAATATTAAGAAGATTGTGCAAAAGATGGTTGTCACTTACAAGGATTGGCATGAGATGTTACCGTTTGCGTTGCATGGGTACCGAACGTCAGTCAGGACGTCAACCGGGGCAACTCCTTTCTCATTGGTATATGGTATGGAGGTAGTCTTGCCTGTCGAGGTAGAAATTTCTTCATTGCGTGTGATGATGGATGTGAAGCTTGATGAGGCTAAGTGGGTACGTGCTCGATACAATCAGCTATGTCTAATTGAGGAAAAGAGATTAGCGGCTATCTGTCATGGTCAGCTTTATCAGAGGAGAATGAAGCGAGAATTCGACCAACGAGTACGTACTCGGGAGTATCAAGTAAGAGAGCTTGTGCTCAAGAGGATCGTTCCTCCAGGTTCAGATCACAGGGGCAAGTGGACCCCAAACTACGAAGGACCATTCATAGTGAAGAAATTTTTCTCAGGTGGAGCACTGATGCTCACCACTATGGATGGAGAAGATTTTCAATCCCTTGTTAACTCGGACGCAGTTAAAAAATACTTCGCATAAAAAGACCCGCTGGACACAAAAACAGAATTAAAGTCCAAGCAATAAAAGGGCATCCCGGCGAGCTAAAACAGAATAAAAAGCTCGGGAAAAAGTTAGGGAAACTAAAAAAAAATGTACACCCGCTGAGTTGAAAAGCCACATTGGACAGCTCAGGCAAAAAAGGGTATCCCGGTGGTTTGAAAATCCGAAAGGGCGATCCACGCAAAACAAGGGAATAAGCGAACAACTACGATCCGGGTAATCTGAACCAAGTCATAGTTTCATATAGCCGGACAATATCAGAAGGATAGGAATTAGTCCCCTCATCCTTTTCAGAAAGCAAAGGTAAGAATGGAAAGTTTTGAAGACATGCTGGTCATAGCAAGAAGGAAACTCATTGGGATGCCGTGCCCATTTCCATTAGGATAGTTTATCTTCTCAATTTTATGGTAGCTACCTCTTTCCAGGTGGTTGCCTCCTGATGTAAAACTCTGCCTATTCAGAGGCGTTTCAATAAATCGATATTCAGTTAAAAAGCTATGTTGTGTTTATTTTTGTTTGCAAAAATGTCCTGAATTTTTGGCAAAAAAAGAACATTGCATTTAAAAACATGGTGTTTAAGTAAAAAAAATGACATTTGCAGGGAAACATTTAAAACCATCTTTTAATGTCGGGTGACTATGGATGAACAGATCATACCATGCAAGTCCCCGGGGCACATGTGTGTTTCCTGCTGTTGCAGGTTTTGCAGGATGTTATTACACTTTCTCAACCAGAATTTTCCCCAGCTGAGTTAGGGCAGGTGGAATCCCCAAGCAGATTATCTTTCCACCGGTGAAGTATGCTCAGCAGGAAGCTGAAAGCCTTGCACTTCCCCCACATAGTTGTAACTGTCAGAACTCTTTTCCTAGCAAAGGTTATTGGACCAAGCATCTCCCCAGCCGTGGTGGAAGATCGTTATTTCCCCCCGCAGAGTTTCATGATTGAGATACAACCATCATTGAAATATCCCCAGTGAGGTTGCCAATTTATTTTTGGTCAGTGTGATGATACAAACAGTTATTCATCCCTAGTCAGAATTAGGCATTGTCAAAGCCTCTTGATCTGGTTCTCTCCTGCAGAGTTGTGATTCTTGTTGCCAATCAGGCATTTGTTTGATGCTCGTATGCACCTCCTAGCACTCGTCTGTGTTTGATAATTGCTTTTGCTCGTATGCATGCCCCGTCACTCGTATATGTTTGTTATCTGTTTGTTGCTCGTCAGTATTTCCCCAACACTCGTCTGTGTTCACAATTTGTTATTGCTCGTTTTCTTTCCCCAGCAGTCGCCCATGGTTGGTAGATACTGTTGCTCGTCTGCACTTCCCAGCACTCGTCTGTGTGTAACTTCCTTTTGGTGCTCGACACTCATCTGTGTTTGAACTTAGGTGATGCTTGTATGCGTTCTCCAACACTCGTCTGTGTTTGTTATCCGTTTGAAGCTCGTTTGCACTGTTTGGATACTCGTCTGTATCATCCCTCACACTCGTCTGTGTTAGCCTATATCCTTATGTGTTGATTTGATAATCATTCTGGTACTCGTCTGTATTGCCGCTCCAAATGCTCGTCTGTGTTGGGTTTCTGGTATTCGTCTGTATCAGTGGCTAATATTCGTCTATATCATCGCCTGAAGCACTCGTCTGTGTTTCTTGGATCATCGTCTGGTATTCGTTTGTATCATTGACTTATGGCACTTGTTTGTGTTCTCTTGATGATCATCCAATACTCGTTTGTGTTGAAGAGGTTTGAAGTCCTGACGGTGGGATTGAAACGTCAAAATGGTTACCGGTCTTGGCGTAACAGGTTTATCCGAAGGAGGTTCGTCTGTCTCAGACACCACTTATCTACGCAAGATTTGTGAAGAGGGTTTGTCCAATCTTAATGTCGCACATGGCGTAACAGGTTTGCCTGAAGAAGATTCGTATGTCTCAGACCATATATCCACGGATAATATATGAAAAGGGTTCGTCTATCCTGATTATGCATGTCTATCCCACAGACTTAAGTGCATCACCGGTCCTGGCGTAACAGGTTTATCCGAAGGAGATTCGTCTGTCTCAGGTCATATATTTTGTGAAATGTATGGAGAGGGCTCGTATGTCCAGTTCCTGGCGTAACAGGTGTACTTGATGAGGGCTCGTATGTACCGCTCCTGGCGTAATAGGTTTGTTCGAAGAAGGCTCGTCTGTCTAAGTTTCCTTACTTGGCGTAACAGTTCAATATGGAAGGAGCTCGTCTATTTTTTCTTCATTTCAGTCACCAAAGCGTCATTTGGTTGGGTTTATTTCCCATTGCTTGCATTCTCCAGCAGAGTGAAAATTTCAGGTTTTCTTGGAATTCAATCACAGTTCATCTTGAACGGTCGATAGCCCGTGCTACCATCCTTTTCAGATTAACAGTTGTTTGAATAGGGGCAGCTGTAACACCCCAAGTTTGCCCTCTTCTTTTTAAGCATCATCATTGTAAACACCCCAAATTTTCCCTCACTCATTTCACCATGGCTTATGATTCTTTTCATATTTGCATAAGTTCAATCATATCATCTCATATTGCATTTTTGCTTGACTACATTGGTTCTAGATCATCTGCATCTAGGGTTTGTGATCTGAGCCATCCCTGAGATATCCAAGCCACTCCAAAGGTCTTCAATCATCTCAAAAGGGTCCATGTATGTTCAAGCATCATATTATATCCTCCCAAGATCAAAAAAGTCAGAAAATCACAAGAACTGAGAAAGGTCTTCAATCATCCCTGAGATATCCGAGCCACCCCAAACTTAACTGCACAGATGACCTAGAATAAGGGTTTTGGTTTCAGAGGCCATAACTCCAAATTTTTTGGTCATTATTGTTTCTATTGGTCTCTATATGATATAAGGATCATGCATACCAATTTTCATGAAGAAATTCAATGGGGAAGGCATCTAATCAATATATGACTTCTTGAATAAGTCAGTGCAAAATCAGGGCATCTGAGGCCCCCAATCATCCAACCAAAGGGTCTTCTCCATCATTTTGGATGTGTATGATCTTTATTTGATCTTAGAAGAAGTTAGAAGTTCACAAAATTAAGTAATTTCAAGTCATTTGCAAAGTTTCCATTTTGGGAAAGTGACTTGTAATGCAAACTTGCCATTTTGGGAAAGTTTTTCAACCTCCTCTTTTTGATTAAAAAATGCTTCAAATGAAAAATTATTGGTCATGAAATTTGTAGATTGGATCATTCCCTTTTCAAAAACTACAAGAACTTGATCTAATTCATCATAGAACTCAAGTTATGGCCTTGCAAAGTTGGGAAAAATCATAAAATTTCACTTATACACCAAAGAGGGAAGTTTGCAAAAACTCTTGCCAAAGCAAAATGTGACCTCTAATTGACTTCTAAGCATTACAAAAACATCACACATGACCTAAAATTCATAATTGCACAAAGAAATCCCAAGTTTCATGCCTTGAACTTCAAGTAATTCAAAAGGGGCCAAACTTCCCCAAAATTGCAAAATGGATCAAATCTCTTCAGCCACTTGTGCTAGCTACAAACTATGACTTCCATGGACCTCCTTGAACCAAGATGACTCGAGCCATGCCTTGAAACAGCCACTGAACCAGCCCATACCTCAAGTACACAAGTTGGTGGCATTTTTGCAACTTGCCCATACCAATCAACCAAGGCCAGCACCCACCCTCTGACCTATCCAAACATGATATGTGTACCAAAAGCAACCCAACACATAACATAACACAATCTGAAACCTCCAAGAACACATCATACACAAAAATCCCCAAATTTGCAAAAGCCATCGAATCTCTTAACTCAGCCATCAAACCTCAAAACAAATTCCATAGAACAACTCCATAATCATCACTGATCATTTCCCACCCTTCATTTTGCCCTAAAACACTCAGAATCAAAAACACGATTTTCACATTTCATGAACTGAACTTCTGCCAACTCCATTTTGAGGCCATTTAAACTCCAACCAAGCATCACAAGCTCTTGAGGGGAGTCATTGGAGTGGATTTGAGGCAAAGAACTGACCAGAAAGCTCTTGTTTCAAAAGCTCAACTTCAGGTAGCCATGGAATTTATTTTTCCAGAACTCTCATTTTATGTTATAGAATGATTCTATGTGTTCCCCTGATTGCCATGATATGTTTAGTTTTGAAAATAGTTGAGAAATAAGCATTTCATGAGCTTCTGAAATTTCTGAGTTGTTTTCCGTTTTGCTTTGATTCGTGCATTTGATGATGAATAAATGAATTTTGATGGTTGATTCTTGTTGGGGTTGAGGAGAGGATCATTTCTGGAGAGTTTTAGGGCTTGGGGTTGCGTATTGAGTAAGATAGCTTGAGAGGCTAACTGGAGAAGATGACCGGAACACTGTTCCGGTCACTTGAAAGTGTTTAGGGTTCAGATTAGGGCTTAATGACATAATTAGTGAGTTTGAATGTGAGCCGTCCATTAGCACGCGCTGGTCAATTCCCGCGTCTCAACTTTAAACCAGGGCCTTTGGATCTGTTGACTTTGCATTTAAATTAGTTTTATTTTCATTTTAATTTCATTTCTTTGCTCATTTTATTAAAAATAGCAAAACACTTCTAAAAAATTTCATTTTTTGCATCATGACTTAAAATATTTTTCTCATTCTGAAAATAATTTTTATTTTATTTTTTGCATAAATTACGTATTTTTAAAATATTTTAATGTTTATTTTAATTAATTAATGAGAATTAATTAATTAAAATACCATTTAAGTTTCTAAAAATCACCAAAAAAATCACATTGCATTTTGATACATTTAGAAACATTATCAAACCCTTCACACAAATTTATTTTTGGTTCTTGACATATTTTGACATTTTTCTTTGGATTTAGGGTTCTTAAAAGTCAATATGTTTTACCCTAACTTAGAAAAATCCTTTCTGCATAACCATGAAGAGTTTGATGATGGTTCTTTCTGCATTACATTCTTAATGTCATGTAGTTTCTAGGATAAAATTGGTTTGAATTTATCTTTCATTTTCATTTTGTTTGGCATTTTTCATTGTGAGGTATCCTAAAACCCTAGCCAACTTGAGAAAATCATAACTTCTTTAGGGTTAAGAGTTAGATCTCCCCCTTTGGGAAGTGAGCTTGTATAGGTTTAGGGTACCTTTGATACCATTTTCAATTTTTTATCTTGTCATTTGCTTCTGATTTTGAATTTTGCTTTGTGTCTTATGCATAAACCCTAATTTGTATCTTCATTTTCATTCATTCCTCATATGCTTGCATACATGAGCTTGCCATGGCATTTTATGCATTCACATGGCTTCTAAGACATCTTAGGACACATTAGAATCATGTTTGATCATTGCATCATCCATTTGCCATGTTTTGCTTTCATTTCATGTGTATTTATGAGCTTTCATGCTTCTTACTTGCCTCATTTGCATTCTCATCTCTTGTATGATCATCCACATCTCATGTTCACCATTTGTATCATCTTTTAGCATCATTCACATCTTAATTTTCTCCTGACTTTGGTGTTCACCTTGGCATCTTATCTCATTCTCATTTCATTTCATTCCTTGTTGCTAACTTTTTCAGGTGGTAAGTGTTTGAGAAGTGAATTTGCCTTCACTTCTCATAACCTCTTCTCATCTCTCTTATGCATCATTGCTGCATTTTACTTTTGTAGTAGAGTGAGCTTGCTCATTCATGCTCCCTCCCCTCTTTCTTTCTTCAAGAAACTTATCTTCTTAAGTGAATTAAGTTGTCTTGCTTCTTCTGTTTCATCCTCCCTTCATCTGCTTCTTCTTTGGTGGTTTTTCTCTTGAAGATCTTTTGCAAGCTTCATAAACCCTAGTAACACCCAAGCATGATAACAATTAGGGTTTGATTATTCCCCCATTAGTTTTACCTTTGTGTCATCTTTTGTGTCTTCTCTCCTCATCTCATAATCAAGGACTAAACCCTCAAGGTTTTAAGGCTTTGTGATTAAGCTTATGCTTGCATCCTTCTATTAGGATGGAATGTATAACATTAATCCTAAGTGTTAAACCCTTAATGTGTTTAAATCCTTTAATTAATCCACCTAATAATCACTAAGACATCAAGCTTGTAACTTGGGCCTTGCATTAGGGTTCTAATTCTTCCTTAATTGATTAAGAAGGACTAACCCTAGTATTAATGGACAAGTCCCCCTCAAGTTGTCTTACAAACCATAAAACCACTTCTTAACATTACCAATTAACTAAAATCCACTCTAATAAAGGCTTTGTTTTGTCATGAGGTTAATCCCTAATCATGGATTAAGTTGAGGAGCCTTCCTCAGCTTAAATGTTCTCATCTATTATCCTTCTATTAGGATGGTGTAATGAGTCCATTAAATCCTTGATTATGGATTAAACTCATTACTTAACACTAAACAAAAACAACAAAAACATCTAAATAATTATAAGTAGGTTAATGATCTTAATCCTACATTATGGTGATTAAGTGTGAGGTGTTTACTTCATACTTAAGGTATTCTCATTACCCCTAATCAGAGGGAGGATGTGATGAGTTTACTAACCCTTGGTTTAGGCTTAAGCTCATTTTCTTATGACAAACTCAAAAGCAATAAAAGACTGAAAACACAAAAACAAACAATAATCGTCTCCTCCGGGATTCTTTTCTCATCACCCTCATTCATAAACGAGAACTTGTTTCTTCCGTCTAATGCAAGACTGTTTGCACCTGAGCCAGACAGGTCATACACTTGAGCATAGACAAGTAAGCAGTTCACAAGTCAATTTATCATTCAGTCTCTTTGAGTCGAACTACGGTGTTCTGACTTCCTCATTGCACGAGAGGATACGTAGGCATAACTTAACAGTTATCAAACAAAAGTCTCTGTATATTCCCCCTCCTCTAGCATTATTCTTTAAGCCTCATAGTCTTGAGATTTGCATTCTTTCTTTGCACTGACACTCTCTTATTTCACTTCACATTTCTTCTGCACTGACACTTGCATTCCTTTCCAGCTTTTGCACACAAAATAACACTGACACTACCCCTTTAAACACAAACTTTCAAGCGTGGATCCCGTCGAGTACGACGGACAATCTGGGTGCTAGTACCTTCCCAGGTTGTAGCCAACCCCCTTTCTCAGATTCTCTAGTTCGCAACCGTCTTTTCCATATTTTCTTAGGTTTATGCAGCATTACCTTTCCTTCGGGATAAAAATGCCTAGCCGGCGACTCTTTTTAGTTCATCTTCATGTTCTGTCCCCTTTCGCCGACCGTTCGCGTCTGTAACCCTCTTGGTCAGGGTGTCATTTGGTGGGAGCGAAAATCATCATATCATAATCATCATAAGCATATCATATCTTTGGCATATTTGCATGGATAAGTAAAGCATAACATTTTCATGTTCTAGCATTAGGCATATGATCAACTGTGGGTGGATTTGAGGCATTACAAGCTATAGCAAGAGGCCCAGTGGACTTTTCCAAGTCCCATGAAGAGTCTACATGACATTCACAAGTTCAAGATCCTTTACAAAAGCCCAGGAGGTTGGGAGATCAACAGGGAATCCAAGTTAGGGCAAGCTCCTACACAATGGTACCCAAATTAGGGTTTCACTTTGAAGCATGAATTCTTTGTGACTTTGGCCATTTCATTTGGGCAAAGTATCTCATATGATAAGAGGATCCTAGGGATGATATTTGGTGAGAAAATTCCTTGTGGAAGGCAGTTATTTCATCAGTTGCTTGCATAAGAAGAAATTGGTCAACTGTGCATTTTAAAAGTCAACTGTGAGAATTCAAGGGGTCCAACCCCATTTTTCAAGTCAAGGGATGTCCTTAATACCTTATAAGAGATTTTACAAAGTCAAGTATCAAGAATCAAAGGGTTTTGAAGAAGTTTCCATTTTTGGCATATGGTTTGTTTTGAAACTTTCCATTTTTGGCAACTTTTGCCCTAATTTTCAAAGGCTTCTTTCATGGTGAAAATGATCTCATTTGAATTTCCAACAAACATGAAAGTTGAAGGGTAGGTTCTCCCATTTTTAGAAAGTACAAGTACATTTTCATAGCCCTCATGGATCAAAAGATATGGCCTTCGAAAGTTCACTTGTTTTTTAGGGTTTACCTTAATATTCAAGTTTCCACCAAGAGCAAAAACTCATATAGCTCAATTCCAAGCTGTTTTATGTGCAAAGTAAGGTCACTATACCATTATTCATGACATGAGACACATTTTTCTCCAAAGAATTCACCAAATTCGTGCATGGAATGAGAGATATTTCACAAAGTGTATTTTTGCAAAATCACAAGCAAAGCATGTTACACTCACATCCAAGGGTCAAGATTGATCCAAAGGCAATGAGGGGATGAAATGAAGTCAGAATGTACACATGAGGGAAGCATTGCACGCGTGTATGAAGCAATCACACATTTCATGTATTTTTGCATTTTCACCTCAATCACACTTCTCATGCCACCTTTACTTCAGAAACCCTAATCAGGTGAAAGGATCAATGATATAAAAGCCAAACATGCACTGAATTCATGCACACACAATCTCATTTCTTAGATTCAAAATCTCTTGCACACTTGCATTTTCTTTCGAAACTCTCTCCTCAAGCTCTCATCTCCTCATTTCTTCACATAATCTTCATCCTTGAGCTCTAAGGATTACATTGCACTCACTTAGTCAAGCTAAGAGTGAAGAATCATTGAGGTGCCATTCAAGAGCAAGAGCATTCGGATTCCAAGATCCAGATTCTCTCAAGCTCCATCTTGCATTTATTTTTCAAGAGGAGGTCAAAGTACGTGGATCTGCAGCTGAAGGAGCATTTTCTTGGAGTTTTAGAGGATCTTCAACCTCAGGTATGCTCTGAAATTCGTGGATATGAAATTGAAATTAAATGTATACATTGTGATCTGCTTGTTTCACTGATGATTCTGGTGTGATTTGTTTTGCATTTGCTTGAATATTGAGTTTGTTATGTTGATCTGAAGTTTGATGTACAAAACTGTTTCTCTTCGATTTGATCTATCCTTTGATCTTTTGTGAAAATCATTGCCATATTCGTGATCAGCATGTTTTAATTAGTTGATATGGAGATTGTGTTGCATTTTAGTGATGATTTGTTCATGTTTATGAATTTTCCGGTGCCGGAGCTAGGGCTCCGGTCACCGGATTCTGGAATGGTGAAACGAAGAAGATGATGTGTGAACCCTAGGATCTTTGATCTGGACGGCTAGTTTCTTGACAACGCATTAAAATCGTACCCTTTCCCTCACGTGCTTTCATTTTATGTTTTAAATATGAATTGACTTTGTGTTGCGCACCTCACAGTACTTATCATGCACACACGCAATGAGCTTTTGGATATTTGACCTAGTTTTAAGTTTGACTTGATCTGAAGCATTCCTTTGATCCAATGGCCTATTGTTTTCCCAGGATTTTGAGAATTTCTACCCTAAGTATTGTGTCCTGCGCTGAGTTTCACTAGGCCTAAGTTGCTATTCGTACCCCCTGTTTTGTGAGCCCAAACAAATTGAACTGAAGTAGTTGTTATTCTCACCCCTGGCTTGGTTTCTCATTTTTTTTATTTCATGTTTATTTCAGTTTGATTCTTAATTATTTAAAATAAAAATAAGTTCATAAAAATACCAAAAAAATTCATTAGTAATATTTTGAGTTTTCTTTAATTTTTGACATTTTTATTTTCCATTTATTTTCATTTTCCACGATGGAATTAATTGTTGCTTTTATTAATTGTTTTTTATTCACTTTTAAAGCATGCTGTCTTGTAGAATTTATATTTTGACCATTAATTTGAATTTTGAATTGATTCTTTTTGCTCTGGACCCACATTGAAATTTAGTTTGTTGATGATTTTTCTTCTGATTTTTAGAAGCTTGCTTGGTTATTTTTTATCCTTAGCTTGTGCATGAAATTTTATAACCCTAATCCATGTTTAAACTCATATTTGACCTACTTAGCTTCTGATTTTGATCCTATTCTTTTGGCATGTTAATATTGTATGTTTGAAGAGTCTTTGTGAAAATTTGTGGAATTTTTGGATGAATGCTTGATTTGATTTGAATTTTGTTCTTTGCTTATCTTCTTTTGCATCCTTTTTGGTCATATGTTTAATCCTTAGGTTGGGAGGGCACTTGTGCCAACTCCCTTAGGTTGTTTAGAGCCTATTTAGGATGTGGATACCTCTCTGGTCTTGATTTGATGTTTGTACTTTGAGAATTTTGTGGTTGCTTGCCTTTGAAGTTCATTCACTTATGTACATGTTCACCTCACTTCTTATGCTTCTTTGCTTCTCATGATGATAATGTTTAAGTTTGTATGCTTCTACTCTTCATCTATTGTGTTGCTTAGTCACATTCTTGACAGTTTAGGGTTCTGGTCTTGAAGTTTGTGATGTTTGTTTGCTTGGTTTGCTTTGTGTTATCTCATTTTTGTTTTGCTTTGTCATGATAAGCCATAATGCTTCATGTTGAACTGTGTAGTCCATTTCTCATTATTGTGTTGTGTGTTTGAATTTGACACTTGTAATTGAGATTCCAATTCTGGTTGTGTTGCTTTGGTTTGATTTTATGCCCATTTGGTGTTTCTTTTGTTCTCATTTGCTTTTGTCATGATGCTTGCTTATGTTACTAACCATTTCAGGGGCTCTGGTAAGTGAGAGGTGTGGATGTGATTCCCACATCTCCAGTTCTCATCTCTTCTCTTTTCATGATATTCTCTTATTTGTGTTTGTTGGGGCTTATCCCATCCTTTCTTCTTCTCTTCTCCATTCTTCTCTTTCTCTTCTTATCTCTTCCTTCTTTAGGGTAGTAAACCTCATTAACCTAGTATTTCCTTTGCATGATAACATTAGGATTTGTTAGTCCCCATTAGACTTTTACCTTTAAGATCCTCTTGGTTCTCTTCTCTTCTCACCTCAAAACAAAGACCTAAAAGACACTTAATAAGGTTTGAAGTGGTCTCCTGTGCAATAGCCTTATTCCATGAAACACTTGTAGTTTTCCCATCTTGGGATAATACAAATTTGTTCATCATGATGCACAAGTCTGATCATGAGACCATATTCATCAAGAAAATCATAAAACACACTTCTTCATCAAAAATACAAAAACACTTAATAAATTCAATGAGTTAGTGAGCTTAGGCCCTAATCTCTGGAACCAAGTTTTGGGGATCTTCTCCTTACTTGAGTTTGCTTGTTCTATTATTCCATCTTGGAATGTAGTATCAAGTACACATTCCATGGAAAAGAGCTTGAGTTCACTTCCTTGTGACACTCATAAAAAGCTTCTAAAAAACACAAACAAACAATAATCATCTTTCCTTCGGGAATTCCTTTCTCACCTCCTTCGCTCCGTCCGTGAACTTGCTCCTACTTGTCATTTTGCAATACGGTAACACACTCGTCGTCCGAGCCTGCAACACCTGAGCATTGACATAGGCAGTTCAAGCCTTAAGACACAAGCAATCTTTTTCACCCCTAGTTATGGGAACTACGGCGACTCTGATCCTCATTTTCCAGATGAGGTACGTAGGCAGCGGGGTAGGGCCCGTTCGAGCACAATCTTTATTTTTCCTACATTTTTCCCCTTTCTTTTCTTTCTTATCCAGTTTCAGTTTCAGTTTTGCAGCAGTTTTCATTTCTTCACCCTTTGAAACAGATTTCTTTGCAAGCATGGATCTCGTCGGGTACGGTAGACGATCTGGGTGCTAATACCTTCCCAGGTCGTAACCGACTCCCGAACTCAGTCTCTTTGGTTCGCAGGACCCGTGTCCTTCCTCTTCTTTTCATCTGGTTTGTGCATCATTACCATTCCCGTTCCTTCGGGATAAAAATTCCTGGCTGGCAACTCTACCTCTTTCCGCACCACTTTCGCGTTTGTACCAGGATGGAAATCCAGGGAGCGACAACACCCTTTCAGAATCAACGGAAAAATAACTCAAGGATTATTTTTTTAAAAAAAGAAGAAAAAAAAGCCCGTTAAGTCAAAAAAATTGAAAAGAAAATTGACTTTGACTTAGGAAAAAACTAGGGCATCCCGATAGATCAAAAATTCAAAAGAATTTATCCATGCAAAAATAAGGGATTAAAAAAAAGGATTAAAAGCAAAGTAAAAAAAAAGATTGAACAATCTTATAAAAGGAAGTGGGTGATTTCCATCTCAAAGATATCATCAAGGATTTAAATCATTGTCACCATGAATAAATAAAATCTCTTGCAAGATGAACTTAATTTTTGGGTTTATTAGATTTAGGAATGGAGAACATCAAGGAGAATGGGGTGGGTTAAATTTTAAATTTTGAGCCTTGTATCCTTTTTTTTCTTAAACCGTGAACTATGTCACGTTATAACATATAAAAGTCCTAATTGAAGCTAGGGGCACTGTAAAAGCATACTCGGCAAAGTCGTTGTTCATTTTTCCATGTTCATTCACACCAACCTCATGGCTGAATATCATTTATAATACGCCTCATATCTATTTTGGATTCCAAAACTTGCATGAACATGGTGTTTTAAGGGGATAATTTTACTCACAAATCAATACTTAGCATTACAGGAATATCAACAAGGGTTTAATCAAGGGAATATCGATTCAAGATGCTTCTAACTAGGGGGAATTATCAAGGAATCATTCTAATTAAGGGGAAAATTCTCATACGAAGATCCTAATGATCTGGGGCAAAATATTTCAAGATTTGACACACCAATGTCAAAATGCCTCCATGACTCTAAGGGGAAGATCTTCTCAAGAGGCTCATACTGGGGTATACCAACTAAAAGGTGAATTGAAGCCAATCTCTCCAGAAGTCATCTAATCAGGGACAAAGACATGATACTAGGGCAGTCCGTATCAGGGTCATGGCATGGTGGGTTCGAAGGTCATTCTTAAGACACTCTTCTAGACTAGAGGTATACTATTCAAGATTTATATACTGGGGCAGTTCATATCAAAGTCATATCAAAACATGGTAGGATCCAAGTTCCTTTTCAGGGATACCTTTCAAATCTCAATAAATCAAGGGTAATACCCTCCGAAGCATAATTAATATGGGACAAAATACTGCAAGGATTAATCAAAGGAAACCGCTTCAAAACAAGGTTTCATATGGGGAATATCATTTTAAGGGTTAATTAGTTGAGAAAGAATCTCTCCAAGGCTAATACAGTGGTAAGACGTCTTAAGGGCATGGTATAGTCAAGATGCTTCAAAGCGCATATTGAGGTGGATCACTTACAATACCTAATGGACTGGGGCAACCATGGGATACTGCTGGGGCAAGACCTCTCATCATTTTCGAGATACACATGCAAGCTCTATCCGACATCAATAATCGTCAAGTCCAAAATAAGTATCGGGAGATCATGCTAGCTTAATACCTATTATCATTGTTTGACAAATAGCCCTAGTTTGCTCATCATAAGAGTACTGTTGAGACATTTAAATCATTGTCATGCATTAATTGTGTCGCTACGCTATAGTACCTAAACATGCATATATAATATGACATCACATGCATACATGAGAATACATACATAACATGAGATTTGCGACCATTCATAGAGTTCAAATCACCAACTTGTGAAGCTACCCCACACAAGGGATAGTTTCCATCAAGTATCTAAGGGTTTTTATCAAAAGTTTCCATTAGGTGTTCTCATTAAATTTTTATCAGAGGGATTCCACTAAGGTTTCACATAAGGGTTTTATTTTACGGATTCATCTAAGGGTTTTATTTAAAGGATTCATCTAAGGGTTTTATTTGAAGGATTCATCTAAGGTCTTGAGTTAAAGGATTCATTTAAGGGTTTTAAGTAAAGGATTCAATTAAGGATTTGATTTAAAGGATTCGTCTAAGGGGTGGATTTAAAGGATTCATTTAAGGGTTTGATTTAAAGGATTCATCTAAGGGTTGGATTTAAAGGACTAGTCTAAGGGTTGGATTTAAAGGATTTGTCTAAGGGATTGATTTAAAGGATTTGTCCAAGGGTTTGGTTTAAATGTATCATCTGAGGGTTCATTAGGGTTTTTACCAAAAGGTTTCAACAAAGTGGTATTAAGGGGTTCCATCAGGGATTTATCAAAGGGTTCACCGAAATTTTCCTATCAAAGGGTTCCCCTAGAATCTCATCAGGGAGTTTATCAAAAGGGTTTATCAGTATTATCATCAAAGGATTCTATAAAGGAATTTCACCATATTTCATCAATGGGTTTTATCAAAAGGGGTTTCATCAATAGGTTTTATCAAAAGGGGGTTTCACCAATGAAAGTTATCAAAAGGATTTCATCAAAAGGGATTTTTTCGAGGTATTTTACAAATGGGAGTTTATCAATGGGATTTGTCAAATGGGATTTTATTAGGAGTTTTATCAAGGGTTTGTCAAGGGTTTTATCAAGTAATTCGACCAAGGAACATTATCAAGGAAATTCCTCAAGAAGGTCTTATCAAGGGGGTTTCATCAAAGAATGTTATTAATGGGTTTCACCAAGGTTTTATCATCAAGGGTTTTTATCAAAGGGGATTTTATCATGAGTCTCATCAAATGACTCATTAAGGGATTCTACAAAAAAATATCTAGGGGTTTTACCAGATTTTATCCAAATAAGGCGTTCTATATAAGATATTTTCACCTATGGGATTTCATCATAATTGTATCAAAGGGTTCTACCAGGATTCTTATCTAAGGTATTTATCAAGGGGTTTAAATCAGGATTTTTAAAGGGGTTCTACCATATTATTTCTTTCTAGGGTTCTACCAGAATGTTATTAAAGGGTTTCACCAATGTCTTATCATGGGGATTCATTAGGGTTTTATCAAAGGGTTTTATTATAAGGTTTCACCAGGGTCTTACCAAGGGGTTTTCTATCGAGGGATTTCGTCAAAAGGGTTTTTATCCGAACTCTCATCCAAGGGGTTCCGTCAAAGGGTTCTACCAAAATTTTATTAAAGGATTTTTATCGGAGATTCCATCAAGGGATTTTATAGAGGATTTTTATCAAAGGAAGTTTATCAATGGGTTTCAATCAAAAGTGATTTTATAAAGGGATTTATCTAAAGGATTGCATCAAGTTTTGTAAGGGTTTGATTCGGGACTTAT
This sequence comes from Lathyrus aphaca, assembly GCA_963966055.1. Taxonomy (NCBI): domain Eukaryota; kingdom Viridiplantae; phylum Streptophyta; class Magnoliopsida; order Fabales; family Fabaceae; genus Lathyrus; species Lathyrus aphaca. Next base: position 374,240,811 of record OZ014524.1, on the reverse strand, counting down.
CAAAATATGATTTCATCAGGGATTTACCACTGGGGTTTTATCCACGGATTTACCAAATGGGTTTCATTAGGGGTTTTATCAAAGGTTCATCACGAGTTCTCAAAGAATTTTAAGGATATTATAAAAGGGATTTTAATCTAATGGGGTCTATTGGATTTTTTTCCAAAGGGGGTTCTACCAAGTTTTTGTCAATGGGGGTTTACCAAGGGATGTTTATCCAAAAAGGGGTTCTATCGGAATTTTGTCATGGGGGTTCTACTGGATTTATATCAAAGAGATTTTATCAAGGGATTTTTATTCAAAAAGGGTGCGATCGAAATTTTTTCAAGGGGGTTCTACCAGAGTTTTATCCAAGGGATTCTATCAAGGGATTTTTATCCAAAATGAGTTCTATTAGATTTTATCAGGGAGCTTTTACTAGAATTATATCAAGGGATTATCATCTAAGGATGTTATTTAGGGATTACACCGAATTCCACCAATGGAATATGTATAAAAGATTCTATAAGGTATTCAACAAGGGATTTCATCAAGGGTTTTATCAAAGACTCATTCAGGTTTTGTCAAGTTTCGTCAAAGAATTTTAAGATATTTTCATCAACAAGGTTTCTATTGGAATTTTTTCAAGGGATTGCATTGTATTCTATCAACGAAATTTATCAAAGGGATATATCAAAAGAATTTTACTAAGGGGTTTATACTAAGAGATTTCTCATAAAAAAGAGTTTTAATATAATATTACTCAAAAGGGGTTACATCAGAGGTTGTATCAAGGATTCAAAAATAATTCATCAGTTAGGGCTTATATGGGGTTCTACCGGATGTTCATCCAAAGCGGTTATATGAAAGGGATTTATGGGGTTATACAAGAAGAGGTTCTATCTAATATTTGTCAAAGGGGTTATACATAGGGTTCTAATCGGGATTGAAGGGGTTCTATTCAGGGGTTTGTGTCCAAAGTGATTAAGGTATCACTAAAAGTCCTATCTTATTCTAGCAGCATGACCGAGGGATCATAGGAATCATAGGCAATGTTCACACAGAAGGGTTAAATGGGATTGATAAGAGTTTCTATAAGGGATTGATAAGGGGTTTCATCAAGATTGTTTAGTCAAAGGTTGACATCAAGGGGTTCCATCTGGGTTTGCATCAGACAATTCGGTGAATATTGGTCATAAGAGGGTTTATCGGGGTTTATCAAAGCAGTTCAAGATTGGAGTTTCCGTATGGGTTTATATCGGGGTTTTTATCTGACTAAGTTGGGTTAAAAGAATTCCACCGGGATATTGGAGTAATTGGAGTATCAGGATTTGATATGTTCCAGAGACTTGATTTGTTTTCATCAAAATTTGGGATCCTCTTATATCTAATCGTCTCCTCCTCGGAAGGAGAAAGGCTTGTCGAAATCATCCATCCGATTCGAAGCTGATTAAATAGGGGCAGCTGTCGTACCCTAAACTTTGACCCAAAGTTTTTGTCGGTCTAGAAAAAAAATCAAAGAGGGACTCTTTTGACCTTTTAGACTGACTTTTGAAAATTTTCAAGTTTTATTCTTAAATCTAATAATTACAAATGGGGTCCTAAATTATATATGTTTATCATAATTTTATGGTTTTTTTTTTTAACAAAAAGGGGTTATATTAGATTAATTAATAAATATTATTATTAATTATTGAATATATTATTTTTGGGTTTAATAATATTATTACTAATATTATTTAGTTTTATTAAAAGTATTATTTTGGATTTTTAAATATCATTATGGGTAGGTTTTTTATCTTTAAAAAAAATATTATTATTGTTATATTAATATTTTAAATTTAATGATAATAATATTATTACTAAAATTATTATTTGTTTTATTAAAAATTGTTATCACTTATTTTTTTATATTAAATATTTTGGGTTTAATAATAATAATATTATTACTAATATTATTATTAGTTTTTATTAAAAAGTATTATGTTGGTTTTTATTAAATAATAAGTTAGGAGGGTTTTTTTTTGGATTTTGTTATATTTCATTGATATCAAATTTTATCACTATTATTTTATTATTATTAATATTATAATAATTTTATTTTGGGTGAGATTTAAACTTCTAACCTTAATTTTAAGATTATAAATAAGACCTCAGCCTCTCTTATTTTTCCATTCACAATTTACAAAGAAAACCTAAAAATTGTTCTTCTTCACATGGAAGAACAACAACAACTAAAACTCTAAAAAAACTCCTACCGGCATCTATTCTGTGGGGAAAAAAGGAGAGCTCAAAGGGTTGAAGGATAGAATAAGAATCAAGAAAGAAATGGAGTAAAGCAGCAACTTAAGTGGGTCACGACATTTTAGGTTAGTAAATTCGATCTCTAAATCATATGCATAATTGACCTGTGTTTGTCTAATATATGTTACTTTGGGATTTATTGTGTATATTATATATAATTAATTTAATTAAAAAAAATTACTACAATTTTAATCAATATATTATACATGAGATGGACTGCATTTTTCTTATTCACCGTATGATGTTATCAAATTCAAATATATTGATGATGACGATAATACTATTGATTATTCCTGAATATTAAGATCTTATTTTCATTGGTCAATTGGAACTTTTCTTAATTGTTGTTCATTATTAAATAAACAAAAAGATATATTATAATATGGTATCCTATGATGGTTTAGTTTTATAAATTGATCGGTTAAGTGTTGTGAAAAATAATAAAATAATATAAAAACAATGATCTTGTTTCAATATCAAACCACAATAACATAATTTTTTTTTTTACAGAAATAACTACAACCAAGATTCATATCTTAAGGATATTACTATTCAAATAATAAAAAAACAACATATTAGTTTGAATGTCATTACATAGTCGATCAAAATTGGGAACATAAACTAAAACCTTCACTCCGCCGTCAATATGTTGCCGACAAGCCACCACAATTTCAATCGCAAACCAATCATCACCATAACATAGCCAAACCTTCATCAACAACACATGAAAACTTTATTAAACATCAACTTGGGAAATTAAAAATCAAAACCTGTTGTAGGAATCCAAGGAGATACAAATTTAAATTCAGAAATTTATCAAATCACAACCGAGTGGAAATCCATGAGCCAAACCCGGATTCGAATCCATAACCGAAAGGGAGAACACAGAATCAGAAATCAAAACAAATCCAAAACTCAGCAATCAATAAAACATGGAGAAAAATAAAATCATTTGAAGTCGGAAAGAAACCCTTCTCTGCCGCGAAAACATACGATTCCGCGAATCGTCGCAAACGGCCACGAATGTGAAACCCAAATCCTCCGAACCATTCACTCCAACCGCGTGAACCCTCCGCCACCATGAAAACAATAACCGTGCTTATGCCACGTAATTTCACCACCTATTACCGTCGTTAAATCACAACCTCCGTTTCCGCCGCGTCTTGTTGGAGTTCCCTGCGGGTTCTTGTTGATATTAGAATGTTATGGAACAAGCAAGGTTAAGACACAAAGATGTCAATGTATTCTTCATTTGCAGAAAAGTTGAGAAGTATGAGAGGGTGGAAGGATGAGTTCCCTGTAACATGAAGAAGAGAGATGAAGCTTTTTTTTCTTTCTAATCTTTTTTTACGTTTGGGTCTTTTAGGATTTTGGGAAAGGGTTTTTTACTTTCTTACTAGTCGAATACCCATGCGGGAAAGAGAGTCCAATAAATGTCAAGTTGAACCTGATTAATATAACGATAGGGGTTCAACTTAAACCTTCATAGAGAGAAGACAAGTTATGTTTATGCTTGTATAAATTGTCTTAGAAAAATGATACTGATTTTTTTTAAATAGCCAAATAGACATATTAACATAGTAGAAGCAGTACAAGAAGTGCACGGAGTTACAAATACAAGGATTACATCAACTCCGTAGCAGCAAACTACCATCATGCAACATTCAAACTCATATCTAGCAATAAGCTATGACATACTGCAAGTCAAACTTAAAATTTAAATATAAGTGTTAGGTATAACTATAAACAAAAGTGTTTCAATAAGTTAGCAAGAAACAACCACCAATCTTATTAAAAAGAAATAAATGCAAGGTTGGTTGGTGAAATACAGAACATTTAATGCTCTAACCGGTCATACATATTTAACAAATGTTAAGCAAAAACCTCATTTCTTTTACATCATCATAATGCTCTATTTTGCATGACTGAAAAATTTTCTCATTATGTTTTGCTTGGATCACTCAAGAATGGTCTTGCTAGCATCAATTAATATTTCTCTAAAATCATTGGCAACTCACCAAGCACTATGTACCATTCTTTGTCCTCCACATCCATATCTGCCCCGTGCCTTATAAGGAGTGCTACCTGTAAACACATGATAGATATTTATACACTGCATTGATGTATGTTGCTTCAAAATTATGAAACTCCAATAACAAAACTATGGAAAGATATTTGTCATCATAGTATTTTATCAATATACATAGAAATTACAGAATTACTGAGGTAGCAAACTCTAAAACCAATGAACTCGTCCTAACATCAATTAATGACATGTGTAACATAGGCGTCAACGTAATCGACAGAAGCATGATAAGAAGTATGATTTATATATATATATATATATCCTCTAAATTGAATAGTGCATTAATGAGCATACCTCTTTATTATAACAAACAACGACATTCATTAGAGGAGTTTGACCATCTCTATCGACAACATCTACATCTGCTCCTTCAATCAAATATTCACATAACTCAGAATTCCCAGTGCTTGTTGCCCGACTAAGACATAACTATCAAACAATCACTAATCACATAGCTGAACCTTCAGAACAAAGATAATATATCAAAACAAGATATCATATAAGTTCTTACCAGTATGGATTCATTAAGATGACCACCACCTATTATAGAACTGCTTTGAAATTTTTTGGGGTGAACATCTTTTCCAAATTTTTGCTCTCTATCACTCTTCCAAGCGATGCCACTCTTGTTTACTTTCAAATTCGTTCCTTTGATGGAGAAGTTGTATGTGACATTGAATAAACTCCAAGCTATGAGACCACAAGGTACAATTGCACTACCATAGACAAAATCTCCAGGCTTACAAGAACTAACTTCCTTCTCATCCTTAAGAGTCCTCAATTGCATATCACTTCGGCTTTTAACATACCTAAATTATAGAAAATAACTGATTATAAAACTATAAATACTCATGCATAATGGATCAATTATTACAAATATATATAAAGGGTGAAAATAGACTATACCAATCAGTAAAATAAGTTGAAGTTATAAACTACGGTAATTGTATTCAGTATATTTTTCACACTTTAACAAAACCTTATTCAAACATCGAATTCAACAGATTTAATGTTCGTCTATGACAATGTATGAAATCACAACCTCCTAAGATACTTGATACAAAGTGTAACAGAAAGAAAAAGGCATGAATGCTACTACTATGCGTATTGTTCATGTCTGAATACAAGTACATGTAGAGTCGTTGGTCACAACTCACAAAGACAATTAATTCTGCCATAAATGTTATGTGACAGTTAACATCAGAATCCAAACTATAACTAAAATAGATTCAGTTAAGAAAATATAGAAATAAAACATTCAAACATTCAGAGAGCATCAAAATACAATTGAGTTTAGAGGACTCTAAACATTGAACTCAATAGAATTCAGCATAAGATTAAGCTTTAAATATAGAAAACTACAAACTACACAAGTGTAAACACCCCAAATTTTCCCTCACTAAGTTCAAACCATGGTTTGTGATCTTTCATATTTGCATTAGTTTAAACATACCATCTCATATTGCATTTTTGTTTCACTGCATTAGTTCAAGTTCATCTGCATCTAGGGTTTGTGATCTGAGCAATCCAAAGATTCATCTGAGCCACTCCAAAGGCTTCCAATCAATCCAAGAGGGTCCATGTATGTTCTATCATCATTTTATATCCCTCAAAGATCAAGGAAGTCAAGAAATCACAAGAATTGGGAAAGCATGGAAGCAGAGCTAGGGTTTCACTACACAGATGGCCTGAAATTAGGGTTTTGGTTTCAGAGGCCATAACTCCAAATTTTTTGGTCATTCTTGTTTCTAATGATCTCAATATGTTATAAGGATCATGTGTACCAAGTTTTATGAAGAAATTCATTGTGGAAGTCATCTGTTCAATGGGTAACTTCTTGAGCAAGTCAGAGCAAAATCAGGGCATCTGAGGCCCCAACAATGGAACCAAAGTGGATTTTTCATCAAATTGAAGTTATATGATCTTTATTTGATCATTGAAGTGCTTGGAAGTTCACAAAATTGAAGGAAATTGAGCTAAACCAAAAGTTGCCAAAAATGGAAATGGCTTGTAATGTAAACTTTCCATTTTGGGAAAGTATTTCAACCTCCTCTTTCTCAACCAAAAATGCTTCAAATGAAAAATTGTTAGTCATGAAAGTTGTAGATTGGATCATTCCCTTTCCAAAAAGTACAAGAACAAGTCCTAATTCATTGTGGAACTCAAGTTATGATCTTTCAAAGTTGGCAAAAATCACATAATTTTCAAGAATACACCAAAGAGGAGTTTTTGCAAAACCACTTGCCAAGTCATTTTGTGACTTCTAATACACTTCTATGCATCATACCAACATAGTACATTGCCTAAAAATCATAATTGGCCCAAGAACCACCTCATTTCATGCCTTGCCCATCAAGAAATCACAAAAGGGCCAAACTTCATGAAAATTGCAAAATGATACATAACCTTGCTTCCACTTGCTGAATCACCACAAAATGCATTCCATGGCTCTCCTTGATCTCTGCTGAACCAAGACAAGCCAAAAAGCCAGCTGCAAGAGAGCCCATACCTCAAGTACAAGTTTTGTTGACTTTTTGCAAGAGAGCCCATACCAATCACCATAGGCCACAACCACTTCTCTGACCTATCAAAGCTTGTTATGTGGATCAAACACAACTCATAACACACATCAAGCAAGCATGAATGCTCAGAATCATCAAGCTCCCAAAAATCACCCCATTTGCAAAAGCATTCGAAACTCTATGCTCACACACTCAAACTCCAAACTTTTTTCACCAATCACCTCAGCTTCATCAAAGGATCATTTCCCACCCTTCATTGCAATCAAAAACCACCCAAAATCAAAACACGATTTCTGGCCAGTTGAGTTGCAAGCCCTCAAACCAGCCATTATAAACTTCCTCAGAGCATCAAAGCATCATCAGGAGGACCATTGGAGTCGTTTTGAACCAAAGAGGAGGCCAAACAGCTCAGTTTGAGAAAGCTTCACTTTAAGTAACCCCAAGAACAAATTTTCCAGAAAAATGATATTTTAGGTTATAAAAATGTTCTGTATGCTTTGCTGATCATCATGATCTATTTTGTTTTGAAAATGATTGAGTATTAAGCATGTATGAAGCTTCTAAAATTTCTGCGTATTTTTCTATTTGCCTTTGATTCATGATCTTGGATGAAAATAAATGAAATTTGTTGGTTGATTCTTGTTTAGAATGAGTTAGGGATCATTTCTGGAGAGTTTGGTGAGTTTATTTTGCGTTTTGATAGAGATAGCAAGTTTGAGTGGCCGGAGAAGATGACCGGAGCTAGCTCCGGTCACCTAAAAGTTGTTAGAACCCTAATTAGGGTTTAATGGTCAGGTTTGAATGTCAGCCATAGGATCCAGTTTCGCGCGCGTGTGGATGGTCCAGATCATTCCACTTAAGATTAATTATTTATTAATTAGGTTAATTATATAATTAAGTCAGATTCAATCTTGTCCCTTCATCTGCGCGCGCAGTCAAACTAGCTTTAAACCATGGCCTTTGGATCAGTTGACTCCATTTAATTCAGTTTTTTTATTCATTTAAATCTATTTGTTTTGCACAATTTATTTAAAATACCTAAAAATTTCCAAAAATATTTTCCTTCTGCATTTTTAATTCAAATATTTTTCTCCACGCAAAAACATTTTTATTTTTATTTTTTGCATTTAAAAACCATTTTAAAAATATTTAAATGTTTATTTTAATTAATTAATGGAAATTAATTAATTAAAATATCATTTAGGTTTCTGAAAATTCCAAAAAAATCACATTGCATCTTAGGACATATAGAAACATTGTCAAACCGTTCATAGAAATTTCTTTTTGGTTTTGAACACTCTTTGATATTTTTCTTGAATTTAGGGTTCATAAACATCCCATTTTTGAACCCTATCTTCAAGAATTCTTTTCTGCCTAACCATGAAGGGTTTGACATTGATTCTTTTTGCATTGATCTTCATATAGCATTTAGTATCTAGCATATTTTTGTCACAAATTTATCTTTCATTTTTTATTTGATTTTCATTTTCCCCCTTAAGGTACCTTAAAACCCTAGATAACTTAGGAAATTCACAACTTTCTTTAGGTTAAGAGTTAGACCTTCTCCTTTGGGGTGTGATATCATATGGGGTTAGGGTCCCTTTGAGTTCATTTGCAATTTTTTATCTTATGTTTTGCGTCTGTTTTTGACTTTTGCATCTCATACTGCATTAAAACCCTAATTTCTCATGTTCATTTGCATACATCTTGCATATGCATCCATTCATGAACTTGCCATGACATTTCATGCATTCAGATGTCATCTTAGACATCATAGGACACATTAGAATCATGCTTGATCATTTCTTCATCCATTTTCCATGATATGCATTCATTTCATTCCATGAACTTTCATGTGTTTTCATACTTCAAAGCATGCATCCTTTGCATTTCATCACTTGTATGATCATTCATAGCACTTGACATACCTTTGTATCATCTCTTAGAATCATTTACATCATGTTTATGCTTCTGGTTTTGGTTTGCATCTTTGCATTTGCTTCATTTTCATTTCATTTCATTCCTTTATGCTAACATTTTCAGGTGGTAAGTAATTTGAGAAGTGAATTTGCCTTCACTTCTCATCTCTCTTCTCATTCTTCTTATGCATCATTGCTGAATTTTTCTTTGCTTTAGAGTGAGCTTGATCATTCATGTCCATCATTCACTTTCTTTCTTCAAGTAACTTATCTTCTTCAGTGAAGTAAGTTAACTTGTTTCTTCTACTTCTCCTCCTTTCATCTGCTTCTTCCATTGGTGGCTTCTTTGAAGATCTCTAGCAAGCCTTACAAACCATAGGAACACCCAAGCATGACAATAATTAGGGTTTTGATTAGTCCCCCCTTTAGTTTTTACCTTTGTGTCTCTCTCCTCATCTCATCATTAGAGCCTAAACCTTTAAGGTTTTAAGACTTTGTGATTGGGGTTATGCCTGCATCCTTCTCTTAGGATGGAATGTATAACTTTAATCCTAAGTGGTAAACCCTTAATTTGTTTAAACCTCTTAATCAATCCATCTTAATAATCACTAAGACAATAGCTTGTAACTTGGGCCTTGCATTAGGGTTCTAATTCTTCCTTTATTGGTTAAGAAGGACTAACCCTAGTGTTAATGGACAAGTCCCCCTCAAGTTGTCTTACAAACCATAAAATTCACTTCTTAATCTCACCATTAACTAAAATCCACTTTAAATAAAGGTTTGTTTTGTCATGAGATTAATCCCTAATCATGGATTAAGTTGAGGTATCTTCCTCAGCTTAAGTGTTCTCATCTATTATCCTTCTATTAGGATTGTGTAATGGGTTCACTAAATCTTTGATTATGGCTTAAACGCATTACTTAACACTAAACAAATATCAAAAACATCTAAATAATCACAAGTAGGTTAATGATCTTAATCCTGCATCATGGTAATTAAATTTGAGATGTTTATCTCATACTTAAGGTATTCTCATTATCCCTAATCAAAGGGAGGATATGATGAGTTTACTAACCCTTGGTTTAGGCCTAAGCTCATTAACTTATGACAAACACAAAAAAGCAATAAAAGATTGAAAATACAAAACAAACAATAATCGTCTCCTTCGGGATTCTTTTCTCATCATCTTCACTCACAAACGAGAACTTGCTTCTTCCGTCTAATGCAAGACAGTTAGCACTCGAGCCAGACGAGTCATACACTTGAGCATAGACAAGCAAGCAGTTCATCAGTCAATTTATTTTTCAGTCTCTTTGAGTCGAATTACGGTGTTCTGACTTCCTAATTGAACGAGAGGATACGTAGGCATAACTTAACGATTATCGAACAAAAGTCTCTGTGTCTTCCCCCTCTTTCAGCTTTCTTTTAAGCCTCAGTCCTGAGCACTTCACTTCACTTTCTTACACTTACACTTGTACATTCTTTTCCAGCTTTTGCACACAGATAGCACAGACACTACCCCTTTAAACACAAATTTTCAAGTGTGGATCCCGTCGGGTACGACGGACAATCTGGGTGCTAATACCTTCCCAGGTTGTAACCAACCCCCTTTCTCAGTTTCTCTGGTTCGCAACCGTCTTATCCATCTATTTCTAGGTTTATGCAGCATTACCTTTCCTTCGGGATAAAAATGCCTAGCTGGCGACTCTATTCAGTTCATTTTCATTTCTCCTTTCGCCGACCGGTCGCGCTTGTACCCTATCTGACCCGGGTGTCTTTTAGTGTGAGCGACAGCTTGGCGACTCTGCTGGAGACCCTTATATTGCAACCAGGGGTTCTGGTTCTTTTTGTGGGTTCTGCCTAGCGCTTGTTTGATTTGTGTTTACGGGGGTGTTATGTGCTGCTTGTGCTTATTTGTTTATTGCTTTATGTACATCTTTATTTATTGCTTTCCTTTACAGTCTTATGCATTTTCATACTTTCATTATCATGTGCAGGCTCTTGTCTGTTTTGGTGGGTGGGGTTTCATTGAGTGATTAAGGTCCTATACCTGGGACCTGAGTGACACGTAGGCTAGAGTGGCTTCATATTCTTTCCCATTCCATTTCGGTCTGGTGCGGGAATATGAAACACGATTCAGATATGGGGTTCTCCTTGAGAACTCTGTGCTACATATTTCCTGTAGTACTAGGGCTATCTGGGAAGCCTGCTAAGTCTGGATGACCTTTTTATGACCTTCAGCATCTGAGGTGAATTAGAGGAGGATATTTTATGGTTATTGTAAACACTGTACCTCCGGGTTATAAGTGTTTACACTTCTCATAACTGATCCAAGTCTGAGGATCCTTGTTCTAGAACATTACATGTGAGGGGGTTGGGATATTTGCTGGTTTGCAAGAACCCTTGGCCTCATCATACCTTGTTACTAGACTTGTTAAGGTTGTATTATTTGGACAGTTCTTGTGATTACCCTGGATTTGTGACTCTTTATTTGAGTCCCTCACCTGGTTACCGGATTTCTAAGCCTCCATCCGAACTTAGGAACATACATGGAATTTTACCAAGGCAGATAAACAGATCCAGCACTTGGTCACAAACCCCTGCATATCATTTGCATACATCATTTTTTCATCATTTAACATTTGCTTATTTGTTTTACAGGGTATCCACCATTTTATCCTTGGTTTGGTTTTGACCCCTTCTGCTGCTTAGACTTCTTCAGTTATCTTCTTCAGCATCTCCATCAGTTTGTCAGTAATTCGTCTCCAGCTATCTTCATCAGAGGTTCACCTCCAACATCTCATTCAGTGACCTTCATCAGCAGTTGTTCTCAGCTTCTTCATCAGCATCCATCATCAGCATGGACACTTCAAGAAAGAGCAACATCACTTACCACTTCTTTGAGCCCACCCTGACTGGCATCAGGCAGATCCAGTCCCTCATTACACCTGACCATGTCCCACTGTTCAAAGAGCATTATGGAGGCATATTGGACATGGTCATGGATCTAGATGCATCTCAGAGGAGCATGATCCATACTTTCCTGCAGTTTTATGATCCTCCACACAAATACTTCACATTCCATGATTTCCAGATGTGACCTTTGCTAGAAGAGTTTTCTTTGTTGTTAGGAGTTCCTATCAGGAGAGGGATCCCTTTCAACCCTGAGATGGTTGCTCCCAGAAATGAAGACATAGCCAGGACATTGCATTTGGAGCCTGCCCTTATTGATCAGAACATGACAACCAAGGCTGGAGTTCCAGGCCTCCACCTAGACTTCTTGATCTCCCAGGCTACCCTGCATGCTGCAATAGGAGAATGGAAGGTTGTTTGTGCACGTCTATCCCTTAGTATATATGGGGTTATTTTGTTTGCAGATGAGCCAAAGTTTGTGAGCAAGAATGCCATCCACCTGTTCTTGCTGAGGAACCTAGTTCCTACCTTGCTAGGAGTCTTCTATTACTCAGTACACCAGAGGAATGAGAAGCAAAGAGGAAAATTGGTCAGATGCTGCGCTCCTCTTTATTACTCTTGGTTGTTAAGACACTTTCCAAAATCAGATACCTTCCTGAACCCCATCAGCAGAAGAACTGGGCTAAGAGATTTATTGCCTTGACATCAGATGACATTAGATGGTGTACTCAGAGCACCAAAGGCAGGGACATCATTACTAGCTGTGAGCAGTATCCTAATGTGCCTTTGATAGGAGTGAAAGGTTGCATCAACTACAACCCTTTACTGTTTAAGAGACAATTGGAATATGCTTTGGTTCATCCTCCCAGAGGACAAGATTTGGCTGAGACTCTTTACTGTGAAATCCAACCCAACTCTGCTGCTGTCAGACAAGCTGCCTAGGCCTGGGACAACATCCAGACTAAAGGAACAACCATCCTTGGCAAGTGTAACAACATTGCTTTAGCACAATATTCTGATTGGTCCCGTACCAGAGCTCAGATCACCCGGATGCCATTCACTTTAGAAGATATGTCTGGACCTTCTACAATATAACCTGCAGCTACTGTCAGTTTGGAAGAGTTTGAAAAGCTGAAGGAAAGGAACACTCAACTAGCTGAAGCCTTGAAGAAGACTCTCTGTGAGAGAAATGAAAGTCGTCTGGATAATGAGAGATTGGAAAGACTCGGGATTGAGCATCTGACCAAGATTGAGAAGACAGATGACTACATCAGAAAGGCAAGAGCAGGGGAGTTAGTACTGAAGAATGCTTGCAAAGAAGCAAAGACTCAGAAGGCTCGGGCAGAGCATTATCTTGAGGAGAGCCAGGCTAGGTGGATCAGGATCACTGAAGCCCGTGCACAAGAAGATCAAAGGACTCAGGCTAAGATAGAGCAGTTGGAGGCTAGTGAGAAAAAGCATCAGGAGGCTTTGTTGGCAGCTCAGAAGGAAATATCTGAATTGAAACTCCGGGCGGGGTTGAAGAGGTCAAAGGACCAGGACAAGCATAAGAAGTTAACCAATGCCATTGCTACCAGGAACCTCCTCATCAAGACTATCACAGAGCACCCAGTAGGTCCAGTGACTGAGGCCCTCCTGAAGGAAGTCAGAGAGGATGACTTTGGATTGGATGTTTGATCCTTTTGCTTGTACTTTTCTTTTGTTGTACTTTTCTTTTTTTGTTGTATTTTGACCCACCACGGGCATGTATTGTAAACAAACTATGTATTTTCATCCTTTGTAATATATCAGTTTGTATTATTTTTGGTGGGCTTTATCTATCAACATCATCAGCATTTCCTCGAGGTCTGGAAAGGTCAAAACCAAAGAGCCAAACCGGATACCCTTGGAAGACAAATAAGCATATTGCATTGCATACTAACATTTTTCTTTGTTTTGTAGGTTTTTGTTTTATTGCTGTTTCTCACTTTGTTGTGGTTTTAGGAAACATTGCTCGCTGTCGTACCTCGAAAAATACGATCCTAGAATAAACAACAGAGTCGCCACCTAATTCTATTTATTCTACGAGAGTAAAAGGGAGATATAGATACAACCTAAAGGAAGGATAAGAAATGGTCAACGAAACCAAATTCTAAGTTTGGAAGTCGGTTACGCAAGGGGAAAGTATTAGCACCCCTCACGTCCGTTGTACTCAATGGGAACCTCTTAGCTAACTATGCGATTAAATGTTTGATCTTAAGTCTTTGTCTTCTAAATGATTGTTAATATGATTGTTCTTAAAGAAAAAAAATTAATATTAAGACGGAGAAAGGATTAAAGTTTTATTATTATTGTGCTTTAAACGGAAAAATAATTAAATTTTTTATTAGGGTGCTCGCGAAGGATTGAAATCCCCGTGCCTACGTATTCCCTTTGTGCAATGGGAAAGTCAGAGCTTTGTAGTTCGTGCAACTACGGTTTGTGTTTTTAATTGAACGATTGTTTAAAATGCATTCTACTGTTAAGCATTGGCTTATACTCGCGGTGGAGGCTGAAGCGCTAGCTTGTTTGCGAGATAGAATGATTTAAACAATGTTCGCTTTGAAGAAAAGTGTTTGACTTTTGTTAAGGTGTTTTAAAAGAAAGGGCGAATGAACCACGTCATGTGGGGCTAGCCCAGGAGCGATCCATTCCAGAACGTGCGAAGTGCTAGACTCCGGAGTTCCGTCTTTCGCTGATTAATTATGAAAGTGATTTGAATTGGTTGGTGAGTTTTAAGTTGTTTTGAGATATGAAAGAGTGAATGAAGCGCGTCGCGTGGGGCTAGCCCAGGAGCGATTCATTCTAGAACGTGCAGAATACTAGACTCCGGAGCTCCGTTCTTCCGTATTTGGATTTATAAAATAAGTTGGATAATGTTTTTAGATGTTTTAGAATTACATGATTAATAACGAAGGAGTGAACGAAACAATACGCGTGGGGCTAGCCCAGTTGTGGTTCGTTCTAGAACGTGCAGAGTGCTAGACTCAGGAGCTCTATTCCTTGTTAAATTAGTTAAGGCGCGTAGAAGTCGTGTCGACGGCGATCACATAGTGACCGACTTACATGTGTGCAAATGTAGACGCGATGAATTGTTTAATTGATTATGAAATGGATTTGAATCCTAATTCCTAAAGGTGTTCCTAATAATACTGAATCATAAAATAAAGGAGGAAAAATAAATTGCGTCCAGAAACGGGAGAGGGATACAATAATAATTTTACACGAGAATGCGATGAAATAAAGTGTCTCGTTGTAATTTGCCCAAGAGAAAGCGTGTGTGCAGTGTCTGAATTGATCGGAACCGTCAGAAATTAATATGATAAAAAGTACATGAAATAAATGAAATAAATAAATAACTTAAATAAAAACGAGATAAATTGTGAAATTAGAATAAATAAAATAAAATAAACAAGATGGCCTCATATCGATCGCGATTAGTCGGAAACGACTTATCGCAACTTTGTTATATCATTGGCCCTCACCCAAAAATCAATAAAAGATACCAAAAGAATAGCTAGAAAAAAAAGATTAAATTTCCCTCTTCCTTTTTTTAAAGATTTTTTTTAGTTTATGTGATAAAGATGGAAATGATAATAATTTGATAAGAATCCTTTTTAAAAAAAAAACTAACAAAAGGTTAAAATAACAATAAATAAATAAATAAATAAATATAAACTAAGGGGGATGAGGCGTGAATATGGTACATATAGAAAAATGATCTATGGGTTTAAGAAGTCTAAAACAATAATCAGCCAAAAGAATTAGTCTTAGAAAAAAACACGGCATCCTATTTTTTCTAATTTTTTTTATATAAAAAAACTACTTTTATGACCTAAACATGACATTTATGAGAGTATTTCTAAAAGAAATAAATGAAACAAACCAAAGTGAAACAAAAATCAACATCACACCTTCACGTTAAATCCACAAAATCTCAAAAAGGGCTCGCTCGGATCCTCTCTCTCTCTCAACGGATTTCTGTCTCTATTGTTTCCAGAAAATGATTCACCTCTCAATCAATCTCTCTCTCTCGAGGTTCGCTTAGATCGCATTTTGCCCGGTTCTCATCTCGGTATGGTTTCGCGACTTGCAGGTTTTGAAAGGTTAGTTTCAATTAACTCTCACTCTCTCTCACGGTGTTCTGGATTTGGTGTTGGATCGGTGATATGGTGGGGTTCCACAAGTTGATTTCGCGGCGGTTTCTCGCGGTGAAGGGTGTGGTTTCAGTCGCGGGTTCTCGCGGATTCGGAACGACGCTTCGGCATGGTATGAGCAAGAGCACGAGCAAAATGGGAAAATGTAATCGGCCAAGACTTGAGCTGTTGCTGCCTTCCAGGCTTTCGAGGCATTACTGTAACTCTGAAAGTGAAACCCTGCGGTGGCGTCTGTAACAGTCAACTGAGGCAGCGTACGGCTACAAGCGGCAGTTTTACTGGTGATGGAGGGCGGGGTGACTGATTTTTGTGACTGAGGCAAGTGAGCGGCGGGTCCTCGGATTTCAATTGGTTAGGCTTGCTTTTATTCTTTTGTGATGTTCTGTGTCAACAGGGTGAAAAATTTTTGCTATCACAGGGAGACCTTTTTTTCTGTCCTTTTTTCAATTTCTCACGCTCCCCTTTTTAATCTCCCCTTTTCTTCTTTTCCCATTCTGTTTTGGGTATCCCCCCTTTTACTTTTCCCCTCACAGATTTATGCTTGTCCCCATTGGTTTATGGCTTGGATAATCCTTTTCTTGTGTTGCATTAACTTGGTTCCTGATATCTCTTTTTTGGCTGCAGGTTTGTTAATCACAATCTGGTGTATGTTTTTGGTAGTTGTGTTTCGAATGGTCAATAAAGCATTACTGATGCATCACTTTCAATACCAGCTTTGGGGTCTCTTTTGTGCAGCAGGATGTAGTTTTTTTGAGTGAAATATTTGGACCATTGCTTTGTTGGCTTGTAGTGGACCAATATATATAAAAAAAGTCTCCTTTTTGTTGGATTGAGTAAACAAACACATACACACACACACATATATATATATATATATATATATATATATATATATATATATATATATATATATATATATATATATATATATATATATATATATATAAGCAGACTTAGGTTAAAAATTTAAAATAAAAATGAAAATTAAACTACTTAAACAAATACTTTTCTAAAAAAGCAAATTAAACAAACTATCTTAAAAAATAAAACTTAATTATTCTAAAATATGGATTAGTAAAAAAAAATAACTAATTAAAATTACCTAATCAAAACTTGCTAATTCAAATATAAAATAAAGTAAAACTAAATTGAAATTGAACTAATTAAATCTAAAATGATCTAAGATAAATATTTAAATAAAAAATAAAATAAATAAATAAATAAATTACAAAAAATATGACCAAATATTCTAAATGAAATTCTAAGATTGGTTCAAATTCTAAAATCTATATTAAAGTGATTAAAATACAAACAAACATTCTAAATAAAAGAAACAAATTCTAAAATAAAAGATGATATGAAAAGGTAAAATGTATAATTAACGACATGGGCTAAAATGTAAAATGACCGACCATCGATACTGCAATAAAAAAACCGTCGGATGAATGAAAAAAAATAATTAAAAATAATTCGGTCAAAATTTAGGGTGTGACAGTTGCCCCTATTTAATTTCTTGAACCTGAATGTATAAATAACAAAGTTTTGGACATTCGAGGTGGAAGAGGATTAAATATTAAAATGCCTAAAATTTTGACCGACTTCAGATGGAATGCAAAGATATGCAATGCTATGAATTTATGAGGGACTCCTCCTATGCTGGGGATATGACATGCGAGATGCAATGAAACCTAGCATGTTGTTCATATGATGAATATGCTGAACATGGTATGATGAAGACAAATGCCAACGGTGATCCACAAAAACGCAAACTGAGGGTGAAGACTCACTAGGGATAACAATATGTCGGGGATGACAAAACAGAAATAGGATGTATTCAAAGTGGTAAATCAACAGGTTCAAGTGTAACTGCTGACACTAAGAATAACGAAAGATGAAAAAAAAAAGCAAATTCAAAGCGTTGGTTCAACTAATACAGGTAAAGTCTAGTTGACACTTAGGATGACAAGAGAATATTCAAAGTGAATGCGCAGTGGCACGATGTGACCAACTGACACTAAGAATAATAACAAAGAAGAAGTAACGTCCGTGGATTGTATTGGATAAATATCAGTATACAGGGATGACACTGAAGGTAAATGCACATCACTATATTCAGGAATTGCATTGAATATACAGATAAAACCTTCAGGAATTGCACTGAGGGTAAAGGCAAATCCCTGTATCCAGGAATGGCACTGGATCGCAGATGAAGATTTCAGGAATGACACTGAAGGTAAATTAAAAATCACTATATTCAGGAATGGCACTGAATATACAGATAAAACTTTTAGGAATGACATTGAAGGAACAAAATATCCAGGAATGGCATTGGAGGAAGAGTATATCCAAGAATGGCACTGGAGGAAGAGTATATCCAGGAATGGCACTAGAGGAAGAGTATATCCAAGAATGGCACTAGAGTGAAAGAATATATCCAGGAATGGCATTGGAGGAAGAGTATATCCAGGAATGGCACTGGAGTAAACAAAAATATCCAGGAATGGCACTGGAGGAACACAGAGACCCAGGAATAGCACTGGAGTGACACAGAGACCCAGGAATAACACTGGAGTGAATAAAACAAATCCAGGAATGGCACTGGAGTGAATAAAATATAGACCCAGGAATAGCACTGGAGTGAGTAAAATATCCAGGAATGGCACTAGAGGAATAAAATATAGACCCAGGAATAACATTGGAGATAGTAAAATATCCAGGAATGGCACTGGAGGAATAAAATATAGACCCAGGAATAGCACTGGAGTGAGTAAAATATCAAGGAATGGCACTTGAGGAATAAAATATAGACCCAGGAATAGCACTGGAGTGAGTAAAATATCCAGGAATGGTACTGGAGGAATAAAATATATACCCAAGAATAGCACTGGAGTGAATAAAATATCGAGGAATGGCACTGGAGGAAGAGTATATCCAGGAATAGCACCGGAGTGAATAAAATATCTAGGAATGGCACTGGAGTGAAAGAAATGTAAGTTTTGGTAGGCGCCAAGAAGTTGGACTTTCAAAGTGAGGTAAATATTTGACCACAACAATGACCCACGGTAAATGCAAATGAGGATAAAACACTCTTGATATGCATATTATATGAACTTGTTACGACGCATGATCAAATACATGTAATGCAGATGATGACACAGGGCTCGACTTTTTTGTGGAGATGATAAGATTGGAAGGTTGATTCTTTAACACTATGAGATCATTGTTATTCTTCTCGGGGACTATGGATGCTGATGTTGAACAGACCTTCACCACTAATAAATTGTACCAAGTTGATGATCCTTGGAGAAGGGATGAAAAAAATCTTTAGGGATTCTTCCAATGAATTGCCCCAGATAAGATGACTATTGTAGATGAGCTGATCGTTGCTTCAACTTGACTGACACTGAAAATGATTTCCTTATGATGCGCTTGGAAGCCTGCCTCAGTATAAGTTTTGTAAATTCTTTTGTATGAACCAATTCTGAGATGTACTTTCACCGAACAAAAACCTTGCCCTGATTCTCAACATGGTCTGGAAAGAACTTGCCCCTGATAGGATCACAAAACCAGATCTTAACTGTTTGAAAAATAAATCATTGCTAGAAAATATAGTTTGCAAATGTAGATGTTTAGAATTGGCAGAATTTTTGACCAACAAGAAATGTTGAATTCAGTTCAGAATGTCCTATTAGATGTTGGGACATTATCAAACAAGGTATAAGAACTTAATTCAGGATGTTACACGAGATGTTGGGACATTGTGTAAATGTTTTAAGTTCAGTTTTTCAGGATGTCCCAACAGATGTTGTGACATTTCAAACCTGCTACCATATTTAATTAATGACTAACTGATCTGAGTAATTTAAGGAAAGTTATCTGGAATTAATTATGGACGGACAAAAACAAAATAAGGCGCATCTGTAGGGAGTGTTGTTATGAAACTTCAGCATAATCAGAAGAACTAAATCACCTAGAATCTAGGAAGTAACAAACCCTAATTCAAGGTGGAAGCTGCATGCGTTTTAGGACTGGATTAACCTACAGAAAGCCCAAAATCCATACACCTATTTAAGCAACAGAATATCTCAGAATTGAGTGAGAATTTTATAAGACAAAATAGGGTGTTGTGTGTTTTAATAGCAGGTTGTTTTTATTGTATCACTTTATGAGCTTTTAAGCAAAAGTGTATTTGTGACTTGATTGAGACTGTGAAGTAAGATCAAGCTGTTTTGTTTGAAGTATGACTTCAATTTTATTAAACTTGTAAACAAGATCACTGTGTGATTGAGGGGGAGTGAGTTGGTACTCATATCTAAGTAGTGTCTTAGGTAGAAATTGCATTGGGTAGATATTAAGTGAAAGATTAAACTGGGTGGTTTAAGTCTAGAATTAATATTACTTATAGTGGATTTCCTCCTGGCTTGGTAGCCTCCAGATGTAAGTGTGGTTATACACTGAACTGGGTTAACAAACTACTGTGTTGTTTAATTTTCTTGCACTTTAAGTTTTGGTTAAATCTGTCAAGTTTTGGAACATCTCATAGGACATCTCATACCTGATCACAGAATTTCAATTGGCATCAGAGCAGGCACCCTGCCTGTTTATACTGGGTGAGATCTAGGGAATACAAATTCTGGAAACATGGACAGAGATATAGGATCAGTAAATAGACCACCTATACTGGATGGATCTAATTATGACTACTGGAAACCAAGAATGATTGCATTCTTAAGATCACTTGACAACAGGGCCTGGAGAGCAGTCAACATTGGATGGGAACATCCTGTCCAAGACACCAAAGATGGATCAAAAGTGTTGAAACCTGAAGAAGAATGGAGTAAGGAGGAAGAAGATTCAGCACTAGGCAACTCCAAGGCCTTAAATGCTTTATTCAATGGCATTGATAGGAACATCTTTAGACTTGTGCATCACTGTGAGCTGGCCAAAGATGTTTGGGACACTCTCAAAACAACTCATGAAGGAAGATCAAAGGTAAAGATGTCAAGACTTCAACTTCTCACCACCAAGTTTGAAAACTTGAGAATGAAGGAAGATGAGACAATTCATGAATTCTACATGAACATCTTAGAAATAGCCAATACTTCTGGAGCCTTGGGAGAAAAGATGACTGATGAAAAGCTTGTAAGAAAGATTCTCAGATCTTTGCCAAAAAGATTTGACATGAAAGTCACAGCAATAGAAGAAGCTCAAGACATATGCACAATGAAAGTTGAAGAGCTCATTGGTTCCCTTCAAACATTTGAGATGGGAATGAATGACACAAATGTAAAGAAGAACAAAAGCATAGCCTTGGTGAAAAATACTGATGAAAAAGAAGAAAATGATGAAGCAGAAACTGGTGAAAGCTTATCAGACAACATTGCTATGCTTGGAAGACAATTCAAACAGATTCTCAGAAAGATGGAAGACAAATCCAAACCCAGTGGAAGATACACAAAGTTTTCTGAGAACAAAAGACCTTATGATGCTAATAGAAGGTCAAATTATGATGAAACAACCAGTCAAGAAAAAGGAATTAAATGCCATGGATGTGAAGGGTATGGACACATCAGGAATGAATGTCCTACCTACTTAAAAAGGCAAAAGAAAGGACTCTCTGTAACCTGGTCTGATGAAGACTCAGGAGGTGATTCAGAAGAAGAATCAGCTAAGCATATCACTGCTCTAGCTGGATTATGTGAATCTGAAAGTGAATCCAGTGATGGGGAGCTTACTTTTGAAGAACTTGAGCAAGCATACAAAGAATTATTCAAAAGAAGCACTGAAATATGCAGTGAGATTATAAAGCTAAAGAAGCAGAATGAGGCACTAAAAAGCAAGTGATCAAGAGATCATTGACACCTTGAAAAGTGAAGTAAGTCTTCTCAACTCCAAGTTGGAACACATGTCCAAATCTGTTAGAATGCTGAACAGTAGCTCAAGTACACTGGATGTTATTCTCAACAACAATAAGCATTCAGGGGATAAAAGTGGACTAGGATTTAACAGAGTTCATAAGGATGAAGCTAGCTCAAGCAAAACTACTTCAAAGTCCATACAGTCAAACAAGATGTCCCAACAGATGCTTCAACATCATGAAAAGAACACAAAGTCAAACATAATGTTCCAACAGATGTCTCAACATTCTGAAAAGAACAAAATGAAGAAGAAATATCAAAGATGGAGATGTCATCATTGTGGAAGATTTGGACACATCAAACCTCATTGCTATAAGTTGCATGGATATCCAAATCAGATGTATCAGCAACCTCCTAAGCAGAAGATAGAAGTTACCAAGAAAGTGCTGCATAGACATCAAAGAGATCAGCAACCTCCTAAGCAGAAGACAGAGGTCATCAAGAAGGTATGGAGACCAAAAGCTAGTCTTCATGCTGATCAAAGCTACATACCCAAGAACAAGATCAACAAACAACCTTGGAGCTCTAATGATGAACAATACACAGGGCAGAGGTATCAAAAGAAATCTCAACTCAAATGGTCAAAGAAAGGTGTTGCATATATAACACATACATCACTAAGAGTATCAGCCAAAGAAGACTGGTACAGTGGATGTTCAAGACACATGACTGGATTGAAGAATATGCTAGTAGACTTAAAGTCACATTCATCCAGATATGTAACCTTTGGAGATGGAGCTAAAGGAGAAATCAAGGGAGTTGGGACCTTGGACTGTCAAGATGTACCAAGACTAAATGATGTGCTGCTGGTTAAAGGTTTAACTGCTAACCTGATCAGCATAAGTCAATTATGTGATCAAGGGTACAGTGTAAACTTTACCAAAACTGAAGAAGAAGTGAAACTTTAACTTGCTCTTTAGCTAAAGAAGAAGAAGTGAAACTATGGCACCAAAGACTAGGTCATCTTCATTTCAGAGGCATAAAGAAGATCATATCTATGGATGCTGTAAGAGGTATTCCTAAACTGAAGATTGATGATGGCAAAATATGTGGTGAATGTCAAATAGGCAAGCAAACCAAGATGTCCCATCCAAAGCTCTAACATCTGACAACTTCCAAAGTTTTGGAACTATTGCATATGGATCTTATGGGACCTATGCAGGTTGAGAGCCTTGGTGGTAAGAGGTATGCCTATGTGGTGGTTGATGACTTTTCAAGGTATACATGGATAAATTTCATCAAAGAAAAGTCTGATGTATTTGATGTATTCAAAGACTTATGCCAAAGAATACAAAGGGAAAAAGCCAGCTGTGTGATCAGAATAAGAAGTGATCATGGAAAAGAATTTGAGAACCAAAAATTCTTAAATTTCTGT
The DNA here is from genome assembly GCA_963966055.1 of Lathyrus aphaca. Classification (NCBI taxonomy): domain Eukaryota; kingdom Viridiplantae; phylum Streptophyta; class Magnoliopsida; order Fabales; family Fabaceae; genus Lathyrus; species Lathyrus aphaca. The sequence goes on along the minus strand of OZ014524.1, from coordinate 374,217,620 downwards.
TCTTCAGAAGGAATCAATCATGAATATTCTTCACCAATCACTCCTCAACAGAATGGGATTGTTGAGAGGAAGACTAGAACTATTCAAGAATCAGCAAGAGCTATGATCCATGCTAAAAAGTTACCTTTGTACTTCTGGGCTGAAGCTATGAACACAGCTTGTTACATCCATAACAGAGTTACTCTAAGGAAAGGAACTTTGTCCACAACCTATGAAGTCTGGAAGGGCAGAAAACCCACAGTTAAGTACTTCCATGTGTTTGGAAGTAACTGTTATATTCTGGCAGATAGGGAGCAAAGAAGAAAAATGGATCCTAAAAGTGATGAAGGGATTTTTCTTGGATACTCTATAAACAGCAGAGCATATAGAGTATTTAATTCTAGAACCAAGGTTATCATGGAGTCCATAAATGTGATAATTGATGATGTTCCTACAGATGTCCCATAAGATGTTGGAACATCTGCTGATATCAAGACTGAAGCTGAAGAAAAGAGTGATCATTATGACTTCACTCAAATTGATGCAAGGACAGAACAATCCAGCAAACCTCCCTCCATCAGAATCCAGAAGGATCATCCCAAAGATTTGATAATTGGTGATCCCAATAGAGGTGTAAGCACTAGATCAAGAGAAGTGATTTCAGGGTCCTGTTTTGTTTCTAAAATAGAACCTAAAAACATCAAGGAAGCTCTTACTGATGAATACTGGATTTGTGCTATGCAAGAGGAATTAGGTCAATTCACAAGGAATGAAGTGTGGAACCTTGTTCCTAGACCTGATGACATAAATGTGATTGGAACTAAATAGGTGTATAAGAACAAGTCAAATGAGCAAGGAGTTGTTACAAAGAACAAAGCTAGACTTGTAGCTCAAGGATACACACAAATTGAAGGAGTAGACTTTGATGAAACCTTTGCACCAGTAGCAAGGCTTGAATCAATCAGACTACTTTTGGGAATTGCTTGTATCTTAAAGTTCAAGCTATTTCAAATGGATGTGAAAAGTGCCTTTTTAAATGGTTATCTTAATGAAGAGGTATATGTAGAATAGCCTAAAGGATTTGTTGATCCAAGCTGTCCAAATCATGTATACAAACTAAAGAAGGCTCTTTATGGTCTGAAGCAAGCTCCAAGAGCATGGTATGAAAGGCTGACTACTTTTCTTATCAAGCAAGGGTACAGGAAAGGTGGAATTGACAAAACCTTGTTTGTTAAAGATGAAGAAGGAAATGTCATGATTGCTCAAATATATGTAGATGACATTGTCTTTGGTGGGATGTCAGATAGGATGGTCAAACATTTTGTCAACCAGATGGAATCTGAATTTGAAATGAGCCTAGTAGGAGAATTAACCTACTTTCTTGGACTGCAAATAAAGCAAATGGAGGACTCCATGTTCATTTCCCAAAGCAAGTATGCTAAGAACATAGTCAAGAAATTTGGATTGGACAGTGCTACTCATAAGATAACTCCTGCCCCCACACATTTAAAGCTAACTAAAGATGACAAGGGTGAGAATGTAGATCAAAGCCTATACAGAAGTATGATTGGAAGCTTGTTATATCTGACTGCTAGCAGACCAGACATAGCATTTGTAGTAGGTGTATGTGCAAGATATCAAGCTGAACCAAAAGTTAGTCATCTTAACCAAGTCAAGAGAATTCTGAAATATGTTAATGGTACTTGTGACTATGGCATAATGTACTTTCATGGATGCAAACCAATTCTCACTGGCTTTTGTGATGCTGATTGGGCTGGAAGTGCTGATGACAGAAAAAGCACTTCAGGAGGATGCTTCTTTCTAGGAAACAATTTGATTTCTTGGTTCAGTAAGAAACAAAATTGTGTATCCTTATCTACAGCTGAAGCTGAATATATAGCAGCTGGAAGTAGTTGTTCACAGTTGGTTTGGATGAAGCAAATGCTCACTGAGTACAATGTCCCACAAGATGTCATGACATTGTACTGTGACAACTTAAGTGCAATTAACATATCAAAGAATCCTATCCAACATAGCAGGACCAAGCATATTGATATCAGACATCATTTCATCAGAGATCTTGTAGAAGAGAAAGTGATTTCATTGGAACATGTAGCTACAAATCTGCAGTTGGCTGATATATTTACCAAAGCCTTGGATGCTACTCAATTTGAAAACTTAAGGGGTAAATTGGGAATCTGCTTATGTGAAATTTAGCAGTTATGGAGATGTGCCAACATGTCATATGACATTGTGTGGCATAAGCACCAGATGGCAACACCAGTCTGGTCAAGCACCTTGGGTATTCCTCTCCTAAAAATTCTCAAAGTAACGGCTACTTATAAAATATCAGCTTGTGTTCAGCTATCCATCTTCTCATCATTCTCTCAAAAACGAATTGCATTCTCTAACTGTTTTTCAGAACTCATCAACCCTAAAACTCTTCATCCACCTCCTTCGAAAATGTCTCAAAACCCTAACACTTCTGAAGAAATCCTCAACAAGGAAGATGTGGTGCATGCAACCCCCATTTCTGTGGTACCCATGGATTCAACTCCAATGGACGAAATCCGAGGAAGTGTTCCTCTTGCTAAAAAGCCAAGAACTCCAAAAAGAACAAAAGATCAAGTCTTCAGCAAGACCAAATGCATACCTTCACCATTATACAACACTCTAAAAGCTTCTGAATACGTGGATGATTCCATAAAGGAGTTAGTAACCAAGATCCTATCTGAGCAAAGAGTGGTAAGTGGCATATCTATCCCTCTGAACACCATGCCAGCTCCACAAGAAGATCAACAAACTCAGGCTGCAAAGGACACTCCTGCTCAACAGGATGTCCCAATAGATGTTGAAGCATCTGAAGACCAGCAAAAGGTCTCATCTGATATTGCTGATGATATATCTGAGGACCAGAAAAGGCCTCCACAGATAGTGATGAAGAAGCATATGAGGACCAGCACAAGGCCTCCACTGAAGAGCACATCTCTGTTGATCAACCAGCTGAAGAGGAGACTGCTCAACCTCCTCCTGTTGTGAACCTAGAGCATGATTCTGATACATAAATCATTGCTTCTGTAAAACCTAGCATAGCCAAAAGGCTTAGGACTAGGAAAGAAAAGATGCATGCAGGACATGCAATTCCTGAGAAGAAACAAGCTACACCAAAGAAGGACAAAGCTAAAGTTGTCTTTGGTCCTACAAAACAATGGAGCAAGGTGCAAACACAAAAGAGGAAAGCTGTCACTCCTTCAGATTCAGATGTTGAAGCGGATGTCCCAACATCTCCTCCAAAGAAGAAATCAGCACCCTCAAGGTCATCAACTGCTGTTCCAGAAGCTCCCTTAGACAACATTTCCTTTCATCATGTTTCAAGTGTGAATAGATGGAAGTTTGTTTATCAAAGAAGGGTAGCACTTGAAAGAGAGCTGAGCAGTAATGCACTTGAGTGCACAAAGTTAATTGATCTCATCTCTTCTGCTGGCCTCTTCAAAATTGTCTCCAACTTCTCTCCCTGCTATGAGCTGCTTGTCAAGGAATTCATAGTCAACCTTCAAGAAGATTGTGCCAATGGTAAGTCTGCTGACTTTAGAAAAGTATTTGTAAGAGGCAGGTGTGTAGAATTCTCTCCTCAGGTCATCAACCAATACCTTGGAAGAGAATCTGATGGTCCAAATGAGTTAAGGAAGACTGATAACCAGGTCTGCAAGGTTATCACTGCTAACCAGGTCAAGGCTTTGCCAGTTAAAGGGAAGCTCTCAGTTAGCATGCTGACAAGGAAATATGCCATGCTGAATAGGATTGGTACAGCAAACTGGGTACCTACCAATCATACATCCTCAATATCAACTGGTTTGGGCAGGTTCATTTATGTTGTGGGCACTCAAACTAAGCTGGATTATGGAGCCTACATCTTTGATCAGACATTGAAGCATGCTGGCTCATCTGCAACAAAGCTGCCAATTGCCTTCCCTTCCTTGCTATGTGGAATAGTGCTGAGTCAGTACCCTGGGATCCTCATTGAAAAGGACACAATTTGCAAAAGAGAAAGCCCTCTGGCCTTCCACTACAAGTTGTTCCTGAGTCATCATGCAGCTGATGTTGAAGCACCCTCTGGGACATCTGCTGGTCCTTCAAATGCAAAGTCACCAATCTACAAAGCTGCATTGATTGCTGAACTGAAGAGAACTTGTAAAGAACTGGATGCAAGGAAGCAGAAGCTTGAGGAGATTATCCAAAGGCTGGAGATTGAAAGTGCTCAGAAAGCTGCCACTTCTGATGAGGAGACTGAGGAAGATGAAGAAACTGACTATGAGGAGTCTGAGTGGAAAAAAAAATTGTATGTGAGGAAAAATGTAATGACTGCTGCATTGTAATTTTGAATCAGTAACTTTGTCCCCAATTTTATGTCTAACAAGGGGGAGAACAACAACAACAATGTATGATGCTGTTTAACTATTAATGAAAAACTTCTGTTTGCTTCTGAACTGAATCAGTGTGTTTTTAATAAAAAAATTTGTTGCAACAAATCTGAATACATGTATGTTTGAGGGGGAGTAAACTCACACATGACTTAACAGAAAAGGAAACCTATACTCTGATAAAAGAACTTCTGCTGCACTCTGATAACCAGAAAATATGTTAGCCAAAAATTAGCCAAAGGGGGAGTTTGTAGATGTTTAGAATTGGCAGAATTTTTGACCAACAAGAAATGTTGAATTCAGTTCAGAATGTCCTATCAAATGTTGGGACATTATCAAACAAGGTATAAGAACTTAATTCAGGATGTTACACCAGATGTTGGGTCATTGTGTAAATGTTTTAAGTTCAGTTTTTCAGGATGTCCCAACAGATGTTGTGACATTTCAAACCTGCTACCAGATTTAATTAATGACTAACTGATCTGAGTAATTTAAGGAAAGTTATCTGGAATTAATTATGGATGGACAAAAACAGAATAAGGCGCATCTGTAGGGAGTGTTGTTATGAAACTTCAGCATAATCAGAAGAACTAAATCACCTAGAATCTAGGAAGTAACAAACCCTAATTCGAGGTGGAAGCTGCATGCGTTTTAGGACTGGATTAACCTACAGAAAGCCCAAAATCCATACACCTATTTAAGCAACAGAATATCTCAGAATTGAGTACGAACTTTATAAGACAAAATGGGGTGTTGTGTGTTTTAATAGAAGGTTGTTTTTATTGTATCACTTTATGAGCTTTTAAGCAAAAGTGTATTTGTGACTTGATTGAAACTGTGAAGTAAGATCAAGCTGTTTTGTTTGAAGTATGACTTCAATTTTATTAAACTTGTAAACAAGATCACTGTGTGATTGAGGGGGAGTGAGTTGGTACTCATATCTAAGTAGTGTCTTAGGTAGAAATTGCATTGGGTAGATATTAAGTGAAAGATTAAACTGGGTGGTTTAAGTCTAGAATTAATATTACTTATAGTGGATTTCCTCCTGGCTTGGTAGCCTCCAGATGTAAGTGTGGTTATACAATGAACTGGGTTAACAAACTACTGTGTTGTTTAATTTTCTTGCACTTTAAGTTTTGGTTAAATCTGTCAAGTGTTGGAACATCTCATACCTGATCACAGAATTTCAGCAAACAAAAACATTTATACAACCATGGTAATTAAAAGTAAATGCAACTTTTGAAATCAAAATTATTGTTGGAAGAAAAGCAAATGAATCACTAGTCAAAACACGATGGTTTATAACGTTCAAAGTGAAAGGTAAAGAGAAAATATGTACAAAACAAAATGACTTGCAAAGATATTTTCGGAGTCAGTTTACACAACCTTACTGTAGTAAGCTTTCAGAATAAATTTTGCCTCAATTAGGTCTTTTAAGGGTTGTATTGTGGTCTGGTTCACGGTTCATGAAATAAAGATAGAGGCTCAAAATTGTTTGTACCCACCCTTCTTCGCGATGAATCTCCAACCCTACATTCAATTAAATCTACACACATTTATCTTGACAACGTAAGGGTAAAAATTATGATTTGAGGTTCACTGGAAATGGCAATCATTTTATTTGGCTTTGATGGATGTTTGTAGTGACCAAAAAATTTTGGACATGGTGGTCACTAAATCTTACTTGTTTGATGTTGAGGATTTGAGGGCCTCTTTTGCTTGAATTTATTTTTGAACTGATACCTAACTTTTGCCTAAGTCCCTTTTTTTTACTTAGCGGGATTTATATTTTTTTGTACTTTTGAAATTCTGAAAGTTTTGATTGCCAAACCATTGGTCATAATGGATCATCTTGTAATTTGAATGTGTAGTCAAAATAATTGAATAACTACCCTGCCCCAGGTTAAACATAAGGGTTTAAATCCGAAAGAAACTCCTACTTCTAGGCTCGAAGTGGTGAACTAGGGATTAACTCCTTATCTCTCCAGTGTTTGGGAATTGAAACAATGCATGAACATCATCGAAAAGACTTTATCTGAAAGCAAACCACAATAGCTATGGGTGTTTTTTTCATCATCCTCCTTCAAACATTTTCATAATCAAAAGTTTTGAACAAAAGGTATATATGTATTTTAGAAAATGTAAAGACATAAATAAACAGATGAACTGAATTCAAAAGATTGCAAATGCTCATTTCATTAATCAAAGAAGTACAAACATAATTGATAGGCAAACAGTTGATACAATTAAAGGAAAATGCAAACAGAAAAGAAACAAGGCCTAGTGACTAATCAGTTACAAGGATGAGCTGTCCTGTCTTGAAACACTGGCTTTAGGGAGAACTGGTTGAAGTTGATTGAAGCTTCAAGTGGCATGCCTTGGCAAAGGATTGTCCTTGACACTTGGATTAGGATCACTGAAGGAGAGGACCTTGTCTCTGATCAACTCTTTCACTCTTGCCTTCAAAGCAAAACAATGTTCCAAATCATGGCCCGCTCCACCCTGATGAAATTCGCAACGAAGATCTGCCCTATAGCTTGGTGGGAGGGGATCTGGAGGAGGAGGCATAGGTCTAGTGGTTATCAAACCTTTCTGAACCAAACCAGGATATAACTTAGTGTACGTCATGGGAATAGGGTCAAAGTGAACCCTTTCACGATTCTGAATTTGTCCAAAGGTCGGACATTGAGGAGCTCTAGTTGGTTGAGCAGAAATCACAGGAGCAACAACAGCAACATAAGCTTGATTATCATGTTGGGCCCTATATTGAGGTCTTCTACCCACATCGAAAATAGAATTGGTCTGATCTTCCCTCCTCCTTTGGAAATTCCCAAAAGGTTTCTTAGCAACATTGGAAGACTCAATAACTTTGGACACTTTTCCATTCTTAATTCCTTCTTCAAGCCTCTGTCCAATGGTAACCAGATCAGTGAAACTGGAAGAGACACTTTCGATCATTTTTTCCCAATAGAAAGGAGCCAAAGGATCCATGAACATACTAGTCATTTCTTTCTAAGCTAGGGGAGGTTCAACCTGAGATGCCAACTCTCTCCAGCGTTGAGCATATTCCTTGAAGGATTCCCTCTCTTTCCGAGACATATTCTGCAGTTGATGGCGATCAGGTGCCATGTCCAAGTTGTACTTGTATTGTTTCACGAAAGCATCACCCAAATCCGCCCAGCTATGGATACGATCTTTCTCAAGCCCCATGTACCACTTCATAGAGGCACCGCTCAAACTATCTTGAAAACAATGAATAAGTATCTTATCGTTTTTGGTGTAAGCAGCCATCTTGCGACAGTACATCGTTGAGTGGAGCTTTGGACAGGTGTGCCCCTTGTACTTCTCAAATTCTGGAATCTTGAACTTGGAAGGCACGATGAGATCGGACACCAAACACATATCACTTGCATCAACATTGAAGAAGTCATTACCCTCTACAGCCCTTAATCGTTTGTCAATAGCTCGATATTGCTCACGACCAACTTCAGGTTCAACATAATCTTCAAGATCATCACCCTGAGCGCTAGCAGCATGGTGTTCATAGGGAATTTGACCAGTATGAATCACATGTCTGGATTCAGTGAAAATAGGAACTTGAAAAGCGGGTCTAGACGCCTGACCGATCATAGAAGTAGTAACATGAGGTGAAGAGTAGTTGTGAGGAAAACCAAACTCCGGCCAAGTTGAAGGTGGCAACTGGGTAGACTGAGGTTCGACAATAGTGTTTTCAACCTCTTGGATCACTGTCCTCTGAGGTGGCTCTCCTTTGGAAATCAAAACTTGAAGCATTTCAGTCAGCTTCGTCACACTCGTCTTCAACTCCTCATTTTCTATTCGGACCTCAGCATTATGAACCTCTTGTTCTGACATCCTACATCTGCGGTAAGCTCGGGTTCTGTATCGGCTATGAAGCTTCAGTTTGACGATCGACAGATAACTCTGGAATACAGAGACAACTTGAATGAATTGACGAACAACCCGGGTGTGTACAAAAATGCAAATGATGCAAATGGTATGCAACACCATGCAATGCAGATATGCTTAGGGTCACAACAGACTTGAAAACTGGAAATAACTCAAAACTTCCTAATTGGTAGACCGCAAGAGATTGGTTATATATTTTGTACCCATAAATCCCACTCACAAGAAGGTTTCTACGATGGTGGTTTAAGGAAACTCAAAGTTACAGACGTTTATCGTACTAACGCCCCGCCGCAGGCTAGCTGCATTGTGACGATAATAACGATAAGGTCTACCTTGAGTGGAATTCCCATGCTAGGCTGACAAAGGGGTTAGTCCTCGGAGCCTAACATTACACAACTACCAAAATTGAAACAGGTCCTAGGGGGTCCTAGAATCACAACCCTTTCGTAAATCAGGTCACGCGACAAGCTAGCTGCGTTGCGACAAGATCTACGAAAAGTCTAACTATCTGGGGGAGCTTTCATGCTAGGCGTGCAAGGAGCGAGTCCTTGGAGACTAACACTAATAACATTCAATTCTAAACTTAGGTGTTCCCTCTGCTTTTTCAACCACTCAAATTTTACCTGCAAAGTGACCCCAATATCCCACAGACAAGTAATATAATGAACAATAAAGGGAAAGCGGTAAAAGGATAAACAAACATAAATAATAAACATAGAGAAGACAAGAAGAGATAAGATCAAACAAATAAGCACACAATGCTAAGTTAGGCTCGACTCTCTCTAGCATGGAGCTATTCCCCAGCGGAGTCGCCAACTGTCGTACCTCAAAAAATACGATCCTAGAATAAACAACAGAGTCGCCACCTAATTCTATTTATTCTACGATAGAAAAGGGAGATATAGATACAACCTAAAGGAAGGATAAGAAATGGTCAACGAAACCAAATTCTAAGTTCGGGAGTCGGTTACGCAAGGGGAAGGTATTAGCACCCCTCACGTCCGTTGTACTCAACGGAAACCTCTTAGCTAACTATGCGATTAAATGTTTGATCTTAAGTCTTTGTCTTCTAAATGATTGTTAATATGTTTGTTCTTAAAGAAAAAAAATTAATATTAAGACGGAGAAAGGATTAAAGCTTTTTTATTATTGTGCTTTAAATGGAAAAATAATTAAATTTTTTATTAGGGTGCTCGCGAAGGATTGAAATCCCCGTGCCTACGTATTCCCTTTGTGCAATGGGAAAGTCGGAGCTTCGTAGTTCGTGCAACTACGGTTTGTGTTTTTAATTGAACGATTGTTTAAAATGCATTCTACTGTTAAGCATTGGCTTATACTCGCGGTGGAGGCTGAAGCGCTAGCTAGTTGCGAGATAGAATGATTTAAACAATGTTCGCTTTGAAGAAAAGTGTCTGAATTTTGTTAAGGTGTTTTAAATGAAAGGGCGAATGAACCACGTCATGTGGGGCTAGCCCAGGAGCGATCCATTCTAGAACGTGCGGATTGCTAGACACCGGAGTTCCGTCTTTCGCTGATTAATTATGAAAGTGATTTGAATTGGTGGGTGAGTTTTAAGTTGTTTTAAGATATGAAAGAGTGAATGAAGTGCGTCGCGTGGGGCTAGCCCAGGAGCGATTCATTCTAGAACGTGCGGAATGCTAAACTCCGGAGCTCCGTTCTTCCGTATTTGGATTTATAAAATAAGTTGGATAATGTTTTTATATGTTTTAGAATTACGTGATTAATAACGAAGGAGTGAACAAAACAATACGCGTAGGGTTAGCCCAGTTGTGGTTCGTTCTAGAACGTGCGAAGTGCTAGACTCCGGAGCTCTATTCCTTGTTAAATTAGTTAAGGCGCGTAGAAGTCGTGCCGACGGCGATCACATAGTGACCGACTTACGTGTGTGCAAATGTAGACGCGATGAATTGTTTAATTGATTATGAAATGGATTTGAATCCTAATTCCTAAAGGTGTTCCTAATAATACTGAATCATAAAATAAAGGCGGAAAAATAAATTGCGTCCAGAAACGGGAGAGGGATACAACAATAATTTTACACGAGAATGCGATGAAATAAAGGGTCTCGTTGTAATTTGCCCAAGAGAAAGCGTGTGTGCAGTGTCTGAATTGATCGGAACCGTCAGAAATTAATATGATAAAAAGTACATGAAAAAAATGAAAAAAATAAAAATTAAATAAAAACGAGATAAATTGTGAAATTAGAATAAATAAAATAAAATAAACAAGATGGCCTCATATCGATCGCGATTAGTCGGAAACGACTTATCGCAACTTTGTTATATCATTGGCCCTCACCCAAAAATCAATAAAAGATACCAAAAGAATAGCTAGAAAAAAAAGATTAAATTTCCCTCTTCCTTTTTTTAAAGATTTATTTTTAGTTTATGTGATAAAGATGGAAATGATAATAATTTGATAAGAATCTTTTTTTTTAAATAACAAAAGGTTAAAATAACAAAAAAACAATAATAAAATAAATATAAACTAAGGGGGGTGAGACGTGAATATGGTACATATAGAAAAATGATATATGGGTTTAAGAAGTCCAAAACAATAATCAGCCAAAAGAATTAGTCTTAGAAAAAAAAACGGCATCCTATTTTTTCTAATTTTTTTTATATAAAAAAAACTACTTTTATGACCTAAACATGACATTTATGAGAGTATTTCTAAAAGAAATAAATGAAAGAAACCAAAGTGAAACAAAAATCAGCATCACACCTTCACGTTAAATCCAAAAAATCTCAAAAAGGGCTTGCTCGGATCTCTCTCTCTCTCAACGGATTTCTGTCTCTCTTGTTTCCAGAAAATGATTCACCTCTCAATCAATCTCTCTTTTGAGGTTCGCTCAGATCGCATTTTGCCCGTCTCTCATCTCGGTATGGTTTCGCGACTTGCAGGTTTTGAAAGGTTAGTTTCAATTAACTCTCACTCTCTCTCACGGTGTTCTGGATTTGGTGTTGGATCGGTGATATGGTGAGGTTCCGCAGGTTGATTTCGCGGCGGTTTCTCGCGGTGAAGGGTGTGGTTTCAGTCGCGGGTTCTCGCGGATTCGGAACGATGCTTCGGCATGGTATAAGCAAGAGCACGAGCAAAAGGGGAAAATGTAATCGGCCAAGACTTGAGTTGTTGCTGCCTTCCAGGCTTTCGAGGCATTACTGTAACTCTGAAAGTGAAACCCTGCGGTGGCGTCTGCAACAGTCAACTGAGGTGGTGTACGGCTACAAGCGGCGATTTTGCTAGTGATGGAGGGCGGGGTGACTGATTTTTGTGACTGAGGCAAGTGAGCGGCGGGTCCTCGAATTTCAATTGGTTAGGCTTGCTTTTATTCTTTTGTGATGTTCTGTGTCAACAGGGTGAAAAGTTTTTGCTATCACAGGGAGACCTTTTTTTCTGTCCTTTTTTCAATTTCTCACACTCCCCTTTTTAATCTCCCCTTTTCTTCTTTTCCCATTCTGTTTTGGGTATCCCCCCTTTTACTTTTCCCCTCACAGATTTATGCTTGTCCCCATTGGTTTATGGCTTGGATAATCCTTTTCTTGTGTTGCATTAACTTGGTTCCTGATATCTCTTTTTTGGCTGCAGGTTTGTTAATCACAATCTGGTGTATGTTTTTGGTAGTTGTGTTTGGAATGGTCAATGAAGCAGTACTGATGCATCACTTTCAATACCAGCTTTGGGGTCTCTTTTGTGCAGCAGGATGTAGTTTTTTTTGAGTGAAATATTTGGACCATTGCTTTGTTGGCTTGTAGTGGACCAGTATATATAAAAAAGTCTCCTTTTTGTTGGATTGAGTAAACAAACACACACACACACACACACACACACACACATACATATATATATATATATATATATATATATATATATATATATATATATATATATATATATATATATATATAAACAGACTTAGGTTAAAAATTTAAAATAAAAATGAAAATTAAACTACTTAAATAAATACTTTTCTAAAAAAACAAATTAAACAAACTATCTTAAAAAATGAAACTTAATTATTCTAAAATATGGATTAGTAAAAAAAAAATAACTAATTAAAATTACCTAATCAAAACTTGCTAATTCAAATATAAAATAAAGTAAAACTAAATTGAAATTGAACTAATTAAATCTAAAATGATCTAAGATAAATATTTAAATAAAAAATAAAATAAATAAATAAATAAATAAATAAATTACAAAAAATATGACCAAATATTCTAAATGAAATTCTAAGATTGGTTCAAATTCTAAAATCTATATTAAAGTGATTAAAATACAAATAAACATTCTAAATAAAAGAAACAAATTCTAAAATAAAAGATGATATGAAAAGGTAAAATGTATGATTAACGACAAGGGCTAAAATGTAAAATGACCGACCATCGATACTGCAATAAAAAAACCGTCGGATGAAAGAAAAAAAATAATTAAAAATAATTCGATCAAAATTTAGGGTGTGACACTTGCAGAAGATTGTTCCCTGTCAACAGAATACACCGGTACCCGACGAGAAACAACCTTCACGGAATTCAGATGGATCAAGTACAACAAGACTTGAATGAAGTAAGGACCCAAATGGCTAATGAGAGGGTTGAGATGAAGAATCAGATGACCCAATTCATGACTGTGATGACTGGCTTAGCTCAGAGTCAGGAAAGACTAAGGGAGCTGGTTGAAAGACAAACCCCTAAAGAACACCATCCAGGTACAGGAGGTACCAGTAACAACGATCACGTGCAACCTCACACTGATCCACCAGATTTTGGGCCTCATCTAAACCCATAAGTTAATGTCATAAGGAATACTCAGGGTAACACTGCTGGAGGTAGGATCTTGCAAGAGGATCCTCAAGAAGAGCAGTTTACAGTTATTGGGGTTGGGGATGAAGTTTACGACCGTAGGCTGGATGAAATTGCTGAGAAGCTGAGGTCTCTTGAATCCCAGAATTCCCTAGGCTTTGATGTAATAGACATGGGACTGGTGGAAGGGGTGAGAATTCCTCACAAGTTCAAACCCCCGTGTTTTGAAAGGTATAATGGCACATCTTGCCCATGCACCCACCTTCAATCATTCTTGGGAAGGTTAAAAGTATACACCATGGACGAAAAGCTATGGATGTTTTACTTCGAGGATAGTCTAACAGTGGCATCCCGAGAATGGTATTCTCACCTGACCAGAGCCACAGTAAGAAACTGGAAAGACTTGGCTGAAGCTTTTATCCGTCAGTATCAGTACAACTTGGAGATGGCTCCGAACAGGACCCTTCTTATGGGAATGTCTCAATCTTCCTGTGAAAGCTTCAGGGAATACACCCAAAGGTGGAGGCAACTTGCTGCTGCAGTTCAACCTCCTATGTCTGAAAGAGAAATGGAAGACATGTTCATGAATACTCTTCAAGGAACATACATTGACAGATTGGCTGCATTTTCTTCTATCAGTTTTGCAGATGTGGTGATAGCTGGGGAAAGAATAGAGAGCCTTTTGAAGATGGGAAAGATCTCCGATAACGGTGCTAGTTCAAGCAGTACAAGAAAACCATTTGATGGGCCCCGTAGAGCTAGTGAGACAAACTATGTACACATGGGAAGAGGGAGACCCCAATACATGCCCAGAACAGTTGCTGCTGTTACTATCCCTGCTCCACCTCCACAGTATGTTCAACAACCACAACACTTTCCGCAACAACAACAGTTTCCGCAACAGAGATCGTACAACAATAACAACAACAATCAACAACAACGCCCGTTTCAACAACGGCCATCTCAGGTCAACCGAGTAATTGACCCCATTCCTATGCCATATGCTACACTGCTGCCACAACTCCTAAAGCTCAATCTTGTTGAGTTGAGGACATTGGCTCCACCTGATCCTCAAAACCTTCCTAGAAACTATGATGTCAATTCTAGGTGTGCTTTTCACTCCAACGCACCTGGTCACTCTACGGAAAAATGCAGAGCTCTGCATATGAAGGTTCAGGATCTGGTAGATTCAAAAGCCCTAAACTTTGCACCTCCTCCCAATGTAATGAAGAATCCTATGCCAAGCCACAGTGGGCCAAGGATTAATACTGTAGAGGATGGATCACCCTTAAGTTTAATAGAATACATTGCATGTATTCAGACACCTCTGGCAGAGGTTAAAGCCCAACTTTTAAAGTGCCAAGTGTTTCCAGGTTTGAGGCATGTTGTGAATTATGCAAACTTTCTGAGAATGGGTGTGCCAGCTTGAGGAAAGGCATCAATGACTTGATTAAGGAAGGAATTCTACAAATTACAACCACAACTTCGACAACACCAACAACTCTTTTATCAACAACAAGTGAAGCTCCTACAAAAGCAACAACCATCTTTCCAAGTGTTTCTTCTACAACTGCAACAACCATTGTTCCAACCGATTCAGCAACAACTTCAGCAATCATTCCATCTGTCACTTCAACACGCAACAATTCATTTGCACCAGCTACTACAACTTCAACAATCAACAATGATGTTTCCACTGTCACAATCTATTATGACCCGACAACGGTCCCGAGTTCCAACAACTTTCAACCTCAATAACAGTCTCGACAAAGCTTCAATTCACCTTCACCAACATCCACCAGAGGTCCTATAACAATCTTTTATGACCCACAGACCATTACAATCCCAACATCTGCTGCAGTGAGCCCAATCACCATTACGGTGCCCGGGCCGATCCCATATGACAAAGACAGTGCTATACCATGGCATTATGGTGCTGATCTGTACTGCAATGGAGAGAAAGTCCTTCTTGATTCTCTAGTTCTCACTCCCCAAGTGGACAATGTTGGGGGTGGCGGAGGCTTCACCCGAAGCGGACGTCTCTTTGCTTCACAAGTCCCTATAACCAACACTGAGACAGAGGCTGCTGCCAGAGCCAAGGGGAAAAGTGTGATACCGGAAGAATCTGCACCAAAAGAAACTCATAAGTCATCCTTCGATCAAGATGTGGATGAGTTCATGAGAATCATTAAAAGAAGTGACTATAAGGTTGTGGACCAGCTCCACCAGACTCCTTCAAAGATCTCAATCCTATCACTGTTGTTGTATTCCGAAGCCCATCGGGATGCACTTCTCAAAGTTCTGCACGCTGCCTACGTGCCAGAAGAGATCACTGTAAATCAGTTGAAAACAGTGGTATCGAATGCCAATACTAGCCATGGGCTAGGGTTCACTGATGCTGATTTAACTTCAGAAGGACGTCTCCACAATAAAGCTTTGCATATAACTCTAGAGTGCAAGGAGCTGTCTTATCTCATGTTCTTGTGGACACTGGGTCCTCACTCAATGTCTTACCAAAGAAAGCTCTTGTCAAGCTAGAATATGACGGGATAGCTCTCCGGCCAAGTAATCTTGTGGTTCGAGCTTTTGATGGCTCTAAAAGATCTGTTCTGGGAGAGGTAGAGCTACTAGTGGTAATCGGTCCACAAGTCTTCAAGACCATTTTCTATGTGATGGACATACAGCCGACATACAGCTGTTTGCTAGGTCGACCCTGGATTCACGCTGCAGGCGTAGTAACGTCGACCCTTCACCAGAAACTGAAGTATGAATGGGAAGGACAGATTATCACCATCTGTGGTGAGGAAGACATATTTGTTAGCCAGCTGGCTACTTACAAATATATTGAGATGGATGGTGAAATCCATGAGACAATGAGCCAAGGGTTTGAGGCCCTAAATGTCAATGAGGCTACTGGAGTATTGGCTGCCTCCCAGGAGGACAAGATGGGTACTTCAATCATCTCTTATCAACAAGCCCGGAAGGTTGTTGAATAAGGTACTGCTCAAGGCTGGGGCAAGCTGCTTCCAGTGGAAAAGAAGGAAGATAGATTTGGTTTGGGTTACAGACCATTTCGACAAGATCAATCAGAGGCTTCCAAGGAGCCCAAATTTGTCAGTGGGGGCTGCTCACCCCAGATGATGTTAACAATCTGGAAGACAAGGAGGAAAGCGACCGCAACTTGGAGAGCTGGATACGTCCAAGGATCCCGGGGAACCAAGTCCTTAACTGGTCTTCCCAGGAAATTATAAGGGTTACTCCTGCAGAGTAATTATTATTTACCGTCTTTTTAGCATGCATCAAGTCCTGCATCTTGCCCAAGGTGTCAGGACTCATTTTTTAATAGGGCCATATTGTAATTTTGTGCAAATGGATTAATAAATGGATATCAGACATCTTTTGCAAACGAGTCTCTTTTTTTTCGCTCACTGTCTTTTCATTTTTCACTTTTGTACAAAACAATAAAATGAAAATGTTTTCAAAATAAATAACTTCATTTTCACTTTTTCTAAACAAGATTAAAACAGATCACTAAAACGAACCAATCTCAACCCTTGCAGAGATTATCCTCCAGATTGCACCGACAACAGCACTGCTACGACCTTTTATGACTTCGATAATCCAATTAATCAAGTTGATGAAGGGGTTGAAGAAGACTATGAGTTACCTGAAGAGTTAGTCAGGTTGTTGAGGCAGGAAGAGAAAGTGATCATTCCTCATCAGGAGGAAGTTGAAACAGTTAATCTTGGTACCGAAGAAGACTTGAAAGAACTGAAAATTGGGGGCGGTCTGCAAGATTCAGTGAAGGAACAACTCATTGACATGCTTCGAGGATACGTCAACGTCTTTGCTTGGTCCTATCAAGACATGCCAGGTCTAGATACAGACATTGTTATGCACAAGCTGCCTTTGAAAGAATATTGTCCTCCAGTGAAGCAAAAGCTACGCCGTACTCGTCCAGATATGGCCATGAAGATTAAAGAAGAGGTACAAAAACAGTGGGACGCCGGTTTCCTTGCTGTAACTAGTTACCCGCCGTGGGTTGCTAACATTGTACCTGTGCCTAAGAAAGATGGCAAAGTACGGATGTGTGTGGATTACCGGGACTTGAATAGAGCTAGCCCGAAGGATGACTTCCCTTTACCTCACATTGATGTATTGGTTGACAACACGGCTCAGTTCTCGGTGTTCTCTTTCATGGATGGATTTTCCGGGTATAATCAGATCAGGATGTCACCCGAAGGCATGGAGAAGACTACCTTTATCACACCTTGGGGCGCATTTTGTTATAAGGTAATGCCTTTTGGACTGAAGAATGCCGGTGCGACTTATCAACGGGATATGGTAACGTTATTCCATGATATGATCCACAAAGAAATTTAATGCTATGTGGATGACATGATTGCCAAGTCCCTCACTGAAGAAGATCATCTGGTAAATCTGCTGAAGTTGTTCAAGCGTCTGAGAAAGTATCAATTGAAGCTAAACCCCAACAAGTGCACATTCGGGGTACGTTCCGGTAAGCTGTTGGGATTCATTGTAAATGAAAAAGGAATTGAAGTTGATCCTGACAAAGTCAAAGCCATTCAAGGGATTCCTTCACCTAGGACTGAAAAGGAAGTTCGAGGGTTCTTAGGTAGATTGAACTACATATCAAGGTTCATATCTCACCTCACTGCAACTTGTGAGCCCTTGTTCAAACTATTAAGAAAGGAACAAACGGTCAGGTGGAACGAAGATTGTCATAAAGCTTTTGACAAAATCAAGGAGTACCTACAAGAACCTCCAATTCTTATGCCTCCAGTTGAAGGAAGACCTCTAATAATGTACCTGACAGTATTAGAAGGATCTATGAGGTGTGTGTTGGGCCAGCATGACGAGTCTGGTCGAAAAGAGTATGCAATATACTACCTAAGCAAAAAGTTTACCGACTGTGAACAACGTTATTCGCTGCTCGAGAATACTTGTTGTGCTTTAGCGTGGGCTGCTCACCGACTAAGACAGTATATGTTGACTCACACTACTTTGTTGATTTCTAAGATGGACCCAGTCAAGTACATATTTGAGAAGCCAGCACTTACCGGAAGGGTTGCAAGATGGCAAATGATTCTGACAGAGTATGACATTCAGTATACATCTCAAAAGGCCATCAAGGGCAGTGTACTGTCTGACTATCTAGTTGAGCAACCCATTGATGATTACCAACCAATGAGATTTGACTTCCCTGATGAAGACATCATGTTCCTAAAAGCAAAAGATCATGAAGAGCCTGTTCACACTGAAGGGCCTGACCCAGAAGAAGAATGGACCATGATGTTTGATGGGGCTGTTAATATGAATGGTCGTGGAGTTGGTGCAGTGCTCATTACACCGAAAGGAGTTCATATGCCTTTCTCGGCAAAACTCACCTTTGCATGCACTAACAACGAAGCTGAATACGAAGCCTGTATCATGAGTCTTGAGGAAGCCATTGACCTCAGGATCAAGACATTAACTGTATTCGGGGATTCAGCTTTGGTAATCAATCAAACCAATGACAAATGGTACACTCATCAAGAGCATCTGATCCCATACCGTGATTACACGAGGAGATTATTGACTTTCTTCACAATAGTCAAACTTGAGTATATCCCTCGAGACGAAAATCAGTTTGCAGATGCGTTAGCTACCATTTCCTCCATGATCAAGGTTCAAACTGCAAATTTTGTGCCCCGGATTTCGGTATCCAGACTTGACCAACCAGCATACGTATTCTCTGTGGACATTGCTAAAAATGACAAGCCTTGGTTCCACGACATCAAAAGCTTCTTAGAAGATCAAACATACCCACCTGGGGCATCATCCAATGATAAGAAGACATTAAGAAGGTTGGATGGTAGTTTCTTCCTTAATGCTGATGGTTCATTATACAAGAGAAACTTTGACATGGTGCTTCTCAGATGTGTTGATAAGAAAGAAGCAGACTTGCTGATGCACGAGGTACATGAAGGATCCATTGGTACCTATGCTGGAGGACATGCAATGGCTAAGAAATTGTTAAGATCATCTTACTACTGGATCACAATGGATGCAGACTATTGTGCCTATGCCAGGAAATGTCATAAATGCCAGATTTATGCAGATAAAGTGCATGTACCTCGAAACCCTTTGAACGTGATGTCTTCACCTTGCCCCTTTTCCATGTGGGGCATTGACATGATTGGAAAGATCGAACCGACTGCTTCAAATGGTCACAGATTCATCCTGGTAGCCATTGATTACTTCACCAAGTGGGTTGAAGCAGCTTCGTATGCAAATGTCACCAGGCAAGTGGTAGCCAAATTTCTAAAAAGAGACATCATCTTTCGATATGGAGTACCCGAGCGAATCATTACTGATAATGGTTCCAATTTGAACAACAAAATGATGGCAGGACTGTGCCGGGACTTCAAAATCCAACATCACAACTCTTCTCCTTACAGGCCAAAGATGAATGGCGCTGTTGAAGATGGTGGTCACTTATAAAGAATGGTGGTCACTTATAAAGAATGGCATGTGATGCTACCATTTGCCTTGCATGGGTACCGAACCTCTATCAGAATGTCCACTGGGGCAACACCGTATCAGCTTGTGTACGGTATGGAAGTTGTCCTACCTGTTGAAGTTGAACTACCCTCCCTACGGGTACTGATGGATGTCAAGCTGAACGAAGCAAAATGGGTCTGTTCTTGGTACAATCAATTGAATCTGATCGAAGAGAAGATATTAACTGAGATCTGTCATGGGTAGTTATATCAGAAAAGAATGAAGAAAGCCTTCGATCAGAAAGTTAGGCTTCAGGAATACACAGTAGGAGATCTTGTGCTGAAAAGACTTCTTCCTCCTCATACAGACCACAGGGGCAAGTGGACTCCGAATTACGATGGTCCATTCATAGTAAAGAAAGTTTTCTTAGGTGGAGCACTGATGCTCACTACTATAGATGGTGAAGATTTCTTATCCCCTGTGAATTCAGATGCAGTTAAAAAATACTTCACATAAAATGACCCGCTGGACATAAAAACAGAATGTAAGTCCAGGAAAAAATAGGGCATCCCGGCGAGTCAAAAACATAATAAAAGACTCGGGCAAAAATAAGGGAAAAATTGAAAAACAAAATGTACACCCGCTGAGTTGAAAAGCCACATTGGACAGCTCAGGCAAGAATGTGTATCCCAGTGGATTGAAAACCCGAAAGGGCGATCCACGCAAAATAAGGGAATAAGCGAACAACTGCATTCTGAATTCGTCTGTATCACTTACAACATGGCAAGCTTTGAAAGGATAAAGCATCGGTCAAAATCAAACTTCTTCAAAAAGCAAGATGAGAAGAACGTCAAGGTCATATAGGTAATAGCAAGGGAAGCTCACCAAAGCATCGTCAACATTGTCAGCACCTTTACTTTTTCAATTTATAACAATCTCCTCATTCCAGGGGATTTGTTTCTTTGACTGTATTTGCCAATTCAGGGCACCCAGATTAATAAAATCAGATTTTCAGTCACACCTCGTTTCGTACATTGTTGTTTCGTTTGCAAAATGTCCAGTATCCATGATATAGCATTTGCATAAAACAAATGAGCCATGATTAATAGTTGCTTGCAAGAAATGTATTTACTCTCAGGAAAATCTAACTCCTGTGATGGAATCCGGTAAGGGATACCTCGGGACACTTGTGCGTTTCTTTGACTTAAAAGGTTATATGTATTCAAAACGTAGCATGGGGAATGACAAGCATCATTTCCCCAGCACACCTCCTCCAAGCAGCATCTGAAATGCTTTTTCCCAACAGAGTTGTCAAAGCCCCCTCGTCCCCGGCCGGGACCCCCACAGGAAGCTCTAGGAAGATCATCCAAAGATTTTTTCTCTCCCCAGCAGAGTTCCAGGTCTCCCAAAGACAAGGGAACTATCTCCCCACAGAGTTCCAGCCTCTCCCAGAAGAGCAATTCCTGAATTCTCACACAACAAAGTGATGGAAGCGTCCTCGTTCCCCAGCTGGGTTTTCTCACTACCGGATACATCTATCAGTGATCTAGTCCCCCAAGCAGAACTATATGTTCTATCAGATCTATCAATGATCTCATCCCCAGTTGGGATATCCTTCCAAGAAGATCAGTCAGAGATCTTCACAACAGCGGGATTCGAATCCCGGATCGTTTTCTTTTTGCATAATCATAGCATTCGCATCATTTTTCCCACAAAGCGTATCATTCCGTCTAATACGGAGCATTACGACAAAAATCAAACATATTGCATGATCACAAGTCAGGTTCGAACCAGTCACCTGCAAATACCAATAATACCTCTTCAGCAATATACAAAATACATCCCTTTGCACTCTCCAACACAAATGCCTGTTTATACGTACTCTTTCAACACTCGTCCGTGTCATATTATCCCCCTGCAGATATAAAAGACAAATATCCCCTGTGCTTACAAATACCTATACACTCTCGTGGCACCCGTCCGTGTCACCACTCCCCAACATGGTTTCCCAAACACTTGTCGCAAACCAAACACTTGTTTATAATACACTCTCATCGACACCCGTTCGTATCATCCTATCCCCACAGGTTACCAGAATACCTTCAAAGTTCATAACTTATACACTTTCCCTTCTGACACTCGTCCGTCTCACTTTTCCCCCAGCAAGTTGAACACTCGTCCGTGTCTGGCTCATATTTCACAATACTTGTTTTACTTATACATATACTCGTCTGTATCTTGTATACCCTTATTCCCCACAGATTCGACACTCGTCCGTGTTCTTTGTTAACCAGTTGGTACTCGTCTGTATCATCATCTTTGAACACGCGTCAGCGTTTGTTTCTACCGATACTCGTTCGTATCATGGTCTTAAGGATGCTTGTCTGCATCTTTAATCTATACACAACGTCAAAACACTTATACCTTCTATTTCCTAAGCGTAAGCACTCGTCCGTGTTTACCATTCCCCAGTAAAAGTAACCTTTTTCCTTATCTGACATTCGTCCTATGTCGTGATACTTTCGACAGCCGTACCCTGCCAGGTGATCGTCCTTCACCTTTGTATGACCGTCCCTCATCCTTTCCCCAGCAGAGTCTCCGTAATTGGACCCCTTTTCTATCTGACATTCGTCTTATGTCACGATATTTAGCAGCCGTCCCCTGCTAGGAGATCGTCCTTCACCTTCTTGATGATCGTCCTTCATCATTTTATCCGATGGTCGTCCCCATCGTTGATCTTGTTATCTGACATTCGTCCTATGTCATGATAAACCCCGAGAGCTGCCGTACCCTGCTAGGTGATCATCCTTCACCTCTTGATGATCGTCCTTCATCATGATTATCCGATGGCCGTCCCTATCGTCGACCTTTCTATCCGACATTCGTCCTATGTCATGTTAAAAGAGCAGCCGTCCCCTGCTAGGTGATCGTCCTTCACCTTTTGATAACCATCCCTCGTCAATATTTCATTTAAGCCGATGGCCATCCCCATCATTGTTTACTTTACTTTGCAAATCTGATGGCCGTCCCCATCATTGCCTTTACTATAATCCCCATAGAATCTTATTTTCTTTATTTGATGGTCGTCCCCATCACGATCCCTTTATTTCCCTAGCATGTCGGTCGTCCCCGTCATTGCTTTATCCCCAGCAGTCGTCCTCTGCTCGATGGCCGTCCTCCATCGCCCACACTTTATAATCATACTATACTTACTTTTACAATTTATATCCCTTTTCTTCTTCTCCCTAGTGAGTGCAAAGTTTGGACTGTCTTTGGTATTCAACCACAAGTTATCTTGTTTGTCAGTCAAGCCAGACGCTTACATCCTGCACAACTAACTCATGCTTGAATAGGGGCAGCTGTAAACACCCAAAATTTTCCCTCACTAAGTTCACACCATGGCTTGTGATCGTTCATATTTGCATTAGTTTAAACATACCATCTCATATTGCATTTTTGTTTCACTGCATTAGTTCAAGTTCATCTGCATCTAGGGTTTGTGATCTGAGCAATCCAAAGATTCATCTGAGCCACTCCAAAGGCTTCCAATCACTCCAAGAGGGTCCATGTATGTTCTATCATCATTTTATATCCCTCAAAGATCAAGGAAGTCAAGAAATCACAAGAACTGGGAAAGCATGGAAGCAGAGTTAGGGTTTCACTACAAGATGACCTGAAATTAGGGTTTTTGTTTCAGAGGCCATAACTCCAAAGTTTTTGGTCATTCTTGTTTCTAATGATCTCAATATGTTATAAGGATCATGTGTACCAAATTTGATGAAGAAATTCATTGTGGAAGTCATCTGTTCACTGGGTAACTTCTTGAGCAAGTCAGAGCAAAATCAGGGCATCTGAGGCCCCAACAATGGAACCAAAGTGGATTTTTCATCAAATTGAAGTTATATGATCTTTATTTGATCATTGAAGTGCTTGGAAGTTCACAAAATTGAAGGAAATTGAGCTAAACCAAAAGTTGCCAAAAATGGAAATGGCTTGTAATGTAAACTTTCCATTTTGGGAAAGTATTTCAACCTCCTCTTTCTCAACCAAAAATGCTTCAAATGAAAATTTGTTGGTCATGAAAGTTGTAGATTGGATCATTCCCTTTCCACAAAGTACAAGAACAAGTCCTAATTCATTGTGGAACTCAAGTTATGATCTTTCAAAGTTGGCAAAAATCACATAATTTTCAAGAATACACCAAAGAGGATTTTTTGCAAAACCACTTGCCAAGTCATTTTGTGACTTCTAATACACTTCTATGCATCATACCAACATAGTACATTGCCTAAAAATCAGAATTGGCCCAAGAACCACCTCATTTCATGCCTCTCCCATCAAGAAATCACAAAAAGGCCAAACTTCATGAAAATTGCAAAATGATACATAACCTTGCTTCCACTTGCTGAATCACCACAAAATGCATTCCATGGCTCTCCTTGATCTCTGCTGAACCAAGACAAGCCAAAAAGCCAGCTGCAAGAGAGCCCATACCTCAAGTACAAGTTTTGTTGACTTTTTGCAAGAGAGCCCATACCAATCACCATAGGCCACAACCACTTCTCTGAACTATCAAAGCTTGTTATGTGGATCAAACACAACTCATAACACACATCAAGTAAGCCTGAATGCTCAGAATCATCAAGCTCCCAAAAATCACCCCATTTGCAAAAGCATTCGAAACTCTCTGCTCACACACTCAAACTCCAAACCTTTTTCACCAATCACCTCAGCGTCATCAAAGGATCATTTCCCACCCTTCATTGCAATCAAAAACCACCCAAAACCAAAACACGATTTTTGGCCAGTTGAGTTGCAAGCCCTCAAACCAACCATTATAATCTTCCTCCAAGCATGAAAGCATCATCAGGAGGACCATTGGAGTCGTTTTGAACCAAAGAGGAGGCCAAACAACTCAGTTTGAGAAAGCTTCACTTCAGGTAACCCCAAGAACAAATTTTCCAGAAATGATATTTTAGGTTATAGAAATGTTCTGTATGCTTTGCTGATCATCATGATCTATTTTGTTTTGAAAATGATTGAGTATTAAGCATGTATGAAGCTTCTGAAATTTCTGTGTATTTTTCCGTTTGCCTTTGATTCATGATCTTGGATGAAAATAAATGAAATTTGTTGGTTGATTCTTGTTTAGAATGAGTTAGGGATCATTTCTGGAGAGTTTGGTGAGTTTATTTTGCGTTTTGAGAGAGATAGCAAGTTTGAGTGGCCGGAGAAGATGACCGGAGCTAGCTCCGGTCACCTGAAAGTGGTTAGAACCCTAATTAGGGTTTAGTGGTCAGGTTTGAATGTCAGCCATAGGATCCAGTTTCGCGCGCGTGTGGATGGTCCAGATCATTCCACTTAAGATTAATTATTAATTAATTAGGTTAATTATATAATTAAGTTAGATTCAATCCTGTCCCTTCATCTGCGCGCGCAGTCAAACTAGCTTTAAACCATGGCCTTTGGATCAGTTGACTCCATTTAATTCAGTTTTTTTATTCATTTAAATCCATTTGTTTTGCACAATTTATTTAAAATACCTAAAAATTTCCAAAAATATTTTCCTTCTGCATTTTTAATTCAAATATTTTTCTCCACCCAAAAACATTTTTATTTTTATTTTTTGCATTTAAAAAATATTTAAATGTTTATTTTTATTAATTAATGGAAATTAATTAATTAAAATATCATTTAGGTTTCTGAAAATTCCAAAAAAATTCAAATTGCATCTTAGGACATTTAGAAACATTGTCAAACCATTCATACAAATTTCTTTTTGGTTTTGAACACTCTTTGACATTTTTCTTGAATTTAGGGTTCATAAAAATCCCATTTTTGAACCCTAACTTCAAGTATTCTTTTTTGCCTAACCATGAAGGGTTTGACATTGATTCTTTTTGCATTGATCTTTATATAGCATGTAGTATCTAGAATATTTTTGTCACAAATTTATATTGCATTTTTTATTTGATTTTCATTTTTCCCCTTAAGGTACCTTAAAAACCTATATAACTTAGGAAATTCACAACTTTCTAGAGGTTAAGAGTTAGACCTTATCCTTTGGCGTGTGATATCATATGGGGTTAGGGTTCCTTTGAGTTCATTTTCAATTTTTTATCTTATGTTTTGCTTCTGTTTTTGACTTTTGCATCTCATGTTGCATTAAAACCCTAATTTCTCATGTTCATTTGCATACATCTTGCATATGCATCCATTCATGAACTTGCCATGACATTTCATGCATTCAGATGTCATCTTAGACATTATAGGGCACATTAGAATCATGCTTGATCATTTCTTCATCCATTTTCCATGATATTCATTCATTTCATTCCATGAACTTTCATGTGTTTTCATACTTCAAAGCATGCATCCTTTGCATTTCATCACTTGTATGATCATTCATAGCACTTGACATACCTTTGTATCATCTCTTAGCATCATTTACATCATGTTTATGCTTCTGGTTTTGGTTTGCATCTTTGCATTTGCTTCATTTTCATTTCATTTCATTCCTTTATGCAAACATTTTCAGGTGGTAAGTAATTTGAGAAGTGAATTTGCCTTCACTTCTCATCTCTCTTCTCATTCTCCTTATGCATCATTGCTGCATTTTTATTTGCTTTAGAGTGAGCTTGCTCATTCATGTCCATCATTCACTTTCTTTCTTCAAGTAACTTATCTTCTTCAGTGAAGTAAGTTAACTTGTTTCTCCTGCTTCTCCTCCTTTCATCTGCTTCTTCCATTGGTGGCTTCTTTGAAGATCTCTTGCGAGCCTTACAAACCATAGGAACACCCAAGCATGACAATAATTAGGGTATTTATTAGTACCCCTTTAGTTTTTACCTTTGTGTCTTCTTTGTGTCTCTCTCCTCATCTCATCATTAGAGACTAAACCTTTAAGGTTTTAAGACTTTGTGATTGGGGTTATGCCTGCATCCTTCTCTTAGGATGGAGTGTATAACTTTAATCCTAAGTGTTAAACCCTTAATTTGTTTAAACATCTTAATCAATCCATCTTAATAATCACTAAGACAATAGTTTGTAACTTGGGCCTTGCATTAGGGTTCTAATTCTTCCTTTATTGGTTAAGAAGGACTAACCCTAGTGTTAATGGACAAGTCCCCCTCAAGTTGTCTTACAAACCATAAAATTCACTTCTTAATCTCACAATTAACTAAAATCCACTTTAAATAAAGGTTTGTTTTGTCATGAGGTTAATCCCTAATCAAGGATTAAGTTGAGGTATCTTCCTTAGCTTAAGTGTTCTCATCTATTATCATTCTATTAGGATGGTGTAATGGGTTCACTAAATCATTGATTATGGCTTAAACTCATTACTTAACACTAAAAAAATATCAAAAACATCTAAATAATCACAAGTAGGTTAATGATCTTAATCCTACATCATGGTAATTAAGTTTGAGATGTTTATCTCATACTTAAGGTATTCTCATTATCCCTAATCAAATGGAGGATATGATGAGTTTACTAACCCTTGGTTTAGGCTTACGCTCATTAACGTATGACAAACACAAAAAAGAAATAAAATATTGAACATACAAAACAAACAATAATCGTCTCCTTCGGGATTCTTTTCTCATCATTTTCACTCACAAATGAGAACTTGCTTCTTCCGTCTAATGCAAGACAGTTAGCACTCGAGCCAGACGAGTCATACACTTGAGCATAGACAAGCAAGCAGTTCATCAGTCAATTTATTTTTCAGTCTCTTTGAGTCGAACTACGGTGTTTTGACTTCCTCATTGCACGAGATGATACGTAGGCATAACTTAACGGTTATCGAACAAAAGTCTTTGTGTCTTCCCCCTCTTTCAGCTTTCTTTTAAGCCTCAGTCCTGAGCACTTCACTTCACTTTCTTACACTGACACTTGTACATTCTTTTCCAGCTTTTGCACACAGATAGCACAAACACTACCCCTTTAAACACAAACTTTCAAGCGTGGATCCCGTCGGGTACGACGAACAATTTGGGGGCTAATACCTTCCCAGGTTGTAACCAACCCCCTTTCTCAGTTTCTCTGGTTCGCAACTGTCTTATCCATCTCTTTCTAGGTTTATGCAGCATTACCTTTCCTCCGGGATAAAAATGCCTAGCTGGCGACTCTATTCAGTTCATTTTCATTTCTCCTTTCGCCGACCATTCACGCTTGTATCCTATCTGACCTGAGTGTCTTTTAGTGGGAGCGACAACAAGCAGGTTACACAACATATATTCATCTCACATTGTCATCAACATTAGTGAAATTCCGTACATATGTCACCTCATATCCAAAATGTTTAAGGTACCTGCATGCATTCATGTTAAGCACAAACATCAGAATAAAAACCCTCGACCTTAATTCTATTCAAAACACTTTAAAAATTGAAACTTTACTAACAAAAAAGTGATTTAATAATGAAACCTGTAGAGGATATCAAACGAAACGGCGACACGTGCATGACCGAGATGACTATAGTCATAAGCTGTAACTCCACAGGCATACATGGAAACCTTTCCAGGCTATTTGATGGTGAAGATCTCCTTTTCATTGGTGATGGTATTGTAAACCCTTAACTCAACTCGTTACTCCGCCATGGACACTATCTGAGCACCAATCGATTACAACATATATCATATGATTCAAGTGAAAAATTTCATGAGCAAAGAGAGAATCACAACATGCAATAAACACGAAATTGTGAAATTAAGAAGAAATTGATTGAATGTTACTTACGAATGGAGGTGGAAGCATGGTGACGCAACATGCATAAAGTCACATAGTTCATTAACATAACAATACTATTAGTTTATCCATGATCACAACATCCAACCACTTCAATTAAATTTAACAAAGAAATGGGCATGCTTCATCAAATATTATGAATGAGGTAGGATGAGCATAAAAACTTAAGATCAAAAACACCAAAACTAAATGTCCTTCCTACGAAAAGAAATCAAAAGAAGAACAAAGAGATAATGAAACTACATTGAGATCGGAATGGCAAGAAAAGCACCAGGCACCCGACTGCACCAGCCGAACTTCACCTCCAATGTGTGAATTTCAACTCAATTCACAACAGTTATCAGAAAGCACATACTGCATGACTTGGTCTAACAGTTATGACTAACAGTTATCAGTCTCTTTTCATTCATCACAACTTACAACCAACAACAATCTACTAGAGGGGGCTGTACAAAAAATACTCTACTGTGCAAGAACAGGTGCAAGAACCTAGAAACAGTGTACCTGTCAAGTAACTTTAACACCTTATAAACACCAGTAAAAATCTGTGGACAAAAAAAGTTAAAAATCATTGATGATGCTATGCAAATATACCAATAGGTTAATGGAAATTGAAACAAACTTTTCTTCAACTGCAGGAACTAAACCAATTTCACTATCATTCTTTCTGGTTTCAACCACACTCAATATACATGAGATAATTGATGTCAAATTCTATAAAAATAAATGCTATTAGTCAAAGAACACTTATTAGAAGTGTCGTACCCTAAATTTTGACCCATAGTTTTTGTCGGTCTAGAAAAAAAATCAAAGAGGGACTCTTTTGACCTTTTAGACTGACTTATGAATTTTTTTATGGGATTTATTTTTAAATATAATAATTATTAAAGGGGTCCTAAATTTTAATTTTTTACCTCTAAAACAAAAAGGGTTATATTAGGCTAATTAATAATTAATATTATTATTATTCGTTGGATAAATATTTTTTGGTTTAATAATATTATTACTAATATTATTATTAAAAATATTATTTTGGAATTTAAAATACTATTATGGGTAGGGTTTTTGGTTAAAAAAATAATTATTAATTATTGTTGGGATTTATTAATAAGGGTTTTATTTTATTATATATGGTTTTATTAATAATATTATTACTGTTCCGGAATGTTCTAGTCCATGACGGCCCAACAACTCTTTGGCACTTGATGCAGTCTCAGTCTTCCCGGAAGTCCGTGCGACCGGCTACCAATTCCGCCAACCATGATTCACACCCAACAAGGGTCGAATCCCCCAGGATCTGCCAAAGGTCGCTTGCTCAACAAGCCTTTCTCTCAGAAATGACACCATTCGATTGGGGTCTCGTCCGAGCAGTCCAAGCGTCCATCCAACGGTTAGTTTCTGGAAGTTACCTATTATTGGGGGATCCACGATCCAGGCCCAATAAAAGGGACCAATAGCCATGCGTTGGGGGTATTATATAAACCCTCTCATATGAGAGGGTCAGATATTCAATTTCTCACTCTAAATATCGTACTTGCTTACTCGTTCTCGCTCTCTGACTTTAGCATCAGAGTGCCTTTGTAGGTACACCCCTTTCCTCTCACCATCAACCGTGTTTCATCCACGTCCGATGTCGGTGTAAACACCCCAAATTTGCCCTCACCCATTCACACCATGGCTTGTGATCATTCTCATATGCATAAACACAATCATATCATCTCACATCTCATTTTTGATTCACTGCAAAGTTTCTAAGTCATCTGCACCTAGGGTTTGTGATCTGAGCAATCCAAGAGCTTCTTAAGCCACTCAAAAGGCTACCAATCACTTCAAAGGGATCCATATGTGTTCATATATCATATCACATCCTCTCAAAGTCAAGATTTCAAAAGAATCACAAGAACTGGGTTTGGAATGGATGCAGAGCCAGGTTTGACTGCACAGTTGACTGAAAATTAGGGTTTTGGTTTCAGAGGCCATAACTCCAAATTTTTTGGTCATTCTTGTTTCCATTGGTCTCTATATGGTATAGGGAGTATGCATATCAATTTTCATGAAGAAATTCCATGGGGAAGTCATCTGATCAAGAGTTGACTTTCTGGACAAGTCAGTGCAAAATCAGGGCATCTGAGGCCCCCAATGACCCAACCAAGGGGTGATCTTCATCATTTTGAGTGTATATGATCTTTATTTGATCATGGAAGAAGTTTGAAACTCACAAAAGTCAAGAATTTGGAGTTTTTGCAAATGTTGACTTTTTGGGCATAGTTGACTTTTCAAGAATGCTTCATTTTAGGTCATTTTTCAAGCCTTGATTCTTGATCCAAAAATGCTTCAAATGGAAAAACTTTGGTCATGAAAGTTGTAGATCTCATTTTTCCCTTTTCAAAAAGTACAAGAACATGATCAAATTCTTCTTGGATCAAAAGTTATGGTGTGACAAAGTTGGCCAAAATCATTGATTTTTAAGATATGCACCAAAAGGCAAAAAATGCAAATTCTCCTTTCAAGGCCAATTCAGTCACCATGTGGGCTTCTAATGCACTTAACATGATCATGCAACTTCTAAAAGTCAGATTTGAACCAAGGTGCCTCATGTTTCATGGCTTATGTAACAAGATTTTTCCATATGAACCAAAAGTTAACCAAGTTGCAAAACCATCATGATGCTTCCTACAACTTGCTACCTTGGCCTTTGAACCAGCCATAGTCTCTCACCACACCATGCTGCGCCAGCCCTAGCCCTTGTACCAAGCTAGCACCAAGCCCATGCCTCTCTTACAACCAAGTTGATTTTTTGCAAAAGCAAACATCCCAATCACCACAGGCCATGTCACATCCTCTGGCCACTTGGATTAAAATATACTATCCATTTACAAGCCATTTCATAAAGGAAGCAAGGCTGAAACACTCTCAAGCAACACATACACCAAAACACTCCATTTTGCATTTCCCTTCGAATTTGTTTCCTCAGCTCACAAACACAAAATCCAAGTCCATTGACCAAATCACCATGCTTCATTGACCCCAAATCCACAAGACCCAGGCCTGAAACAAGCCCTAACTCCATTTCACCATTTTCACTCCATAAAGCAAAAGCCTTCGAATCTGCTTCTACAAGCCATAAACACTCAAACAAATTCCACACATCAACTCACCTTGCTTCACTGACCAGAAACCACCCACTACTTTGGCCTGAAACCCTCCATAACTCAAATACGATTTTCACATGCCCTTGGTCAGAACTTCTGCAAACTCACTCAAGAGGCTGTTTAAACTCCAACCAAGTATCCAAAGCTTCAAGGGGGAATCATTGGAACCTGTTTGAGCCAAGGAGCTAGCCAGAAAGTGCCAGAAGTCAGAGCTCCAGTTCAGGTGAGCTTCATGAACATTTTTCCCAGGAGCTTGTTTTTAAGTTCTTAATTGGTTCCCTATGTTCCACTGGTCATGATGATGTGTTTGTTTTCGAAAATCATTGAGTTTTGAGCATGTATGATGTCTCTGAAATTTTGTGACCTAAATCCCTTTTGCTTCGATTCAGCTTTGTTGTGTGAAATAAATTTGTTTTGGCTATGGATTCTTGTTATATGATGCGTGGGGTTGATTTATGGGCAAGAAAATTGGGTTTTAGTGAGCTAGGGTGAGAGTTGGCATTTTTCAGGGAGGAAGCTGGCCGGAGAAGACGACCGGAAGTCTTCTCCGGCAGCCTGAAAGTAATTAGTGAGTTAATTAGGGTTAGGGCAAAATTCAAATGTGGACCCTTGGATCTGGCTTCCCGCGCGCGTGTGTGTGGTCCAGATCGTGTCATTAATTCATAATCAGGATTAATTAATTTAATTAATTGAAATTAAGAGGTTTGAATTTCAGCCTTTGATCTGCGCGCGCAGTCAACCAGGCTCTCCCCAGATTCAATCCTGGCCCCTCATTTGGTTGACTTTCCATTATATTCATTTTTATTCATTTTCTTTTCCTTTTATTTGCATAATTATTTTAAAATAGTAAAAAATGTGTAAAAATTATGAAACTTTTTATCATAAGTTTTATTAATTTTTATGACACAAAAACATTTTTATTTTTATTTTTATCATTAAAAAATCATTTTTAAATATTTAAAGGATTATTTTTAATTGATTAATGGAAATTAATTTATTAAAAATGCCTTTGGGTATTTAAAAATCACCAAAAAATTCATGAAATGTTCTAAGACATTTAGAAACATTGTCCAACCTTCAAACCAAATTTCTTTTTTGATCTTGATTCATTTTGAGAATTTTTCATTGAATAAAAATCATTTTTGTGCATTATTTTGATCTAAACTTCAAAAAATCATTTCTGCTTGACCATGAAGAGTTGGACTTTGATTCTTTTTGCATTGCATTGTGTTTAGCATGTAGTTTTTGAGGTAAAATGGTCATGATTTGATCTTGCATTTTTCTTTTGTTTGGCATTTCCTTTGTTTAGGAACCCTAAAAACCCTAAAATCTTGTAAAATCCATAACTTAAGATTGGTTAAGAGTTGAGACCTCCCCTTTGGACATTGGTTTAGTATAGGTTTAGGGATTCTTTGTGTGGCATTTTCCATTTTTTATCTTAGGGTTTGCTTCTGATTTTGAGTTTTGTTTGTTGTTTGATCCATAAACCCTAATTTGGGCTTTCATTTGCATCCTCCTTGCATTCTCTTGCATAACATAACTTGCCATGACATTTCAAGCATCCATTTGATTAATTTGACATCTTAAGACATATAGAAAGCATGTTTGATCATGCATCTTGCATTTGCCATGTTGTTTGCCATGTATGTTTCATAACTTTTCATGTAAGTTCATGCTCCTTAACCTGCATCATTTGCATCCATGATCTTGTATGAACATTTCCATGTGCTGCCTCATGTTTGTAGCATTCTCATAGCATAATTGTCATCATCAACATGCTTCTGGTTTTGTTTATCATCATGTCATCTCATCCCATTTTGCATTGCATTGCATTTCTTTCTAACATTTCAGGTGGTAAGTGAATTTGAGAAGTGAATTTGCCTTCACTTCTCATAACTTTTCTTTTCATCTCTCTTGCATCCATTGCTGCATTTTTATATGTGTTTGAGTTTGAGCTTGCTCATTCTTCTTCTTCCCACTTTCTTTCTTCAAGTGACTTGACTTCTTGAATGAAGCAAGTCACTTTGCTTCTCTTGATCTTGTTCATCTGCTTCCTGGTGGCTCCTTTGAAGATTGTTCTTGTTTAACCTCACAAACTTTAGGGACAACCAAGCATGACAATGAATTAGGGTTTTGATTAGTCCCCCCTCATAGTTTTACCTTTGTGTCTCTCCTTGAGTCTTCTCTTCTCACCTCATCATCAGGGACTAAACCCTAAAGGCTTTAAGGCTTTGTGATTAAGTTTATGCCTGCATCCTTCTATTAGGATGGAGTGTATAACTTTAATCCTAAGTGTTAAACCCTTAATGTGTTTAAATCTCTTAATCAATCCATCTAATAATCATCAAGACATCACACTTGTAACTTGGGCCTTGCATTAGGGTTCTAATTCTTCCTTAATTGGTTAAGAAGGACTAACCCTAGTGTTAATGGACAAGTCCCCATCAAGTTGTCTTACAAATCATAAAAATCACTTCATCATCATACCATTAAATAAAATCCACTTAATCAAAGGCTTGTTTTGTCATGAGTTTAATCCCTGATTATGGCTTAACCTCATTACTCAACACTAAACAAAAACAACAAAAACATCTAAATAATCACAAATAGGTTAATGATCTTAATCCTATACCAAAGGTGATTAAGTGTGAGAATCTGACTTCACACTTAAGGTATTCTCATTACCCCTAATCAGAGGGAAGATGTGATGAGTTTACTAACCCATTGGTTTAGGCTTAAGCTCATTAACTTATGACAAACTTTCAAAAGCAATAAAAGACTGAAAACTCAAAAACAAACAATAATCGTCTCCTCCTGGACCCTTTTCTCATCATCTTCACTCATAACCGAGAACTTGCTTCTTCCGTCTAATGCAAGACAGTTTGCACCTGAGCCAGACAGGTCATACACTTGAGCATAGACAAGCAAGCAGTTCACAAGTCAATTCATCTTTCAGTCTCTTTGGGTCGAACTACGGTGTTCTGACTTCCTCATTGCACGAGAGGATACGTAGGCATAACTTAACAGTTATCGAACAAAAGTCTCTGTATATTCCCCCTCTTCTAGCCTTATTCTTTTAGCCTCATTATCATGAGCATCTCACTTTCATTCTTACACTGACACTTTCATATCACACTTCACTTCTTTTACACTGACACCTGTACATCCTTTTCCAGCTCTTTTATACACAAATTGCACTGACACTACCCCTTTTAAACACAAATCTTTTAAGCGTGGATCTCGTCGAGTACGATGGACAATCTGGGTGCTAATACCTTCCCAGGTTGTAACCAACCCCCTTTCTCAGTCTCTCTGGTTCGCAACCGTCTTATCCATCTCTTCCCAGGTCTATGCAGCATTACCTTTCCTCCGGGATAAAAATGCCTAGCTGGCGACTCTTTTCATTCCCTGTGAGTTCACTCCTGTGTGTTCTCACATCCTCCTTTCGCCGACCGTTCGCGTCTGTACCCTATTTGACCCGGCTTCATTTAGTGGGAGCGACAGCTTGGCGACTCTGCTGGGGACCCTTTATACTGTAACCAGGGCTTCTGGTTCTTTTTGTGGGTTCCTCCTAGCGCTTGATTGATTTGTGTTTACTGGGGTGTTTTGTGCTTATTTGTGTTTGTATATTTGTATTTACTTTTGCTTTATATACAGTTGCTTTACTGCTTTCTTTATTGCTTTTGTATATATCATATTGTCATGCTGCTGGCTGGATCTGGTTTTTTGCTTTGGTGGGTGGGTGATTCATTGAGAGTTAAGGTCCTATACCTGGGACCTGAGTGACACCTAGGCTAGAGTGAATCATATTCTTTCCCATTCCATTTCGGTCTGGTGCGGGAATATGAAACACAGTTCAGATGTGGGTTTCTTCTTGAGAACTCTGTGTTGCAGATTTCCTGCAATGCTAGGGCTATCTGGGAAGCCTGCTAAGTCTGGATGACCTTTTAGTATTGACCTTCAGAAGCTGAGGTGAATTAGAGGAGGAACTGTTATGGTTATTGTAAACACTGTACCTCCGGGTTAGAAGTGTTTACACTTCTCATAACTGATCCAAGTCTGAGGATCCTTGTTCTAGATCACCACCTGTGAGGGGGTTGGGCTGTTTACAGGTTTGCAGGTACCTTGACCTCAGAATACCCTGTTACCTTGGTTTGTTTAAGAATACTCCATGTTGGAACAGTTCTTGTGATTCTAAACCCTGGACATGTGGCTCTTTATTTGAGTCCCCCACCTTGGTTACTGGACTTATAGACCTCCATCTGGATTTCTTACACACATGGACCTATATCAGAGCACTTGATCAGATCCAGCTCAGTCACAAACCCTTGCATATCATTTGCATACATAATCATTGCATCATATTGACATTTGCTTATTTGTGTTTCAGGGTATCCATCTTCATTTGGTTTTGGTTTTGACCCCATCTTCAGTATTGACCTACCTTCATCAGCACTTGTTACCAGCTATCTACTCCAGCCAATCAGTGGCCCTTCTCTTCAGTATCTTCATCAACACTTGTCTCTGCTCAGTCTCAACATCATGGCCCCAAAGAAAAGCAACATCACTTACCACTTCTTCCAGCCAGATTTATCTGACATCAGGAGGATTCGGACCCTGGTCACTCCAGACCATATACCATTGTTCAGGGAACACCATGGAGATATACTTGATATGGTCATGGATCTGGACCCTTCACAGAGAAGCCTGATCCACACCTGCCTTCAGTTTTATGATCCCCCACTGAGATGTTTCACTTTTCAGGATTTTCAGATGGGGCCCTTATTGGAAGAATATTCATCATTGGTTGGTATACCTATCAGGAGAGAAATCCCTTTCAATCCTGAGATGGCCTTCCCAAGTAATGAGGAGATAGCCAAAGCTTTGCACCTGGAACCAGTCTTGATTGGGTAACATATGACCTCTAAAGCTGGAATCCCTGGCCTGCATCTGGATTTCTTGATTTCTCAAGCTACTCTGAAAGCTTCTCTAGGAGATTGGAAAGCAGTTTGTGCTTTACTGGCCCTGAGTATATATGGGATTGTATTATTTGCAGATGAGCCTCGATTCATTAGTAAGAATGCAATTCACCTGTTCATTCTAAGGAACCCAGTGCCAACTTTATTGGGTGATCTCTATTATTCAGTGCATCAGAGGAATGAAAAGCAGAGGGGGAGATTAGTGAGGTGTTGTGCTCCATTATTCCATACTTGGCTTCTCAGGCATCTACCCAGGACAGATGCATTTTTGAATCCCCATCAGCAGAAGAACTGGGCTGGAAGACTTACTACTCTTGCTTCAGCTGACATCAGGTGGTGCACCCAAAGCACAAAAGGCAGGGATATCATCACCAGTTGTGGGCATTTTCCCAATGTGCCTTTAGTAGGAGTTAAGGGGAGTATTAACTACAACCCTCTGTTGTTCAAGAGACAACTGGGCTATGCACTGGTCCACACTCCTAGGGCACAGGATTTGGTTGAGACTCTTTACTGTGAGAACAAGATTAGTCTGGCTATTGTTAGACAGGCAGCCTGGGCCTGGGACAATGTTCAAACCAAGGGAATAACCATCTTGGGAAAATGTAACAATGTGGCATCAGCACAATACTATGATTGGTCCTATGCTAGGGCTCAATTCTCTGGGATGCCCTTTACTATTGAAGATGTGCCTGGGCCTTCTACAACACCACCTCCAGCAACAGTCAGCCTGAAGGAGTTTGAGAAGTTGAAGGAGAGAAATGAGAAGTTAACCCAAGCTTTGCAGAAGACCCTCTATGAGAGGAGTGATGGGAGATTAGATATTGAAAGATTGGAAAAGCTGAAGAAAGAGCATCTGGCTAAGATTGAGAAGTCTGAAGATTACATTAAGAAGTCTAGGGCTGGAGAGCAAATCCTGAAGAATGCTTGCAAGGAAGCCCAATTCCAGAAAGCCAGGACAGACTTGTATCTGAAGGAGAGTCAGGCTAGGTGGGTCAGGATCACCGAGGCTCGTACTCTGGAGGACAAGAGAGTTCAAG
Source organism: Lathyrus aphaca (assembly GCA_963966055.1). Classification (NCBI taxonomy): domain Eukaryota; kingdom Viridiplantae; phylum Streptophyta; class Magnoliopsida; order Fabales; family Fabaceae; genus Lathyrus; species Lathyrus aphaca. The sequence goes on along the minus strand of OZ014524.1, from coordinate 374,180,047 downwards.
ACAAGATGGAACAGATAGAAGAAGCCCTGGCAGCAGCCCAAAGGGAGATATCAGAGCTAAAGATCAGAGCTGGAGTGAAGAGGTCTAAGGACCAAAGTCAGAACAAGAAGTTGACTACAGCTGTTGCTACCCGGAACCTCCTTATCCGGAATCTTACGGAACGTCCGGCTGATCCTGTGACCGAAGCACTTCTCAAGGAAGTTCGGGAGGATGAGTTTGGACTTGGTGTTTGACCATTTTGCTTGTTGTTGCTTGCTTTCCATGTACTTTTATCTTTTTGTAATGTATTTTGACCCCTGTAAGGGCTTGTGTTGTAAAATGAACAAGTTGTATTATTTCACCTTCTGTAATATATTTGTGTTAGTTTGTTCCATCCAAGTTTACTTCAAAAGCAACTTCAACAGCATCTCCAAGGGTCTGGAAGGGTCAAAACTGAATGCCAAGCCGGATACCTTGAGAACAAATGAGCATACTGCATTGCATGCTAACACTTTGTTTGTTTTGTAGGTTTGTTTTTGTTGTTGCTAACTCTGTTGTGATGTTCAGGAATTATTGCTCGGAGACGAGGTTTCCCACTCAACAGGCCACACAGATACCCCACCAGAAACAATCTTCCGGGCATCCAGATGGATCAGATGCAGCAAGACCTTACGGAGGTCAGAAACCAGATGACCACCGAAAGATTAGAAATGAGAACTCAAATGACGCAGTTTATGGAAGTAATAAACAACATGGCTCAAAGTCATGAGAGGCTCAGGGCACTGGTAGAAGGTAGAAACCAGGAGGACCATCAGCCAGGGACTGCTGGGACTAGCAACAATGAAAGAGTCCAACCACATGCTAATCCCCCAGTTTTTGGACCTCATCTCCATCCAGAGGCCAACATTCCTGTCAATATTCAAGGGCCTGCTACAGCCGGGAGGGTACTGCAAGAAGATCCTCAAGAAGACCAGTTCACAGTAATGGGAGCCGGGGAAGAGGCTTATGATAGAAGATTGGATGAGATAGCTGAGAAGTTAAGGTCCTTAGAGTCTCAAAACTCTTTGGGGTTCGATGTCATGGATATGGGCTTGGTAGACGGGGTCAGGATTCCCCACAAGTTTAAGCCACCCTGCTTTGAAAAGTATAATGGGACTTCCTGTCCTCGGACTCATCTGCAATCTTTTCTCGGGAGATTAAAAGCTTATACCATGGACGAGAAACTGTGGATGTTCTACTTTGAAGATAGCTTGACTGGAGCTTCTAGGGAATGGTATTCCCATCTGACAAGAGCAACTGTAAGATGCTGGAAGGACCTGGTAGAGGCCTTCATCAGACAGTATCAGTATAATCTGGATATGGCACCCAACAGGACCCTCCTAATGGGAATGTCACAGTCATCTAGAGAGAGCTTCAGAGAATATGCTCAAAGATGGAGACAACTTGCTGCTGCTGTCCAGCCACCTATGTCTGAAAGAGAAATGGCTGATATGTTCATGAATACCCTTCAGGGAACCTATATTGATAGGCTAGCTGCCTTCTCATCTACCAGCTTTGCAGATGTTGTCATAGCAGGGGAGAGAATTGAAAGCCTATTGAAAATGGGGAAGATTTCAGACAATGGTGCAAGCTCATCCAGTAATGCAAGAAAGCCTTTTGCGGGCCCGAGAAGGACTGGTGAGACTAATGCCATCCACACCAACAGGGGTAGGCCCCAATATGTTCACAGATCTGTGGCTGCAGTCACTATCCCTGCTCCAGCTCATCCACAACCTGTTTATCAACCTCCTCAGCAAAACTATCAGCATCAACCTCAGTATCAACAACAGAATCAGTATCCTCCAAGAAATTACAACAACAGCAACACCAACAGCAATAACCAGCAAAGGCCATTCCAGCAAAGGCCATCTCAAGCTAACAGAGTGATCGATCCGATCCCCATGCCATATGATACCTTGCTGCCACAACTCCTGAAACTCAACCTAGTTGAGCTAAGGACGTTGGCACCTCCGGATCCCAACAGTCTACCCAGGAATTACGACTCCAACGCTAGGTGTGCCTTTCATTCAAACGCACCTGGCCATAGTACGGAAAAGTGCAGAGCCCTGCACATGAAGGTACAAGACCTGGTAGACTCCAAGGCTCTGAATTTCGCACCTCCACCCAATGTCAATAAAAACCCCATGCCAAACCACGGTGGTCCCAGAATTAACGCTATTGAAGAAGACAAGCCGTCTTATTTAATAACCAGTGTGGGTCAAATCAGGACACCGTTGGTGGAGATCAAGGCTCAGCTCTTGGAATGTCAGATGTTCCCAGGATGCGAGTTAGGGTGTGCCTACTGCAATATCTCAGTAAATGGGTGCGATAATTTGAGGAATGGCATAGACGGCCTTATTCAGAGTGGCCAGCTTCAGATCACCACATCATTTCCAACAAATCCAGCAATCTTATCAACAGCAACAGTTCATGAAACTCCTACAACTGCAGCAACCATTGTTCCTGACAATTCTTCTGCTTCATCAACAAGTACTTCATCCTTCTTCTCAACTGATCAGTTATCAACAATTTCTCCTGCTACAACGTCAGCACCATTCCATTTCGAATCTCCTACAACAACAACATCCATCCTTCCGACAATGTCTCCTACAACTCCAGCAACTAATCATGAAGATGTCTCTACTGTTACCATTTTTTATGATCCTGAAAACAACTCTGCCTATAATTCAGAAGGTGCTGCTCCCACCAGAGCACCAGTCACAATTTATTACGATCCACAAACAATCACAATCCCTTCGGCAGCTGCAATCAGTCCAGTCACTGTCACAGTGCCTGGACCAGTACCATATGAAAGCAGTAGGGCCATCCCTTGGCACTATGGCTCTGACGTGTACTGCGAAGGAAAAAGAATCACTCTTGAAACGTCAACACCTGCACCACAGATAGATAATGTGGGGGGAGGCGGAGGCTTCACTCGAAGCGGACGTCTCTTTGCTCCACCAATTCCAAGACCTACTGCCGAAGCAGAAGCTGCTGCCAAGGCAAAAGGAAAGAGTCCGGTGCAGGAAGATCAAGCTGCTAAGGAAGCTTTGAAGACACCATTTGATCAAGAAGTTGATGAGTTCATGAGAATTATTACAAAATTGTGGATCAGCTTCACCAGACGCCATCCAAGATCTCTATCTTATCTCTGCTCATGTGCTCCGAAGCCCATCGGAATGCACTACTCAAAGTCTTGCACGCAGCTTACGTGCCTGAAGAGATCATTGTCAATCAATTGGAAACCGTGGTTGGAAATGTTACTGCTAGCAATGGGCTAGGGTTCACCAATACTGACTTGACAACGGATGGCCGCAACCACAACAAAGCCTTGCACATCACCATGGAATGCAAAGGAGCAGTCCTTTCCCATGTGCTGGTAGACACAGGGTCATCCCTTAATGTCTTGCCAAAGAAGGCCCTGGTGAAGCTCGAGTATGAAGGATTAGCATTGAGACCCAGTAACCTGGTAGTAAGAGCCTTTGATGGCTCTAAGAGATCGGTTCTGGGAGAAATAGAGCTGCCTGTGACAATTGGCCCACAGACCTTTACAACTATCTTCTATGTGATGGACATTCAGCCTGCCTACAGCTGTTTGTTGGGTAGACCTTGGATTCACGCCGCTGGCGCAGTAACGTCTACCCTTCACCAGAAGCTAAAATTTGAGTGGGAAGGCCAAGTTGTTACAATCTGTGGGGAGGAGGATATATTTGTTAGCCATCTGGCTACTTATAAGTACATTGAGATGGATGGGGAGATCCATGAAACAATGAGCCAAGGTTTTGAGGCCTTGAATGTCAATGAAGAATCTGCTGTATCTGGAATCTCTATGTCATCTTATCAACAAGCCCGGAAGGTTGTTGAAGAAGGAACTGCCCAAGGCTGGGGCAAGGTTGTATCTGTGGAGGAGAAGAAGGACAAATTTGGGTTGGGTTACAGACCAACTCAACAAAATCAAGTGGAGGCTGCTGGAAAGCCTGTTTTTATCAGTGGGGGGATGCTCACCCCCGATGCAATCAACAATTTGGAAGACGAGCTGGAAGAGGAACGCAATCTGGATAATTGGATTCGTCCAAAGATCCCGGGGAGCAGTGTCTCGAACTGGTCTTCCCAGGAAATTATAAGAGTTACTCATGCAGAGTAATTATTATTTCCTGTATTTTTATAGCATGCATCAAAGTCTTGCATCTTGCCCAAGATGACAAGACTCATTTTGTAATCGGGCCATCTATACTTTTGTGCAAACAAGATTAAATCAATGAAATATCAGACATCTTTTTGCAAACGAGTCTTTTTCTTTTCTGCTCACTGTTTTTCCATTTTTCTTTTTTGTACAAAAATAAATGGCGATGTTTTCAAAATGATAACTTTATTTCACTTTTCTAAGCAAGATTAAAATCAATCACTAAAATGAACCAACTGAACCCTTGCAGAGAGTGCCTTCCGGACAGCACCGACAACAGCACGGCTATGACTTCGTATGACTTTGACAATCCTATCAATCAAGCTGATGAAGGGGTTGAAGAAGAATATGAGCTTCCTGAAGAGCTAGCCAGGTTGTTAAGACAAGAGGAAAAGGTTATTACTCCTCACCAGGAGGAGGTCGAAGTGATTAATCTTGGTACAGACGAAGACGTGAAAGAGGTTAAAATCGGGGCCTGCCTGCAAGACTCGGTGAAAGGACAACTGATTGATCTGCTTCGAGAGTATGTGGACGTGTTTGCTTGGTCGTATCAAGACATGCCAGGGTTGGATACCGACATTGTTGTGCACAAGTTGCCTTTGAGAGAAGAATGCCCACCGGTTAAACAGAAACTGCGCCGTACTCGCCCAGACATGGCTATGAAGATCAAAGAAGAGGTACAAAAGCAGTGGGACGCTGGGTTCCTTGCTGTGACTAGCTATCCGCCGTGGGTTGCTAATATAGTACCTGTGCCTAAGAAAGACGGAAAAGTAAGAATGTGTGTTGACTACCGGGATCTGAATAGAGCCAGCCCGAAAGATGACTTCCCATTACCTCACATTGATGTATTGGTGGATAATACGGCTCAGTTCTCGGTATTCTCCTTCATGGACGGATTTTCAGGATATAATCAGATTAAGATGTCACCTGAAGACATGGAGAAGACAACATTCATCACACCTTGGGGCACGTTCTGTTACAAAGTGATGCCATTCGGACTGAAGAATGCTGGTGCCACGTATCAACGGGCTATGGTGACATTATTCCACGATATGATCCATAAGGAAATCGAGTGTTATGTGGATGATATGATTGCCAAGTCCCTTACTGAAGAAGACCACCTGGTAAATCTGCTCAAACTGTTCAAGCGTCTGAGGAAGTACCAACTGAAGTTGAACCCCAACAAATGCACATTCGGGGTGCGATCCGGTAAGCTGCTGGGCTTTATTGTAAGCGAGAAAGGGATTGAAGTTGACCCTGATAAAGTCAAAGCTATTCAAGAGATGCTTGCGCCGAAAACAGAGAACGAAGTTCGATGGTTCTTAGGACGATTGAACTATATCTCACGATTCATATCTCACCTTACAGCAACCTGTGAACCCTTGTTCAAGCTACTGAGAAAAGAACAGACGGTCAGGTGGAATGAAGACTGCCAAAGAGCTTTTGACAAGATCAAAGAATATCTGCAAGAACCTCCAATCCTTATGCCTCCGGTTGAAGGAAGACCTCTGATAATGTACTTGACAGTATTAGAAGAGTCGATGGGGTGTGTGCTGGGCCAGCATGACGAGTCTGGTCGAAAAGAGTATGCAATATACTACCTAAGCAAAAAGTTTACCGACTGTGAACAACGTTATTCACTGCTCGAGAAAACTTGCTGTGCTTTAGCGTGGGCTGCTCGCCGACTGAGACAGTATATGTTGACCCACACTACTTTGTTGATATCAAAAATGGACCCAGTTAAGTACATTTTCGAGAAGCCAGCTCTTACCGGACGGGTTGCAAGATGGCAAATGATTCTCACAGAATACGACATACAGTACACATCTCAGAAAGCCATCAAGGGCAGTGTACTATCTGAATATCTTGCTGAGCAACCCATTGATGACTACCAGCCTATGAGATTTGACTTCCCCGATGAAGACATCATGTTCATAAAATCAAAAGATCATGAAGAGCCTGTTCACACTGAAGGGCCTGACCCAGAAGAAGAATGGACTATGATGTTTGACGGGGCTGTTAACATGAATGGTCGTGGTGTTGGTGCAGTACTCATAACACCAAAAGGAGTTCACATGCCTTTCTCGGCAAAACTCACTTTCAACTGCACTAACAACGAAGCTGAATACGAAGCTTGCATTATGGGTCTTGAGGAAGCCATTGACCTCAGGATCAAGACATTGACTGTATTCGGAGATTCAGCTTTGGTAGTCAATCAAACCAACGGAAAATGGTACACCCACCAGGATCATCTGATACCTTACAGGGACTATACAAGGAGGTTATTGACTTTCTTCACAACAGTCAAGCTCGAGTATATCCCTCGGGACGAGAATCAGTTTGCAGATGCTCTTGCTACCATTTCATCCATGATCAAAGTTCAAGCTGCTAACTTTGTACCTCAGATTTCAGTATCCAGGCTTGATAGACCAGCATATGTGTTCGCAGCAGACGTTGTCAAAGACGATAAGCCTTGGTTCCATGACATTAAGTGCTTCTTGGAGGATCAAACATACCCGCCTGGGGCATCTTCCAATGATAAGAAGACTTTGAGAAGGCTTGCTGGTAGTTTCTTTCTGAACACTGATGGGTCTTTATACAAAAGGAACTTTGATATGGTACTCCTCAGATGTGTTGACAAGACGGAAGCAGATTTGTTGATGAACGAGGTGCACGAAGGATCGTTTGGTACCCATGCCGGAGGGCATGCCATGGCTAAAAAGTTGTTAAGATCAGGTTATTACTGGATCACAATGGATGCAGACTGTTGTGCTTATGCCAGAAAATGCCATAAATGCCAGATCTATGCAGATAAGGTGCATGTGCCTCACAATCCTCTGAACATCATGTCTTCACCATGGCCCTTTGCTATGTGGGGCATTGACATGATTGGCAAGATTGAACCGACTGCTTCGAATGGCCACAGATTCATCCTGGTCGCCATTGATTATTTCACCAAGTGGGTTGAAGCAGCCTCATATGCAAATGTTACAAGACAAGTGGTAGCCAGATTTCTGAAGAGAGATATCATCTGTCGGTATGGAGTTCCCGAGCGAATCATTACTGATAATGGTTCCAACTTGAACAACAAAATGATGGCAGAGCTGTGCCGGGACTTCAAAATCCAACATCACAATTCTTCTCCCTACAGGCCAAAAATGAATGGCGCTGTTGAGGCAGCAAATAAAAATATCAAGAAGATTGTCCAGAAGATGGTAGTCACTTACAAAGACTGGCATGAAATGCTACCGTTTGCCTTGCATGGGTACCGCACGTCAATCAGGACATCCACTGGGGCAACACCGTATCAGCTTGTGTATGGTATGGAGGCAGTCCTACCTGTTGAAGTTGAATTACCCTCCCTCCGGGTATTGATGGATGTTAAGCTGAACGAAGCAGAATGGGTTCGGTCCCGATACGAACAACTGAGTCTGATTGAAGAGAAGAGATTGGCTGCGATCTGTCATGGACAGCTATATCAGAAAAGGATGAAGAGAGCCTTCGATCAGAAAGTCAGGCACCGAGGGTACCAAGTAGGAGATCTTGTGCTGAAGAGAATCCTCCCTCCTCATACAGACCACAGGGGCAAATGGACTCCTAACTACGAAGGACCATTTGTTGTAAAGAAAGTTTTCTCCGGTGGAGCACTGATGCTCAGCACCATGGATGGTGAAGATTTCCCGTCCCTTGTGAATTCAGATGCAGTTAAAAAATACTTCGCATAAAAATGACCCGCTGGACATAAAAACAGAATGTAAGTCCAGGCAAAAATAGGGCATCCCGGCGAGTCAAAAACAGAATAAAAGACTCGGGCAAAAATAAGGGAAATAAATAAAAAATGTACACTCGCTGAGTTGAAAAGCCGCATTGGACAACTCAGGCAAAAATGGGTATCCCGATGGATTGAAAACCCGAAAGGGCGATCCATGCAAAATAAGGGAATAAGCGAACAACTGCATTCTGAATTCGTCTGTATTACCTACAACTTGGTAAGCCTCGAAAGGATCAAGCTTCAATCAGAATCAACCCTCTCCAGAAAGCAAGACGAGAAGAACGTCAAAAGTCATACGAGTCATAGCGAAAGAGGAAGCTCCTTGAAAGCGTCGTCAACATCGCCATCATTTTGTTTCTCAATTTGTAGCAATCTCCTCATTTTAGGAGATTTGTTTCCTTGACTGTATCTTGCCAATTCAGGGCACATGAATTAATAAAATCAGATTTTTCAGTCATGTTTCGTTTTGTACATATTTTATTTGCAAAGAATGTCTGATGTCTCTAAAACTGATTGCATAAGTACAGATGTTTTTCTCTAAATAATAAAAACATATGCTTACAGGAAATATACTTACCCTCGAAAATGCTTAACTCCTATGACGGGATCCAGTAAAGGATACCTCGGGACCTTTTGGTGCGTTTTCTTATCTTTGCAGGATTGCAGGTATCCCGAACGCAACTTGGGGCATGCAAATTACATCCCAGCAAGCTGGCAAACCAGCAAAAAAAAATAAAAAAAATCTCAGTATCCGAAGTGCTCTCTCCCCAGCTGAGTGGCTGCTCATTACTTTCCCCAGCTGAGTTACCAACAGCATTCCCCAGCCGAAGTACCAATCATTCTTCCGTAGCAGAATATGAAGAGTCAGGGAATCATCTCCCCACAGAAGTTTCAGCCTCTATTCAGAAGAGCAACATATGAAGAAGTCACAACAGAGTATAGAAGGCTTCTACAAACCCCAGCTGGGTCCCGTATTATAAGGATATGTCAGCCAGTGACATATATCCCCAAGCAAATGCATCTTATTAGATCTATCACTGATCTCATCCCCAGCTGGGAGGTCCATTTCAAACAGATCATCCAGAGATCTTCGCAGCAACGGGATCCGAATCCCGGATCTACCTCTTTGCATAATCATAGCATTCGCATCATATTATTCCCCCAGAGCGTAGCATTCCGTCTAATACGGAGCATTACGGCAAAAAACAAACACATCGCATAATCATAAGTCATGTTGAGAATCGAACACTTGTGAATAATAAACCATCTGTCAGTATGCAGAATACAATACACAAAAATCCCCACCAGAGTCCCCAGCGAAAGCAGTGGCCTCTAAATCACAAACACCAGTATGTGCACCTTTTGACACCCATCTGTGTCATCATTCCCCAGTAAAGTTGCCTGAATACACTTTGCAAACGAGACCACCCGTATTACAGATACTTCCTGACACCCGTCCGTGTCAAACCACCAGCAGAAAGCCAAAGACATCATCTTTGCACTCACCTATACTTGTATATTTATTTTCTTGACACCCGTCCGTGTCATATCCCCAGCACAGCCGCCTACACTTTTACAACCCATATACTTGTTAATACTATACTCTTCTCCTTTTTGACACTCGTCCGTGTCACCTTCCCCAGCAGAATGAATGCTCGTATATAAATCACTCCTACTCATACTTATACAGATACTCGTTCGTATCTTATATATACCACTTATATCCCCACAGATTCAACATTGGTCCTTGTTCTTTGTTAACCAGATGGTACTCGTCCGTATCATCATCTCAGAACATGTGTCAAGCGTTTGTTTCTACATGATACTCGTCCGTATCATAGTCTTAAGGATGCTCGTCCGCATCTTTAATCCGTACACTGTGTCAAACACTTGTGTCTTCTTGAATATAAATACTCGCCTGTGTCTACTATTCCCCAGAAGAGTCCTTTCAGATTCAACACTCGTCCGTGTTCTTTGTTAACCCGTTGATACTCGTCCGTATCATCATCTCTGAGCATGTGTCAGTTTGTTTCTACATGATACTCGTCCGTATCATAGTCTTAAGGATGCTCGTCCGCATCTTTAATCTATACACAACATCTAAACACTTATACCTTTTGTTTCTTGGGTATAAACACTCGTCTGTGTTTACTATCCCCAGTAGATCGCCAACAAAGAAATTTTCCTTTTTATCTGACACTCGTCCTGTGTCATGATAAACCTTGAGAGCAGCCGCACCCTGCTAGGTGGTCGTCCTCCACCTCTTGATGGTCGTCCTCCATCATGCTCATCCGATGGCCGTCCCCATCGTTGATTTTTAGCAGTCGTCCCCTGCTAGGTGGTCGTCCTCCACCTCTTGATGATCGTCCTTCATCATTTTATCCAATGGCCGTCCCCATTGTTGATGTTTTGGTTATTTGGCATTCGTTCTGTGTCATGATAAACCCCGAGAGCAGCCGTCCCCTGCTAGGTGGTCGTCCTCCACCTCTTGATAGTCGTCCTCCATCATGCTCGTCCGATGGTCGTCCCCATCGTTGACCCTTTTATCCGGCGTTCGTCCAATGTCGCGATTTTCGGCAGCCGTACCCTGCCAGGTGGTCGTCCTCCACCTTAGATGACCGTCCCTCATCTTAACCCAACAGAGCAGCCGTCCCCTGCTAGGTGATCGTCCTTCACCTTTGATGACCGTACCTCATCATCTGTTTTTCATTTATTCTTTAACCCGATGGCCGTCCCCGTCGTGGTCCCTTTTCTTTTTAGCCCGATGGCCGTCCCCATCGTGGATTACTTTGCTTTATGAACTTGATGGCCGTCCCCGTCATTTCTCATTAATCCCCAGGAAAAATTACAACTTTATCTTGATGGCCGTCCCCATCATAATATCTTATTTTTCCAGCATGTCGGTCGTCCCCGTCATCGCTTTATTTCCACACACTTTGCCCAGCATGTCGGCCGTCCCCGCCATCGCTATTTACCCAGCAGTCGTCCTCTGCTCGACGGTCGTCCTCCGTCGCCCACACTTTACAATACACTTTATTTTCCTTTTACAATCTATATCCCTTTTCTTCTTCATTTCCGTGAGTGCAAATTTTGGACTGTCTTTGATATTCAACCACAAGTTATCTTGTTTGCCTGTTAAGCCGTTGCTTACATCCTGCACAGCTAACTCATGTTTGAATAGGGGCAGCTGTAAACACCCCAAATTTGCCCTCACCCATTCACACCATGGCTTGTGATCATTCTCATATGCATAAACACAATCATATCATCTCACATCTCATTTTTTATTCACTGCAAAGTTTCTAAGTCATCTGCACCTAGGGTTTGTGATCTGAGCAATCCAAGAGCTTCTTAAGCCACTCAAAAGGCTACCAATCACTTCAAAGGGATCCATATGTGTTCATATATCATATCACATCCTCTCAAAGTCAAGATTTCAAAAGAATCACAAGAATTGGGTTTGGAATGGATGCAGAGCCAGGTTTGACTGCACAGTTGACTGAAAATTAGGGTTTTGGTTTCAGAGGCCATAAATCCAAATTTTTTGGTCATTCTTGTTTCCATTGGTCTCTATATGGTATAGGGAGTATGCATATCAATTTTCATGAAGAAATTCCATGGGGAAGTCATCTGATCAAGAGTTGACTTTCTGGACAAGTCAGTGCAAAATCAGGGCATCTGAGGCCCCCAATGACCCAACCAAGGGGTGATCTTCATCATTTTGAGTGTATATGATCTTTATTTGATCATGGAAGAAGTTTGAAACTCACAAAAGTCAAGAATTTGGAGTTTTTGCAAATGTTGACTTTTTGGGCATAGTTGACTTTTCAAGAATGCTTCATTTTAGGTCATTTTTCAAGCCTTGATTCTTGATCCAAAAATGCTTCAAATGGAAAAACTTTGGTCATGAAAGTTGTAGATCTCATTTTTCCCTTTTCAAAAAGTACAAGAACATGATCAAATTCTTCTTGGATCAAAAGTTATGGTGTGACAAAGTTGGCCAAAATCATTGATTTTTAAGATATGCACCAAAAGGCAAAAATTGCAAATTCTCCTTTCAAGGCCAATTCAGTCACCATGTGGGCTTCTAATGCACTTAACATGATCATGCAACTTCTAAAAGTCAGATTTGAACCAAGGTGCCTCATGTTTCATGGCTTATGTAACAAGATTTTTCCATATGAACCAAAAGTTAACCAAGTTGCAAAACCATCATGATGCTTCCTACAACTTGCTGCCTTGGCCTTTGAACCAGCCATAGTCTCTCACCACACCATGCTGCGCCAGCCCTAGCCCTTGTACCAAGCTAGCACCAAGCCCATGCCTCTCTTACAACCAAGTTGATTTTTTGCAAAAGCAAACATCCCAATCACCACAGGCCATGTCACATCCTCTGGCCACTTGGATTAAAATATACTATCCATTTACAAGCCATTTCATAAAGGAAGCAAGGCTGAAACACTCTCAAGCAACACATACACCAAAACACTCCATTTTGCATTTCCCTTCGAATTTGTTTCCTCAGCTCACAAACACAAAAGCCAAGTCCATTGACCAAATCACCATGCTTCATTGACCCCAAATCCACAAGACCCAGGCCTGAAACAAGCCCTAACTCCATTTCACCATTTTCACTCCATAAAGCAAAAGCCTTCGAATCTGCTTCTACAAGCCATAAACACTCAAACAAATTCCACACATCAACTCACCTTGCTTCACTGACCAGAAACCACCCACTACTTTGGCCTGAAACCCTCCATAACTCAAATACGATTTTCACATGCCCTTGGTCAGAACTTCTGCAAACTCACTCAAGAGGCTGTTTAAACTCCAACCAAGTATCCAAAGCTTCAAGGGGGAATCATTGGAACCTGTTTGAGCCAAGGAGCTAGCCAGAAAGTGCCAGAAGTCAGAGCTCCAGTTCAGGTGAGCTTCATGAACATTTTTCCCAGGAGCTTGTTTTTAAGTTCTTAATTGGTTCCCTATGTTCCACTGGTCATGATGATGTGTTTGTTTTCGAAAATCATTGAGTTTTGAGCATGTATGATGTCTCTGAAATTTTGTGACCTAAATCCCTTTTGCTTCGATTCAGCTTTGTTGTGTGAAATAAATTTGTTTTGGCTATGGATTCTTGTTATATGATGCGTGGGGTTGATTTCTGGGCAAGAAAATTGGGTTTTAGTGAGCTAGGGTGAGAGTTGGCATTTTTCAGGGAGGAAGCTGGCCGGAGAAGACGACCGGAAGTCTTCTCCGGCAGCCTGAAAGTAATTAGTGAGTTAATTAGGGTTAGGGCAAAATTCAAATGTGGACCCTTGGATCTGGCTTCCCGCGCGCGTGTGTGTGGTCCAGATCGTGTCATTAATTCATAATCAGGATTAATTAATTTAATTAATTGAAATTAAGAGGTTTGAATTTCAGCCTTTGATCTGCGCGCGCAGTCAACCAGGCTCTCCCCAGATTCAATCCTGGCCCCTCATTTGGTTGACTTTCCATTATATTCATTTTTATTCATTTTCTTTTCCTTTTATTTGCATAATTATTTTAAAATAGTAAAAAATGTGTAAAAATTATGAAACTTTTTATCATAAGTTTTATTAATTTTTATGACACAAAAACATTTTTATTTTTATTTTTATCATTAAAAAATCATTTTTAAATATTTAAAGGATTATTTTTAATTGATTAATGGAAATTAATTTATTAAAAATGCCTTTGGGTATTTAAAAATCACCAAAAAATTCATGAAATGTTCTAAGACATTTAGAAACATTGTCCAACCTTCAAACCAAATTTCTTTTTTGATCTTGATGCATTTTGAGAATTTTTCATTGAATAAAAATCATTTTTGTGCATTATTTTGATCTAAACTTCAAAAAATCATTTCTGCTTGACCATGAAGAGTTGGACTTTGATTCTTTTTGCATTGCATTGTGTTTAGCATGTAGTTTTTGAGGTAAAATGGTCATTATTTGATCTTGCATTTTTCTTTTGTTTGGCATTTCCTTTGTTTAGGAACCCTAAAAACCCTAAAATCTTGTAAAATCCATAACTTAAGATTGGTTAAGAGTTGAGACCTCCCCTTTGGACATTGGTTTAGTATAGGTTTAGGGATTCTTTGTGTGGCATTTTCCATTTTTTATCTTAGGGTTTGCTTCTGATTTTGAGTTTTGTTTGTTGTTTGATCCATAAACCCTAATTTGGGCTTTCATTTGCATCCTCCTTGCATTCTCTTGCATAACATAACTTGCCATGACATTTCAAGCATCCATTTGATTCATTTGACATCTTAAGACATATAGAAAGCATGTTTGATCATTGCATCTTGCATTTGCCATGTTGTTTGCCATGTATGTTTAATAACTTTTCATGTAAGTTCATGCTCCTTAACCTGCATCATTTGCATCCATGATCTTGTATGAACATTTCCATGTGCTGCCTCATGTTTGTAGCATTATCATAGCATAATTGTCATCATCAACATGCTTATGGTTTTGTTTATCATCATGTCATCTCATCCCATTTTGCATTGCATTGCATTTCTTTCTAACATTTCAGGTGGTAAGTGAATTTGAGAAGTGAATTTGCCTTCACTTCTCATAACTTTTCTTTTCATCTCTCTTGCATCCATTGCTGCATTTTTATATGTGTTTGAGTTTGAGCTTGCTCATTCTTCTTCTTCCCACTTTCTTTCTTCAAGTGACTTGACTTCTTGAATGAAGCAAGTCACTTTGCTTCTCTTGATCTTGTTCATCTGCTTCCTGGTGGCTCCTTTGAAGATTGTTCTTGTTTAACCTCACAAACTTTAGGGACAACCAAGCATGACAATGAATTAGGGTTTTGATTAGTCCCCCCTCATAGTTTTACCTTTGTGTCTCTCCTTGAGTCTTCTCTTCTCACCTCATCATCAGGGACTAAACCCTAAAGGCTTTAAGGCTTTGTGATTAAGTTTATGCCTGCATCCTTCTATTAGGATGGAGTGTATAACTTTAATCCTAAGTGTTAAACCCTTAATGTGTTTAAATCTCTTAATCAATCCATCTAATAATCATCAAGACATCACACTTGTAACTTGGGCCTTGCATTAGGGTTCTAATTCTTCCTTAATTGGTTAAGAAGGACTAACCCTAGTGTTAATGGACAAGTCCCCCTCAAGTTGTCTTACAAATCATAAAAATCACTTCATCATCATACCATTAAATAAAATCCACTTAATCAAAGGCTTGTTTTGTCATGAGTTTAATCCCTGATTATGGCTTAACCTCATTACTCAACACTAAACAAAAACAACAAAAACATCTAAATAATCACAAATAGGTTAATGATCTTAATCCTATACCAAAGGTGATTAAGTGTGAGAATCTGACTTCACACTTAAGGTATTCTCATTACCCCTAATCAGAGGGAAGATGTGATGAGTTTACTAACCCATTGGTTTAGGCTTAAGCTCATTAACTTATGACAAACTTTCAAAAGCAATAAAAGACTGAAAACTCAAAAACAAACATTAATCGTCTCCTCTGGGACCCTTTTCTCATCATCTTCACTCATAACAGAGAACTTGCTTCTTCCGTCTAATGCAAGACAGTTTGCACCTGAGCCAGACAGGTCATACACTTGAGCATAGACAAGCAAGCAGTTCACAAGTCAATTCATCTTTCAGTCTCTTTGGGTCGAACTACGGTGTTCTGACTTCCTCATTGCACGAGAGGATACGTAGGCATAACTTAACAGTTATCGAACAAAAGTCTCTGTATATTCCCCCTCTTCTAGCCTTATTCTTTTAGCCTCATTATCATGAGCATCTCACTTTCATTCTTACACTGACACTTTCATATCACACTTCACTTCTTTTACACTGACACCTGTACATCCTTTTCCAGCTCTTTTATACACAAATTGCACTGACACTACCCCTTTTAAACACAAATCTTTTAAGCGTGGATCCCGTCGAGTACGACGGACAATCTGGGTGCTAATACCTTCCCAGGTTGTAACCAACCCCCTTTCTCAGTCTCTCTGGTTCGCAACCGTCTTATCCATCTCTTCCCAGGTCTATGCAGCATTACCTTTCCTCCGGGATAAAAATGCCTAGCCGGCGACTCTTTTCATTCCCTGTGAGTTCACTCCTGTGTGTTCTCACATCCTCCTTTCGCCGACCGTTCGCGTCTGTACCCTATTTGACCCGGCTTCATTTAGTGGGAGCGACAGTCGGCCACATCGGATCCTGATCTCCAGGTACGATCAGGTGGCGCCGTCTGTAGGAAATCTGATTTCCCCGTTCTTCCTCTTCAAAGACTCTCAAGAACCAAAGTTTTCTCTCTAAAGATCCATGGCTGCTCGTGACAATTTGTCCGAAGCCCGGACTACTGATGGTGTTCTACTTACCCAACAGGGAAGTAACGTGATCACTCCCTCGCATAACGAAATCGTCCAAGATCGCCAAGACGAAAAAACCGCTTCACCCTCTCCCGAGCGCGATCAACCGCTCGAGCATCATCTAGAGGCCATTCCCTTGCTGGCTGCACCAGCAGGGTCAGACTTCGCTGCGTTAGCTGAGACGCTCAACCAGACCAACCTATTGCTCCTCGCGCACGGCGAAAAGATAGCCCGCCTCGAAGAAACCGGCCGCCGATCATCTCGCTCTCTAAAAAGGTACCGGGGACGACGCAACCCTTCTCCCCATAAAAGAAAGGGAAAAGGCCACCATGAAGGTTCTTCCATCAGGAAACGGGCCCGATCGCCTCCATGAAGATGATGTTCGCCTGTACCGACCAATACTCATCAGAGCTTGCAGAGTGAAGATCAACGCTCTCCTCCCCAAAAGAGGAGACGGTCCCGATCACCGTCTCCAAGACGGTCAAGAAAGAATAGATCAAAGTCTCCATCTCTGCGGCGAAACAAAAGACGCCATTCAAGATCTCCCTCGTTCACATCTAGTGACGAGGATGATATCAAAGGCCCATTCTCCTTGGAGATCATGGCTACCAAACTACCGCGAGGACTCGAGAAACCTCCACCCCTTGGTTCGTATGATGGGATAATGGATCCAGACGAACTCATCAAAAACATTGACGCCTTGCTCGATTATAGAGGCATCCGGGGAGCAATCAAGTGTCGCCTTTTTCCGACCACCTTGAGGAAATGTGCAATGACTTGGTATAAGAGTCTCAAACCCGAATCTATCACCTCGTGGAGGCAACTCGGTCGAACTTTCTCCAGGCATTTCACCGCATCCCAACGCCATCCCAAGACAGAGGCATCGCTCGAGGCTATTATTTAGGGCAAGGATGAACCCCTCAGAACCTACATCGAAAGGTTCAACAAAGAAGCCGTCCAGGACTCCACCACGGACGATATGAAGAAGTATTTGATGGAGCACGGGTTACGCCCGTCCACTGATTTCCACCGGGAGGTAGGCATCGAGACGCCCGCCACACTGAACGCTTTCCTCCTAAAAGCTCAGGCGTACATCCAGTACAAGGAGAAGCAGGCGGCCATTTCTGTCCGTGATGCCAGGAGTCAAGAGGATGCCAATCCTTCCAAAACTGATGAGCCCTCGACATCTTGTCGGGGAGGAGACAAAAGAAAGGAAGATCGCCCCCGTGAACTGCGGTAGCAGAGGGGGGCCGATAGGTCGCTTTCGTGAGTACACACCTCTCTCGGTATCGAGAGAGAAAATACTGTCTGAGTGTGCTAATTCGGAGTTCCGACAAGCAGGAGTTCGCTTTCCCAAGCAACTTCCTAACAAGTCGGGCACCGAAAAAACCAAGTATTGCAAGTTCCACAAGAGCCACGGGCACAATACTGAAGATTGCATCCATCTGAAGGACGCGATCGAGATACTCATAAAGGAAGGTCACCTCAAACAGTTCATGAAATCCAAAGAAACCTCCAGACCGAAGGCGTGAGAAACCAAGAAGGTTGAAGAAGCGGTAGTGGTGCCCGCAGACACCAATATGCAGGTCTCCCTCAGCATCTACAGGCCTGAGGATTTCTTTTTACTCGATCATCTAGGAAGTCCAGGATATCTGTCGTCACACAGCCCTTGGGAAGCCTTCCCCTCTGCATTGGTGATTTCAGGGGGGGATTCAACAAGATTACCGTTGGCTCCGTAAAGCGGAAGTTCAACCAGCTGATTGCGAAGGGACCAACCCAGAACACCACTTTGGATCCGTCCAGAGGCAACTCTGTGCTGATTTCCTTTTACGAAGAGGAACTGCTGGGAGGGGCACCCAACACCAACATCCATTTGCTCGTTCGGGCTCAAATGGCCAATTTCGACGTTCACCGGATTCTGGTCGACCAAGGCAGTTCGTGCGACATCATGTATTCGCAATTGTTCTCAATGCTTCAGCTGAACGAGACTCACCTAACACCTTACGTAGGATCCGATCTACAAGGTTTCAACAGGGCGATGTCTCGACCATGGGGTTACGTCGACCTCATCGTCACTTTTGGAGCGGCAGAGACCGCTCGATCCGTTTGCGTCCAATTTCTGGTGGTCGACTATCCATCCTTTTACCAGTGCATTCTCTGCCAGCTGATATTGGCCGAACTTATTGTTGTTTTGTCAACTGTTCATCTAAAGATGAAATACTAAACAACATCGGAAGAGTGGCCACCTTACACGGTGATGTCGAAGCTGCCCGTCGCTGCTTTGAGACAGCCTCTAAAGGCCTTAACTCGACACCGTACCAACCCAAAGCTTCCACCGCGGCATCTTCCGAGAGCTCGGAGGTATCCAAGCCTCTCCCTCGGGTCGACTCCATCGACTTAGACTGCAGGTTCCCAAACGAAGGCGAAGGCTCCCAACAACCCTCCACTTTATTAGCCCGACATATCCCGAACGGTGAATTTGAGCTAATTCCTCTGGGGGAAGATCCAAATTGATGCGTAAAGATCGGAGCTCACCTCCCAGACTTGGCAAAGAGACAGTTGGAAACATGCCTGAAAGGAAATACCGACCTATTCGCTTAGAGTGCAACAGAGATGCCCGTACTCGACCCAGCTATGGCCTTCCACCACCTCTCCATTGATCCAGCTCACAAAGTTGTTGCCCAACGCAAGAGGAAGCTGTCGACCTAGAAAAATAATGCGGCTGAAAAAGCTGTAGAAGACCTCCTAGAGGCAAACTTTGTAACAGAGGCCAGGTACACAACCTGGCTCTCAAACGTTGTACTCGTTAAAAAGTCGAATGGAAAATGGAGAATGTGTGTAGATTATACCGATCTTAATCGGGCTTGCCCGAAAGACGCTTATCCCTTACCGAATAATAACAAACTGGTCGACAACTCGGCCGGTTTCAAACTACTATCGTTTATGGACGCCTATTCGGGATACAATCAAATCCCCGTGGCCGTGACCGACAAAAAACACACGACCTTCATGACCTAATCGGGCAACTACTACTATAACGTTATGCCCTTCGGCCTGAAAAACGCGGGCACTACTTATCAGCGCATGATGAACATAGTTTTTCGAGCAGAAATCGGAGACATGCTCGAAGTATACATGGAAGATATGATCATTAAATCTCAACAAGAGACAGATCACGCTTCCCACCTTCGAAAAGTTTTTGACCAAGCTCGAAAATGCAAAATGCGTTTTAATCCTGAGAAATGCACGTTCGGAGTTCGGGCAGGCAAGTTCCTCAGGTTTTACCTGACCGAATGAGGAATCGAAGCCAACCCTGACAAATGTCGAGCATTTACGGAGATTCCTACACCAAACTCTAAGAAATATATACAATCGTTAAACGGGGTGCTCGCCTCGCTCGCCCAATTCATGGCTAAATTTGCCCTGCACGCTCTTCCATTCTATAAGCTCCTTTGTAAGGAGTCAGCCTTTGAATGGAATGATGAATGCGAGCAAGATTTAGCCCACTTGAAAAGAGCATTATCCGAGCCCCCAGTGCTCTCCAGGCCTAATGAAGGCGAAATTCTGTATCTTTACCTCGCGGTCGTAAACGAGGCCGTAAGCGCAACTCTCATTCGTGAATTGTCTGAGGGGCAGAAACCAATTTACTTCACAAGAAAGGCCTTGCATGGCCCAAAGCTGCGGTATCAGCAGATCGAAAAAGTAGCAATGACCCTCCTCTTCGCAGCAAGAAGACTTAGACACTATTTCATGGCCCATACGATTGTCATGAAAACCGACCAACCCATTAGGCAATTTCTCGGAAGGCCAGACATGGCTGGACGAATGCTAAAATGGTCATTGGAATTATCTGAGTTTGACATTAGGTATGAGGGAAGACAAGCTCTGAAGGCCCAAGCCTTGGCCGATTTCGTAGCAGAACTCACATTTCCCAAGAAGATACTAGTGCCCACATCCAAGTGGACCATTTTCGTGGACGGAGCTTCTAGCTCGGCAGACAGTGGGGCAGGGGTTATGTAGGAAAACAAATAGGGAACCATCATCGAGGTTTCCCTGACTATATCCTTCCCCACATCCAATAATCAAGCGGAATACGAGGCTCTCCTGGCCGACCTACGCCTAGCAGACGACCTTGGTGCGAAGGATATCATTATATGCACGGACTCCCAGCTGGACGCCAACCGAGTGCGAGGAGATTTCCAAGCTAAAAATGACAACATGCCTGAATATTTGTCCTTGGTCAAAGAGAAACTAAAACGATTTGCCTCCATAGAAGTTAGGCACGTTCCACGCGATAAAAATACCCGAGCGGATATCTTGTCCAAATTAGCCAGTACCAAGAGGAAGGGAGGCAATAAGCCTGTCATACAAGAGATACTTCCCCGACCTAGCATCGAACAAGCTTCGGCCATGGTAGATGTCAATATCGTGGGCGACGCTAATTTTTGGATGACTCTGGTGTTCAATTATTTGACCAAAGAGGAGCTACCGACGGACCCAAAGGAAACCAGTACCGTGCGACGTAGGGCTTGCTCGTACGTCATGGTCAGAAGCAAGATGTACGTAGAGGTTTCTCTACGCCCCTCCTCAGATGTTTTGAAGAAGAAAACGTACCACACGTATTGAGAGGAGTCCACAATGGAATCAACGCACAACATCCGGGTGGGAGATCATTAGCACACAAAGTCCTATGAGCAGGATATTATTGGCCAACAATGTAGAGCGATGCAAAAGAGCATGTCAAGAAATGCGGTAAAAGAGCAGGATATTAGAATGTTATGGAACAAGCAAGGTTAAGACACAAAGATGTCAATGTATGCTTCATTTGTAGAAAAGTTGAGAAGTATGAGAGGGTGGAAGGATGAGTTCCCTGTAACATGAAGAAGAGAGATGAAGCTTTTTTTTTCTAATCTTTTTCATGTTTGGGTCTTTTAGGAATTTGGGAAAGGGTTTTTTACTTTCTTATTGTTTTAATATTATTATTACTTTCATAAAAACAAATTTACTGCTATTTTTTTCTCCATAAACAAATAAAAACTTTAAATAAATGATTACTTTTTTATTATTGGATTTAGTTTTATTCTTAAAAAGGTAGAGGATATTGTCAGTAAGGATTTGGAATCACTTTTTTCTTATTAATAATTATTGTCATATTTGATTTCTAGATAAGTGTTTAAAAGGTTTTTTTGTAGTTACTGAATTAAGATTGGGATTTTGGTGTTTTCTAAATAAGGTATTTAAACAAGGTGTTTTTTTTAAATAAAAAATATATCATAATACAATTTAGGATGATTAAATTTTTTTATAAGTAATTAGGGTTATAATTAAAGTTAATTAACATAATTATGGGGTTGTGATTAATAAAGGGATATATATATATATATATATATATATATATATATATATATATATATATATATATATATATATATATATATATATATATTATAATTTAATATTTTAGGTTGGATAATATGAAAACACTAATATGGGTTAATAAAATATTTAATAATATTAAGTTATAATTTTGGGTTAGTATAATTTATCTACTGGGTTTGTTTTTATAATAAAATTTGGTTTATATTTTTGGGTCATTAATAAATTTGGGGTTGTCATAGTTTATTTAGTAATTTTGGGTTTATTTATTTTCAAAAACTAACAAATTTGGTTTTATTTATAATTTTGGCGATTGAATTTTTTTTAAGTTTTTAAGGAATATTACATCTAAGGGGATTAAACTATATTTTGAGATTTAAAAATAAAATAATATATATATAAATATATATATATATATATATATATATATATATATATATATATATATATATATATATATATATATATATATGATTAAATCTATATATATATATATATATATATATTTAATCATATATATATATATATATATATATATATATATATAGATTTAATCATGGGATTTTGAAATTAGGGTTTTGGGGGGTTTTATAAATATTTTGGGATTTCATTTAAAGGGTTTCAAATGTGCGTTTTTTTGCAGTACTAATCAGGATTTTCATAATAACTTAAAAATGGGTTTAAAACAAGGGTTTTAATAATTTAATTAAAGGGTAGTAAAGGGATTAGGATTAGTATTAATATTAGGATTAGGGTTAGGGGAATGAAACTACGATGCTCTGATCCCTCTTGTGAGGGTACGTAGGCATAAGGTCTTTGTACAAAGACCTTAGCGAGTAAACTTAGGAAAAATTAGGGTTTTAGAATATTCATGCGATTTGGATTTTTTTTCACAAACAAACAAACCCTCAAAACAAAAAAGGATCCTATTAAGTATAATAGAAGTAGGGGTGTCTAACACCTTCCTCACACTTAATTGACTTCCAGACCATAGGTCTCTACCTTAGGATTTAGGTTTATCCTTATTTACCTTAAAAAATAGGATGTCGACTCTTAGTTTTTAAGTCGGTCGCGACAACTCTAGGCTTTGATGTTGATGACTTAGGCTTGGTCCCTGGGGTGAGAAATCCACACAAGTTCAAGCCACAATCCTTCGATAAGTATAATGACACTACTTTGTCCTAAGACTCATTTGTAATCTTATGTGGGAAGGATTGCCGCTGACGTTGACAAAGAGAAATTATGGATGTACTACTTTCAAGACAGCTTAACTGGAGCATCTCAAGTGTGGTATATGAAGTTGAGTAGGGCTTCTGTCAGGAGTTGGGAAGAGCTAGTTGAGGCTTTTGTCAAGCACTATTAGTACAATATGGACATGGATCCAAAACATACTCAGATGCAGAGTATGTCTTAGAGTGCAAAGGAGAGTTTTAAGGAATATGCTCAGCGATGGCGCCAGCTTGCTGCCATGGTTCAACCTCCATTGTTGGACTGTGAAATGGCAGATATGTTAATGGGAATTTTGCAAGGAGCATTTCTTGATAGGTTGGTTGCTTGTCTTTCGACTGGGTTTGCGGATATAATAGTTGCTGGGGAAAGAATTTGAAAACTTGTTGAAACTAGGAAAGGTACAAGATGTCAGTGGTATTAGTTCTTCAAAGACAAATAGGGTATGACGCGAGAAGTTAAAACCCTGTTGGTGCCACCTACAGGGTCTTTACCTAGAGGGTATGATGCAAATGCACGTTGTAAGTTTTATAGAATTGACATTAATTTTGTAAAACAAATATAGCAACAATGTATGTTTGTACATAATCTTGCAAAAGAAAGATAACTTTAAGCAAGGAAATCCTGTTGTGTGCGCCCAAACATGTTGTGTTGAAATGTTTCAACATCTAGAACAACATGTCAAAGAAGATGTCAAGACACTTCATTCGACATCATGAACTGCTAAAGATGGATTGAAGTTTCTATTTTGGTTTCAACAGAAACAAAATATTTTGAAGATTTAAATTAATCCAATGGCGCTGATGTAAAATATCTTGAAGACTCAAATTTAAATTGAAGACAAATATTTAAAAATATAGAGTTTCTATATTTAGAGATATTTTTGGAGTTTTTATATTTTAAGATCTTTTTGTATAATTTGTAGCAGATTTTTCTGCAGTATTTGTAGAAGCTATTGCTGTGATTGTTTAGGCCCAAATCCAGTTGGGAATATGTTATAAAATAAACCTTGTAACCTAGTTTAGAACCAACCAACCAACCAACCGATCAAAATGTAAACATCATTAGGGTTGTGTTCTTATGCATCCATACGCAACAAGGAACCCTATTGTGGCTATGTATTTGTAAACCTCGAAGTTGCTAAGTAAGAGGTGGATTGTACTTAAATGAAGCTGCTAAGCAAGGTTAATGTATTGTAATGGAAGTGTGACTTCTATTATGAATTTTTGTATAGGTTTGAAGCCGTGAATATCAGCAACTGAGATTTGAGGATTGTGACACATCACTGAGGTGATTGGAAGTGAGGATGAGTTTCTCATATTTATGAGTTCCTAAGTAGAAGTTGCATTGGTAGTGATTAAGTTAAAAGACTTTAACTGTAGGTGTTTGCTGAGAAGTATTTGAATTGATACTACATAATGGATTTCCTTCCTGGCTTGGTAACCCCCGGAGTAGATTGATTTGATCGAACTGGGTTAACAATTCTATTGTGTTCTTTATAGCTTTTATGTCTTTATTTTATGCAGTACCTGAACTGAATGTCCTATTAGATGTCACAACATCCTGAAGCATGTTTGACTCTGATATATCAGAATTTTTAAGTACTAATGTGTATGCCTTACCATGTTTTTAAATAACAAATAAGATGTCTCAACATCATATTCGACATCTGAGTTTGTCATACCAGAATTTCAATTGGTATCAGAGCAGGCATCCTAGTCTGTTTCTGGATGAGATCCAAGGGGGATACTTTATGGTTCATGGTCAAGGTAGAAGGGTTCTACTGAAAAGTTGTTTAGATGTGTGAATGGTCCCTAGTAGTGGAGGATGGACTGTTATGTTGTTGTAGCATGGGGTTCATGCTGCTATTGTGATAGATTTGATTTATTTTCAAACCTATGGCTGCTGGTGTCACCAGGAGATAATTGTTAGGGCTAATTTGTGACACTTGAAGCTACTAAGTAGTTTGTTATCCGTTGCTTATCTAACTGATAACTCCTTTATGTGAGAAGGTTTCTCTTCTCTGGAGATATATCTTATGATGTTGGGGATATATGTCTATCTGCTTCTGTCAACTGTGTTAATGATACTTGAAGACTCTTTTTCAAGTCCACTTAAGGCACTATGAAGAGAAGTGGTTGGTTGGAGATCTGTAGACTGCTATTATTAGACCTATTTTCTGTATTTAGATCTCTTTGTTATCCTTGGAATTATGTCCCCATGATAGAACATCACATCAGAATTAGACATGATTCTGTTGTTCAAGGAATGGATATATATATATATATATATATATATGCTTGGGTGCTAAACTACTGTGTTTATTTCACAAGTGTTTGGAACCTACTCCTGATCTGGAAGAGGAGGCATATGTATGGTGTGTCTAAGGAGGTTATAGCCTTAGAAGTTTTCTTATCTATGGGTGTTGATAAATGAGTGAACAACATGTGTTCTCTCCCGAGGACAGTTTATTTCTGGTCCTTGCTGCAGGAGTGAAGTACCTGAGCTTTAAAGAGGTTTATTTCAGAGAGACTCCTTGTACATGAAGGTCAAGTTGTATCAACTGGTGGTGTTAGATAATGTGGATATAGCTGATTAGTAGCTATATTGTGTGTGAAGACATCTTTAATCAGACAATCAAAATATTGGTTCTGAAGAAGAAGTTTGTGGAAGTGTCCCAGTTGCTGCTTATCTTTGTGTTTTGGTAGCCTGATCAACTGTTGATTGTTGATTCCCCTGTGCCCCAGCATATGTGTTGTACCCCAAAATTTGACCTCCCATATTCAAGACAATGTATCTCAAGAGGTTTCCTAATACTCATAAGATTCACAATTGCTCAAAAGGATTCCAGGTTTCATCAGACAAAGCCTCCTCCCAAGCAATGGATTTGAAACTAGGGTTTTGAGTTTCTCAAGGAAAAGTGGATTTCCAAAGCCTCAAGTAGACTTCATTACATCCCACATACTTCAAATAATCCTCATGTCAAGTTTCAAGGCTTTCCCTACAAGTTTGGTCAGTAAGATGCTCAGATAATTAAAAATCAGATAACTTGGTCAACAAGTCAACTGTGGTCAACCTAAAGTAAAACTTCAAGATTTTTGGTAAACATAAATATTATGAGGTAAAATTCATCATTTTATCAAGGGTTGATCATGATTCATCAAGGAAACCTCATAATTATCAAGAATCAGGAGTTACTAAATTAGGGTTTTGTGTAGGAAAAGTCAACTGAACTTTGACCAGCCATAACTTTCACATACTTCATCAAAAATTTCCCATCCAAAGTTCATTTTGAAGAAAATTCAATTCTCTACAACTTTGTGTCTCACAAGCCAAGTCCAAAAATGCTTCATTTGAGAGATATGAGCCAAGACATTACATGTACTTTTAAAAGTCAACAAAAAGTCAATTTCTTCCAAAGCTCATAACTTAAAAATGGAAAGTGATATGGAAATGGGACCAAAAGGAGAAGTTATAGTACACTCTAAGATTTCTAAAAAGTCATAGAACACCTTCATGGAATAAAAATTGAGGGAGTTAAGCATTGTTGAAGTTGGGCAATTTTGAGGAGGTGTATGAAGCAAAGAAGGCTAAAACTTAAGATTTCTCCAAATGGGCCCAAAATATTTCAACCCAAACTTAAAGATGAGGTCATTCACGACCCAATGATTAATTTTTCTGATTTTTATTATTTATTTTATATTATATTAAATTTTAAACATTTAAATTCAATTTTAATTGAAATAAATCATAAAAAATAAAATATTTGATTCCAAAATTATTTTGGGATCAAATATTTGATGTTTAAGATGATTGACCATAGCCAAATTCGTACAAGACCAAAATAGCATGATAAAATTTGATGTTTTGATAATTTTGGTAACTTGGTTTCTTCATCTTCAAGCAATCCACAAATCTATCAAAAGGCCCAATATTTTGACCTAAAATGCATCACTATATAAACACAACATCATCTCAATACAAGGACACAAATTTTCTAAGCTGAAACACTCTAATCAAACTTCAAAAAATCAAGAACAAAATTCCAATTTGGTTTCATCATTCCAGCTATTTTTAAAGAATTTTGAAGGTGTCATTAGGTTCCTTGGAGCATTCTGAACCTATATCAATCCTTACCATCATCAAATAACATTGAATTCACTCAAACCGATTTCGTTTTTGCTTATTTTTATTGATTTTTCGATTTTGATTCTATACACATGTTAACTTCAATTTGATTATGCAATATTGTTTATGATGATGTTTATGACATTTCTGGATTGGTTAATTGTATTTGTTGTGCAGGTGTGGCAATTCGCCATTATTGGGGTTTTAGGGTTTGTAAGCTTGAAATTGGGAACTCTAAGAAGAAGCAATTTAAGGACCAATTAATGATTCAATGAGACTCAAGATACATCCTTTGATCGATTTGCATCGTTAAAATTGATTTACATTATGTGTATGAGATTTTGCTAAAATCGCAGGTTATTAGCTACGACACTTTCGTAGCAAAATCGCAGGCAAAGTCGTAGCAAAAAACAAATAGATGGAGGTTGAAGATGACCCTTGGCGCCATTCTGATTTTTAAAATTTGGTTTTAATATTTATTTCTTATTTTCTGTTTCTTATCTCAACAAGCACACTGGCCTAGTGGAAGCGCCCATATGGGAGAAGGGGGAGGTCCTGGGTTCGAACCAGACCTCCACCCCTTTATGTTTTTTGTTCTTTTTCTTTTATTTGCTTATTTTTCTTTTCTTTTATTATTATTTATTTTCTTAATTAAATCAAACTAATCATAATTAACTCAAAACTAACCACCTATAATCTTTTCCTTAATTTTTTTTTATAATTATCCTTGACTATTTTTTTCTCATATATATATATATATATATATATATATATATATATATATATATATATATATATATATATATATATATATATATATTTATAATATTTAGTCTATTAGGTTTTAATTAAAATTATTAAATTTAACTAATTAATCAACCTTAATTTTTTACCCTAATTTTCTTTCTAAAACTTGATTTTCTTAAAAACCTAATTTTTTTTTTAAAACCCTAATTAATTTTTTTTTCTTCATAATTTCTTAATTTTATTTTAATATTTATTTTGTTTAGAAAATTGTATAGGACGCATTCTATGTAATTTAAATTTCTCGCTATTATTATGTAACTGCTTCTACCATGTAATAACTTAGGTTTATTTTTCGTAATCCCCCCGAAAAGATAATGTACCCCCCTCTCTTAATGTAATAGCGTAAGATCTTTATTTCCTCTTTTAAATTTCTGCAAATAATTGCATGGTTAGTACAAAGAGTAAATGAATTAATTTGGACTTTGATCACTAATTATAAGATAAATAATTGAAAATAATATTCACACACATAAGTCGATCGTTCTACGATCGCCATCTGCACCTCCTAGAGTTTCCCCTCTTGGTTGCCTCTAACAAATGGTCAAGTCCCTCGAACATGGGGGTGTCTTAAAGAAATGTCCTTTCAAACAAATATCATCATAGTCCCTTCAAGATTAAAAGATCATAGTCCCTTCAAAGTTGCCTACGAGATAAATGATCTTATCCCTCGATGACCCTACGAAAATGATGATAGTCCCTACGAATTGTTAAAGACACCCCTACAAGTTGCTTACTATGACCATATGATGACCCTACGGCCGTCCCTTAACGAATCCAAGATAATGACTACTTACTCCTTAATAGTAAGGACAATCTTACCCTTGAAAGGAAATAGAAACACATGAAAGACCAACTTAGGGTAGGTAATGCTTAATTACTTGCTCACTCTTTTAAGAAAACTTTTTTCACATCCAACTTTTAAAACATTTTCAAACTTAATGCTTTGTATACATCCATACGAGGGTCATTACAAAGACTTCTGAAAATTTTCTAATCACACACTACACATTTTTTTCAAACAAGTTAAAGTGAGCTAAGTAATTAAGAGCCCATAGATAACCATCGATATAAAGGGTGCTAACATCTTCCCTTTATATAACCTACCCCCCGAACTCAAAATCTTTTTAAAGTCTTTCTTATTCTTTTATACCCTATCCTAAATTGGATAAAATAAAAGTCGGTGGAAACTCTTACTATCCGCACATGTTTTTGTCAAACAAAAACACAAGTCAGTTCTCCCACCGTGTTACAGAACTGGCGACTCTGCTGGGAAGCACTAAGTAAAAGAGGGGTTACCTTAGGAATTAGATCACTTACTTGTTTGATTTTCTTGTTTTATCTTTAAGGGATTGTTTTGGGGTTACTGTATGAAAGATCCTAACCTGAATCTAGTATACCTTAGGTAAGTAGCAATAGACCAAGGAAACTGTACGCCATATACCGATATGGTTGATCTGGTGGCTACAGTTAGTGTGACTTCTTGGTTGGTGCTTATGTTCCTTAAGTAAGTTGAGGATAATATGAGGCTGCCATACGTTTTCATTAACATTAACTAACATTTAGATCCCTAATTGACCCATCTTGGCCTTTAGAAAGTAGTGAGATATTCGGCTTTAGTGAAGTCTAAAGTTGGTTGATACTCAATGCTACACTCATTGAGATTCTAATCTTGGAGGGGGGGGGGGTTGGTTGGCAAGTCAGTTGCTTACTGAACAACAATCCTTGAGAAAGATCAGTGATATTGAGATCCCTTAGAACCCGATTACTTTTACTAGGACAAGATGAACCAACTAAACTTCAGTGGGGAGGGTACTTACCTATGGACTTCATGCAAGCCTTTAAACTTAGGGTTATTGTGTGACTTGCTTGTGTGTGCCACTTATTTGTGATTGAACATAACATCATAACATCATGACATCATAAGCATAACATTCTCACAAACCATTTCAAAGACCAAAGGATTTATCTTTGTTCTTTGTTGCAGGTTATGACCTTCACTCGTAGGAATATTATACAGATAAACTTTGTAGGGATACCCTCCAGGCTTAAAGAATTGATCTCAAAACTTCCTGAAAGCTCCCAAATCATCAAGAAGCATGGTTATCTACTTAACTTGGTTACCTCAGGATTTGATGAAGATATGATGAGTGTCCTGTTCCAGTTCTTTGATCCTAAACATCATTGCTTCACATTTCCCTATTATCAGCTGGTGCCCACAGTGGAAGAATTCTCCAAGTTACTTGGTGTGCCTATCCTTGATCAGAAACCTTTCACAGGCTTAGAAAAGGGGCCTAAACCTGAAGTCATTGCTGTAGCCCTACATTTGAAGAAATCAGACATTGTCCTAGAAACAAGAAGTGGAGTTAAGGGTATTCTTGCCAAAGTATTGATAGAGAAAACTCAGGTGTTCTTGGATGTTATGAGTTATGATCCTTTTAAGGAGATCTTAGCCTTACTGATTTATGGTTTGGTATTGTTCCCTAATCCAGACCAATTCATAGATGTACACGCCATCAACATATTTCTAACTCACAATCCTGTGCCTACCTTACTTGGAGATATCTTACACTCTCTTCACACTCGTACTACGAAGGTGCGAGGAACTCTGATGTGTTGCATACCTCTACTATCAAGGTGGTTTATTTCACACCTTCCTCGATCTGTGATGAAGAATGACCAAGGTTTAAGGTGGTCTAAAAGGATAATGTCACTCTCTCATTCAGATATTCATTGGTGTTCCCGATCTATAGAGAATATTACTATCATTGACCGTTGTGGGGAATTCCCTAATGTGCCACTCCTTGGCATGAGATGGGGCATTACCTACAATCCTTTGTTAGTACTACCTCAATTTGGTTTTGCTCGGAGTAATGGTCCTCATGATAAGATCATTCAAGTTATTGTGTTCGATTACGACAACAATCTTCAAGGTTACTGTCAAAAGTTTATACGAGCTTGGAGCATGGTGAACATGATCAACAATAAGACTCTGGAACCAAAATACTCCATCCCTATGGAACCTTACCTCAGATGGGTGCGATCACATGCTCAAACTCTGATGATGCCATATCCTGTTGTCCAACCAGTAACTGTTGAGCCAATTGTTGAAGGAGATGTTCCTTATACCATTCTTCATCATGATATGCCTAATAATCTGGAAGAGCTGCAGAAATCCTAGATCCAACTGAAGAAGCAAAGGGATACCTTTGAAACTCAGTTTAAAACTAGCCAAGAAAGAGTGTTGAAGCTGACAAAGCAACTTCACGAAGAGCGGAACCTCAATACATATCTCAACACAAAGAGGAAGCGTCCATGGGAGACTTAAGTCTCATATTTTATTTATCTTCTTCTTATTTTCTTTCATTGTAAACCCATGGGGCAATTATATTTTAAAACTTACTGATAAAAAATTTATTTTTGTTTTCCTTTAACAAATTTAAATCCTACGTGGTCCTTGAAAACATTGCATATGCATCTACATACCATATCATTGCATAACAGGTTTCCACGACAGGTTTTTTATCTTCTCGCTGTTTATTTCAGCAGAAATTGCTCTCGAACAATCTGTCAAAGATCTTCAAGCTCAGAATTCTCAATTTCAAAAGGTGATCCTGAATTTGTCCAAGGGGCAAGAAGAGTTGAAAGCCCTCCTCACTAAGGACATGAAAAAGAAGAATCATGAAGACAACAAGGATGATCAGTTGGAGCAACTGCAAGCTGAAATAGAAGAGATGAGAATCTAGATAAATGGTCAGGTGGCACTTATCCAAATCTTAGCCCAGGGGCAAGAAGGGCTGAGAGTCTTTGTCAATAAACTTCAAGATAACGGAGTCAGGAATCTAATCATCAGTCAACCTCTGATGAAACAAACTGACTTGGTTGAAAGGAAGATGAGGATAAGAGAAGGAAAGAGACAGGCTACTACTGATAGTTCTTCAATTAATGGAGGAAGGTCTTATAAGGTTAATCCGCCTTAACACAAGGAACATTAAAGATAGTTTATCAAGATCAACACACCAATGTCGCAAACTTTGCAATTCTTGTTGGAGATGAAGCTGATTACCTTGAAAGATCCTCCTCAGAAGCCCAATACTTCCTCTCCTCGTTATAATCCCTATGCAAGGTGTGCATATCACTCCAACTGTCCTGGACATGACACTGATAACTGTTTGGCATTGAGAAATAAGATTCAAGACCTGATTGATGAAGGAATCCTCGAGGTTACGCCAGAAGACCAAATTGAATTATCCTATCGTCCATCAAACATCAAAGCTGCCAGACATCCGAAGTGACAAGTTTAGAGGAGGAGGCTTTGAGAACATTTGAATTTTCATTTGTAATTTCTTTGTTGACTTAAACACTTGCTATTGTGTCAGACTTTTGTTTTCACAATAATGCATTGCATATGTTCGTCTTTAATTAATCCATTTGTTTCACTATATTTAAACTATACTTCTTACCTCTCTTTTGTGATATTTAACTCTTGTTAAAGCTGTAAGCCTTTAGAGGGAGGATGACGAAGACGATACCATAATTTCATACAGTATGCTTTTGAACAGACTATGCTGACGATGTGCAGGCATTGTTTCGATTCCTAAACAGTGGAGATATAAGGAAGTTAATCCCTAGTCAACCCTTTTGAGCCTATGAAGTAGGAGTTTTCATTCTCACGCAAATTAAAACCCTTAATCATAACCTGGGGAAGGGTAGTTCCTCGGTTAACTCAATTATGCCAGTTGTCCTTTTGTACACAACTAATGAAGGTTCCCTATAATCGTTAAGTCTGACAGTCAATATCTAGCAAAAGAAAAGCTCACTAAGTCAAAACCTATGAAGGAGACTTAGTAAAAATTGAGACATCCCGCTGACTGTAATCTTGAAACAAACAGTTCAGGCAAAAAGAAGGGATAACAAAGTCAAAAAAAAGAAAAAAATGTCACTACAAATCCTCAACAAAAAATAAGATGACTGGCTTTTCAAATAAACTTTTGTCAGTGTTACAATTCCAAACTCTTTTGGAGCCTCAATGCATAAGTTAACCGAACATAGGACTGAAGAACATCACGAAGGATGGGTTGGGTACAAATAAAATTTGAGCCTTTATCCTTTGTTTCTTAAACCGTGAACCAGGCCACGTTACAACCCTTTAAAAAGTCCTAACTGAAGCGTGGTTAGTTCGAAAGCGTACTGCCACAAAAAGGTATCTTGACTCCTTTAAGGCTTATTATAAATCTTGAGTTAATATCACAGTTTTTACAAACATTGTTTTGCTAAAATAATTCTTTTTCAAAACTTCTAGATAGACATAAGCGTTGCATTTTGAATATCATTGTTTGCATATAACTAAGTGTTTGATAGCAGCGAAGCTTACATGATGAACATTCAATAAACCAAAGTCCTCCTGACAGATAAAGTTGCTTCCTGGATCAAAGCCAATGTATACAAGGGGCATAATCACTATCTCCCAATCAAGGGGGCATGCCATATTATTGTCCAATTCATCTGGGGCAGTCGGGCCAAGATTCAACAATGCTTAAATAGCCAGGGGAAGGTCTCCTCATATGAATTACCAGAGGTAACATTACCAAGTTCAAGATGACAGGGGCATATTATTGTGGGGCATTTTGTTTATTTCTCTGGAGGTAGCCCTTTTCAAATACTTTCATTCTGGGAAAAATCATCCTCAGTTAGGGGCAACGCTCTCTTTTCAAATCTAACCAGATCAAAGTCAGTTGCAAGATCCTTAACCATTACCCATGGCGTACACGATCCACCGCAGTCTGAAAACACATTCCTCTCATTACATTGCCTTGATATTGGATTTTCAGCAGAAGCCATTATGGAAATTAATTGTCTGTGCCAATAATATCAGAAGGTGTCAGTATCATGTCTTCGGATTCAGTCATGATAATTCCTAGAAAATTACTCAGGGAAGTTGAGAATATCAGAAGTTCTAAATCCATTGGTTACTTTGAATGAGTATACACTTTCAAAATTGATACAACTCTATTTCCGAATTCAGGTTTACTTTTCCCTTTTTACTTAGGCGAAAACGTCTGTTGATTATGTTTGAATGTTTATATGCTTTCAAATATGATTGAAGTTTTCCAAAATACATAAAATTACAATAAAAGCATTTACTAAAGACCCTTGGAGGTAGGAATCCCCAACAAAGTTCATATCCAATAGATCTTCGCATACTCATCCCCACAGAGTAATCTTTATGGATTTATTTCAGCAAAGTATTTCAAGTAGCCTCTTGTACTTCCAGCTCTACGATATCCCCAAGCAGATTTCTCTCAAATCTAATATCCTCCAAAGAATTGACACTTGCTCAGATAAGTCTCTCAGGGGAATGCCCGTCTCTTTTATCCCCTGTCAGGATATTTAGGAGTCTAATCTTCCAGTAAGAAGTGCGACGAACATGAAACAGAAGATTCTAAGTACAATATTCCGAAACAAGACGGGAACGATGTCTTCATACTCCTCAACAACGAATCAAGATTTATTTCCCCCAGCTAGCAGTTATTACATGAAGCTACTAATATGCTTCGACTACATAATTCATACATACATCATTTACATCATATCATGACATACACATCCATAATGCATACGACATTCTCACTCATATTAAGAACATTATGTCATACATATAAATAATCCTGCATAAACTAATCTTTCCTTTTCAGGATACTTCACAGTCAGATAAACATTACCAACTCCCTGAGACAGTTTAGAGACGATCTACATGGAGATCTAGTGCTGATACTTAGTGCAAGATACTTTCCAGAAGCAATTAAGAGATAATCGAAACGAAGATTTAATTATGATGGTTAATTCAAGAAATTATCCTTGAGACAGTTCAGAGACAATCTACACGAAGATCTAGTGCTGATACTTAGTGTAGGATACTTTCCAGAAGCAATTCAGAGATAATCGAAACGGAGATTTAATTCTGATGCTTAATTTAAGAAATTATCCTTGAGACAGTTCATAGACGATCTACACGAAGATCTAGTGCTGATACTTAGTGCAGGATACTCTCCAGAAGCAATTCAGAGATAATCGAAACGAAGATTTAATTCTGATGCTTAATTCAAGAAATTGTCCTTGAGACAGTTCAGAGACGATCTACACAAAGATCTAGTGCTGATACTTAGTGCAAGATACTCTCCAAAAGCAATTCAGAGATAATCGAAACGAAGATTTAATTCTGATGCTTAATTCAAGAAATTGTCCTTGAGACAGTTCAGAGACGATCTACACGAAGATCTAGTGCTGATATTTAGTGCAAGATACTTTCCAGAAGCAATTCAGAGATAATTGAAACGAAGATTTAGTTTTGATGCTTAATTCAAGATATTTTCCCAGAAATAGTCCAGAGACGATCGAGATGAAGATCTAGTGCTAATACTTAGTTCAGGGTATCTTTCCCCCCTAGAGACAGTTCAGATACGATCTAAACAAAGATCTAGTGCTGATACTTAGTTCAGATATGTTACAGAGACAATTCAGAGATGGTTGAGACGAAGATCTAATTCTGATACTTAGTGCAGTAACAACATTCAGATAAAGTCAAACGTAGACACATTCTGACACTCCTACCCATAGATACTTTGAATGGAATCTATAAGCCCATCTCCAAATACTCTGAATGTCATCTCTGAGCCCATTCAAGCAATACGATCAACCAACAGTATTACTTTGTGCACCGACGAGTGCAAATTTTCTGGCTTAAGTGTTCAATCCTCTTCAACCTTCAAGTCACGAATGGCGTACATGCCAATCTAACTCCTCAGGTTTAAGAAAATTGAACAGGGGAAGTTGTTGTACCCAAAACATTTCCCTCCCATATTCAAGACAATGTATCTCAAGAGGTTTCCTAATAGTCACGAGATTGACAATTGCTCAAAAGGATTCTAGGTTTCATCAGACAAAGCCTCATCCCAAGCAATGGATATGAAACTAGGATTTTGAGTTTATCAAGGAAAAGTAGACTTCAAAAGCCTCGAGTAGACTTCATGACATCTCACATACTTCAAATAATCCTCATATCAAGTTTCAAGGCTTTCCCTACAAGTTTGGTCAGTCAGATGCTCAGATACTTAAAAATCAGATAACTTGGTCAACAAGTCAAATGTGGTCAACCTAAATTCAAACTTCAAGATTTTTTGTCAACATCAAGATTATGAGGTAAAATTCATCATTTTATCAAGGGTTGATCATGATTCATCAAGGAAACCTCAGAATCATCAAGAATCAGGAGTTACTAAATTAGGGTTTTGTGTAGGAAAAGTCAACTGAACTTTGACCAGCTATAACTTTCACATACTTCATAAAAAAATTCCCATTCAAAGCTCATTTTGAAGGAAATTAAATTCTCTACAACTTGGCTTCTCACAATCCAAGTCCAAAAATGCTTCATTTGAGAGATATGAGCCAATACATTACAGGTCCTTTTAAAAGTCAACAAAAAGTCAACTTCTTCCAAAGCTCATAAATTAAAAATTGAAAGTGATATGGACATAGGACAAAAAGGAGAATTTAGAGGACACTCTAATATTTCCAAAAAGTCCTAGAACACCTTCATGGGATAAAAATTGAGGGAGTTAAGCATTGTTGAAGTTGGGCAATTTTGAGGAGGTGTATGAAGTAAAGAAGGCCAAAAATTAAGATTTCTCCAAATGGGCCCATAATATTTCAACCCAAACTTAAAGATGAAATAATTCATGACCCAATGATTAATTTTTCTGATTTATTTTATATTATATTGAATTTTAAACATTTAAATTCAATTTTAATTGAAATAAATCATAAAAAATCAAATATTTGATTCCAAAATTATTTTGGGATCAAATATTTGATGTTTAAGATGATTGATCATAGCAAAATTCATACAAGACCAAAATAGCATGATAAAATTTTATTTTTTGATAATTTTGGCAACTTGGTTTCTTCATCTTCAAGCAATCCACAAATCCATCAAAAGGCCCAATATTTTGACCTAAAATGTATCACAATATAAACACAACATCATCTCAATACAAGGACACAAATTTTCTAAGCTGAAACACTCTAATCAAACTTCAAAAAATCAAGAACAAAATTCCAATTCGGTTTCATCATTCCAGCTGTTTTCAGAGAATTTTGAAGGTGTCATTAGGTTCCTTGGAGCATTCTGAACCTATATCAATCCTCACCATCATCACGAATTTACTCAAACCGAATTTTTTCCTCTTCGTATTTTTATTGATTTTCGATTTCGATTTTATACGCATGTTAACTTCAATTTGATTTTTCAATATTGTTTATGATGATGTTTATGACGTTTCTGGATTGGTTAATTGTGTTTGTTGTGCAGGTATGACAATTCGCCATTATTGGGGTTTTAGGGTTTGTAAGCTTGAAATTGGGAACTCTAAGAAGAAGCAATTTTAGGACCAATTAATGATTCAATCAGACTCAGGATACATCCTTTGACCTATTTGCGTCGTTAAAATTGATTTATATTATGTGTATGAGATTTTGCAAAAATCGCAGGTTATTAGCTACGATATTTTCTAGCAAAATCATAGGCAAAGTCATAGCAAAAAAAACAGATGGAGGTTGAAGATGACCCTTGGCGCCATTCTGATTTTTAAAATTCGATTTTAATATTTATTTCTTATTTTCTGTTTCTTATCTCAACAGGCACACTGGCCTAATGGAAGCGCGCATATGGGAGAAGGGGGAGGTCCTGGCTTTGAACCAGGCCTCAACCCCTTTATATTTTTTGTTCTTTTTCTTTTATTTGCTTATTTTTATTTTGTTTTATTATTATATATTTTCTTAACTAAATAAAACTAATCATAATTAACTTAAAACTAACCAAACTAATCACCTCTAATCTTTTCCTTAAAAAACAAATTTTATAATTATCCTTGACTATTGTTTTTCTCATATATATATATATATATATATATATATATATATATATATATATATATATATATATATATATATATATATATATATATATATATATATATATATATACATATATATATTTTTTATTTTTTTTTCTTTCTAATATTTAGTCTATTAGGTTTTAATTAAAATTATTAAATTTAACTAATTAATCAACCTTAATTTTTTACCCTAATTTTCTTTCTAAAACCTGATTTTCTTAAAAACCTAATTTTTGTTAAAACCCTAATTAATTTTTTTTCTTTCATAATTTCTTAATTTTATTTTAATTTATCTTATTTATTTTTTTAGAAAATTGTATAGGATGCATTCTATGTAATTTAAATTTCTCGCTATTATTATGTAACTGCTTCTACCATGTAATAAATTAGCTTTATTTTTCGTCTTTTATTTTCCGTAAGCCCCCCTAAAAGACTAATGTACCCCCCCTCCCTTAATGTAATAGCATAAGATCTTTATTTCCGCTTTTAAATTTCAGCAAATAATTGCATGGTTAGTAATCTAGGGAGTGCAAAGAGTAAATGAATTAATTTGGACTTAGATCACTAATTATAAGATAAATAATTGAAAATAATATTCACACATGTAAGTCGATCGTTCTACGATCGCCATCTGCACCTCCTAGGGTTTTCCCTCTTGGTTGCCTCTAACAAATGGTCAAGTCCCTCGAACGTGGGGGTGTCTTAAAGAAATGTCCCTTCAAATAAATATCATCATAATCCCTTCAAGATTAAAAGATCATAGTCCCTTCGAAGTTGCCTACGAGATAAATGATCTTGTCCCTCGATGAGCCTATGAAAATGGTGATAGTCCCTACGAATTGCTTAAGACACCCCTATAAGTTGCTTACTATGACCATACGATGACCCTACGCCCGTCCCTTAATGAATCCAAGATAATGACTACTTACTCTTTAATAGTAAGGACAGTCTTACCCTTGAAAGGAAATAGAAATACATGAAAGACCAACTTAGGGTAGGTAGTGCTTAATTACTTGCTCACTCTTTTAAAAAAACTCTTTTCACACCCCACTTTTAAAACATTTTCAAACTCAATGCTTTGTATACATCCATACAAGGATCATTATAAAGACTTCTGAAAATTTTATAATCACACACTACACATTTTTTTCAAATAAGTTAAAGTGAGCTAAGTAATTAAGAGCCCATGGATAACCATGGATATAAAGGGTGCTAACACCTTCCCTTTATATAACCTACCCCCCAAATTCAAAATCTTTTTAAGGTCTTTCCTGTTCTTTTATTGCTATCCACATATGTTTTTGTCAAACAAAAACACCCACGTCAGTTCTCCCACTGTGTTACAATATGTTTGTTGTGGAGGTTTGTGTAACTGATACCGATGTCTGAACAAATGGTGGAACATCATCTCAGAAAGTATCAAATATCTGTAGAAGAAGAAGAAGAAGTCACACCCATGCCCTACCTTGTGTGAGAAGGTAATCTTATCTGACCTATAGTAAATATCTTGACGAGAGAGTTGGTATTTGTCTACTGTTTTTATGATGCAAAAAGGTGGATACTTGGATGGGAGACTTAGTATTTATCTAAGAAGTATGCATATCTACAATATGAATCTTATGGTTCAGAAAGCGTTCTGAGAAACTAATGCTCATCTTAAAAAAAGAGCTTTGGTTGTTCACGAAAGGGGGAGTTAAGTAGTGCTATCTGTGGTATTTTGGTGCAAGAATGCATACTGGTTTTGGTGGATGCTATTGGAGTGTTGTTCTTCCCTTGACAAGGAATGTGTTTATAATCATGAAGTTATTATTGATAAATCATCAAGACTTTGTTAAGATTCTTTACTCAGGAAGAAATGTCATCCTATGTATTGTTGCAAGGTGTAGTTCTGAGCTATTCCTTCTGAAGATTCAGATAGTGGCAGGTTTGAAGACTTTGGTGAAACATTGGAAGTTTCTCATCAATATGTGTTATTGGTAGGAATTTCTGTAAAACCAAAAGAATGGAGGTTGTTTACTCAAATTTGGTCAATAAGTCAAGTCTATGAGAGCATGGAACTCTTGTTCTGTAAAGGAAGAAGGTTCTTTCAAGTGCCAGAAAAAGAGATAAATTTAACAGCTGGATGTGGACTAACAATGTTCAAACATCTAGTTCAACATCAAAATCTAATTGGTGAAGTGGCACATCAATTTAAGATAGGATAATCTACAAGGATTGAATGCTTCATAAAGTCTGTTATCCTGAGAGCTTGGTGAAGATCAACTTTATTGATCAGGATATCTTTGGAAGATTTCTGATAAATGTGAAGAAGACAAGTGTGGCAATTGGCTTTTTCGTATGAGGATTCATAAACGAGGTGATCAAAGTGTGGCAATTGGTTGATCTCTATATTGGATTCGAAGAATCAAGATAATCAGAGTGTGGCAGCTGGTTGTTATTGAGGATTGTCTTGGAACAAATTGCTCTTGGGCAGAAGAGTGATAAGTTGAAGACTCAAGGAGATTTGTTCTTCTTGAAGGTGGGTGAGAGTTTAACTCTCTTCCTGGATTTCTGATTCTAGCTGGTGGCACAGTGAAGTTGAAGAATTTCAGTTCTTGGATTACTATGCTATAGTAAGTCCAGTTGGTGGAGCACATCTACGATCATGGTGATAAGGTCTTGGTGTGTGGAAAATGTTCTAAATAAGTGTTAGTACATTATCTTGGGTATTTTTCTACATGGTTTCTATTCTTAGCCTACCTAATCATAAGGGAGAATGATGAAGTAGATGATATGTATTGGAAGAAACATGTAGAGGAGGCTGAAGTAGATCAGGTATTGATTGCTTGCAATTCTTGTTTTGGACATTCTTTATAATGTCAGAATTAGATTGAATGATGTTTTTTCTGGATTGTATGGCCAAAGGTCTATAAAGATATTATGTTGGGCCAATTTCAAGAACTTGTGTGCAGAAGATGTTCAGCTGTGTAGTTTGTGGTAACAACAAACCAAGAAGGGCTCATATATGCTTTGGTACAAGAAGTGAATGTGTTCAATTGGGATATGAACAGATGGTGAGCTCTTGAATACATGAAGATGCGTCTTATGTTTTCCTTTCATCATAGTATAGAGAATCATGGAGTATCCTTGATACAGTATGTTACAATTATGTGCAGCTGATTTTGTGAAGTTAAGGGGGAGTATTGCGTTAACCAGGTTCAATGATGTTACATGTCATGTTGTGACATGTGCTACTAAGTATGTTTTCTTGATTGATTTTTATTACTTAGTGGTTATGGTGTGCATGCCCGTGTGATCCAGATAAGGAGTGTCCTAGGAGTCTAGAAGGCTATATTGTATAAAGCTGCTCTTTGCAGTTTAGCTTTGATTCTGAAGGTGTTGTGGACCATATTGTTGCATTGCTAGCAGAAAATATATGGTTGAATGTCAGAACATGTTTCAAAACATGTGTGTATTGTTCTCTTTTTAGGAGTGTTTGTGGACGGCGCTGGCAGAAAAACGTAAAACACGAGGTTTTCATCCGTGTTTGTTTTTGGGCCCTTTGTTTTGGGAGAACTAGTCAGCTGGTCAAGATGAATTTTTGTTCCACATTGAATGGTGCATAAGTTTTTGCTCCTATCGTAAAGATCTTGGACCAAGAACATTTCTTTTTAAAGGATATGACGTTACTATCTATGCCTTGGCTCCCTATTTATAGAAGCGTATTTCCTCCTCCTCCAGCATGTGAGTTTTCTTGTTTTCATCTTTTCTATTAAGGGGTTCTTTAGAGTTTGGATGAATAATTCATGGGTTTGGTGCTGTGAGGGATGTGTTTGCCAAGTTTTGGCTAAAAAAAGGGGACAAAGAGTGTGTACAGATGCTGTACTCAGAGCTGTTATCACAACAACTGCATCTATTGTTATGTGTGGTGGTTATTAGGATGACAAGGTGGATATCATATGCTAGTCTTTGTGACTTGTGTTCTGAGTTGTTGAACATAATTTAACTTGTGTTCTGAGTTACATAAGGGAAAAATAGGATGTTCTCTTATGTTACCATTAGTCACCTAGATGGAGTATGTTCATCACCTTGGGAGGAAGGGTTTTGTGGAACCTGAATGGAGAGAGGTCTTAATGGATTGGTTTGGACAAGACTTCAAGAGTTTTTATTTTCCACTTAAAGAATAGGTGAATGGTGTGTTATTATGAATATTCCTGAAGAAGTCAAACAACATGCCTTGACAAAGTGAAGAGTTTGCCTTTGCTGTTGTTTTTTCAGTATGTTTTGTTTGTTCTTGCTGCTGATTTTGTTTTGTGATTTATCTTGTAATATTTGTTTTAGCCAAAAAATTTCCAAAGGGGGAGATTGTAAGTTTTGTAGAATTGAAATTAATTTTGTAAAACAAATATAGCAGCAATGTATGTTTGTACATGATCTTTGCAAAATAAATATAACATTAAGCAAGGAAATCATGTTATGTGCGCCCAAACATGTTGTGTTGAAATGTTTCAACATCTGGAACAACATGTCGAAGAAGATGTCAAGACAGTTCATTCGACATCATGAACTATTGAAGGTGGATTGAAGTTTCTGTTTTGGTTTCAACTGAAACATAATATTTTGAAGATTTAAATCAATCCAATGGCGCTGATGTAAAAGATCTTGAAGACTCAAATTTAAATTGAAGACAAATATTGAAAAGTATAGAGTTTCTATATTTAGAGATATTTTAGGAGATTTTATATTTGAAGATCTTTTTGTATAATTTATAGCAGATTTTTCTGCAGTATTTGTAGCAACTATTGTTGTGATTGTTTAGGCCCAAATCCAGTTGGGAATAGGTTATAAAAGAAACCTTGTAACCTAGTTTAGAACCAACCAACCAACCAACCGATCAAAATGTAAACATCATTATGGTTGTGTTCTTGTGCATCCGTACGCAACAAGGAACCCTGTTGTGGCTGTGTATTTGTAAACCTCTAAGCTGTTAAGCAAGAGGTGGATTGTACTTAACTGAAGCTGCTAAGTAAGGTTAATGTATTATAATGGAAGTGTGACTTCTATTGTGAATGTTTGTATAGGTTTAAAGCCGTCAATATCAGTAATTGAGAGTTGAGGACTGTGAGACATCACTGAGGTGATTGGAAGTGAGGATGAGTTTCTCATATTTAGGAGTTCCTTAGTAGAAGTTGCATTTGTAGTGATTAAGTGAGAAGACGGTAAATTGTAGGTGTTTGCTGAGAAGTCTTTGAATTGATACTACATAGTGGATTTCTTTCCTGGCTTGGTAGACCCCATAATAGATTTGTTTGATCGAACAGGGTTAACAATTCTATTGTGTTCTTTATAGATTTTCTGTCTTTATTTTATGCAGTACCTGAACTGAATGTCCTATCAGATGTCATAACATCCTGAAGCATGTTTGACTCTGATATATCAAAATTTTTAAGTACTGATGTGTATGCCTTAAAATGTTTTTAAGTAAAAGATAGGATGTCTCAACATCATATTCGACATTTGAGTCTGTCATACCAGAATTTCAATTGGTATCAGAGCAGGCATCCTAGTCTGTTTCTGGAAGAGATCCAAGGGGGATTCTTTATGGTTCATGGTTAAGGTAGAAGGGTTCTACTGAAAAGATGTTTAGATGTGTGAATGGTCCCTAGAAGTGGAGGATGGACTGTTCTGTTGTTGTAGCATGGGGTTCGTGCTGCTATTGTGATAGGTTTGATTTATTTTAAAACCTATGGCTGCTGGTGTCATTTGGAGATAATTACTAGGGATAATTTGTGACATTTGAAGCTACTAAGGAGTTTGTTATCTGCTGCTTATCTATCAGATAACTCCTTTGTGGGAAAAGGTTGCTCTTCTCTAGAGATATATCTTATGATGTTGGGGATATATGTCTATCTACTTATGTCAACTGTGTTAATGATACTTGAAGACTCTTTTCAAGTCCACTCAAGGCACTGTGAAGAGAAGTGGTTGGTTGGAGATCTGAAGACTGCTATTATCATACATATCTTTTGTCTGTGGATCTCTTTGTGATCCTTGGAATGATGTCTTATCCCATGATAGAACATCACATCAGAATTAGGCATGATTCTGTTGTTCAAGGAATTGCTATATAGATGCTTGGGTGCTAATGTAATACCCCGTAAATTATTTTAGTGCTTTGGATAATATTAATTGATATTAATATTGTCCCGGATTACTCTAACAAATTTTAACGGAAATAAATATAGTAATCAGCGGGATATTATTACATTAATTAGTATTAGCTGACTCAGAGGTTTT
This sequence comes from Lathyrus aphaca, assembly GCA_963966055.1. Taxonomy (NCBI): domain Eukaryota; kingdom Viridiplantae; phylum Streptophyta; class Magnoliopsida; order Fabales; family Fabaceae; genus Lathyrus; species Lathyrus aphaca. The sequence goes on along the minus strand of OZ014524.1, from coordinate 374,135,934 downwards.
ATAAAATACTGGATTAAGAGACATTTTCGGATACTCCTAAATTGGACCCGTCGGTAGGGAAATGTTATATTTTTCTTTAAGACACAAGTCTTTTTCTTTTGGGATAGAAATAGAAATAGAAGAAGAGAGAAAGGAAGAGAAGAAATAAGAAGAAAAAGTCTTGAAGAGAAAGAAGAAGAAGACTCCTAATCTTGTGCTTCCACCCATCCATTCTCCATTCAATCTTCTCCAATCTTCTATCTAGAGGTGGGTTCTTAGCTAGATACTCTTCTTTTTGGTTTTGTTGAAGCTTTTAGGGTTTAAGAGTTTTAGGTCAAATTATGAAAAATCCTAAAAATCGGTAGTTTAATTGGTTAGAAATTGGTTTAATCGCTAATGTATGTTTCCTATAGGTATAGGAACATGTTTTATATGTTGTTTTGTTGTTGGAAGGAATTTGGTTTGGATTTTTGAGTTTACTGTCATGTTTTCACGTTACTGTTGCTGTCTGTGTTTAGTTAACCGGTTAACGGATTGGTTAACCGGTTAATGCGTCCAAATTTTATGCAGAAGCCCCTGGTTTAAGTTGGTTAACCGGTTAACACTGTAAGTTTGTGAAAAATGACTTAATTCCAAAAATTTAACAATTCATAACATTTTACTCGGTTATCCAATTTGAGCGTTCTTTATACCATTTGAAAGCTAAAAATATGTACTTTCACATGACACTGGAAATATTATTTTTACCCGACTTTTCGATTAAACCGTAAACATGCGAAATTATGGAATTGTTAGCTTAATGAAATGAAATGGTAAGACTTGTGAGGTATCTAGGATTCCCGTAGACTAGTAAGAATTGAGAATCACATTTCGGTCGAATCCCCCGTAAAGGCTTGAGGTGGGTATTACATTGAGTCCCACGGGAAGCGAGTGTTAGCTTGAGGTGGGTATTACATTGAGTCCCACGGGAAGCGAGTGTTAGATTTAGGTGGGTATTTCATTGAGTCCCACGGGAAGCGAGTGTTAGCTTGAGGTGGGTATTACATTGAGTCCCACGGGAAGCATTCGAGTGGCTTGAGATGGGTATTTCATTGAGTCCCATGGGAAGTATAGTGGTTTATACTTGAGGTGGGTATTTCACTGAGTCCCACGGGAAGTGTTGCAGGAAGAGTTGTTTGAATGTTTTCCGTTTTTCCTTGGTTACTTTTGAGAGGAGTCTTTCGTATTCGTGGAATCATTAGGTTTAACCCTTAGAGCCGAGAGAACTCTAAGATAGGGAACTCACTAAGATAGTTTTATCTCACCCCATGTTGATGTTGTTATTTCAGGTACTTCAGGTTCCGCAAAGGTTAAAGATAAGGTGACTTGATTATCTTTACTTATTTGATGGCTTTGTCTTCCGCTGTGGACTTTTGATATCTTTGGATCTAGTTCTTAGATTTTATTTTTTGTGAACACTTTGCATTAATTATGGCCTTTGTCTTAGTACTTTTGTTGTAATGGCTATACTTATACAATATGTTTCTAGGAACTTATTTGTATTTCAGTACCAAACTTAAAGATTTATATATGAAAAATATGCTTTATGTATATCTTTTATATATGGGTGTTACAGTTGGTATCAGAGCAGGTCGTATCCTCGACCTAGACTTGAAATATTATAAGTGTTTCTTTCCGTTCATACACGTTAACTTGCGGTAGAACTAAATGTTATGTGTTTGGTATTGAGCCTGATCAACTTAATCCTGTTTTGATGACATTTAAGAATATGGCTGGTAGGCGTGGAACTCGTGCTCAACCCAGTGTCACTTCTCCCGGTAGCGATCAGGCAGGTGGTGACGGGAATGCTCATATGTTCCAATTTATGCAACAGATGCAGCAACAACAACATCAGTTTATGCAAGAGATGATGCATCAGATGAGTGGGGGCCTTCACCCTCACATGGTTTCTCCTGAAGCTGTAAGTGGGACATTTAGAGACTTCTTCCGCATGAACCCTTAGGAGTTTCATGGCGGATTGGACCCGGTTAAGGCTCATGAATGGGTGACTGGAATGGAGTGGATTTTCCAGATTGTGATTTGTAGTGAAGAAGACAAGGTGAATTTCGCGTCACATTTACTAAAAGGTCCCTCTGCAAGGTGGTGGGATAGTGCTTCCAATTTGATGATGGTACAAGGGATCCCGAGAGTGTGGCAACAATTTAAGACAATTTTTATGGATAAGTATTTCCCGAGTTCTTTGAGGATGCAAAAGGAGTTCGAATTTCAACAATTGAGGCAAGGGAGCATGACTGTGGCCAGTTATGCTGAGAAGTTTGAGAACATGGAAGCCTACTCTAGGAAAGCTATGTATGCCCCTGATGAAAGGTGGAAAATTGACCAGTTCTTGTTTGGATTAAGGGCCTAAATATCGCATAGTGTCTCTTAACGAGAGTTCACTACCTACTCCAAGATGATGAGGCAATGCTATGTCGCAGAACATAGTATGATGAAAGTGAAAACCGAAACAAGTCTTGGAAGGAAGGTTCAAGGAGATCGGGGGAGAGTTAGTCAATCATTTAGGCCGAGGCCTCAACCCTTCAAAGGGAAACAGGTGTTGAGTCCTAGATCTAGTGCTCCTCCTTCTTGCTCTCGATGCCATAAGAACCATTTTGGGAGATGCAATCTGGATGCCGTGATATATTTCCTTTGTCAGAAAGAAGGACATTTTGATAGAGACTATCCCCAGAAGAAGGACCAAGTGCAAACGAGAGTTTATACTATGGATGCTAGGAAGATGAAAGGCGACAATTCCTTGATTGCGGGTAACTTTCTTGTTAAAAATCATCCTTGCCTTGTTTTATTTGATTTTGGAGCCACACATTCTTTTATATCTACTAGTTGTGCGAAACTACTTGGGTTGCGGGTATTTCCTTTGTCTCCTCCGAAGGTGGTTACTACCGCCATGGATGAAACTGTCGATACGCCCCTTAAGTGTGAGAATTGTACATTGTCCGTGGATGGTAGAACTTTTCAGATTGATCTCATTTGTTTACCTCTTAAGAAAGTTGATGTTATTTTGGGAATGGACTGGTTGTCCGCCAATTCTGTGTTCATCGGATGTGAAGAGAAGTTGATCCTTATTCCATCCGTTGAAGCGCCTCCGAAGGATGTTTTGACAACGATCTTAGAAGGTACGGTCGGAATGGTAAATTTTCTATTTGAACAAGAGATGTCTGTTTTGCTTGTCCTTACTAAAAAGGAGAGTAATGACCGGCAAGTTTTGAACATTCCAATAGTTTGTGAATTTCCTGATGTTTTTCCCGAAGATGTCACTTCCTTACCTCCGGTGAGGGAAGTTGAGTTCTCAGTCAACCTGATACTGGGAATGGATCCTATATCCATTTCCCCGTATCGGATGGCTCCGCTCGAGTTGAAAGAATTGAAAGATCAATTAGAGGATTTGATGGAAAAACATTTTGTAAGTTCTAGTGTTTCGCCATGGGAGCTCCTGTTTTGTTGGTAAAGAAGAAAGATGGTGGTTTGCAGTTGTGCATAGATTATCGTAAGTTGAACAAGGTTACTATCAAGAATAAATATCCCTTACCGAGGATAGACAATCTTCTAGATCAGTTGAAAGGAGCATGCATGTTCTCGAAGATTGATCCGAGGTCGGGCTATCACCAGATTTGTGTGAAAAGTTATGATGTTCTGAAGACTGCGTTCAGAACCCATTACGGTCATTATGAATTCTTAGTGATGCCTTTCGGTCTGACGAATTCTCCAGCCGTTTTTATGGATTACATGAATCGGATATTTCAAGATTATTTGGATAAATTTTTGGTGATCTTTATCGATGACATTCTTATCTATTCTCATACTCGACAAGAGCACGGAGAACATTTGAGAATTGTCCTATCGGTACTGAAAGAGAAGCAACTTTTTGCTAAGTTTAGTAAGTGTGAGCTCTGGATGTCAGAAGTCAAGTTTCTTGGACATGTTATATCACAGGGAGGTTTAGCAGTGGATCCGTCAAAGATAGAAGTCGTGATTAATTGGGAGAGACCGAAGAATATTTCAGAAGTAAGAAGTTTCTTGGGTTTGGCAGGTTACTATAGAAGATTTATTGAAGGTTTTTCTCAGATGGCATTACCGTTAACTAAGCCTACTAGGAAGGATTTCGTTTACAAATGGGATTCTAGTTGCGAGCAATGTTTCGTGTGGTTGAAGGAGAAATTGACAACTGCACCAGTTTTGATCATTCCCGATTCTAACAAATCTTATGATGTGTTTTGCGATTCTTCTATGATGGGATTATGAGGTGTTCTCAAGCAAGAAGGCCAAGTTGTAGCGTATGCTTCTAGATAGTTGAGAGATCATGAGAATAATTATCCTACTCGTGATTTAGAACTAGCGGCCGTGGTGTTTACTTTGAAAGTGTGGCGGCACTATCTGTATGGTGTGAGTTTTGAGATGTTCAGTGATCATAAGAGTTTGAAGTACCTCTTTGACCAGAAGGAACTAAATATGAGACAAAGGAGATGGATGTAATATTTGAAGGATTATGACCTTAAGTTGAAGTATCATCCCGGTAAATCGAATAAAGTGGCAGATGCTTTAAGTAGAAAAGTGATTCATAGTGCCGAATTGATGGTGTTGGAGTATGCATTATTGGAAAAGTTCTGAGACCTTAATCTTCAGTTTGTTTGGACTCCGAATGGTGTGATTATGGGAAACTTGAATATCAATCCTACCTTGAGCAATGAGATTCAACAAGCACAAGTTCTATAGGGGAGTTGCAAGGATTGTTACTCCAACCGAGTTTTGTGAGAGCGTTGGATGGGGTCATCCTATTCAACCAAAGAGTTTGCATTCCAAATGATGATGTATTGAAGAGAAAGATTTTGGAAGAAGCCCATAAAGGTTATTTTACAATACACCCGGGTTCTTTGAAAATGTATCAAGACTTGAAGAAAGAGTATTGGTGGTCCGGAATGAAAAAGGACATTGCGGTATGTTAACAAGTGAAAATTGAGCACCAAAGACCGGGCGGATTGTTGCAACCTTTGGATATCCCAATTTGGAAATGGTATAGTATTTCTATAGACTTCGCAGTGGGTTTACTGAGTACTCAAGGTGGTTATGACTCTGTTTGGGTGATTGTGGACCTTCTAACGAAATCTGTGTATTTCTTAGCCGTGAAGACTACGTATAAGGCAAGTCATCTTGCGAGGTTGTTTATTGCTAAAATTGTGAGATTTCATGGTGTTCCGTCTAGTATTGTATCAGATAGAGATCCAAAGTTCACTTCGAGAATTTGGAAGGTGTTCCAACAGGACATGGGTATGAATTTGTGTTTGAGTACTTCTAATAATCCCCAAACGGATGGTCAGACGGAGCGTACGATTTAAACAATGGAGGATATGCTAAGGGCATGTGTTTTGGAAAGCAAAGGAAATTGGAAGGAACTTTTTCCATTGATAGAATTCTCCTACAATAACAGTTACCATGCGAGCATCAGAATGGCTATGTATGAGGCTTTGTATGGAAGGAAGTGTAGAACACCGTTGTGTTGGTCGGGAGTGGGTGAAGATAGGATTTTGGGACCCGAAGTTATTCAGGAGACTACAGAAAATATTCGGATGATCCGAGAAAAGATTAAACAAGCCCAAGATTGTCAGAAGAGCTATGTTGACAATCTAAGAAGACCTTTCGAATTTAGTGAAGGTGATCATGTGTATTTGAAAGTCACTCCGAGATTGAGATTGAAAGGACCGTTTAAGTCGCGCAAGTTAAATCCGAGATACGTGGGACCGTATCAGATCCTAGAAAGGATTCGGGAAGTTGCTTACAGATTAGCCTTACCGCCCTCTCTATCTGAAATGCATGATGTTTTTCATGTATCTCAACTTCGTAGGTTCATTCCCGACCCTCTTCAGCCTATTCTACCGGATTCTATCGAGATAGAAGCGGATTTGACCTTTGAACCCCAATCGAGCCGTATAGTTGGAAGAGAAACCAATGTGTTAAGAAATAAGGAGATACCACTAGTAAAAGTGCAATGGGATGAGACGCATCCGGGAGATGCTACGTGGGAATTGGAATAGGAGATGCGGGAATCATATCCTCACCTGTTCAGGTAATCTTTTAAATTCGAGGACGAATTTCTATTTAAGAGGGGGAGGATGTAATACCCCGTAAATTATTTTAGTGCTCTGGATAATATTAATTGATATTAATATTGTCCCAGATTACTCTAAGAAATTTTAACGGAAATAAATAGAGTAATCAGCGGGATATTATTACATTAATCAGTATTAGCTGACTCAGAGGTTTTATAAAATACTGGATTAAGAGACATTTTTGGATACTCCCTAATTGGACCCGTCGGTAGGGAAATGTTATATTTTTCTTTAAGACACAAGTCTTTTTCTTTTTGGATAGAAATAGAAATAGAAGAAGAGAGAAAGGAAGAGAAGAAAGAAGAAGACAAAGTCTTGAAGATGAATAAGAAGAAGACTCCTAATCTTATGCTTCCACCCACCCATTCTCCATTCAATCTTCTCCAATCTTCTTGCTAGAGGTGGGTTCATAGCTAGACACTCTTATTTTTGGTTTTGTTGAAGCTTTTAGGGTTTAAGAGTTTTAGGTCAAATTATGAAAAATCCTAAAAATCGATAGTTTAATCGGTTAGAAATTGGTTTAATCGCTAATGTATGTTGCCTATAGGTATAGGAACATGTTTTATATGTTGTTTTGTTGTTGGAAGGAATTTGGTTCGGATTTTTGAGTTTACTGTCATGTTTTCACGTTACTGTTGTTGTCTGTGTTTGGTTAACCGGTTAACGGATTGGTTAACCGGTTAACGCGTCCAAATTTTATGCAGAAGCCCCTGATTTGAATTGGTTAACCGGTTAACGGATTAGTTAACTGGTTAACACTGTAAGTTTGTGAAAAATGACTTAATTCCAAAACTTTGAAAATTCATAACATTTTACTCAATTATCTGATTTGAGCGTTCTTTATACCGTTTGAAAGCTAAAAATATGTACTTTCACATGAAACTGGAAAATATTATTTTTACACAACTTTTACCCAACTTTTCGATTAAACCGTAAAAATGCGAAATTATGGAATTGTGAGCTTAAGGAAATGAAATGGTAAGACTTGTGAGGTATCTAGAATTCCCGTAGACTAGTAAGAATTGAGAATCGCATTCCGATCAAATCCCCCGTAAAGGCTTGAGGTGAGTATTACATTGAGTCCCACGGGAAGAGAGTGTTAGCTTGAGGTGGGTATTACATTGAGTCCCACGGGAAGCGAGTGTTAACTTGAGGTGGGTATTACATTGAGTCCCATGGGAAGCGAGTGTTAGCTTAAGGTGGGTATTACATTGAGTCCCACGGGAAGCATTCGAGTGGCTTGAGATGGGTATTTCATTGAGTCCCATGGGAAGTATAGTGGTTTATACTTGAGGTGGGTATTTCACTGAGTCCCACGGGAAGTGTTGCAGGAAGCGTTGTTTGAATGTTTTCCGTTTTGCCTTGGTTACTTTTGAGAGGAGTCTCTCGTATTCGTGGAATCATTAGGTTTAACCTTTAGAGCCGAGAGAACTCTAAGATAGGGAACTCACTGAGATAGTTTTATCTCACCCCATGTTGATGTTGTTATTTCAGGTACTTCAGGTTCCGCAAAGGATAAAGATAAGACGACTTGATTAGCTTTACTTGTTTGATGGCTTTGTCTTCCGCTGTGGACTTTTGAGATCTTCAGATCTAGTTCTTAGATTTTATTTTTTGTGAAAACTTTGTATTAATTATGGCTTTGTATTAGTACTTTTGTTGTAATGGCTATACTTATACAATATGTTCCTAGGAACTTATTAGTATTTCAGTATCAAACTTAAATATTTATATATGAAAAATATGCTTTATGTATGTCTTTTATATATGGGTGTTACAGCTAAACTACTGTGTTTATTTCACAAGTGTTTGGAACCTACTCCTGATCTGGAAGAGGAGGCATCTATATGGTGTGTCTAAGGAGTATGCATATTTTCGCTCCCACCTGATGACACAGGGTCAAGAGGGGTACAGACGCGAACGGTCGGCGAAAGGAGAGAACACAAGGGTGAACTGAAAAGAGTCGCCAGCTAGGCATTTTTATCCCGAAGGAAAGGTAATGCTGCATAAACCTAGAAAGAGATGGATAAGACGGTCGCGAACCAGAGAAACTGAGAAAGGGGGTTGGTTACAACCTGGGAAGGTATTAGCACCCAGATTGTCCGTCGTACTCGACGGGATCCACGCTTGAAAGTTTGTGTTTAAAGGGGTAATGTCAGTGCTATTTTTGTGTGCAAAAGCTGGAAAAGAATGCAAGTGTCAGTGCAAAAGAAGTGTGAAGTGTAATAAAGAAGTGTCAGTGTGAGGGAAGAGTGTAAATCTCAAGACTATGAGGCTTAAAGAATAAGGCTGGAAGGAGGGGGAATATACAGAGACTTTTGTTCGATAACTGTTAAGTTATGCCTACGTATCCTCTTGTGCAATGAGGAAGTCAGAACACCGTAGTTCGACTCAAAGAGACTGAAAGATGAATTGACTGATGAACTGCTTGCTTGTCTATGCTCAAGTGTATGACCTGTCTGGCTCAGGTGCTAACTGTCTTGCTTTAGACGGAAGAAGCGAGTTCTCGTTTGTGAGTGAATGAGGTGAGAAAAGAATCCCGGAGGAGACGATTATGGTTTGTTTTTGGTATTTTCAATCTTTTATTGCCTTTTGAGTTTGTCATAAGAAAATGAGCTTAAGCCTAAACCAAGGGATAGTAGACTCATCACATCTTCCCTCTGATTAGGGGTAATGAGAATACCTTAAGTGTGAAGTAAACACCTCACACTTAATCACCGTGATGTAGGATTAAGATCATTAACCTACTTGCATTTATTTAGATGTTTTTGGTATTTTTGTTTGGTGTTAAGTAATGAGTTTAAGCCATAATCAAGGATTTAATGGACCCATTACACTATCCTAATAGAAGGATAATAGATGAGAACATTTAAGCTGAGAAAGGCTCCTCAACTTAATCCATGATTAGGGATTAACCTCATGACAAAACAAGCCTTAATTAAATTGGATTTTAGTTAATGGTGAGATTAAGAAGTGGATTTTATGGTTTGTAAGACAACTTGAGGGGGACTTGTCCATTAACACTAGGGTTAGTCCTTCTTAACCAATTAAGGAAGAATTAGAACCCTAATGCAAGGCCCAAGTTACAAGTTTGATGTCTTAGTGATTATTAGGTGAATTGATTAAAGGATTTAAACACATTAAGGTTTTAACACTTAGGATTAAAGTTATACACTCCATCCTAATAGAAGGATGCAGGCATAACCCTAATCACAAAGCCTTAAAACCTTTAAGGTTTAGTCCTTGATTAAGAGATAAGAAGAGAAGACACAAAGATGACACAAAGGTAAAACTAATGGGGGACTAATCAAACCCTAATTGTGATCATGCTTGGGTATTCCTAGGGTTTATGAGGCTTACAAGAGATCTTCAAGGAAAAGCCACCAAGGAAGAAGCAGAATGAAGGAAGGAGGAGCAGAAAGAAGCAAGACAACTTACTTCACTTAAGAAGATAAGTTACTTGAAGAAAGAAAGTGAGGAGGGAACATGAATGAGCAAGCTCATTCTAATTCACAAGTAAAATGCAGCAAAGAGGCATAAAATAGATGTGAAGAGATTATGAGAAGTGAAGGCAAATTCACTTCTCAAAGTAACTTACCACCTGAAAAGTTAGTAAAAGGAAATGAGATGAAATGAAAATGGAATGAATGCAAGGATGCAAACCAAAACCAGAAGCATGATCATTATATTAATGATGCAAAGAGATGGTATGGAAGCATGTCAAGTGATATGAATGTTCATACAAGAGATGAGAATGCAAATGAGACATGGAAGAAGCATGAAAGTTCATGAATGCACATGAGATGAAATGAAAGCAAAACATGGAAAATGGATGATGCAATGATCAAACATGATTCTAATATGTCCTAAGATGTCTCACATGTCATGTGGATGCATAAAATGTCATGGAAAGTTCATGTATGCAAGCTTATACAAGATGGATGCAAATGAAGATGCAAATTAGGGTTATATGATCATATGAGATGCACAATTCAAAAACAGAAGCAATACATGGGATAAAAAATTGAAAATGGACTCAACGGCACCCTAAACCTATATAAGTTCACTGTCCAAAGGGGAAGGTCAGAAGCTAAACCCTAAGGGACTTATGATTTTCCTAAGTTTCTAAGGTTTTAAGGGTGATCCTAAAGGTAAAATGCCAAACAAATTGAAAATGAAAGATAAAAATGAAACAAAAATGTTTTTAGGAACTTGAAGTCATGCATAACACAATGCAAAAAGAATCATTCACAAACTCACTTTGGTTCAAAAGTTATGAATTTTTGAAGTTAGGGTTAAAAATATTCAAATTTAAGAACCCTAATTCATTTGAAAAATGTCAAAGTATGATCAAAACCAAAAATAAATTTGTGTTGTGAGTTTGTAAATGTTTCTAATTGTTTGAAAAGGCTCTCTGAATATTTTGGGATTTTTAAATACCTAAATGTATTTTTAATTAATTAATTTCCATTAACTAATTAAAAATAATCATTTAAATGATTTAAAAATATTTTTTAATGCAAAAAATAAAAACAAAAATAATTTTGGGTTCTTAAAATTAATAAAAGCTTGAATAAAAATTTTCAGAATTTTTGAAGTCTTTTTACTATTTTTTATAATTCGTATGAAATAAATAAGAAAAATGTGAAATAAAACTAATTAAATGAAATAAAAATGGAAAGTCAGCTAATCCTAGGGTGGAGATTCAAAGCTGGGTTGGAGGGAACTAACCCCGCGCGCATCTGGACGACTGAAATTCAAATCTCACTAATTACACAATTAAACCCTAATCTGAACCCTAATGACTTTCAGATGACCGGAACAATGTTCCGGTCATCTTCTCCGGCAGCTCTCTCACTCAATCTCTCTCAAAACGCCACTAAAACTCTCTAAACTCTCCAGAATCACTCCTTGAACATCACTGAACACAAATCACACAACAAAACTCATTTATTTTTCGTGAATCATGCAAATCGAATCAAAACACATTTCACGGGCAAAGTTTCAGAGGTTCATAAAATCCTTAAAACTCAACCATTTTCAAAAAGAAAAGCATCAGCATGACCAGCATAACATGAGTAATAATTCTATAACATAAAATCAAACTTCTGGAAAATTTGTTCTTGAAGTTACCTAAAATGGAGCTTTCGAAAATGGCACTATCTGGACCTTTCTTTGGTGCTTTTCCCCTCCTCTTGACTCCCTCTTGCTTCTGGAATGCTTGGCTGAAGTGTTTGTGAACTCCTTTTGAAGTTTGAGGAAGTTCAATTCAAAGGAGACCAAAATCGTGTTTTGGATATGGTGGCTTTTAGGGCAAAATGAAGGGTGGGAAATGATCAGTGGTTGATGCTGAGATGAATGGTGGAAGAATTTTTAAGCTTTGATGTTTGTGTTGTGAGTTTCGAATGAAAATGCAAAGAGGGGAGTTTTGGTGAATGCTGACTTGTGGGAGGATTCTGGCTTGCTTGATGTGTGTAATGGCTTGTATTTGGTCCATGTATCAAGTCTTGATAGGTCAGAGAGTTGTTGGTGGCCTATGCTGATTGGTATGGTTCATTTTGCAAAAAGTCAAGGTTAGGTGTCCTTTGAGGTATGGGAAAATTCCGGCCAAGCACAAGGGCATGTCCTGCGCAGCTTGATTCATGGGCAACCAGGGAATTCAGATTGAGGCCAATTAGCAAGTGGATTGAAGTTTGTGGGGGGTTATGCAAATTTCATGAAGTTTGGCCCTTTCTTGATTTCTTCATGCACAAGTCATGAAACTTAGAAATTCTTGGGCCAATTCTGACTTTTAGGCATTGCATTAAGTTTGTATGGTGATTAGAAGTCAATTTGAGGTCACAAATTTTCTTGGCATGAGGTTTTGCAAAAATCCCTCTTTGGCATGAAACTTGAAATTATGTGATTTTTGCCAACTTTGGAAAGCCATAACTTGAGTTCCAAAATGAATTAGATCTCATTCTTGTACATTTTTAAAAGGGAATGATCCAATCTACAACTTTCATGACCAAGAATTTTTCATTTGAAGCATTTTTGGTTAAGAAAGAGGAGGTTGAAAAACTTTCCCAAAATGGAAAGTTTACATTACAAGTCATTTCCATTTTTGGAAACTTTTGGTTTTGCCCATTTATCTTCAAATTTGTGAACTTCTAAGCACTTCAATGATCAAATAAAGACCATATAACTTCATTTTGATGAAAAATCCATTTTGGTTCCATGTTGGGGGGCCTCAGATGCCCTGATTTTGCTCTGACTTGCTCAAGAAGTTACCCAGTGATCAGATGACTTCCACAATGAATTTTCCCATCAAACTTAGTATGCATGATCCTTATATCATATTGAGATCAATAGAAACAATAATGACCAAAAAATTTGGAGTTATGGCCTCTGAAACCAAAACCCTAATCTTAGGTCATCTGTGCAGTTAAACCTGGCTTTGCTTCCAAGCTTTGCAAGTTCTTGTGATTATTTGATTTCCTTCATCTTGAGAGGATATAATATGATGATTGAACATACATGGACCCTCTTGAGATGATTGATGACCTTTGGAGTGGCTCAGATAGCTCATGGATTGCTCAGACCACAAACCCTAGATGCAGATGAACTTGAACCAATGCAGTGAAGTAAAAATGCAATATGAGATGATATGATTGAACTTATGAAATGAAAAGATCACAAGCCATGGTGAACTTAGTGAGGGCAAATTTGGGGTGTTTACATCTGCTCCTACTCAAGCATGAGTTAGCTGTGCAGGATGTAAGCGACGACTTAACAGGAAAACAAGATAACTTGTGGTTGAATACCAAAGACAGTCCAAAATTTGCACTCACTGGTTGAAGAAGAAAAGGGATATAGATTGTAAAAGGAAATAAAGTATGATTATAAAGTGAGGGCGACGGAGGACGACCGTCGAGCAGAGGACGACTGCTGGGGATAAAACAATAATGGGGACGGCCGACATGCTGGGGAAATGAAGAAATTGTGATGGGGACGGCCATCAAATACAGTAACAAGATTCTCTGGGGATTAGAGGTTAAGTCGATGATGGGGACGAACATCAGGTTAATGAAATAAATGATGAGGTATGGTCATCAAAGGTGAAGGACGATCACCTAGCAGGGGACGGCTGCTCTGTTGGGGATAAGGATGAGGGACGGTCATCCAAGGTGGAGGACGATCACCTGGCAGGGTACGGCTGCCGAAAGTATCACGACATATGACAAATGTCGGATAGAAAAGGTCGACGATGGGGACGGCCATCGGATAAGCATGATGAAGGACGATCATCAAGAGGTGAAGGACGATCACCTAGAAGGGTACAGCTGCTCTCGGGGTTTATCATGACATAGGACGAATGTCAGATAACAAGATCAACGATGGGTATGACTGTCATACCCCAAATTTGTCCTACCCGCACCATTTTACTGTCTAATCATGATTTAAAAATTCAAAAATATGTACTACTTTATTTCTCTGTCTAATATTCGAAAACGGAAAAACAATGCATTTATTTCTCTTTAAAATAAATTCAAATCCTTTTTTGTTTTTTAATTTTATCAAAAGCACTTTATTTTCTACTTACTGTTTAGTCATTATCCAAAAAGTTACAAAAATATTTCTTAGTTTTATCATATTGTTATTATTTGTTTATATTTTTATTATTAAGTCCAATTCTCAAAAAATATATAAAAAAATTCATTTCCATTTTTACTAGGCCCATTTATCTACACAAAATACCAAAAAGTTCTTTTCATTTTATTATTATTTTTATTATTATAGTTTTTATTCTATTATTATTTTTATTATTATTGATATTTTTATTATTACTATTACTATTATTATTATTATCATTTATCTTTATTATTTCCATTATTATTTTTATTCTCTAGTTTAGTTTCATTATTTTTGTCCTTATTATATTTATTACTACTTCTAAAATGTATGTTCTTTTTTTTTTATATAAAACAAAAATTACAAAAAGAATCACTCCACCATGTGCAGCATAGAATCCCCAGCTTGTCCACTTTTTTCAATTCCACTCACAGATTCAACTTTCACACCCTTTTCATGCATCAATAATCTGTTATAACAACAAAATGTCCAGCTCACAATACTATCCAAAATCTAGCCTAAGTTCCTATTCCACCCTCATTCATTCTCTTATATAAGACATTGTTGTTTTCTAAAGAAAAGGAGGAGAAAGAAGAAAAAGCTCCGAAAATCCTTGCAAAAAAAAACAGCACCAATACCAAGCTTAGCCAAAAAAAAACGCAAAGAAAATCAAACCACAGTATTTTTCAAAACTGCATTTTTTCGCAGAAATTAATTTCTGCCCTCACCTTCCGTTAAGCCACCAAAAACCACCTTCAATAATGCTCAAACAATACCACCATCCCCCCGCAAACCTCATAACACAGTAAACACAAATTAAAAAAAACACACAAACTCAGATCTTCAAATAACCTTCCAACTAACCTTAACCTTCCGTCAAACCATCCTAAACCTTGCTGCAAAACAAACGCCATTATCACTTTCAACTCGACAACAACAAAGCTCCTCGAAGACGAATACATCATACCCAAACGCATCGCGGATCTAAGCGAACCAACTCACCCCCACCACAACCCAAACCGGAAAATGAAACTCACCGTTCACTATCTTGCATATTTCGCCGCGAACCCAAACAACAACCCTCACCACAAACTTTGAGAAACCAAAACCATAAAAATCAGATCCGCAAACAAGTCCGTTTGAAACTACCCACCGCAAAAAACCATTGCCTAGAGAGAAACTGAGAGTGATGGTGAGCGAAAACTGAATTGCGTGAGAGAGAATTTGCCGTCGGCGTTAGTTTTCTTCATAGGAGGGTAGCTCCGTTTTTGAGAAAGAGAAAGGTGAATCTGAGGGTTGTGTTTTTCATTTTCTCACGGAAACCTTTATTTCCTGTTGATTTTAAAAAAAAACCCGTAATACAATATGGATATTTTATATGTTTTATTTTCATGAGTTGTTGTTGCTGATATGGGCTCTTTAGCCTTTGGCCCGTTAATTCTGCTAAACATCAACACGTTGCACATTCCCCTGTTCCTTTCCTTAGTTTTTTATATATATTATTTTTTTTAAGAATTAATTAGATTAAGTTAGATTTGTGGATTAGTTTTACTGATAAGGTCCATGTTTGTCATACTAACCATATATCGATAATCACCACCTTAGCCACTTACCTTTTTATTATTTATTTTTATTTCCCTGTTTTTATTTAACATAAATTATTTTTTTCTGTACTTAAATATTCCATTTAGTTTTTTTATATGTATATATTTTGTTTAGATCTTTGATATATATTGTTTTGTTTTACTTTGATTGTTTAATTTTCATTCAAAGAGGGCCTATGATAAGAACATGTGGTTTATTGACATTGGACTTTGTCAACATTGTCTAAACCAATTTGAGGTCATTTTTCTATTTCTTTATCATTTATGGATTGCTCGATTTATACTTTATTATTATGGGCCAATGACATAACAAAAGGCCGAGGCATTGCCCGAATTCGTTAAATCGGTGATACTCGGTCAATATGAGGCCCTCCTTGTAATTAGTTTTTTCTATTACTATTCATTTTTATTATTTTAGCAAACAAACATTTAAATTAATTTAATTTATTTATTATTCTTAATATCACTCAATTTATTTAATTATTTAATTTATTATTTTATTTAATTCTAGCAATTCAATTCAATTTTATTTATTTCCGCATGTTAAAAAGAAATGTTTCGACTCTTTATATAATGATTCCAATTTTGAATCGATTCTAAGGTAGTTCACGAACTAAATTTCGACGCGTCCCAAAAAGGTCCAACGCCTTCGAATAGTTATTCTCGATTAAAAGGTCCAACGCCTTCGAATAGTTGTTTCCGATTAAAAAGGCCGAACGCCTTCGAATAGTTCAAAAACACTACACACACACTTCCTCTTGGGCAAACTACAATGATACCATTTATTTCGCGCAATCCCCTGTATTTATTTTGTATCCCTCTCCCATTACTTTGTACGCATTTTATTTTTTGTATTTTATTTAATTCCGAATCCTTGGTCCAACGCCAAGTGATTGCACTTGCACACTTGCACTTTATTTTCCAGTTATCATTTCGTTTATTAGGATCCACCTATCCTTGCGAGCCGATCGCATTATACCTCGCTAACAAACCACAAAAATAAACTCCCACTTGCATTTACCTTTTAATCTCAAAAAAACCAAAACGTTTCGATTAGATCCAAACCCTTGATCCAACGTCAAGCGGTCTTAGGAAATAAAACACTTTAATAAATGCGAGAAGATTTGTACGCCACGAGCCTTAAGCGGTAGAAAGGAGGATAGCGAGCTATCATTACTCGCTCCAATTATTTCGACGCAGGACGCTCGTCTTGTTGGACGAGATAAACTATCCATAGTCTTTAGTGCATTTCAACTCCTAAACCCTTTCGTCGAAGAAAGGTAATAAAACGAACAACCATTACCATTAATAGGCCGAACTACGAGGCTCTGACTTTGCCATTGCACACGGGAGTACGTAGGCACGAGGATCTCAATCCTTGCCGAGCACCTAGGTTCAATCTAACTTATAATTCAACTCATTTCCCTCTAGAAAGCAATTCGGTTAAGCATAGACATCCTTTCACGCGCGATAACTTAGATGGTTCCCATCGAGTACGATGGATGTAGGGGTGTAAACACCCCAAATTTGCCCTCACCCATTCACACCATGGCTTGTGATCTTTCCATATGCATAAACTCAATCATAGCATCTCATACCACATTTTTGTTTCACTGCATTGATTCAAAGTCATCTGCATCTAGGGTTTGTGATCTGAGCAATCCAAGAGCCATTTGAGCCAATCCAAAGGGCTTCAATCATTTCAAAGGAGTCCATGTATGTTCAAGCATCATATTATATCCTCTCAAAGTCAAGAATGTCAAAAAATCATAAGAACTGAGATTGGCATGGAAGCAGAGCCAGGTTTGACTGCACAGATGACCTAGAATTAGGGTTTTGGTTTCAAAGGCCATAACTCCAAATTTTTTGGTCATTCTTGTTTCTATTAGTCTCTATATGTTATAAGGATCATGCATATCAATTTTCATGAAGAAATTCAATGGGGAAGGCATCTGATCAAAGGATGACTTCTTGAGCAAGTCAGTGCAAAATCAGGGCATCTGAGGCCCCCAATGACCCAACCAAAGGGTGCTCTCCATCATTTTGAATGTTTATGATCTTTATTTGGTCATAGAAGATGTTAGAAGTTCACAAAATTGGAGATTTTCAAGTCATTTGCAAAGTTGCCTTTTTGGGAAAGTGACTTATAATGAAAACTTGCCATTTTGGGAAAGTTTTTCAACCTCCTCTTTTTTGATTCAAAAATGCTCCAAATGAGAAAACTTTGGTCATGAAAGTTGTAGAATGGATTTTCCCATTTTCAAAAAGTACAAGAACTCATTCTAATTCATTTTGGATCAAAAGTTATGGCTTGCCAAAGTTGAGGAAAATCACTAAATTTTCACTTTTGCACAAAAGGGAAAACTTGCAAATTCTCATGCCAAGCATCTATGTGACTTCAAATCAGCCTCTAACCAATACACAAACATCATGTATGGCCCAAAATTCAGATTTGCCCAAGAAGTTTCTCATTTTCATGCTTTGAATTCCAAGCTATCATAAGCCATTTTCCATGAAGTCCAAAAAAGGAACTCTTGCAAAATTGATCCCCAAGGTTTTGTATGGTCTCTAACTGATTTCAAGACACCACCATAACATCATGTAACCTATCACAACCAAAATTCAGCAAAGAGTGTTACCTTTCCATGGCCAAAAATCACAAAGTGTAACAAGTTACAAAATTGCAAAACATGTGAGATCTCACCCTTCATCCATTACAGCTCACCACAACTGATCCAAGAGCCATCCTCAAACTCAGTTGAGGCAATCCAAACACAGAAATCTTCTCTGCCATGGCCCATACCTCAAGTACACCAAACCTTGACTTTTTGCATTTTCTCCCATGCTTTTGGAATAGTGACCAGCAGCCTCTACTAACCTGCTCCACAGCCTACTCAAACTTTATGGGAGTGATATAGCAGCTCATTTGGCATTGAAACAGGACACAATCCAACTTGCACAAAATCTGTCCCAAACTTCTTCTCTGAAAATTTCTTCACACAGCCATCAAACTTCACTTTTTCTTTCACCAACAAGTCAAAAATCACCCTTAGAACAAAAACCACCCCCTTAAACAACTTGAAACATCACACACCAAGACCTCCATTTCTGCTACACCAGAGCAAAACAGCCATAACCAGCCATTCTCAAAGTTTTCTAAGCTTCATTCCATCATCAGGAGGATCATTGGAGCTTGTTTGAAGCAAAGGACTGGCCAGAAAGCTCCAAAGTTCAAAGCTCCAGTTCAGGTATCATCAAGAACATTTTTTTTAGAAATGCAATCTCTTGTTATAGGATGATAGAGTTTGTTTCACTGATCATGTTAAGCTTTGAAACACTGAAAATGGTTGAGAAATGAGTGTGTATGCATGTTTTGAAGTTTTTGTAGTTTTCTTGATTTTGCTCAAATCTTGTTGTTGATGCATTGTAAATGTGATCTTGTGATTGATTCATGTTTGGGGTGGGTAGAGGTTGAAATCTGGAGAGTTAGAGCACTTAAAACAGCCTAGGGAATGAGTTGGATTATGAATTTTTTTGGAAAATCAGCATAATGAATCGATTCATTCTAGCTTGAATCGATTCATGCTGTTGAGTGGTTCCTGGATTTCGCAAAATGAATCGATTCATCCTTTGATGAATCGATTCATGCTGTTTAGCTAATTCTGCTTTCTCAAAAATTGATCATTATGAATCGATTCATCCAAGCTTGAATCGATTCATTCTCCTGTTAACCAATTTTAATTCATTTTGTTTGTATTTTATTTGCATGAATTTTAAAAAATAGAAAAACACTTTAAAAAATTCTGAAATTTTTTGTCAAACATTTCATTAATTTTCAGAACCCAAAAATATTTTTATTTTTATTTTTTGCATTAAAAATTATTTTTAAATCATTTAAATGTTTATTTTTAATTAGTTAATAGAAATTAATTAATTAAAAATGCATTTAGGTATTTAAAAATCACAAAAAAAATTCACATTGCATTTTAAAACATTTAGAAACATTATCCAACTCTCAAAACAAATTTCTTTTTGGTTCTTGATGCCTTTTGATCATTTTCTTTGGAATTAAATTCATTTTAAGGCATTATTTTGGTTCAAACTTTGAAAAATTCATTCTGCCCAACCCTTGAGA
This sequence comes from Lathyrus aphaca, assembly GCA_963966055.1. NCBI lineage: Eukaryota > Viridiplantae > Streptophyta > Magnoliopsida > Fabales > Fabaceae > Lathyrus > Lathyrus aphaca. The sequence goes on along the minus strand of OZ014524.1, from coordinate 374,116,444 downwards.
GTTTGATGATGGTTCTCCTAGCATTGCATCCTCCATAGCATTTAGTTTATAGGATAAAATTGGTTTGATTTGATCTTGAATTTTCTATTTGTTTGGTATTTTTCTTTGTGAGGCACCCCAAAACCCTAGTAATCTTAGGAAATTCATAACTTACACTAGGTTAAGAGTTAGATCCCCTCCTTTGGGCAGTGAACTTGTTTAGGTTTAGGGTATCCTTGATTGCATTTTCAATTTTTTATCATGTCATTTGCTGCTGGTTTTGAGTTTTTGCTTTGCATGTTGTATGTAACCCTAATTTGTGTCTTCCTTTGCATCCTTCTTTCATTTGCTTGCATACAAGAACTTGCCATGACATTTTGTGCATCTACATGATTCATAAGACATCATAGGACATATTAGAATCATGTTTGATCATTTCATCTTTCATTTGCCATATTATATGTCCATTCCATTTCATAAACTTTCCTGAACTATTATGGTTCAAGCATGCTTCATTTGCATCCTCATCCTTGTATGATCATCCACAACTCTTGACATGTGTTTGCATCATCTCTTAGCATCATTTGCATCATGTGTATGATTCTGACTTTGGCCTTTTCCCATCCATATGCATTGTTTCATCTCATGTCTTCCCTTATGCATCTTGTACTAACTTTTCAGGTTAATGGTAAGTTTGTTTGGGAGGTGGATTTGCCTTCACCTCCTACCTCTTCTCACCTCATCATTTTACATCCTTGCTGCATTTTTACTTGTCTTTGAGTGAGCTTGCTCACTTGTGCCTCTCTTCCCTCTTTTCTCTTCTCATCTCATCCCTTTTCTATCTTGCTTCTCCTTGGTGGCTTCCTTGAAGATTTCTCCTCTTAAGCCTCACAAACCCTAGGACTTCCAAGCATGATAACATTTTAAGATTGTTTAGTCCCCCCTAGACTCTTTCCTTTGAGTTTTCTTTGAGTCTTCTCTTCTCACCTCATTATCAAGGACTAAACCTTCAAGGTTTTAAGGCTTTGTGATTAAGCTTATGCCTGCATCCTTCTATTAGGATGGAGTGTATAACTTTAATCCTAAGTGTTAAACCCTTAATGTGTTTAACTCCTTTAATCAATCCATATAATAATCATCAAGACATCAAACTTGTAACTTGGGCCATGCATTAGGGTTCTAATTCTTCCTTAATTGGTTAAGAAGGACTAACCCTAGTGTTAATGGACAAGTCCCCCTCAAGTTGTCTTACAAATCATAAAATCCATTTCTTCATCTTATCATTAACTAAAATCCATTTAATAAAGGCTTTGTTTTGTCATGAGGTTAATCCCTAATCATGGATTAAGTTGAGGAGCCTTCCTCAGCTTAAATGTTCTCATCTATTATCCTTCTATTAGGATGGTGTAATGAGTCCATTAAATCCTTGATTATGGCTTAAACTCATTACTTAACACTAAACAAAAACAACAAAAACATCTAAATAATTACAAGTAGGTTAATACTCTTAATCCTACATCATGGTGATTAAGTATGAGTTGTTTACTTCATACTTAAGGTATTCTCATTACCCCTAATCAGAGGGAAGATGTGATGAGTTTACTAACCCTTGGTTTAGGCTTAAGCTCATTAACTTATGACAAATTCAAAAAGCAATAAAAAACTGAAAACTCAAAAACAAACAATAATCGTCTCCTCCGGGATTCTCTTCTCATCTCATTCACTCACAAACGAGAACTCACTTCTTCCGTCTAATGCAAGACAGTTAGCACCTGAGCCAGACAGGTCATACACTTGAGCATAGGCAAGTAAGCAGTTCACAAGTCAATTCATTCCTTCAGTCTCTTAGGGTCGAACTACGGTGTTCTGACTTCCTCATTGCACGAGAGGATACGTAGGCATAACTTAATAGTTATCGAACAAAAGTCTCTGTATATTTCCCGTCCTTCCAGCATCATTCTTTAAGCCTCATAGTATTGAGCATTTCATTCTTGTTCTTACACTGACACTTTACTTATATACGCTACACTTCTTTTACACTGACACTTGCATTTTTTCCAGCTTTGATACACATTTTAGCCTCATATTTCTTGAGCATTTCACTCCTGTTCCAGCACTGACACTTCTCTTATACACTTCACATTTCTTTTACACTGACACTTGCATTCTTTTCCAGCTTTGATACACAAATTGCACTAATACTACCCCTTTAAAACACAAATCTTTTAAGCGTGGATCCCGTCGAGTATGGCAGACAATCTGGGTGCTAATACCTTCCCAGGTTGTAACCAACCCCCTTTCTCAATCTCTCTGGTTCGCAACCGTCTTATCCATCTTTTCTTAGGTCTATGCAGCATTACCTTTCCTCCGGGATAAAAATGCCTAGCTGGCGACTCTTGTCTTCTGAGTTCACCCTTGTGTGTTCTCATCCTTTTCGCCGACCGTTCGCGTCTGTACCCCTCTTGGCCCTGTGTCTTTTGGTGGGAGCGACAGCTTGGCGACTCTGCTGGGGACCCTTATACTGTAACCAGGGCTTCTGGTTCTTTTTGTGGGTTCCTCCTAGCGCTTGTTTGATTTTTGTTTACTGGGGTGTTATGTGTTATTTGTGTTTGTATATTTGCTTTATTTACTGCTTTATGTACAGTTATTTATTGCTTTCTTTACAGCTTTATATACATCATACTGTCATATTGTTATCTGGCTGGATCTGGTTTTTGTCTTGGTGGGTGGGGTTCTACTGAGAGTTTAAGGTCCTATACCTGGGACCTGAGTGACACCTAGGCTAGAGTGGTTCATGTTCTTTCCCATTCCATTTCGGTCTGGTGCGGGAATATGAAACACGGTTCAGATATGGGTTTCTTCTTGAGAACTCTGTGCTACAGATCTCCTGTAGTGCTAGGGCTATCTGGGAAGCCTGCTAAGTCTGGATGACCTTTATTATTGACCTTCAGAAACTGAGGTGAATTAGAGGAGGATCTTTTATGGTTATTGTAAACATTGTACCTCCAGGTTAGAAGTGTTTACACTTCTCAGAACTGATCCAAGTCTGAGGATCCTTGTTCTAGAACACCACCTGTGAGGGGGTTGGGCTGTTTGCAGGTTTGCAGGTACCATTGGCCACATCATACCCTGATACTTTGTTTTGATTAAGAGTACTCCATTTTGGGACAGTTCTTGTGATTTGAACCCTGGACATGTGGCTCTTTATTTGAGTCCCCCACCTTGGTTACTGGACTTTTGAACCTCCATCTGGACTTCTTGAACATACATGGACTTATATCAAGGCAGTAATCAGATCCAGCTTGATCATAAACCCTTGCATATCATTTGCATACTCATCATTTGCATCATTTAACATTTGTTTATTTGTTTTTCAGGGTATCCACATATCATTTGGCTTGGTTTTGACCCCTTCATCTGCATAGACCCCTGTTCATCAGCTATCTGCTTCAGCTATCTTCATCAGCTGCCTACTTCAATTCCCTTCATCACCAGCTTCAGCCTATCAGTGGCTCATCTCCAGTATCAGTCTCCATCATCAGCATTTGTTTCATCTCTTCATCAGTAATCATGGCACCCAAGAAGAGCAACATTTCATACCATTTCTTTGAGCCTGTGCTGGCTGGCATCAGGCAGGTCCAGGAACTTATCACTCCAGACCACATACCATTATTCAGAGAGCATTATGGAGGCATCCTTGATATGGTTATGGACTTGGACCCTTCTCAGAGGAGTTTGATCCACACCTGCCTACAGTTCTATGACCCTCCCTTGAGATGTTTCACTTTCCAGAACTTTCAGCTAGGACCTCTGTTGGAGGAGTTCTCATCATTGATTGGAGTACCTGTCAGGGGTGGTATCCCCTTCAACCCAGAGATGGATTCTCCCAGCAATGAAGAAGTGGCAAAAGCACTGCACCTGGAACCTATTGTGATTGAGCAGAACATGACAACAAAAGCTAGCATCCCTGGCCTACACTTGGATTTCTTGACTTCTCAGGCCATCCTGAAGGCCTCCTGGGGAGAATGGAAGGCAGTTTGTGCATTGTTAGCCCTCAGTATATATGGGGTTATACATTTTGCAGATGAGCCCGAGTTTATCAGCAAGAATGCTATTCATCTCTTCCTTTTGAGGAACCCAGTACCCACCTTGCTGGGAGATTTCTATTATTCTGTTCACCAAAGGAATGAGAAGCAGAGAGGGAGGTTGGTGAGGTGTTGTGCTCCTCTATTCCATACCTGGCTGCTTAAACACTTACCCAAGATTGATGCTTTCCTGAACCCTCACCAACAGAAGAATTGGGCTAAGAGACTTATTGCTTTGACTTCAGATGACATCAGATGGTGCACCCAGAGCACCAAAGGCAGGGACATAATTACTAGCTGTGGGCAGTTCCCCAATGTACCTTTAGTAGGAGTGAAGGGTTGCATCAACTACAACCCTTTGCTGTTTAAGAGGAAGTTAGGCTATGCTTTGGTTCACCCTCCTAGAGTGCAAGACTTGGCTGAAACCCTGTATTGTGAGATAAAGCCCAATCTAGCTGTTGTCAGGCAAGCATCCTGGGCTTAGGACAACGTCCAGACCAAAGGAATGGCCATTCTTGGAAGATGCAATAATGTGGCTTCAGCTCAGTATTATGAATGGTCTCATGCTAGGGCTCAGATTTCTGGGATGCCTTTCACCATTGAGGATGCACCTGGACCATCCATAACACCACCTCTAGCCACTGTCAGCCTGGAAGAATTTGAGAAACTGAAAGAGAGGAATGAGAATTTGTCTCAAACTCTAAAGAGGACCCTCTGGGAGAGGAGTGATGGTCGTCTAGACATTGAGAGGTTGGAAAAGCTTAAGGTGGAGCATCTAGCCAAGATTGAGAAAGCAGAGGACTACATCAAGAAATCAAGAGCTGGGGAGAAAATTTTGAAGAATGCCTGTAAGGAGGCCCAGTTTCAGAAGGCTAGAACTGATCTCTATCTGAAAGAAAGTCAAGATAGGTGGGTCAGGATCACTGAAGCTCGTACTCAAGAAGATAAGAGAACTCAGGCCAGGATTGAGCAATTGGAGGCCAATGAAAAGAAACAACAAGAGGCTTTGCTAGCAGCCCAGAAGGAGATTTCAGAGTTGAAGCTTAGGGCTGGTGTAAAGAGGTCAAAGGACCAAAACAGGCATAAGAAGCTGACCACTGCTATCGCCACCAGATATCTTCTTATCAGGACCATTACAGAGCATCCGGCTGGCCCTGTAACTGAAGCACTTCTGAAGGAGGTTAAGGAGGATGAGTTCGGATTAGATATTTGACTTCTTTGCTTGTTGTTATTTCCATTTCATGTACTTTTCCTTTTTATGTTGTATTTTGACCCCTCAGGGGCATGTGTTGTAAAAACAAACTATGTATGATCCACCATTTGTAATGTATTTGTCAGTTTGTTTCATTTGAGCTTCTTTTCTCAAGCAACATCAAAGCATCTTCCTCAAGGTCTGGAAAGGTCAAAACCAAGCACCAAGCCGGATACCTTGGAAAATAAATAAGCATACTGCATTGCATACTAACTTTTGTTTTGTTTTGTAGGTTTTTGTTTTGTTTGTTGCTAACTCTGTTGTGGTTCAGGAATTATTGCTCGCCGTCGGGTGTTCCCTCTCAACCGTCCACACAGATATCCTACTCGCAACAATCTTCCTGGTATCCAGATGGACCAAGTACAGCAAGATCTGACAGAAGTCAGGACTCAGATGGCCAATGAAAGGCTGGAGATGAGAAACCAAATGACCCAGTTCATGGAAGTAATGAATGGCTTGGCCCAAAGCCAAGAGAGATTGAGGGCATTGGTAGAAAGACAGACCCCGGAAGAACCCCATCTGGGAACTGGAGGGACAAGTAACAATGATAGGGGTCAGCCTCATGTTAACCCACCAGTATATGGGCCTCATCTACATCCGGAAGTCAACATCCCGACTAATGTGCAAGGGAATACCACTGCAGGCAGAATCTTACATGAAGACCCCCAAGAGGAGCAATTCACTGTAATGGGAGCTGGGGATGAAGTTTATGATAGAAGGCTTGATGAAATTGCTGAGAAGTTGAGATCTCTGGAGTCTCAAAATTCCCTGGGTTTTGATGTCATGGATATGGGGTTAGTGGATGGAGTAAGAATCCCTCATAAGTTTAAACCCCCGTGCTTCGAGAAGTACAATGGAACTTCCTATCCACGAACTCATTTGCAGTCCTTTCTGGGGAGACTTAAGGCATACACCATGGATGAAAAACTGTGGATGTTCTATTTTGAAGATAGTTTGACTGGGGCTTCAAGGGAGTGGTACTCTCACTTGACCAGAGCTACAATCAGATGCTGGAAGGACCTAGCTGAGGCCTTCATCAGGCAGTACCAATACAATCTGGACATGGCTCCTAACATGACTCTTTTGATGGGAATGTCTCAATCCTCCAGAGAAAGCTTCAGGGAATATGCCCAGAGGTGGAGACAGCTTGTTGCTGCTGTCCAGCCACCCATGTTGGAAAGGGAAATGGCTGACATGTTTATGAATACTCTGCAAGGAACATATATTGATAGGCTAGCTGCCTTTTCTTCCACCAGCTTCGCTGACGTTGTTATAGCTGGAGAAAGAATTGAAAGCCTTCTGGAAATGGGTAAGATTTCCGATAATGGTGCAAGCTCGTCTGGTAATCCCAGGAAGCCTTTTGTAGGACCAAGAAGAACCGGTGAGGCAAATGCCATTCATGCCAACAGGGGCATACCTCTGTATGTTCACAGATCAGTAGCAGCTGTCACAATTCCAGCTCCAATTCCTCAGTAACCAACATATCAACCACAACAACGACCACACTATCAGCAGCAAGTTCAGTATCCGCCACAGAGAGCCTACAACAACAACAATAACAACAATCAGCAGCAAAGACCCTTTTAGCAAAGACCATCACAGGCAAATAGGGTGATTGATCCAATCCCTATGCCTTATGCCGCTTTATTGCCACAACTCCTGAAACTCAACTTGGTTGAATTTAGGACATTGGCACCACCAGATCCCTCTAATCTTCCAAGAAATTATGATGTCAACGCCAGATGTGCTTTCCATTCCAACGCACCTGGCCACAGTACGGAGAAGTGCAGGGCTTTACAAATGAAGGTACAAGACCTGGTGGATTCTAAAGCCCTCAACTTTGCACCCCCGCCAAATGTCAACAAGAATCCCATGCCCAATCATGGAGGACCAAGAATTAATGCCATTGAGGAAGACAAGCCATCTTTCTTGATAACCAGTGTTGGACAGATTCGAACACCTCTGGTAGAAATTAAAGCTCAGCTTCTAGAGTGCCAGATGTTCCCCGGGTGTGAGCTCGGTTGTGGTTATTGCAACATTTCGGTCAACGGGTGTGATAATTTGAGAAGCGACATAGATGGTCTTATCAAAAGTGGTATACTTCAGATCACAACAACGGCGCCTACAAATCCAGCAACTCCTTTGACAACAATTCCTGACTCTCCTACAACTACAACAACAATCATTCCGACCAATTCATCAATATCATCAACAATGGCTTCATCCATCACTTCAACAAATCAGATGTCAACAACCATTTCTTCTACAACATCAGCATCCATTTATTCGGCAGAATCTTCTACAACGCCAACAGAAAATAATGAAGATATCTCAGCAGTCACCATCTATTATGATCCCTCAAATGTTCCTCCAAACAACAACTTTCAACAACAAACAGTGGCACCCCCTGCCAGATCACCAGTCACCGTTTACTACGATCCGCACACTATTTCAGTACCCTCATCTGTTGTAGTCAGTCCAGTCACCATCACGGTGCCTGGACCAGTTCCATATGAAAGCAGTAATGCCATACCTTGGCATTATGGCTCTGACCTTTACTGCAATGGGGAGAAAATCACTTTGGATTCTTCAGCCTCTTCTCCACAGATTGATAATGTTGGGGGAGGCGGAGGCTTCACCAGAAGCGGACGCCTTTTTGCCTCACAATTACAAAGACCTAATGCCGAAGCAGAAGCTGCTGCCAAAGCAAAAGGAAAAAGTGTGGTATTTGAAGAGCCGGCTATCAAAGAAACTTAGAAGACATCTTTTGAACAAGATGTTGACGAGTTTATGAGGATTATAAAGAGAAGTGATTACAAAGTAGTGGATCAGCTTCACCAAACTCCCTCAAAGATCTCCATATTATCCCTGCTAATGTGTTCTGAAGCTCACAGGTATGCATTATTGAAAGTCTTGCACGCGGCATACGTGCCAGAGGAGATCACTGTTAATCAGCTAGAAACTGTGGTGGCAAATGTCAACACCAGTCATGGACTGGGATTCACCAATGCTGACTTAACAACTGAGGGACATAACCACAACAAGGCTTTACACATCACTCTAGAATGCAAGGGTGCTGTTCTATCCCATGTACTGGTGGACACTAGGTCCTCACTCAATGTTTTGCCAAAGAAAGCCTTAGTGAAGCTGGGGTATGATGGCTTGGCACTGCGTCCAAGTAATTTAGTGGTGAGAGCTTTTGATGGCTCTAAAAGATCAGTGCTTGGAGAGATTGATCTGCCTGTGATGATTGGCCCACAGACTTTTAAGATTACCTTCTATGTGATGGACATTCAGCCAGCCTACAGCTGTTTGTTGGGTAGACCTTGGATCCATGCCGCTGGCGCAGTTACGTCTACCCTTCACCAGAAGTTGAAATTCGAGTGGGAAGGCCAGATCATCACCATCTGTGGTGAAGAAGATATCTTTGTTAGCCATCTGGCTACGTATAAGTATATTGAGATGGATGGAGAAATCCATGAAACTATGAGCCATGGATTTGAGGCCCTGAACATAAATGAAGCATCTGCTGTACTTGGAACCTCCATGACATCTTATCAGCAAGTCAGGAAGGTTGTTGAGGGGACTGCCCAAGGCTGGGGCAAGCTGCTACCCGTGGAGAAGAAGGAGGACAAATTTGGGTTGGGTTACAAACCAACTCAACAAGATCAATCAGAGGCTGCTAAGAAGCCCAATTTTGTCAGCGGGGGGATGCTCACCCCAGATGCAGTGAACAACTTGGAAGATGAGTCGGAAGAAAGCGACCGCAACCTGGAGAGCTGGATACGTCCAAGGATCCCGGGGAGCCAAGTCCTTAACTGGTCTTCCCAGGAAATTATAAGGGTTACTCCTGCAGAGTAATTATTATTTCCTGTATTTTTAAGCATGCATCAAGTCTTGCATCTTGCCCAAGATGACAAGACTCATTTTGTAATCGGGCCATCTTGTAATTTTGTGCAAACAGATCAATCAATGAATATCGGACATCTTTTGCAAATGAGTCTTCTTCTTTTCCACTCACTGTTTTTCATTTTTTCTTTTTGTACAAAAATAAAATGGCAGTGTTTTCCAAAATGACAACTTCATTTCACTTTTTTCTAAAACAAGATTAAAATCGATCACTAAAATGAACAATCTAAACCCTTGCAGAGAGTGCCTTTCAGACTGCACCGACAACAACACTGCTATGGCTTCGTATGACTTTGACAATCCAATCAACCAAGCTGATGAAGGGGTTGAAGAAGATTATGAGCTTCCTGAAGAGCTAGCCAGGTTGTTAAGGCAAGATGAGAAGGTTATCACCCCTCATCGGGAGGAGGTTGAAACGGTTAATCTTGGTACGGAAGAAGATGTGAAAGAGGTTAAGATCGGGGCCTGCCTACAAGATTCAGTAAAAGAGCAGCTGATTGATATGCTTCGAGAGTATGTGGATGTGTTTGCTTGGTCTTATCAGGATATGCCTGGGTTGGACACCGATATTGTCATGCACAAGCTGCCTTTGAAAGAAGACTGCCCACCAGTAAAACAGAAACTGCGCCATACTCGCCCAGATATGGCAATGAAGATTAAAGAAGAGGTACAAAAGCAGTGGGACGCCGGGTTCCTTGCTGTGACCAGCTACCCGCCGTGGGTTGCTAATATTGTACCTGTGCCTAAGAAAGATGGCAAAGTGAGGATGTGTGTGGACTACCGGGATCTGAACAGAGCCAGCCCGAAAGATGATTTCCCATTACCTCACATTGATGTATTGGTGGATGATACGGCTCAGTTCTCGGTGTTCTCCTTCATGGACGGATTTTCAGGATACAATCAGATCAAGATGTCACCTGAAGACATGGAGAAGAAAACTTTCATCACACCTTGGGGCACGTTCTGTTATAAGGTGATGCCATTCGGACTGAAGAATGCTGGTGCAACCTATCAACGGGCTATGGTAACATTATTCCACGACATGATCCATAAAGAAATTGAATGTTATGTGGATGACATGATTGCTAAATCCCTCACGGAAGAAGACCACCTGGTGAATCTGCTGAAGCTATTCAAGCGTCTGAGGAAGTACCAACTGAAGTTGAACCCCAACAAGTGCACATTCGGGGTGTAATCCGGTAAGCTGCTGGGGTTTATTGTAAGTGAAAAAGGGATTGAAGTTGACCCTGATAAAGTTAGAGCCATTCAAGAAATGCCTGCACCGAAGACAGAAAAAGAAGTTCGAGGGTTTCTAGGTAGATTGAACTACATTTCACGGTTCATATCTCACCTTACAGCAACCTCTGAACCTTTGTTCAAACTATTAAGAAAAGAACAAACGGTCAGGTGGAACGAAGATTGCCAATGGGCTTTTGACAAGATCAAGGAATACTTACAAGACCCTCAAATCCTTATGCCTCCATTTGAAGGAAGACCTCTGATAATGTACTTGACAGTATTAGAAGAGTCAATGGGGTGTGTGCTGGGCCAGCATGACGAGTCTGGTCGAAAAGAGTATGCAATTTACTACCTAAGAAAAAAGTTTACCGACTGTGAACAACGTTATTCACTGCTCGAGAAAACTTGCTGTGCTTTAGCGTGGGCTGCTCGCCGACTAAGGCAGTATATGTTGACCCACACTACTTTATTGATATCAAAGATGGACCCAGTTAAGTACATTTTTGAGAAGCCAACACTTACCGGACGGGTTGCAAGATGGCAAATGATCCTCACAGAGTACGACATTCAGTACACATCTCAAAAGGCCATCAAGGGTAGTGTATTGTCTGATTATCTTGCTGAGCAACCCATTGATGATTACCATTCTATGAGATTTGACTTCCCTGATGAAGACATCATGTTCATAAAAGCAAAAGATCATGAAGAGCCTATTCACACTGAAGGGCCTGACCCGGAAGAAGAATGGACTATGATGTTTGATGGGGCTGTCAATATGAATGGTCGTGGTGTTGGTGCAGTAATCATTACACCTAAAGGAGTTCACATGCCTTTCTCGGCAAAACTCACCTTTAACTGCACTAACAACGAAGCTGAATACGAAGCTTGCATTATGGGTCTTGAGGAAGCCATTGACCTCAGGATCAAAACTTTAACTGTATTCGGAGATTCAGCTCTGGTAGTTAATCAAACCAATGGCAAATGGTACACACACCAGGATCATCTGATACCTTACAGGGATTATACAAGGAGGTTATTGACTTTATTTACAACGGTCAAGCTTGAGTATATCCCTCGGGACGAGAATCAGTTTGCAGATGCTCTGGCTACCATTTCATCAATGATCAAAGTTCAAGCTGCCAACTTTGTGCCTCGGATTTCAGTATCCAGACTTGACAGAACAGCATATGTATTCGCAGCAGATGTTGAAAAAGGTGATAAGCCTTGGTTCCATGACATTAAGTGCTTCTTGGAGGATCAAACATACCCACCTGGGGCATCTTCCAATGATAAGAAGACATTAAGAAGGCTAGCTGGTAGTTTCTTCCTGAATACTGATGGTTCCCTATACAAGAGAAACTTTGATATGGTACTTCTCAGATGCGTTGATAAGACAGAAGCAGACCTGTTAATGCACGAAGTGCACGAAGGATCCTTTGGTACCCATGCAGGAGGGCATGCCATGGCCAAGAAATTGCTAAGATCAGGTTACTACTGGATCACAATGGATGCTGACTGTTGTGCCTATGCCAGGAAATGCCATAAATGCCAGATTTATGCGGATAAGGTGCATGTGCCTCCCAATCCTCTGAATGTGATGTCTTCACCCTGGCCCTTTGCCATGTGGGGAATTAATATGATTGGCAAGATTGAACCGACTGCTTCAAACGGCCACAGATTCATCCTAGTAGCCATTGACTATTTTACCAAGTGGGTTGAAGCAGCTTCCTATGCAAATGTTACAAGGCAAGTGGTAGCCCGATTTCTGAAGAGAGATATTATCTGTCGGTACGGAGTGCCCGAGCGAATCATTACTGACAATGGTTCTAACTTAAACAACAAAATGATGGCAGAGCTATGCCGGGACTTCAAGATCCAACACCACAATTCTTCTCCTTACAGGCCAAAGATGAATGGCGCTGTGGAGGCAGCTAACAAGAATATCAAGAAGATTATGCAGAAGATGGTAATTACCTACAAAGACTGGCATGAAATGCTACCATTTGCCTTGCATGGGTACTGCACGTCAATCAGAACATCCATTGGGGCAACACCGTATCAGCTTGTGTATGGTATGGAAGCGGTCCTACCTGTCGAAGTTGAATTACCCTCCCTGCGGGTACTGATGGATGTTAAACTGAATGAAGCTGAGTGGGTCCGATCCTGATACGAACAACTAAGTCTGATCGAAGAGAATAGATTGGCTGCAATCTGTCATGGACAATTATATCAGAAAAGGATGAAGAAAGCCTTCGATCAGAAAGTCAGGCTCCGAGAATACCAAGTAGGGGATCTTGTGCTGAAAAGACTCCTCCCTCCTCATACAGACCACAGGGGCAAGTGGACTCCGAACTATGAAGGGCCATTCGTAGTGAAGAAAGTTTTCTCTGGTGGAGCACTGATGCTCAGCACTATGGATGGTGAAGACTTCCCGTCCCCTGTGAATTCAGATGCAGTTAAAAAATACTTCGCATAAAATGACCCGCTGGACATAAAAACAGAATGTAAGTCCAGGCAAAAATAGGGCATCCCGGCGAGTCAAAAACAGAATAAAAGACTCGGGCAAAAATAAGGGAAATGAACAAAAAATGTACACCCGCTGAGTTGAAAAGCCGCATTGGACAACTCAGGCAAAAATGGGTATCCCGATGGATTGAAAACCCGAAAGGGCGATCCATGCAAAATAAGGGAATAAGCGAACAACTGCGTTCTGAATTCGTATGTATCACTTACAACTTGGTAAGCTTTGAAAGGTTCAAGCGCCTGTCAGAATTAGCCTTCTTCAGAAAGCAAGATGAGAAGAGTGTCAAAAGTCATACGAGTCATAGCCAGAAGGAAACTCCTCGAAGCGTCATCAACATTGCCAACGTCTTTTGTTTCTCAATTTGTAACAATCTCCTCATTTTAGGGGATCTATTTCTCTGACTGTATCTTGCCAATTCAGGGCACATGAATTAATAAAATCAGATTTCCAGTCATGTTTCATCTCGTACATTTTATTTTCATTTGCAAAATGTCTGATGTCCTTAAGATATTGATTGCGCAAATACAAATGTTTTCCTTCTAAAGAATACGTGCTTGCAGGAAATATACTTACTCCCAAGAGTGTCTAAACTCCTATGATGGAACCCGGTAAGGGATACCTCGGGATTACTTGTGCATTTCTTTGTCTTTTCAGGATTGCAGGTATTCAAAACACAACATGGGGCATGAAAGCTTCACCCCAGCAAGCTGGCAAATCAGTATCTACTCAGTATTAGCACCAGAAGTGCTTTCTCCCCAGCTGAGTTGCCATTTACTATTCCTCCTTGGCCAAGTACAAAAAACCAGGGAACCATCTCCCACAGAGTTTCAGCCTCTATCCAGAAGAGCAACGCCTGAAGAACCACAACAGAGTGGAGAAAGCTCCTACAACCCCAGTTGGGTCCTTCATTACAAGGATGGGTCTATCAGTGACCTATTCCCCCAAGCAGAGTCATATATGCTAGATCTACCAATGATCTCATCCCCTAGCTGGGATGTCCACTTCAAGCAGATCAGCCAGAGATCTCCATGGCAACAATCCCGGAGGGTTACCTCTTGCATAATCATAGCATTCGCATCATTATTCTCCCCACAGAGCGTAGCATTCCGTCTAATACGGAGCATTACGACAAAAATCAAACATATTGCATAATCATAAGCCATGGTCTGAATCAAACACTTGTGAATACTAACTATCCATCAAACAATATATAGAATGCTCCCCAAGATTCCCCGGCAGAAAGCCCTGACATTTCTCTTACAAATACAGATACTTCCTGACACCCGTCCGTGTCATATCCCCACCAGAGAGCCAAAGCATTTGCCTTATACCAATAAATACCAATACATACTCCTTTTGGCACCCGTCCGTGTCATCATTCCCCAGTAAAGTCGCCCGAGCTTTCTTTACAAACAAACACTTATACATATTACAGATACTCCCCGACGCCCGTCCGTGTCATATCCCCAATAGAAAGCCAAAGCGTCCCCTTTGCACTCACAGATACATATATATACAGATTCCCTGACACCCGTCCGTGTCACTTTCCCCAACATAACTACCTGAATACTCTGTAAAAGCATACACTTGTTTATTTTACACTTTCCTCCTTTTGACACCCGTCCGTGTCACTCTCCCCAGCAGGTTAAACACTCGTGTACACCGCTCATACTTATTACTCCTGTTTCACTCATACAGATACTCATCCGTATCTTGTATACACCACTTATATCCCCTCAGATTCGACACTTGTCTGTGTTCTTTGTTAACCAGTTGGTACTCGTCCGTATCATCATCTTTGAACATGCGTCAAGCGTTTGTTTCTACCTGATACTCGTCCGTATCATAGTCTTAAGGATGCTCGTCCGCATCTTTAATATATACACCGTGTCAAACACTTATGTCTTCTTGAATTAGACACTCGTCTGTGTCTACTATTCCCCAGAAGAGTCCCCACAGAATCAATACTCGTCCGTGTTCTTTGTTAACCAGATGATACTCGTTCGTACCATCATCTCTGAACATGTGTCAGTTTTTGTTTCTACCTGATACTCGTCCGTATCATAGTCTTAAGGATGCTCGTCCGCATCTTTAGTCTATACACAGTACCCAAACACTTATACCCTTCATTTTCTTGGATATAAACACTTGTCCGTGTTTACTGTTCCCCAGCGAAGTCATCAACAAAACTTGTTGAACTATTTCCTTTTATCTGGCATTCGTCCTATGTCATGATACCTTTTCGGCAGCCGTACCCTGCCAGGTGATCGTCCTTCACCTTTGGATGACCGTCCCTCATCCTTTCCCAAGCGGAGTCTCCATTATTGGAACCTTTCCTTATCCGACATTCGTCCTATGTCGTGATATTTAGCAGTCGTCCCCTACTAGGTGATCGTCCTTCACCTCTTGATGATCGTCCTTCATCATTCTATCTGATGGCCGTCCCCATCGTTGATCTTGCTATCTGACATTCGTCCTATGTCATGATAAACCCTGAGAGCAGTCGTACCCTGCTAGGTGATCGTCCTTCACCTCTTGATGATCGTCCTTCATCATGCTTATCCGATGGCCGTCCCCATCGTCGACCTTTTTATCCGACATTCGTCCTATGTCGTGATACTTTTGGCAGCCGTACCCTGCCAGGTGATCGTCCTTCACCTTAGATGATCGTCCCTCATCTTACCCCCAACAGAGCAGCCGTCCCCTGCTAGGTGATCGTCCTTCACCTTTGATGACCGTACCTCACCATTTACTTCATTTACCTATAATCCCCAGAGAGCCTTATATCTTTACCCGATGGCCGTCCCCATCACAATCTCTTATCTCCAGCTTGTCGGCCGTCCCCGTCACTGCTGTATTTCCCGCATCTTCCCCAGCATGTCGGTAGTCCCCGTCATCGCTATTTCCCCAGCAGTCGTTCTCTGCTCGACGGTCGTCATCCGTCGCCCGCACTTTATATACATGCTTTATTTTCTTTTACAATCTATATCCCTTTTCTTCTTCATTCTGTGAGTGCAAATTTTTGTTTGTCTTTGGTATTCAACCACAAGTTATCTTGTTTGCCTGTTAAGTCGTTGCTTACATCCTGCACAGCTAACTCATGTTTGAATAGGGTCAGCTGTAAACACCCCAAATTTGCCCTCACCCATTCACTCCATGGCTTGTGATCTTTCCATATGCATAAATTCAATCATAGCATCTCATACCACATTTTTGTTTCACTGCATTGATTCAAAGTCATCTGCATCTAGGGTTTGTGATCTGAGCAATCCAAGAGCCATTTGAGCCAATCCAAAGGGCTTCAATCATTTCAAAGGGGTCCATCTATGTTCAAGCATCATATTATATCCTCTCAAAGTCAAGAATGTCAAAAAATCACAAGAACTGAGATTGGCATGGAAGCAGAGCCAGGTTTGACTGCACAGATGACCTAGAATTAGGGTTTTGGTTTCAAAGGCCATAACTCCAAATTTTTTGGTCATTCTTGTTTCTATTAGTCTCTATATGTTATAAGATCATGCATATCAATTTCATGAAGAAATTCAATGGGGAAGGCATTTGATCAAAGGATGACTTCTTGAGCAAGTCAGTGCAAAATCAGGGCATCTGAGGCCCCCAATGACCCAACCAAAGGGTGTTCTCCATCATTTTGAATGTTTATGATCTTTATTTGGTCATAGAAGATGTTAGAAGTTCACAAAATTGGAAATTTTCAAGTCATTTCCAAAGTTGCCTTTTTGGGAAAGTGACTTATAATGAAAACTTGCCATTTTGGGAAAGTTTTTCAACCTCCTCTTTTTTGATTCAAAAATGCTCCAAATGAGAAAACTTTGGTCATGAAAGTTGTAGAATTGATTTTCCCATTTTCAAAAAGTACAAGAACTCATTCTAATTCATTTTGGATCAAAAGTTATGGCTTGCTAAAGTTGAGGAAAATCACTAAATTTTCACTTTTGCACAAAAGGGAAAACTTGCAAATTCTCATGCCAAGCATCTATGTGACTTCAAATCAGCCTCTAACCAATACACAAACATCATGTATGGCCCAAAATTCAGATTTTCCCAAGAAGTTTCTCACTTTCATGCTTTGAATTCCAAGCTATCATAAGCCATTTTCCATGAAGTCCAAAAAAGGAACTCTTGCAAAATTGATCCCCAAGGTTTTGTATGGTCTCTAACTGATTTCAAGACACCACCATAACATCATGTAACCTATCACAACCAAAATTCAGCAAAGAGTGTTACCTTTCCATGGCCAAAAATCACAAAGTGTAACAAGTTACAAAATTGCAAAACATGTGAGATCTCACCCTTCATCCATTACAGCTCACCACAACTGATCCAAGAGCCATCCTCAAACTCAGCTGAGGCAATCCAAACACATAAATCTTCTCTTCCATGGCCCATACCTCAAGTACACCAAACCTTGACTTTTTGCATTTTCTCCCATGCTTTTGGAATAGTGACCAGCAACCTCTACTAACCTGCTCCACAGCCTACTCAAACTTTATGGGAGTGATATAGCAGCTCATTTGGCATTGAAACAGGACACAATCCAACTTGCACAAAATTTGTCCCAAACTTCTTCTCTGAAAATTTCTTCACACAGCCATCAAACTTCACTTTTTCTTTCACCAACAAGTCAAAAATCACCCTTAGAACAAAAACCACCCCCTTAAACAGCTTGAAACATCACACACCAAGACCTCCATTTCTGCTACACCAGAGCAAAACAGCCATAACCAGCCATTCTCAAAGTTTTCTAAGCTTCATTCCATCATCAGGAGGATCATTGGAGCTTGTTTGAAGCAAAAGACTGGCCAGAAAGCTCCAAAGTTCAAAGCTCCAGTTCAGGTATCATCAAGAACATTTTTTTTTAGAAATGCAATCTCTTGTTATAGGATGATAGTGTTTGTTTCACTGATCATGTTAAGCTTTGAAACACTGAAAATGGTTGAGAAATGAGTGTGTATGCATGTTCTGAAGTTTTTGCAGTTTTCTTGATTTTGCTCAAATCTTGTTGTTGATGCATTGTAAATGTGATCTTGTGATTGATTCATGTTTGGGGTGGGTAGAGGATGAAATCTGGAGAGTTAGAGCACTTAAAACAGCCTAGGGAATGAGTTTGATTATGAATTTTTTTGGAAAATCAGCATAATGAATCGATTCATTCTAGCTTGAATCGATTCATGCTGTTGAGTGGTTCCTGGATTTCGCAAAATGAATCGATTCATCCTTTGATGAATCGATTCATGCTGTTTAGCTAATTCTGCTTTCTCAAAAATTGATCATTATGAATCGATTCATCCAAGCTTGAATCGATTCATTCTTCTGTTAACCAATTTTAATTCATTTTGTTTGTATTTTATTTGCATGAATTTTAAAAAATAGCAAAACACTTTAAAAAATTCTGAAATTTTTTGTCAAACATTTCATTAATTTTCAGAACCCAAAAATATTTTTATTTTTATTTTTTGCATTAAAAATTATTTTCAAATCATTTAAATGTTTATTTTTAATTAGTTAATAGAAATTAATTAATTAAAAATGCATTTAGGTATTTAAAAATCAAAAAAAAATTCACATTGCATTTTAAAACATTTAGAAACATTATCCAACTCTCAAAACAAATTTCTTTTTGGTTCTTGATGCCTTTTGATCATTTTCTTTGGAATTAAATTCATTTTAAGGCATTATTTTGGTTCAAACTTTGAAAAATTCATTCTGCCCAACCCTTGAGAGTTTGATGATGGTTCTTCTTGCATTGCATCCTCCATAGCATGTAGTTTATAGGATAAAATTGGTTTGATTTGATCTTGCATTTTCTATTTGTTTGGTATTTTTCTTTGTGAGGCACCCCAAAACCCTAGTAATCTTAGGAAATTCATAACTTACACTAGGTTAAGAGTTAGATCCCCTCCTTTGGGCAGTGAACTTGTATAGGTTTAGCGTATCCTTGATTGCATTTTCAATTTTTTATCATGTCATTTGCTGCGGGTTTTGAGTTTTTGCTTTGCATGTTGTATGTAACCCTAATTTGTGTCTTCCTTTGCATCCTTCTTTCATTTGCTTGCATACAAGAACTTGCCATGACATTTTTTGCATCTACATGATTCATAAGACATCATAGGACATATTAGAATCATGTTTGATCATTTCATCTTTCATTTTCCATATTATATGTCCATTCCATTTCATAAACTTTCATGAACTATTATGGTTCAAGCATGCTTCATTTGCATCCTCATCCTTGTATGATCATCCACAACTCTTGACATGTGTTTCCATCATCTCTTAGCATCATTTTCATCATGTGTATGATTCTGACTTTGGCCTTTTCCCATCCATATGCATTGTTTCATCTCATGTCTTCCCTTATGCATCTTGTACTAACTTTTCAGGTTAATGGTAAGTTTGTTTGGGAGGTGGATTTGCCTTCACCTCCTACCTCTTCTCACCTCATCATTTTACATCCTTGCTGCATTTTTACTTGTCTTTGAGTGAGCTTGATCACTTGTGCCTCTCTTCCCTCTTTTCTCTTCTCATCTCATCCCTTTTCTATCTTGCTTCTCCTTGGCGGCTTCCTTGAAGATTTCTCCTCTTAAGCCTCACAAACCCTAGGACTTCCAAGCATGATAACATTTTAAGATTGTTTAGTCCCCCCTAGACTCTTTCCTTTGAGTTTTCTTTGAGTCTTCTCTTCTCACCTCATTATCAAGGACTAAACCTTCAAGGTTTTAAGGCTTTGTGATTAAGCTTATGCCTGCATCCTTCTATTAGGATGGAGTGTATAACTTTAATCCTAAGTGTTAAACCCTTAATGTGTTTAACTCCTTTAATCAATCCATCTAATAATCATCAAGACATCAAACTTGTAACTTGGGCCTTGCATTAGGGTTCTAATTCTTCCTTAATTGGTTAAGAAGGACTAACCCTAGTGTTAATGGACAAGTCCCCCTCAAGTTGTCTTACAAATCATAATATCCATTTCTTCATCTTATCATTATCTAAAATCCATTTAATAAAGGCTTTGTTTTGTCATGAGGTTAATCCCTAATCAAGGATTAAGTTGAGGAGCCTTCCTCAGCTTAAATGTTCTCATCTATTATCCTTCTATTAGGATGGTGTAATGAGTCCATTAAATCCTTGATTATGGCTTAAACTCATTACTTAACACTAAACAAAAACGACAAAAACATCTAAATAATTACAAGTAGGTTAATGCTCTTAATCCTACATCATGGTGATTAAGTATGAGGTGTTTACTTCATACTTAAGGTATTCTCATTACCCCTAATCAGAGGGAGGATGTGATGAGTTTACTAACCCTTGGTTTAGGCTTAAGCTCATTAACTTATGACAAATTCAAAAACCAATAAAAAACTGAAAACCCAAAAACAAACAATAATCGTCTCCTCCGGGATTCTCTTCTCATCTCATTCACTCACAAACGAGAACTCGCTTCTTCCGTCTAATGCAAGACAGTTAGCACCTGAGCCAGACAGGTCATACACTTGAGCATAGGCAAGTAAGCAGTTCACAAGTCAATTCATTCCTTCAGTCTCTTTGGGTCGAACTACGGTGTTCTGACTTCCTCATTGCACGAGAGGATACGTAGGCATAACTTAACAGTTATGAACAAAAGTCTTTGTATATTTCCCCTCCTTCCAGCATCATTCTTTAAGCCTCATAGTCTTGAGCATTTCATTCTTGTTCTTACACTGACACTTCACTTATATACGCTACACTTCTTTTACACTGACACTTGCATTTTTTCCAGCTTTGATACACATTTTAGCCTCATATTTCTTGAGCATTTCACTCCTGTTCTAGCACTGACACTTCTCTTATACACTTCACATTTCTTTTACACTGACACTTGCATTCTTTTCCAGCTTTGATACACAAATTGCACTGACACTACCCCTTTAAAACACAAATCTTTTAAGCGTGGATCCCGTCGAGTACGGCAGACAATCAAGGTGCTAATACCTTCCCATGTTGTAACAAACCCCCTTTCTCAGTCTCTCTGGTACGCAACCGTCTTATCTATCTTTTCTTAGGTCTATGCAGCATTACCTTTCCTCCAAGATAAAAATGCCTAGCTGGCGACTCTTGTCTTCTGAGTTCACCCTTGTGTGTTCTCATCCCTTTCGCCGACCGTTCGCGTCTGTACCCCTCTTGGCCCTGTGTCTTTTCGTGGGAGCGACAAGGGGGTGCTAATACCTTCCCCCTGCATAACCGACTCCCGAACCCAGGAAATGGTTCCGTTGACCTTTGTCCTCATCCTTCTCTTCCCGGGTTGTATCTATATCTTCCCTTTCCCTATTCGGGAATAAATAGAATTAGGTGGCGACTCTTCAGTCTGTCCGGCGCGCGGCTCCCGTCCTTTCGGATCGCGTAAGGTCTTATTTTTCGGGGTACGACAGCTGGCAACTCTGCTGGGGACTGGTTCACCCCTATGCGAGTCAAGCCTAGTCTATTTTCCAAGTTTGTTTGGATGTTTTCTTTTATGCTTTGCTTGTTTATTTTTATCGCTTTCTTTATCGCATTCCATCTTATATATCTTGTGGCTCCTTGGTACTATAATTTGGATCGATACTTTGCAAAGGGAACTTGAGGGAAAAGGCTCTATACCCGGGATTATGAGTACAAACATAAGTTAGCAAGGTTGTGTAGTATGGGCTCCCGAGAGAACCACTCTCGTGGGTTATCGATACAAAAACCTCACTTGGAGTAGATTCTAGTGAGAATACTGACAACCGTCAAGTCCTTGACGTGTGTGCTCAGCTGCTTTCATTAGAGTCATCAACTCTGAGGACCTTTAGAACATTTTGATTAAAACATCGGTTGATGGTTGCATAATATTGGGCACCAGGGTTCGCCCTTGCGTGGCTCGATACGAAAACCTCACTTGGAATAGACTTACTCAATGGAGTTGATTGATTGTCAAGAATGTATGAAATTGACACGTGCATCAAACAGTTGAGAAAGTTCCATAACTCTAGGACTTTGTTTAAAACCTTGTGTCGATGATCACGTAGTATAGGCTCCCGAGAAAATTTTCTCTCGTGGATTGTCGATACGAAGATCTTACCCAAAATAGATTCATATGGCTGAGTCAATCAATCGTCATGCTTATGGCGTGTGTGATGAACAACCATATGAATTGATAACTTTGGGATCCCAAAAACCTTAGAGTCTACCCAGTGAGTTCTTGATCAGAGTATCCTCCATTTGTACCTTGGACTCATGAGACCCTGATCTTGTGATCCTGGATTCTGACATTGCATATCATCTCATTTGCATTATTTATTCATATTACATTTCATTCCAAAGCCGTAAACTCATTTCGTGTTCCTCCATCTTCAGTAAATCAAGTTGGTTTCCCGACGCACGTATCTTTCCCGACGCTCGTATTCAACTAGAGCCAACACTAGAGGACTGATGGATCAGATTCGACAAGAACAAGCTGCTATGAGGGAAGAGATTGACTCAATCAAGAGCAAGATTGATCGTATTCATGAGGCCATTCAAGCCTTGGCCAGGATGGTTGTGTCTCATCAGCCTTTTCCTCCGATGCCTTTTCATCCAGCTATTCAAACTCTGCTTCCGCCTCCGATGGCTTATCAACCATGTCCTTATCCTCTGGGTGCAGCTGCGCAATATGCACCTAGACCATACCAGCAACCGGCTTATCCATACCAGCAACCAGCATATCCATACCAGCAACCGGCTTATCAATACCAGCCATTGGCTTATCCACAAAGGCCTGGTCAACAACAACAATGCGCTCCTCAACAGCGTCCATCATATCAACAAAGAGGATATGATAGGCACATTGATCCCCTACCTATGTCATACACCGAAATCTTTAAACAGCTGATGGCAAAAGGACCTCTCACTTTGAGAGATATGCCACCTCAGACTGGCAATGCCCGGAACTATGATGCCAATGCTCGCTGTGAGTATCACAAAGGCGCTCCAGGTCACACCATCGAGAACTGTCATTCCTTCAAACACTTGATTCAGGATATGATCAACTCTAAGGACCTCACTCTCACTCCGAGAAATGCAAATGTCCAGAACGATCCAATGCTGCCGCACGGTACCAACAAGTAAAGACATTTGAAGGGGTTGTTGAAGACCAAGCTGAGTAGTCTCCAACTTTGAAGCATTCAATCAAGAGAAGTTCATTCCTCAAATCAAGGCAGCCAGTGCCATTTATTATTTCCGCATTCCTGTTAATTTGTAATGTTTGTTTAAGTAATATTTGCTTTGAACATTGTCATGTGTACTTGGTTTTGTTAATATTATGTTTATGCATGTTTTGAATCAGTTTATTCGCATTCGCTCATTATTTATCATTTATCACAAAAATCAAAAATATTCCCTCACTTCACTTTAGAAAATATTTGAGGGAGGATGATGAAAACGAAATACCCATAACTGTTGCGGTATGCTTTCGGATAAAACCTCGTCAATGATGTACAGGCATTTGTTCAAATTCCCAAACACTAAAGAGATAAGGAGTTAATCCCTAGTTAACCACTTCGAGCCTAGAAGTAGGAGTTTCTTTCGGATACAACCCTTACATTTAACCCGGGGCAGGGTAGTTGTTCAGTTAGCCTGACTACACCTTCAAATTTCAAGATGAGACATCCCGTCAAAGGACCATCAACAAATGACTTGGCAGTCACAACATTCAAGCAAAAAAAAAAAGAAAAGAAAAGAAAAGCCACTAAGTTGAGCACCCGAAGGGAGACTTAGTCGAAAAAGAAGAAATCAAAAGAGGAACTCAAATCCTCAGCAAAAGCAAAACAAATATCAGTGATCACCAAATCAAGAATCAAAGGGTCACTAACAACAAAATAAGATGACTTCCACTTCAAAGAACTTTAAAGCTTCATATTCACTCTTGCAAAGTCAAAACAAATGCATGTGTATAAATTAACTGAACATAGGACTGGAGAACAATACGAAGAAGGGGTGGGTACAAATCAAACTTTGAACCTTATATCCTTTGTTTCTCTAACCATTAACTAGACCACGTTACAACCCTCAAAAGACCTAATTGAGGCGCGGTTTATTCTGAAAGTATGCTACCAACAAGGTTGCGTAAATTGACTCCCATATATTTGCTAATATTCAATCTCGATTGCACATTATTCTTGTTGCATATTTCACGCACTTTCTAAATCTGCACCTCGTTTGGGCTAACGGTCCATTCGTCACACTATCACAAGCATTCAAATAAATTGACTTTTTCAAAACTTACATGAACGTTGCATTAACACTACCATTTGTGTATGAACAATTTAATTGCAATTTAGGGCTTGACATCAGTGCAATCCCAACAAGGGGCAATCAAAAGAGGAATTTGAATCAATACTTCATCAAAATCAGTCCAATCAGGGACAAAGCATCTTCAACAGCCCAATCAGGGTCAACTTATCTCAAAATCCATTAATCAGGGGCAAATCATCTTCTAACAGCTCAATCAGGGACAGACACCTGCCAAATCCAGACTCTGGGGCAGATCATGCCATGGTCATTGTCAAAAGCTCCCCCACCAGATTTATTTCAAATACCCTGCAGACAGGGGCAAGCGAACAGGGAGCAAATCTTCCTATCTCTTCTCCCCAGCTGAACAAACAGTCCTTGCTAGACGTTGGCAATCATTCAAAGAAAAATCAGTCTTCATGCGTCAATCAAGTCGCTCCGCTCATCAACAAGAGAACCAAGCTTGGAGCTTTCAAGATCCATCTTCTGATCATACATCGTCGAAGAACGAGTGTCGGGGAATTAAGCCCTCCATCCACCCAAAGTCCAATCGTTATTGGCAACTACCAAACCAAAAGTCCACCAAGCTGGCACCTTTCAATCGCTCATATGCATCATTATGCATCATCAATGTCATAAGCATCATTTATATCAATCATTTACAGCATGTGCATCATATGCATACCTAAATAAATCAGACTTTTTATATATCCCCAACATTTTCAATTTACATATCAGTGCATAAACATTTGCATTGTATTTCCATCGTTATGGAATACCATTTCAAACAGTCAAGCATAGTTGCATGATTCAGGATCCAGGATCAACACAAGTTTCCAGTCCTTTCCCCAACGGAAGTCAGGGTCATGTCAATCGAAGATTCCAGGCATCTCCTTGGCGGATTCAATGGGTGTGTTTAAATTTCATTCGCCTTATCATCCTCTGTTGATAAGTGATTTTATTTTCAGTTTGTTGCCTTATCATCCTCTGTTGATAAGTGATTTTATTTTCTGTCATTTGCCTTATCATCTTCTGTTGATAAGTGATTTTATTTTTCAGTTTGTTGCCTTATCATCCTCTGTTGATAAGTGATTTTATTTTTCAGTTTGTTGCCTTATCATCCTCTGGTGATAAGTGATTTTATTTTCAGTCATTCGCCTTATCATCCTCTGTTGATAAATGATTTTATTTTCAGTCATTTGCCTTATCATCCTCTGTTGATAAGTGATTTAATTTTTCAGTTTGTTGCCTTATCATCCTCTGTTGATAAGTGATTTTATTTTTCAGTTTGTTGCCTTATCATCCTCTGTTGATAAGTGATTTTATTTTTTAGTTTGTTGCCTTATCATCCTCTGGTGATAAGTGATTTTATTTTCAGTTATTTGCCTTATCATCCTCTGGTGATAAGTGATTTTATTTTCAGTTATTTGCCTTATCATCCTCTGGTGATAAGTGATTTTATTTTCAGTCTTTTGCCTTATCATCCTCAGTTGATAAGTGATTTTATTTTTCAGTTTTTTGCCCTATCATCCTCTGTTGATAAGTGAGTTTATTTTCAGTTATTTGTCTTATCATCCTCTGGTGATAAGAGATTTTATTTTCAGTCTGTTGCCTTATCATCCTCTGTTGATAAGTGAGTTTATTTTCAGTTGTTTGCCTTATCATCCTCTGGTGATAAGTGATTTTATTTTCAGTTTGTTGCCTTATCATCCTCTGATGATAAGTGAGTTTATTTTTCAGTCATTTGCCTTATCATCTTCTGGTGATACGTGATTTATTTTGTCAATTTGTTTCTTGTTGTGTCACCCATCATTTCCATTTTATTTCATTTGCTATTTTCACAAATTTTTTCTTTGTCGGACAAATTTGGAGTCTGTTAATATCTAATTATCTTATACCCTGAAAGATTGAACGCGAGCCTGTTCATCTTACTAGGTCTAAGCCAATTCGATAGGGGTATCTGTCATACCTCAAATTTGTCCTATCCGCACCATTTTACTGTCTAATCATGATTTAAAAATTCAAAAATATGTACTACTTTATTTCTCTGTCTGATATTCGAAAACGGAAAAACAATGCATTTATTTCTCTTTAAAATAAATTCAAATCCTTTTTTGTTTTTTAATTTTATCAAAAGTACTTTATTTTCTACTTACTGTTTAGTCATTATCCAAAAAGTTACAAAAATATTTCTTAGTTTTATCATATTGTTATTATTTGTTTATATTTTTATTATTAAGTCCAATTCTCAAAAAATATATAAAAAAATTCATTTCCATTTTTACTAGGCCCATTTATCTACACAAAATACCAAAAAGTTCTTTTCATTTTATTAAATATTTTTATTATTATTGTTATTATTATAGTTTTTATTCTATTATTATTTTTATTATTATTGATCTTTTTATTATTACTATTACTATTATTATTATTATCATTTATCTTTATTATTTCCATTATTATTTTTATTCTCTAGTTTAGTTTCATTATTTCTGTCCTTATTATATTTATTACTACTTCTAAAATGTATGTTCTTTTTTTTATATAAAACAAAAATTACAAAAAGAATCACTCCACCATGTGCAGCATAGAATCCCCAGCCTGTCCACTTTTTTCAATTCCACTCACAGATTCAACTTTCACACCCTTTTCACGCATCAATAATCTGTTACAACAACAAAATGTCCAGCTCACAATACTATCCAAAATCTAGCCTAAGTTCCTATTCCACCCTCATTCATTCTCTTATATAAGACATTGTTGTTTTCTAAAGAAAAGGAGGAGAAAGAAGAAAAAGCTCCGAAAATCCTTGCAAAAAAAAAACAGCACCAATACCAAGCTTAGCCAAAAAAAAACGCAAAGAAAATCAAACCACAGTATTTGTCAAAACTGCTTTTTTCCGCAGAAATTAATTTCTGCCCTCACCTTCCGTTAAGCCACCAAAAACCACCTTCAATAATGCTCAAACAATACCACCATCCCCCCGCAAACCTCATAACACAGTAAATACAAATTAAAAAAAAACACACAAACTCATATCTTCAAATAACCTTCCAACTAACCTTAACCTTCCGTCAAACCATCCTAAACCTTGCTGCAAAACAAACGCCATGATCACTTTCAACTCGACAACAACAAAGCTCCTCGAAGACGAATACATCATACCCAAACGCATCGCGGATCTAAGCGAACCAACTCACCCCCACCACAACCCAAACAGGAAAATGAAACTCGCCGTTCACTACCTTGCATATTTCGCCGCGAACCCAAACAACAACCCTCACCACAAACTTTGAGAAACCAAAACCATAAAAATCAGATCCGCAAACAAGTCCGTTTGAAACTACCCACCGTGAAAAACCATTGCCTAGAGAGAAACTGAGAGTGATTGTGAGCGAAAACTGAATCGCGTGAGAGAGAAGTTGCCACCGGCGTTCGTTTTCTTCATAGGAGGGTAGCTCCGTTTTTGAGAAAGAGAAAGGAGAATCTGAGGGTTGTGTTTTTCATTTTCTCACGCAAACCTTTATTTCCTATTGATTTTAAAAAAAAACCCGTAAGACAATATGGATATTTTATATGTTTTATTTTCATGAGTTGTTGTTGCTGATATGGGCTCTTTAGCCTTTGGCCCGTTAATTCTGCTAAATACCAACATGTTGCACATTCCCCTGTTCCTTTCCTTAGTTTTTTATATATATTATATTTTTTAAGAATTAATTAGATTAGTTTAGATTTGTGGATTAGTTTTACTTATAAGGTCCATGTTTGTCATACTAACCATATATCGATAATCACCACCTTAGCCACTTACCTTTTTATTATTTATTTTTATTTTCCTGTTTTTATTTAACATAAATTATTTTTTTTCTGTACTTAAATATTCCATTTAGTTTTTTATATCTATATATTTTGTTTAGAACTTTGATATATATTGTTTTGTTTTACTTTGATTGTTTAATTTTCATTCAAAGAGGGCCTATGATAAGAACATGTGGTTTATTGACATTGGACTTTGTCAACATTGTCTAAACCAATTTGAGGTCATTTTTTCTATTTCTTTATCATTTATGGATTGCTCGATTTATACTTTATTATTATGGGCCAATGACATAACAAAAGGCCGAGGCATTGCCCGATTTCGTTAAATCGGTGATACTCGGTCAATATGAGGCCCTCCTTGTAATTAGTTTTTTCTATTATTATTCATTTTTATTATTTTAGCAAACAAACATTTAAATTAATTTAATTTATTTATTATTCTTAATATCACTCAATTTATTTAATTATTTTATTTATTATTTTATTTAATTCTAGCAATTCAATTTTATTTTATTTATTTTCATATGTTAAAAAGAAATGTTTCGACTCCTTATAGAATGATTCCAATTTTGAATCGATTCTAACGTAGTTCACGAACTAAATTTCGATGCGTCCCAAAAAGGTCCAACGCCTTCAAATAGTTGTTCTCGATTAAAAGGTCCAACGCCTTCGAATAGTTGTTTCCGATTAAAAAGGCTGAACGCCTTCGAATAGTTCAAAAACACTACACACACGCTTCCTCTTGGGCAAACTACAATGATACCATTTATTTCGTGCAATCCCCTGTATTTATTTTGTATCCCTCTCCCATTACTTTGTACGCATTTTATTTTTTGTATTTTATTTAATTCCAAATCCTTGGTCCAACGCCAAGCGATTGCACTTGCACACTTGCACTTTATTTTCCAGTTATCATTTCGTTTATTAGGATCCACCTATCCTTGCGAGCCGAGCGCATTGTGCCTCGCTAACAAACCACAAAAATAAACCCCCACTTGCATTTACCATTTAATCTCAAAAAAACCAAAACGTTTCGATTAGATCCAACGTCAAGCGGTCTTAGGAAATAAAACACTTTAATAAATGCGAGAAGATTTGTACGCCACGAGCCTTAAGTGGTAGAAAGGAGGATAACGAGCTCTCGTTACTCGCTCCGATTATTTCGACGCAGGACGCTCGTCTTGTTGGACGAGATAAACTATCCATAGTCTTTAGTGCATTTCAACTCCTAAACCCTTTCATCGAAGAAAGGTAATAAAACGAACAACCATTACCATTAGTAGGCCGAACTACGAGGCTCTGACTTTCCCATTGCACACGGAAGTACGTAGGCACGAGGATCTCAATCCTTTCCAAGCATTTAGGTTCAATCTAACTTATAATTCAACTCATTTCCCTCTAGCAAGCAATTCGTTTAAGCATAGACATCCTTTCGCGTGCGATAACTTAGATGGTTCCCATCGAGTACGATGGATGTAGGGGGTGCTAATACCTTCCCCCTGCATAACCGACACCTGAACCCAGGCAATGGTTCCGTTGACCTTTGTCCTCATCCTTCTCTTCCCGGGTTGTATCTATATCTTCCCTTTCCCTATTCGGGAATAAATAGAATTAGGTGGCAACTCTTCAGTTTGTCCGGCGCGCGGCTCCCGTCCTTTCGGATCGCGTAAGGTCGTATTTTTCGGGGTACGCCAATGACCATCGGATAAAATGATGAAGGACGATAATCGAGAGGTGAAGGACGATCACCTAGCAGGGGACGACTGCTAAAATATCACTACATAGGACGAATGCCGGATATAAAAGGGTTCCAATAATGGAGACTCCGCTGGGGGAAAGGGATGAGGGACGGTCATCCAAAGGTGAAGGACGATCACCTGGCAGGGTACGGCTGCCGAAAAGGTATCATGACATAGGACGAATGTTAGATAGAAGAGAAATTTGCTTTTTAATGGGGATTTGCTGGGGAATAGTGGACACGGACGAATGTCTATATTCAAGAAAGGAAAGGTATAAGTATTTGACGTTGTGTATAGATTAAAGATGCGGATGAGCATCCTTAAGACTATGATACGGGCGAGTATTGATAGAAACAAACGCTGACGCATGTTCAGAGATGATGATACGGACGAGTACCAACTGGTTAACAAAGAACACGGACGAGTGTTGAATCTTAAAAGATAAGTGGTGTATACAAGATACGGACGAGTATTTGTATGAGTACAAAGTATGAGTGAGACACAGACGAGTGTTCATCTTGCTGGGGAGAGTGTGTAAGTTATGAACTTATGAGTGTAAAAGACGGACGGGTGTCGAAACAAGTGTATTATAAACAAGTGTTTGGTTTACAATAAGTGTCTTGGCAACCATGCTGGGGGATGGTGACACGGACGAGTGTCCAAAGAGTGTATAGATATCTGTCTGTAGAGAACGTTCGGGCGACTTTACTGGGGAATGATGACACGGACGAGTGCCAAAAGGAGCATGTATCTGTATTTTGAGAGTGCCAAGGGGACACTTTGGTTTTCCGTGGGGACTGTGAGTCTTCGGATATATTGCAGATGGAATGTTAGTATATACAGGTGCTTGATTCAAAACATGGCTTGTGACTATGCAGTATGTTTGGTTTTTGCCGTAATGCTCCGTATTAGACGGAATGCTACGCTCTGAAGGGAAATATGATGCGAATGCTATGATTATGCAAAGATACCGATCCGGGATCCGGATCTCGTTGTTGTGAAGATCTCTGATTGATCTGCTTGGAGTGATACCCCAGCTGAGGGTTAGATCATTGGTAGATCTATGATTCTGTTTTGGGGAAATAAGTCACTGATAAACCTATTCTTGGTGATGAGGGACCCATCTGGGGTTTGTGGAAGCTTTCGTCACTTTGTCGTGAGATCTCCAGACATTGCTCTTCCGGATAGAGGCTGCAGCTCTACGGGGAGATGGTTCCCTGTCTAGCATTTGGCTGGGGAGGAATGATCACTGAACGATCTTCCTAGATATTTTTGTGGGGATCCTGCTGAGGATGAGGATATCTGACAACTCAGTTGGGGAAATGAGCCCCTCCTAGTATTGTTTAAAGATGTGCTAGAGAAATGATGCCCGACAACTCTGATGGGGAGAAAACACTTCTGAAGTTATTTGGAAGATGTGCTGAGGAAATAAAGATTTGGCAGCTTGCTGGGGAGAAGCTTTCATGCCCCATGTTGCGTTTTGAATCCCTGCAATCCTGTTATGACAAAGAAACGTACAAGTACCCCGAGGTATCCCTTACCGGATTCCATCATAGGAGCTTAGACACTCCCGGGAGCAAATATATTTCCTATAAGCATGTGATTTAGCAAGGCACTTTCTGTTTTTTATGCAAACGTTATATCAAGGATATCGGACCTTTTGCAAATGAAATAAAATGTACAAGACGAAATGTGACTGAAAATCTGATTTTATTAATTCGGGTGCCCTGAATTGGCAAGTACAGTCAAAGAAACAAATCCCCTGAAATGAGGAGATTGTTACAAATTGAGAAACCAAAAGTGTTGGTAATGTTGATGACGCTTCAGTGAGCTTCCCTTTTGCTATGACCCGTATGACTTTTGACGTTCTTCTCATTTTGCTATCTGAAGAAGGCTGATTCTGACCGATGCTTGAACCTTTCGAAGTTTTGTCGTGTTGTAAGTGATACAGACTAATTCAGAATGCAGCCGTTCGCTTATTCCCTTATTTTGCGTGGATCGCCCTTTCGGGTTTTCAATCCACTGGGATACCCTTTTTTGCCTGAGTTGTCCAATATGGCTTTTCAACTCAGCGGGTGTACATTTTTTTTTATTATTTTCCCTTATTTTTGCCCGAGTCTTTTATTCTGTTTTTGACTCGCCGGGATGCCCTATTTTTGCCTGGACTTACATTCTGTTTTTGTGTCCAGCGGGTCATCTATGCGAAGTATTTTTTAACTGCATCCGAATTCACAGGGGACAGGAAGTCTTCACCCTCCATAGTACTGAGCATTAGTGCTCCACCAGAGAAAACTTTCTTTACTATGAACGGACCATCGTAATTCGGAGTCCACTTGGCCCTGTGGTCTGTATGAGGAGGAAGGAGTCTTTTCAGCACAAGATCTCCTACTTGGTATTCCCGAAGCCTGACTTTCTGATCGAAGGCTTTCTTCATTCTTTTCTGATACAGCTGCCCATGACAAATTGCAGCTAATCTCTTTTCTTCGATCAAATTCAGTTGTTCGTACCGAGATCGTACCCATTCTGCTTCATTCAATTTGACATCCATTAGTACCCGCAAGGAGGGTTGTTCAACTTCAACAGGTAGGACTGCCTCCATACCATATACAAGTTGATACGGTGTTGCCCCAGTGGATGTTCTGATTGATGTACGGTATCCATGCAAGGCAAATGGTAACATTTCATGTCAATCTTTGTAGGTGACCACCATCTTTTGCACAATATTCTTGATATTCTTGTTAGCTGCCTCAACAGCGCCATTCATCTTTGACCTATAAGGAGAAGAATTGTGATGTTGGATCTTGAAGTCCCAACAAAGTTCTGCCATCATTTTGTTGTTCATGTTGGAACCATTATCAGTAATGATTCGCTCGGGCACTCCATACCGACAGATGATGTCTCTCTTCAAGAATCGGGCTACCACTTGCCTGGTGACATTTGCATATGAAGTTGCTTTAACCCACTTGGTAAAATAGTCAATGGCTACTAGGATGAATCTGTGGCCATTTGAAGCAGTCGGCTCGATCTTTCCAATCATATCAATGCCCCACATGGCAAAGGGCCAAGGTGAAGACATCACATTCAAAGGATTCGGAGGCACATGCACTTTGTCCGCATAAATTTGGCATTTGTGGAACTTTCTGGCATAAGCACAACAGTCTGCATCCATTGTGATCCAGTAGTAACCCGACCTTAACAATTTTTTGGCCATTGAATGCCCTCCAGCATGGGTACCAAAAGATCCTTCATGCACCTCGTGCATCAGCAAGTCTGCCTCTGTCTTATCAACACATCTAAGAAGTACCATATCAAAGTTTCTCTTGTATAAGGAACCATCGGTATTCAGGAAGAAACTACCAGCTAGCCTTCTTAATGTCTTCTTGTCATTGGATGATGCCCCAGGTGGGTATGTTTGATCCTCCAAGAAGCATTTGATTTCAGAGAACCAAGGCTTATTATCTTTAGCAACGTCTACTGAGAATACGTATGCTGGTCTATCCAGTCTGGATACTGAAATCCGAGGCACAAAGTTGGCAGCTTGAACTTTAATCATGGATGAAATTGTAGCCAGAGCATCTGCAAACTGATTTTCATCTCGAGGGATATACTCAAGTTTTACTGTAGTGAAGAAGGTCAGTAATCTCCTCGTATAATCCTGGTATGGAATCAGATGCTCCTGGTGAGTGTACCATTTGCCGTTGGTTTGATTGATTATCAAAGCTGAATCCCCAAATACAGTTAAAGTCTTGATCCTGAGGTCAATGGCTTCCTCAAGACCCATGATGCAAGCTTCATATTCAGCTTCGTTGTTAGTGCAGTTAAAGATGAGTTTTGCCGAGAAAGGAATGTGAACTCCCTTAGGTGTAATGAGTACTGCACCAACACCACGACCATTCATATTAACAGCCCCATCGAACATCATTGTCCACTCTTCTTCTGGGTCAGGCCCTTCAGTGTGAATAGGCTTTTCATGGTCTTTTGCTTTTATGAACATGATGTCTTCATCAGGGAAGTCAAATCTCATAGGCTGGTAATCATCAATGGGTTGCTCAGCAAGATAATCAGACAATACACTGCCTTTGATGGCCTTCTGAGATGTGTATTGGATGTCATATTCTGTGAGAATCATTTACCATCTTGCAACCCGTCCGGTAAGTGCTGGCTTCTCAAATATATACTTGACTGGGTCCATCTTTGAGATCAACAAAGTAGTGTGGGTCAACATATATTGCCTTAGTCGGCGAGCAGCCCACGCTAAAGCACATCAAGTTTTCTCGAGCAGTGAATAACGTTGTTCACAGTCGGTAAACTTTTTGCTTAGGTAGTATATTGCATACTCTTTTCGACCAGACTCGTCATGTTGGCCCAACACACACCCCATTGACTCTTCTAATACTGTCAAGTACATGATTAGAGGTCTTCCTTCAAATGGAGGCATGAGGATTGGAGGCTCTTGTAAGTATTCCTTGATTTTATCAAAAGCCCTTTGGCAGTCTTCATTCCACCTGACCGTTTATTCTTTTCTCAACAACTTGAACAAGGGCTCACAGGTTGCAGTAAGGTGAGATATGAACCTTGAAATGTAGTTCAATCTACCTAGGAACCCCCGAACTTCTTTTTCAGTTTTTGGTGCAGGCATCTCTTGGATGGCTTTGACTTTGTCAGGGTCAACTTCAATTCCCTTTTCACTTACAATAAATCCCAGCAGCTTACCGGATCGTACCCCAAATGTGAATTTGTTGGGGTTTAACTTCAACTGGTATTTTCTCAGACGTTTGAATAACTTCAACAGATTCACCAAGTGGTCTTCTTCTGTGAGGGACTTGGCAATCATGTCATCCACATAACATTCAATTTCTTTATGGATCATGTCGTGGAATAATGTTACCATAGCCCGTTGATAAGTGGCACCAGCATTCTTCAGTCCGAATGGCATCACCTTATAACAAAATGTGCCCCAGGGCATAATGAAAGTTGTCTTCTCCATGTCTTCAGGTGACATCTTGATATGGTTATATCCTGAAAATCCATCCATGAAGGAGAACACCGAGAACTGAGCCGTGTTCTCGACCAATACATCAATATGAGGTAATGGGAAGTCATCTTTCGGGCTAGCTCTGTTCAGATCCCGGTAATCCACACACATCCATACTTTACCATCTTTCTTAGGCACAGGCACAATGTTAGCAACCCACGGCGGGTAACTAGTTACAGCAAGGAAACCGGCGTCCCACTATTTTTGTACCTTTTCTTTTATCTTCATTGCCATATCTGGACGAGTACGGTGCATCTTCTGTTTTACTGGCGGACAGTCTTCCTTTAGAGGCAGCTTGTGTATAACAATGTTGGTATCTAGTCCTGGCATGTCCTGGTAAGACCAAGAAAACACATCCACATACTCCCGAAGCATGTAAATAAGTTGCTCTTTCACTGAATCTTGCAGACAGGCCCCGATTTTAACCTTCTTCAAGTCTTCTTCTGTACCAAGATTAACCGTCTCAACTTCCTCCTGATGAGGAGTGATAACCTTCTCCTCTTGTCTTAACAACCTGGCTAATTCTTCAGGTAACTCAAAATCTTCTTCAACCCCTTCATCGGCTTGATTAATCGGATTGTCAAAGTCATACGAAGTCATAACGGTGTCGTTGTCGGTGCAGTCTGGAGGGCACTCTCTGCAAGGGTTTAGAGTTGTTCATTTTAGTGATCAATTTTATCTTGCTTAGAAAAAGTGAAAATGAAGTTATTATTTTGAAAAACATTGCCATTTTATTTTTGTACAAAAAATGAAAAATGAAAAACAGTGAGCGGAAAGAAAAGACTCATTTGCAAAAGATGTCCTGATATTCATTAATTGATCGTTTGCACAAAATACAAGATGGCCCGATTACAAAATGAGCCCTGACATCTTGGGAAAGATGCAGGACTTGATGCATGCTTAAAGACAGGAAATAATGAGCCCTGGGAAGACCAGTTTGAGACTTGGTTCCCCGGGATTCTTGGACGTATCCAGTTTTCCAAGTTGCATTCGTCTTCTTCCTTGTCTTCCAAACTGTTCACAACATCCGGGGTGAGCATTCCCCCGCTGACAAATTTGGGCTTCGATGCAGCCTCTGGTTAATCTTGTCGAGTTGGTCTGTAACCCAACCTGAATCTGTCTTCTTTCTTTTCAACTGGCAGCAGCTTGCCCCAGCCTTGAGCGGTACCCTCCTCAACAACCTTTCGGGCCTGTTGATATGATGTGATGGAAGTCCCAGACACAGTAGATGCTTCATTAATATTAAGGGCCTCAAACCCTTGACTCATGGTCTCATGGATCTCCCCATCCATTTCTATGTACTTATATGTAGCCAGCTGGCTAACAAAGATGTCCTCCTCCCCACATATGGTGATGATTTGGCCTTCCCACATGAATTTTAAATTCTGGTGAAGGGTAGACGTAACGGCGCCGGCGGCGTGGATCCAGGGTCTACCCAACAGACAGCTGTAGGTCGGCTGTATGTCCATCACAAAGTAGGTAGTTTTGAAGGTCTGCGGGCCAATCAACACAGGCATATCAATCTCCCCAATCATTGATCTTTTAGAGCCATCAAATGCTCTTACCACCAAATTACTCAGGCGCAATACCAAGCCATCGTACTCCAGCTTCACTAAGGCTTTCTTTAATAGGACATTGAGGGAAGACCCCGTGTCCACCAACACATGAGACAGAACGGCACCTTTGCATTCCAAGGTGATATGTAAAGCCTTGTTATGGTTACGCCCCTCCGTTGTTAAATCAGTATTTGTAAAGCCCAGTCCATGACTGGTGTTGACATTTGCAACCACAGTTTCTAACTGATTAACAGTAATCTCCTCCGGCACGTATGCTGCGTGTAGAACTTTTAACAATGCGTTCCTGTGAGCTTCAGAACACATTAACAGTGATAATGTGGAGATTTTGGAGGGTGTTTGGTGAAGCTGGTCCACCACCTTGTAATAACTCCTTTTTATGATTCTCATGAACTCGTCTACATCTTGTTCAAAAGATGTCTTCTGAGTTTCCTTAGTAGATGGCTCTTCGGATACAACATTCTTTCCTTTTGCCTTAGCAGCATATTCTGTTTCATCATTAGGCCTTTGTGTTTGTGAGGCAAAAAGGCGTTCGCTTCTGGTGAAGCCTCCGCCTCCCCCAACATTATCAATTTGTGGTGAAGAGGTTGATGAATCCAGAGTGATTTTATCCCCATTGCAGTAGAGATCAGAGCCGTAGTGCCAAGGTATGGCATTAATGCTTTCATAAGGAACAGGCCCAGGTACCGTAATGGTAACTGGGCTGATTGCTGTAGAGGAAGGTACTGTAATGGTGTGCGGATCATAGTAAATAGTGACTGGAGATCTGGCAGGAGGTGCCACAGTTTGTTGTTGGAAATCATTGTTGTTGTGAACATTTGATGGGTCATAGTAGATTGTGACCGTTGAGACATCTTCATTAATTTTTGCTGGCGTTGTAGAAGATTCTGTTAATAAAAAAGGATGTTGATGTTGTAGAAGAAACAATTGTTGAATTTTGACTTGTTGAAGTGATGGACGGAGTAATTGCTGGTGATGTTGATGAATCAGTAGGGATGATTGTTGTTGCTGTTGTAGGAGAATCTGTCGAAAGAAGGATCGCTGGTGTTGTAGGAGATTCCATTGTGGTGGAGACAAAAGTTGTTGCAGGAGCTGTTGAAGTAACTTGCAAAATCCCATCTTGGATAAGACCATCTATGCCAATCCTTAGCTTCTCACAACCATTACTAGTTATCTTACACAATTCACAGCAGGCCCCACAGCCTGGGAACACTTGGCATCTTAAAAGTTGAACTTTGACTTCAGCCAATGGTGTTTGAATTTGTGCAACATTTTCAATCAATGTAGATGGTTGGTCCTCTTCAATGGCATTAATCCTAGGCCCACCATGATTAGGCATAGGATTTCTATTGACGTTCGGAGGAGGTGCGAAGTTGAGGGCTTTAGAATCAACCAGATCTTGTATCTTCATTTGTAATGCTCTGCATTTCTCGGTATTGTGACCAGGTGCGTTGGAGTGAAAGGCACACCTGGCGTTGACATCATAATTCTTTGGGAGATTGAGAGGATCTGGTGGTGCCAACGTCCTTAACTCAACCAGGTTGAGCTTCAGGAGTTGTGGCAATAAATCAGCATAAGGCATAGGGATAGGGTCAATTACCCTATTTGCCTGAGATGGCCTCTGTTGGAAGGAACACTGCTGTTGGTTGCTATCGTTGTTATACGTTCTTTGTTATGGAAAATGAGATGGTTGGTGATAGTGTTGTTGTTGTTGTTGTTGTTGAGGATATAATGGTTGTTGTGGAACTAGAGCTGGGATGGTAACAACTGCTACTGACCTGTGAGAATATTGGGGCCTGCCCCTGCCTGCATGGATGGCATTAGTTTCACCCGTCCTTCGGGGTCCTGCAAAGGGTTTTCTGGGGTTGCTGGAGGAACTTGCACCATTGTTGGAGATTTTTCCCATCTTCAAGAGACTCTCAATTCTCTCACAAGCTATAACCACATCAGCAAAACTGATAGAGGAGAAAGCAACAAGTCTATTAATATAAGTCCCTTGCAATGTGTTCATGAACATGTCGGCCATTTCTCTTTCTGACATGGGTGGTTGGACAGCAGCAGCAAGCTGTCTCCATCTCTGAGCATAATCCCGAAAGCTCTATCTAGAAGACTGGGACATGCCCATTAGAAGAGTTCTATTGGGAGCCATGTCCAGGTTGTACTGATATTGCCGGATGAAAGCCTCGGCCAAGTCCTTCCAACATCTTATGGTGGCCCTAATCAAATGCGAATACCATTCTCTTGAAGCTCCAGTCAGACTGTCCTCAAAGTAGAACATCCATAATTTCTCATCCATGGTATAAGCCTTGAGCCTTCCCAAGAAAGATTGTAGATGAGTACGCAGACAGGAGGTACCATTATACTTCTCAAAGCACGGGGGTTTGAATTTGTGGGGAATCCTCACCCCATCTACCAGTCCCATATCCATCACGTCGAAGCCCAAGGAATTCTGAGATTCCAAAGATCTTAACTTTTCAGCAATCTCATCCAACCTTCTGTCATATACCTCATCTCCAGCCCCTATAACAGTAAATTGTTCCTCTTGGGGTCCTCTTGCAGGATTCTGCCCCCAGCAGTATTACCTTGAACATTCCTCGGGATGTTAACTTCTGGATTCAGATGGGGTCCATATTCTGGTGGGTCAATACGAGGTTTCCCCCGTTCATTGTTGTTAGTTCCCCCTGTTCCAAGATGAGGCTCCTCAGGAGTTTGTCTTTCTACCAGCTCTCTCAGTCTTTCTTGGCTCTGGGCTAAGCCAGTCATGACAGCCATGAATTGAGACATCTGGTTTCTCATCTCTACTCTCTCGTTTGCCATCTGATTTCTGACCTCATTCAGGTCCTGCTGTACCTGCTCCATCTGAATGCCGGAAAGGTTGTTACGAGTCGGATACCGGTGTGTGCGGTTGACAGGGAACACTCGGCGACGAGCAATGTTTCATGAAATCACAACAAAGTTAGAAACAAAAATATTAACAAAAACCTACAAAACAAAAACAAAGTTAGTATGTAATGCAGTATGCTTATTTGTTTTCCAAGGTATCCGGTTTGGTTCTTGGTTTTGACCTTCCCAGACCTCGAGGAAGATGCTTGATGTTGTTGAGAAAAAGAAGCCCAAAATGAAAACAAACTAAAATACATTACAAATGATGAAACATACATAGTCTGTTTTACAATACATGCCCATGGAGGGTCAAAAAATACAACAAAAGGAAAAGTACATCAAAAGGAAAGAACAACAAGCAAAGAGGAATCAGACATCCAATCCATAATCATCTTCCCTGACCTCCTTCAGGAGTGCCTCAGTCACCGGACCAGCTGGGCGCTTTGTAATGGTCCTAATGAGGAGGTTCCTGGTAGCAATGACAGTAGTCAGTTTCTTATGCCTGTCTTGGTCTTTTAATCTCTTTAACCCTGCTCTAAGCTTCAATTCTGATATCTCTTTCTGTGCAGCTAATAAAGCTTTTTGCTGCTTCTTCTCATTGGCCTCCAGCTGTTCAATCTTGGCTTGAGTCTTCTGGTCTTCTTGTGCACGGGCTTCGGTGATCCTGACCCACCTAGCCTGGCTCTCTTGCAGATAGTGCTCAGCCCTAGCTTTCTGAATCTTGGCCTCCTTACAGGAATTCTTCAATATCTGTTCCCCAACCCTTGCTTTCCTTATGTAGTCCTCTGTCTTTTTAATTTTGGCAAGGTGCTCAATCCTGAGCTTTTCCAATCTCTCAATGTCCAGACGACCATCACTTCTTTCCCAAAGAGTCTTCTTCAAGGCCTGAGATAGATGTTCATTCCTTTCCTTCAACTTTTCAAATTCCTCCAGGCTAACTGTTGTTGCAGGCTGTATTGTAGATGGTCCAGGTATGTCTTCCAAGGTGAAAGGCATTCTGGTAATCTGAGCTCTAGTACGGGACCAGTCATAGTATTGAGTTGAAGCAACATTGTTACATCTTCCAAGAATAGCTACCCATTTTTCTGGATGTTGTCCCAAGCCCAGGATGCTTGTCTGACAACAGCTGAATTAGGTTGCACTTCACAATATAGGGTCTCAGCTAAATCCTGTCCTTTGGGAGGGTGAACTAAGGCAAAACCCAATTGTCTCTTAAACAGCAAAGGATTGTAGTTGATGCAACCCTTTACTCCTATCAGAGGCACATTTGGGTATTGTCCACAACTGGTGATAATGTCCTTGCCTTTGGTGCTCTGGGTGCACCATCTAATATCATCTGAAGTTAAGGCAATGAACCTCTTGGCCCAATTCCTCTGCTGATGTGGGTTCAAGAAGGCATCTGATTTAGGCAGGTGTCTGAGCAGCCAGGAGTAAAACAAAGGAGCACAACATCTTACCAACTTCCCCCTTTGTTTTTCATTCCTCTGATGAATAGAATAGTAAAAATCCCCTAGCAATGTAGGCACTGGATTCTTTAGAAGAAACAAATGGATGGCATTCTTGCTGACAAATTTAGGCTCATCTGCAAACAATATAGCCCCATATATGCTGAGGGCTAACAGTGCACAGACTGCCCTCCATTCTCCCAATGAAGCCTTCAGGATGGCCTGAGAAACCAAGAAGTCCAGATGTAAACCAGGAATCCCAGCTTTTGTTGTCATACTTTGCTCAATAAGGGCAGGCTCCAAGCACAATGCCCTTGCTATCTCTTCACTTCTGGGAGCAGTCATTTCTGGTTTAAAGGGAATCCCCCCTCTGATAGGTACTCCAATCAACAAAGAAAACTCCTCCAACAGAGGTCCCATCTGAAAGTCAGGAAAGATGAAGCATCTCAGTGGTGGGTCATAGAACTGCAAGCATGTGTGGATCATGCTTCTCTGAGAAGGATCAAGATCCATAACCATATCCAAGATACCCCCATAGTGTTCTCTAAACACTGGGATGTGGTCAGGTGTGATGAGTGACTGGACCTGCCTGATACCAGTCAATACAGGATCAAAAAAGTGGTAGGATATGTTGCTCTTCTCGGGAGTAGCCATGAGTGCTGCTGAAGAAGCTGAAGATAAGTGTTGATGAAGATCACAGACTAAGGCTGGAAATAAATCTCTGACAAACTGATGTAGGTGGTGAGGGAGATAACTGAAGCAGATGCAGAAGAGGATAGCTGAAGCAAAGGTCTAA
This sequence comes from Lathyrus aphaca, assembly GCA_963966055.1. Taxonomy (NCBI): domain Eukaryota; kingdom Viridiplantae; phylum Streptophyta; class Magnoliopsida; order Fabales; family Fabaceae; genus Lathyrus; species Lathyrus aphaca. The sequence goes on along the minus strand of OZ014524.1, from coordinate 374,074,882 downwards.
GCAGAAGAAGGGGTCAAAACCAAAACCAAGATACAATGAGGTGGATACCCTGAAAAGAAAATAAACAAATGTTAAATGATGCAATGATGATATATGAAAATGATATGTAAGGGTTTGTGATCAAGAGCTGGATCTGATTATCTATCTTGATATAAAGTCCATGTAGGTTCAAAAGTCCAGATGGAGGTTTAGAAATCCAGTAACCAGGGTGGGGGACTCAAATAAAGAGTCACATGTCCGGGGTTAATCACAAGAACTGTCCAAAGTGGAGTACTCTTAAACAAAACAGTGACAGGGTATGATGTGGCCAAGGGTTCCTGCAAACCTGTAAACAACCCAACCCCCTCACGTGTAGTGTTCTGGAACAAGGATCCTCAGACTTGGATCAGTTATGAGAAGTGTAAACACTTCTAACCCGGAGGTACAGTGTTTACAATAACCATAAAAAATCCTCCTCTAATTCACCTCAGCTTCTGAAGGTCATAATAAAGGTCATCCAGACTTAGCAGGCTTCCCAGATAGCCCTAGCACTACAGAAAATTTGTAGCACAGAGTTCTCAAGAAGAAACCCACATCTGAACCGTGTTTCATATTCCCGCACCAGACCGAAATGGAATGGGAAAGAACATGAACCACTCTAGCCTAGGTGTCACTCAGGTCCCAGGTATAGGACCTTAAACTCTCAATGGAACCCCACCCACCAAAGAAAACCAGATCCAGCAATGACAGTATGATGCATATAAAATTGTAAAGAAAGCAATAAGTAAAGCTGTACATAAAGCAATAAATAAAGCAAAAATAAATAAACACACATAGCACATAACACCCCAGTAAACACAAATCAAACAAGCGCTAGGAGGAACCCACAAAAAGAACCAGAAGCCCTGGTTGTAATATAAGTGTCCCCAGCAGAGTCACCAAGCTGTCGCTCCCACCTGATGACACAGGGTCAAGAGGGGTACAGACGCGAACGGTCGACGAAAGGAGAGAACACAAGGGTGAACTGAAAAGAGTCACCAGCTAGGCATTTTTATCCCGAAGGAAAGGTAATGCTGCATAAACCTAAAAAGAGATGGATAAGACGGTCGCGAACCAGAGAAACTGAGAAAGGGGGTTGGTTACAACCTGGGAAGGTATTAGCACCCAGATTGTCCGTCGTACTCGATGGGATCCACGCTTGAAAGTTTGTGTTTAAAGGGGTAATGTCAGTGCTATTTTTGTGTGCAAAAGGTAGAAAAGAATGCAAGTGTCAGTGCAAAAGAAGTGTGAAGTGTAATAAAGAAGTGTCAGTGTGAGGGAAGAGTGTAAAGCTCAAGACTATGAGGCTTAAAGAATAAGGCTGGAAGGTGGGGGAATATACAGAGAATTCTGTTCGATAACTGTTAAGTTATGCCTACGTATCCTCCCGTGCAATGAGGAAGACAGAACACCGTAGTTCGACTCAAAGAGACTGAAAGAGGAATTGACTGATGAATTTCTTGCTTGTCTATGCTCAAGTGTATGACCTGTCTGGCTCAGGTGCTAACTATCTTGCTTTAGACGGAAGAAGCGAGTTCTCGTTTGTGAGTGAATGAGGTGAGAAAAGAATCCTGGAGGAGACGATTATTGTTTGTTTTTGGTATTTTCAATCTTTTATTGCCTTTTGAGTTTGTCATAAGAAAATGAGCTTAAGCCTAAACCAAGGGTTAGTAGACTCATCACATCTTCCCTCTGATTAGGGGTAATGAGAATACCTTAAGTATGAAGTAAACACCTCACACTTAATCACCATGATGTAGGATTAAGATCATTAACCTACTTGCATTTATTTAGATGTTTTTGGTATTTTTGTTTGGTGTTAAGTAATGAGTTAAAGCCATAATCAAGGATTTAATGAACCCATTACACTATCCTAATAGAAGGATAATAGATGAGAACATTTAAGCGGAGAAAGGCTCCTCAACTTAATCCATGATTAGGGATTAACCTCATGACAAAACAAGCCTTAATTAAAGTGGATTTTAGTTAATGGTGAGATTAAGAAGTAGATTTTATGGTTTGTAAGACAACTTGAGGGGGACTTGTCCATTAACACTAGGGTTAGTCCTTCTTAACCAATTAAGGAAGAATTAGAACCCTAATGCAAGGCCCAAGTTACAAGTTTGATGTCTTAGTGATTATTAGGTGAATTGATTAAAGGATTTAAATACATTAAGGTTTTAACACTTAGGATTAAAGTTATACACTCCATCCTAATAGAAGGATGCATGCATAACCCTAATCACAAAGCCTTAAAGCCTTTAAGGTTTAGTCCTTGATTAAGAGATGAGAAGAGAAGACACAAAGATGACACAAAGGTAAAACTAATGGGGGACTAATCAAACCCTAATTGTGATCATGCTTGGGTATTCCTAGGGTTTATGAGGCTTACAAGAGATCTTCAAGGAAAAGCCACCAAGGAAGAAGCAAAATGAAGGAAGGAGGAGCAGAAAGAAGCAAGACAACTTACTTCACTTAAGAAGATAAGTTACTTGAAGAAAGAAAGTGGGGAGGGAACATGAATGAGAAAGCTCATTCTAATTCAAAGTAAAATGCAGCAAAGAGGCATAAAAGAGATGAGAAGAGATTATGAGAAGTGAAGGCAAATTCACTTCTCAAAGTAACTTACCACCTGAAAAAGTTAGTTAAAGGAAATGAGATGAAATGAAAATGGAATGAATGCAAGGATGCAAACCAAAACCAGAAGCATGATCATGATGCTAATGATGCAAGGAGATGGTATGGAAGCATGTCAAGTGATATGAATGTTCATACAAGAGATGAGAATGCAAATGAGACATGTAAGAAGCATGAAAGTTCATGAATGCACATGAGATGAAATGAAAGCAAAACATGGCAAATGGATGATGCAATGATCAAACATGATTCTAATATGTCCTAAGATGTCTCACATGTCATGTGGATGCACAAAATGTCATGGCAATTTCATGTATGCAAGCTTATACAAGATGGATGCAAATGAAGATGCAAATTAGGGTTATATGATCATATGAGATGCACAATTCAAAAACAGAAGCAAGACATGGGATAAAAAATTAAAAAATGGACTCAAAGGGACCATAAACCTATACAAGTTCACTGTCCAAAGGGGAAGGTTAGAAGCTAAACCCTAAGGGACTTATGAATTTCCTAAGTTTCTAAGGTTTTAAGGGTGATCCTAAAGGTAAAATTCCAAACAAATTGAAAATGAAAGATAAAAATGAAACAAAAATGTTTTTAGGAACTTGAAGTCATGCATAACACAATGCAAAAAGAATCATTCACAAACTCACTTTGGTTCAAAAGTTATGAATTTTTGAAGTTAGGGTTAAAAATATTCAAATTTAAGAACCCTAATTCATTTGAAAAATGTCAAAGTATGATCAAAACAAAAAATCAAAATTTGGGTTGTGAGTTATTAAATGTTTCTAAATGTTTGAAAAGGCTCTCTGAATTTTTTTTGGGATTTTTAAATACCTAAATGTATTTTTAATTAATTAATTTCCATTAACTAATTAAAAATAATCATTTAAATGATTTAAAATATTTTTTAATGCAAAAAATAAAAATAAAAATATTTTTGGGTTCTGAAAATTAATAAAAGCTTGAATAAAAATTTTCATAATTTTTGAAGTCTTTTTACTATTTTTTATAATTCGTATGAAATAAATAAGAAAAATGTGAAATAAAACTAATTAAATGAAATAAAAATGGAAAGTCAGCTAATCCTAGGGTGGATATTCAAAGCTGGGTTGGAGGGAACTGACCCCGCGCGCATCTGGATGGCTGAAATTCAAATCTCACTAATTACACAATTAAACCCTAATCTGAACCCTAATGACTTTCAGATGACCGGAACAGTGTTCCGGTCATCTTCTCCGGCAGCTCTCTCACTCAATCTCTCTCTAAACGCCACTAAAACTCTCTAAACTCTCCAGAATCACTCCGTGAACATCACTGAACACAAATCACACAACAAAACTCATTTATTTTTCGTGAATCATGCAAATCGAATCAAAACACATTTCACGGGCAAAGTTTCAGAGGTTCATAAAATCCTTAAAACTCAACCATTTTCAAAAAGAAAAGCATCAGCATGACCAGCATAACATGAGTAATAATTCTATAACCTAAAATCAAACTTCTGGAAAATTTGTTCTTGAAGTTACCTGAAATGGAGCTTTCGAAAATGGCACTATCTGGACCTTTCTTTGGTGCTTTTCCCCTCCTCTTGACTCCCTCTTGCTTCTGGAATGCTTGGCTGAAGTGTTTGTGAACTCCTTTTGAAGTTTGAGGAAGTTCAGTTCAAAGGAGGCCAAAATCGTGTTTTGGATATGGTGGCTTTTAGGGAAAAATGAAGGGTGGGAAATGATCAGTGGTTGATGCTGAGATGAATGGTGGAAGAAATTTTAAGCTTTGATGTTTGTGTTTTGAGTTTCGAATGAAAATTCAAAGAGGGGAGTTTTGGTGAATGCTGACTTGTGGGAGGATTCTGGCTTGCTTTATGTGTGTAATGGCTTGTATTTGGTCCATGTATCAAGTCTTGATAGGTCAGAGAGTTGTTGGTGGCCTATGTTGATTGGTATGGTTCATTTTGCAAAAAGTCAAGGTTAGGTGTCCTTTGAGGTATGGGCAAATTCAGGCCAAGGACAAGGGCATGTCCTGTGCAGCTTGATTCATGGGCAACCATGGAATTCAGATTGAGGCCAATTAGCAAGTGGATTGAAGTTTGTGGGGGGTTTTGCAAATTTCATGAAGTTTGGCCCTTTCTTGATTTCTTCATGCACAAGTCATGAAACTTGGAAATTCTTGGGCCAATTCTGACTTTTAGGCATTGCATTAAGTTTGTATGGTGATTAGAAGTCAATTTGAGGTCACAAATTTGCTTGGCATGAGGTTTTGCAAAAATCCCTCTTTGGCATGAAACTTGAAATTATGTGATTTTTGCCAACTTTGGAAAGCCATAACTTGAGTTCCAAAATGAATTAGATCTTGTTCTTGTACTTTTTGAAAAGGGAATGATCCAATCTACAACTTTCATGACCAAGAATTTTTCATTTGAAGCATTTTTGGTTAAGAAAGAGGAGGTTGAAAAACTTTCCCAAAATGGAAAGTTTACATTACAAGTCATTTCCATTTTTGGAAACTTTTGGTTTTGCCCACTTTTCTTCAAATTTGTGAACTTCTAAGCACTTCAATGATCAAATAAATACCATATAACTTCATTTTGATGAAAAATCCATTTTGGTTCCATGTTGGGGGGCCTCAGATGCCCTGATTTTGCTCTGACTTGCTCAAGAAGTTACCCAGTGATCAGATGACTCCCACAATGAATTTTCCCATAAAACTTGGTATGCATGATCCTTATATCATATTGAGACCAATAGAAACAATAATGACCAAAAATTTTGGAGTTATGGCCTCTGAAACCAAAACCCTAATCTTAGGTCATCTGTGTAGTTAAACCTGGCTCTGCTTCCAAGCTTTGCAAGTTCTTGTGATTCTTTGACTTCCTTCATCTTGAGAGGATATAATATGATGATTTAACATACATGGACCCTCTTGAGATGATTGATGACCTTTGGAGTGTCTCAGATAGCTCATGGATTGCTCAGACCACAAACCCTAGATGCAGATGAACTTGAACCAATGCAGTGAAGTAAAACTGCAATATGAGATGATATGATTGAACTTATGCAAATGAAAAGATAACAAGCCATGGTGAACTTAGTGAGGGAAAATTTGGGGTGTTTACACATATCTGCTGTCTGAATCTTATGGTTCCGAAAGTGTTCTAAGAAACTAATGCTCATCTTCAAAAAGGAGCTTTGGTTGTTCATGAAAGGGGGAGTTAAGTTATGATATTTGTGGTGTTTTGGTGCAAGAATGAAGATTGGTTTTGGTGGATGCAATTAGAGTGTTGTTCTTCCCTTGACAAGGAATGTGTTTATAATCATGAAGTTATTATTGATAAATCATCAGGACTTTGTGAAGATTCTTTACTCAAGGAGAAATGTCATCCTATGTATTGCTGCAAGGTGTAGTTCTGAACTATTCCTTCTGAAGATTCAGACAGTGGCATGTTTGAATACTTTGGAGAAACATTGGAAGTTTCTCATCAATATGTGTTATTGGTAGGAATTTATGCAAAACCAACATAATGGAGGTTGTTTACTCAAACTTGGTCAATACGTCAAGTCTATGAGAGCATGGAACTCTTGTTCTGTAAAGGAATGAGGTTCTTTCAAGTGTGGCAATTGGATTTTTCATATGAGGATTCATAAATGAGGTGACCAAAGAGTGGAAATTCTTTGATCTCTATATTGGATTCGAAGAATCAAGATAATCAGAGTGTGGCAGCTGGTTGTTCTTGAGGATGGTCTTGGAACAAATTTCTCTTGGGAAAAAGAGTGATGAGTTGAAGACTCTAGGAGATTTGTTCTTCTTGAAGGTAGGTGAGAGTTTAACTCTCTTTCTGGATTTCTGATTCTAGTTGGTGGCACAGTGCAGTTGAAGAATTTTAATTCATGGATTACTATGCTATAGTAAGTCCAGTTGGTGGAGCACATCTACGATCATGGTGATAAGGTCTTGGTGTGTGGAAAATGTTCTAACTAAGTGTTAGTAAATTATATTGTTTGTTTGTCTACATGGTTTCTATTCTTATGCTACCTAATCATAAGGGAGAATGATGAAGTACATGATCTGTATTGGAAGAAACATGTAGAGGAGACTGAAGTAGATCAGGTATTGATTGCTTGGAAGTCTTGTTTTTGACATTCTTTATAATGTCAGAATTAGATTGAATGATGTTTTGACTGGATTGTATGGCCAAAGGACTGTAAATATATTATGTTGGGCCAGTTTCAAGAACCTGTGTGCAGAAGATGTTCAACTGTGTAGTTTGTGGTAACTACAAACAAAGAAGGGATCAGGTATGCTTTGGTACAAGAAGTGAATTTGTTCAATTGGGAATTTAACAGAGGGTGAGCTCTTGAAGACATGAAGATGCATCTTATGTTTTCCTTTCATCATAGTACAGAGAAGCATGTAGTATCCTTGATACAATATGTTACAATTCTGTGCAGCTAATTTTGAGTTAAGGGGGAGGAATGCCTTAACCAGGTTCTGTGATGTTACACATCATGTTGTTACATGTGCTACTAAGTATTTTTACTTGATTAATTTTTTATTACTTAGTGGTTGTGGTGTGCAAGTCCGTGTGATCCAGATAAGGAGTGTCCTAGGAGTCCAAAAGGCTATATTGTATAAAGTTGTTCTTTGCAGTTTATCTTGGATTCTGAAGGTGTTGTGGACCATACTGTTGCATTGTTAGCAGACAATATATGGTTGAATGTCATAACATGTTTCAAAACATGTCTATATTGTTCTCTTTTAGGGAGTGTTTGTGGACAGCGCTGGTAGAAAAATGTGAAACATGGGGTTTTTATGCGTGTTTGTTTTTGGGCCGTTTGTTTTGGGAGAACTAGTCAGCTGGTCAAGATCAATTTTTGTTCCACATTAAATGGTGCAAAAGTTTTTGCTCCTATCATAAAGATCTTGGACCAAGAGCGCTTCTTTTTCAAGGATAGGACGTTATTATCTATGTTTTGGCTCCCTATTTATAGAAGCGTATTTCCTCCTCCTCCAGCATGTGATTTTTCCTATTTTCATCTTTTCTTCTAATGGGGTTCTTTAGAGTTTTGATGAATAATTCGTGTGTTTGTTTTTATGAGGGTTGTGTTTGCCAAGTTTTAGCTAAAAAGGGGGAGAAAGAGTGTGTACAAATGTTGTACTCAGAGCTGTTGTCACAGCAGCTGCATCTGTTATTATGTGTGGTGGTTATCAGGATGTCAATTGTGACTTGTATTCTGGGTTACCTAAGGGAAAAATAGAATGTTCTATTATGTCACCATTAGTCACCTAGATGGAGTATGTTCATCCCCTTAGGAGGAAAGGTTTTGTGGAACCTGAATGGAGAGAGGTCTTAATGGATTGGTTTGGCCAAGACTTAAAGACTTTCTATTTTCCACAAAAAGAATAGGTGAATGGTGTGTTATTGTGAATACTGCTGAAGATGTCAAACAACATGCCCTGGCAAAGTAAAGAGTTTGCTTTTGTTGTTGTTTTTTCAGTATGTTCTATTTGTTCCTGCTGCCAGCCTTTTTTGTGATTTATCTTGTAATATTTGTTTTAGCCAAAAAAATTCCAAAGGGGGATATTGTAAGTTTTGTAGAATTGGCATTAATTTTGTAAGACAAATATAGTAGCAATGTATGTTTGTACAGGATCTTTGCAAAAGAAAGATAACATTAAGCAAGGAAATCCTGTTGTGTGCGCCCAAACATGTTGTGTTGAAATGTTTCAACATCTAGAACAACATATCGAAGAAGATGTCAAGACAGTTCATGATATTGATGGAGAAGTCCATGAGATATTGTGTCAAGCGTTTGAGGTCGTGAATGTTAGTGAAGCATCTCCAAAGGCAGTGGTTACGAGTAAAGAGTCGACTGGTACTTCTATTGCATCCTACAAGTAAGTAGTGGAAGTGGTTAAAGCTTGTAATGCCTAAGGCTGGGGAAAAATGGTTGAAGTCTCTGTGAAAGAGGACAAGTTAGGTGTGGGCTATCCACTGTATCAAGCTGTTGCGATAGAGCGCAAGGGGCCCATTACCTTCTACAATGAAGGTGTTATCAATCTATATCAGATGTGTGTTTCTAGTGAAGATGGTGTCGACAACGACTGTGATCTAGACAACTGGGTGCGTCCATGCGTCCCGGGGTAAGAGCTCAACAACTGGTCTGTTGAAGACATTGTCCAAGTTACTTTTCAAACAGAGTAATTTTCTTTGTTTTTCTCATAATCATATGAATGTCAAATCTTACACTCTACTCAAGGTGTAAAGATCCATTGTAGGGCCACCTGTTGCATTTGCAATTATTTTTATCATGAATAAAGGACATTTTGCATTCAAAAATTATGTTCCTTTTCTATCATTTTTAATTTTTCACAAATACAATAAACTGGAATTGTTTATTTTCTTTTTCTTTTCAAAAACTCATTCTAAAATAAAGCATGATCTGTCAACCATGCATACTTGATCACCCGGATTCCACTGATAACATTTTTGTTATGGCCAAGTATGACTTCTATCATCCAATTTATCAAGCCGAAGAAGAGGGTGAGGAATATTGTGAACTCCCTGAAGAATTGGCTAGGTTGTTGGAACAGGAGGAAAGGGTCATTCAGCCTCACTAGGAGACAATTAAGGTTATCAATATTGGTTCCGATGGTGCAAAGAAAGAGATTAAGATTAGAGCCAACCTGCTGGTCGGTGTGAAGGAAGAGATGATTACTATGCTACATGAATATGTCGACATCTTTTCTTGGTCATATCAAGATATGTCAGGTTTGGATACTGACATTGTTGTGCATAAGCCACCTTTGAGGGAGGATTTCCCTCCAGTCAAGCAGAAGCTTCGTAGTAATCATCCTGACATGGCCATGAAAATCAAAGAAGAGGTTCATAAGTAGTGGGATGTAGGGTTTCTTACTGTAACCAGCTATCCACCATGGGTTGCTAATATTGTGGCAGTGCCAAAGAAAGACGACAAATTTAGAATGTGTGTTGATTACCGAGACCTCAATAGAGTAAGTCCGAAATGTGACTTCCCTTTACATCACATTGATGTATTGGTTGACAACATCGCTCGGTTCTTGATATTCTCCTCTAGGGATGGCTTCTCCGGATACAATCAGATTAAGATGGCACCATAATACATGGAGAAGACAATGTTCATTACCTCATGGGGTACCTTCTGTTATAAAGTGATGCCTTTTAGCTTGAAGAACACTGAGGCAACGTATCAACGAACTACGGTAACATTATTCCATGATATGATTCATCAAGAGATTGAATGATATGTGGATGACATGATTTCCAAGTCAAAAATAGAAGAAGAACATTTGGTTAATCTGCAAAAGATGTTTGAAAGGTTGAGAAAGTTTCAATTGAGGCTGAATCCGAACAAGTGCACTTTCGGAGTGCGGTCCAGTAAATTGCTGGGGTTTATTGTGAGCCAAAAAGGAATCGAGTGTGATCCTTAAAAAGTAAAAGCTATACAAGATATGCCTGTACCGAAAACAGAAAAAGAAGTATGTGGTTTCCTAGGTAGATTGAACTACACTGCAAGGTTCATATCTTACCTCACAGCCACTTGTGAACCAATTTTCAAGCTGTTAAGAAAATAATAAGCGGTCAGGTGGAATGATGATTGTCAAAGGGCTTTCGAGAAAATAAGAGAATATTTGCAGGAACCTCCTATTCTCATGCCTTCGGTTCCAGGGAGGCCATTCATCATGTATTTGATGGTACTTGAAGGATCAATGGGTTGTGTTCTCGCTCAACACAACGAGACGGGTAGGAAGGGACATGCCATCTACTACTTGAGCAAAAAGTTCAATGATTGTGAATCTAGATACTCAATTCTTGAGAAGACATGATGCACTTGCATGGGATGCTAAGCGATTGAGACAGTATATGCTCACTCATACAACCTTGCCGATTTTAAAAATGGATCTTGTCAAGTATATTTTCGAGAAACCATCATTGACCAGAAGATTTACACGTTGGCAAATGGTGCTGACTAAATATGATATCCAGTACACTTCCCAAAAAGCCATCAAAGGAAGTATTCTGTCAGACTATCTTGTGCAACAACCTCTTGATGATTATCATCTAATGAGATTTGACTTCCCTGATGAGGATATCATGTTCCTCAAAGTTAAAGACTGTGAGGAACCACTCGTGGAGGAGGGGCCTGACCCTGAATCCAAATGGGTTTTGATGTTTGATTGGGCTGTCAATATGAACGGTCGCGGAGTTGGTGCAGTACTTATCACGCCTGAAGGTGTTCATTTTCCCTTTTCTTCCTGGTTGACTTTTGGCTGCACTAATAATGAAACGTAATATGAAGCTTGTATCATGGGAATAGAGGAACCGATTAATTTTCAAATTAAGACCCTCAATATATTCAGAGATTCAGCTCTCGTGATTAATCAGATCAATGGAAAATGGTCCACTCACCAACCTCACTTAGTTTCATAGTGGGACCATGCAAGAAGACTATTGACATTCTTTACAACAATAAAGTTGCACTATGTACCTCGTGAGGAGAACTAGTTTGTTGATGCATTAGCAACTTTGGCTTCCATGATTAAAGTGCAAAGTTAGAATTACTTGCCCAAGATTGATGTATCTCAACTTTATATGCTTGCATATGTGTTTGTTGTTAATGCAGTGTCTGATGACAAGTCATGGTTTCATGACATCAAGTACTTCCTGAAGAGTCAGGAATATCCAATTGGGGCACCTTCTAATGACAAGATGACTTTGAGAAGATTTGCTGGTAGTTTCTTCTTGAATTTAGATGATGTGTTGTACAAGAGAAACTTCTACATGGTTTTGCTTAGATGTGTGGACAAGAGAAACTTTCGGTACCCATGATGGAGGACATGCCATGGCAAAGAAACTATTGAGATCGATGTATTATTGGATGACCATGGATTTCGATTGTTGTTCATACACCCGCAGATGCCACACATGTCAGATCTATGCAGACAAAGTGCACGTGCCTCCGAGTCCGTTGAATGTCATGTCTTCTCCTTGGCCCTTTGCTATGTGGGGCATTGACATGATCAGAAAATTTGAGCCTACTGCTTCCAAAGACCATCGTTTCATTTTGGTTGCCATTTATTACTTCACTAGATGGGTGGAAGCAGCATCGTATGCCAATGTCACTAAACAAGTGGTAGCCCTATTTTCTGAAAAGAGATATCATTTGTTGATATGGAGTTTCTGAGAGAGTCATTACTGATAATGGTTCCAATCTTAACAACAAGATGATGGAAAAACTGTGTCGGAACTTCAAAATTAAGCATCATAGTTCTTCACCATATCGTCCAAAGATGAATGGCGTTGTTGAAGCGGCCAATAAGAACATCAAGAAGATTTTGCAAAAGATGGTAGTGACCTACAAAGGCTGGCATGAGATGTTACCGTTTGCTTTGCATGGGTACCGAACATCAGTAAGGACGTATATTAGGGCAACACCATTCTCGTTTGTGTATGGTATGGAGGCAGTCCTACCAGTTGAAGTCAATATTCCTTCACTAGGGGTGACGATGGATGTCAAGCTTAATGAGGTAGAATGGATATGCACTCGCTTCAATGAACTAAGCCTGATTGAGGAAAAGAGACTTGCAGTTGTATGCCATGGTCAGTTGTATCAGAGAAGGATGAAATGGGCATTTGATCAGAAAGTGCATCCTCGGGAGTATCAAGTCGGTGAATTGGTACTCAAAAGGATCCTTCCTCCCAACACAGATCACAGGGGCAAATGGATTCCAAACTATGAAGGTCCATACGTGGTTAAAAAGGTTTTCTCATGCGGAGCCTTAATGCTTGCAACCATGGATAGCGAGGATTTTTCATCCCCTATCAACTCAGACGCGGTAAAAAAATACTTCGCATAAGAGACCCGCTGGACAAAAAATAGAGTCAAGGCAAAAAAAGGGCTTCCTGGCAAACCATAAACAAAATAAAAGGTTCGGGAAAAAGTTAGGGATATAAAAAAATATGTACACCCGATGAGTTAAAAATCCGCAAGGACAACTCTGGCAAAAAAGGGTATCCGGGTGGATTGAAAACCCGAAAAGGGCGGTCCACGAAAAAGAGGAATTAAGCGAACGAATGTGATCTGAGTCATCTATACTACATCAACGTTTCATCCAAGCAAACAATCTCCAAAGGATAGGAATCGGTCCAATCATCCTCTTTGGAAAAGCAAGATAATCGGACGAATCTTGAAGACATACTAGTCATAGCAGAATTGAAACTCAATGGAATACCATTTTCACATTGCCATTAGGATAATTTCTTTTCTCAATTTATAGTGATCACCTCTTTCCAGGGATTTCTTCCTGATGTACTTTCCTATTCAGGGCCTTTCTATCAATAAAGTGATTTATTTTGTCAAAAAGTTTCATATTTGTTTTCATTTTACTGTTTTGATTGCAAACATGTCCTGAATTTTTGATAAAAAAAATATTGCATTTGAAAAAATTGTGGCTTTACAATAGCATGCGCAAGGAAAACATTTAAAATTACTTTGAATGTTGAGTAATATCGGACGGTGAATTCAAACCATGCAATTCCTCAGGACATATGTGTGCATTTATATTGCAGGGTTCATAGTCAGAGGCCTGAAAGACAGAGTCATTCTCAGTACAAAGCATTGTTGAGGTCTTTTCTCTAACAAATTTATGTGGATCTTAATCATTTTAAATTACTCCTCATAGCAGAGAAATGAGGGTTGATCTCCCAAATAGAGAATCTTCCTTAAGTGGAGAGGCATTTTATACAAGGATCTTCTTATCACTCAGTAGATCTAAGAGGGCTCCTTTTTCCTTAGCAAGTCATGGTGGGTTTCCTTGCTTCAACGGAATAAGGAAGGTCAATAATTCCCCAAGTAGAGGGTATCCCTATCAAGAGGTGCATTATATCCCTTAGGCCTAGCAGAAGGAAGAGCGAGATTTTGCAACAATATTATCATTGGTTCCCCAGCAAGAGCCTAATTATCATCAGTGTATCTTTGTTTTCCTTCCTCAGCAGAATGTCAGTCAGGACGTTCTCATCCCCAGCAGAGTTTCATGATCGAGATTCATCCTCGAATTGTGGAAATTTTCCAAGCAGGGTCTTCACGTCAAAGTCCAATTTATGTTTGGAAAGTGTGATAATCTGAAACAGACAAATTGTTTACATTCCCCTCAAATAGAAATGCTATCCCCTGCAAAGTCATTCCCTTCACTTGTCTCTTTTTCTTTTCGAGTCGTAAATTGGATGATATTGCATTCTCATATCATGTGTTGTGAATCGGTTGACACCATTTCCTTTCACCCTTCATTCAGGTGTTAGATCAGTTGATCTTATTAGAGTTGTAAATAATATGATATTACAATCTCTTCTCTTTGGTTGAAAGATAACTCCAAAGTCCACCAGCATTGTGGCAAGCCTGTAGTTATCTGGCGTCGTACCAAAGACAGATCACAACCCACCAGTAGATTGGCAAGCCACTAGTCTCCTGGCATCATTCAAAAGACAAGATCCAATCAGTGGATTAACCTTGGAATGTATATCTAGTCGGTATATTGGATGCATACTCCAGGAGGAGGGTCGCTACAATGTATATTCAGATGCGAGATCCTGACGGTGAGATTTATCATTGAAACAGTACAGTTCTAGTCAGTAGAACAAATGCACATTTTTAAAGCATATCTGGTCAGAGATGCAAAGAGGGTCGTTACAGTGCATATTTAGATGCAAGATCTTAATCAGTGCATGTATATCCTACATACCAGAGTGCACCAATAGGAAGTGTATATAGACGCAATATTCGTACGAAATCACCCATTCATCACATCCCACCAGCAATGTGGCAAGCCAGTAGTCGTCTGACGTCGTACAAAAGACAGATCACAGCCCAACAGCAGATTGGCAAGCTAATAGTCGTCTGGCATTGTACAAAAGACAAGCCATTAGTCGTCTGGAGTTGTACAAAAGACAAACCAGTAGTCGTCTAGCATCGAACAAAAGACAGATCATAACTCAACAGCAGATTGGCAAGACATCAGTCGTCTGGCATCGTACAAAAGATAAGCCAATAGTTGTTTGGCGTCGTTCAAAAGACATGTTTTGAAGTCCACCAGATTGGCAGGCCAGTAGTCGTCTGGCATCGTTCAAAAGACAACCCATATTCATTATTTGTCTCATGGTTACTATTCACAACATCATGGTGTAACACCCTAAAGTTTTCCCTCTCATTTCATGGCATTTAACATATCATATTGCATACATATCATTGCATATGTTCATAGAAAAAGGAAGCATAACATTCATGTTTTGAAGCATAGGGCATGAGGTCAATATTTTTCCAAGTTGTGATCCCTCAAAGCCAAAAACAAGAATCAAGTGTCTTCCAACAAGTCATAAGGGCCTCCAACATCCCATACAGGTTCAAATCATGCTTTAAGTCCCTAAAAGAGGGGAAGTCATCAAACAACAGTGCAGTACATCCTACACAAGGAGCCCTAATTAGGGTTTTTGGTGGCAAGTAAACTCTAGATGGTTCTTTTATTCCCACTTGTTATAATGGTGTTATACAAGATACCAAGTGTCTATGGATTATTTTTGATGCACTGGTTCCTTAGGGAAGGGTTTCATTCAAGCAGTTACTTGTAGTGCAGGTAAACGTCAACTATGCTAGAGGAAAAGTCAATTGTGGCTCCTTGAGGCCTTATTCATGACTTTCAAGGTCTTATACCTTCATATGGTCCTCAAATTTCAAGATTCATGCCATTCATCAAGAATCGAGAAGTAGGGCAAAAGTTACTATTTTTGGAAAATGACTTGTAATGAGAAATTCTATTTTTAGCAACTTTTCAAACCAACTTCAACTCAATCTTTCATCATAAAAAGGCTTAAAATGAATTTTTTCGAAACATGAAAGTTTAAGATCATGCTCTCCTCTTTTAAGAAAGTATTATATCATCTCCATAGCATTTGTGGTTCTCAAGTTATGATCAAAAGACCAAAAGGTTGTTTTTAGGGTTTTTCATGCATCCAAGTTTTCTACCTTTTGCAAAAAGCCACAAATTGGTTCATTCTTGCTTCTAATTGCCCAATTCAGTTCACAATATCAAAATACAAGTCATTTGGCACAAATTTGATCTTAGAATCACTTGGTTTATATGGCTTATTCTTCATGCATTCCATAAAGTGAAATTTTGCAAATCATTTCAAATCATTCAAAACATGCAATCACAAGGTCCAATACCAATTACATTATGACCAGGCATGAAATAAGTGTGATACATGACCAAAGCAGCCACCATGCACGTGCAAGAATCCATGCATAGTTGAATTTTCATTTTTGTAAATTGATCCAAAACTTGCCCATTAATTGATCACAAGCTACAAAACCTCTTTCAATCTGAATTTCACATCATATGGAGTAAACTCACACAACTTGCAAGCCCTATGCACGTGACATAGCCTCTCTCCATTTCAAATTGCAAAATTGCAAAAACTCTCATAACTTGTTAACCACAGTTTTACTCACTCTCTAACCTTGGTTAAGCTCTAATAAGATCATATAAAAGCTTCAGCTAGGGGTGGAAATAGGCCAGACTGATAACAGGGGACTACGGCTTAGGCCTACGCAGACTCTGGCCAAATTAAGCTTTTTTTGTAAATAGAAAATGCCTAGGCTTTTTTATAAGCTTATTTAGTTAAAAAGTCTAGGCCTCAGGCCATGGAAAAAGCCTTTTAAGCCTAATAGGTTAGCCTATCTAAATAAATATGAATATTTTTTTATTATCATTATGTTATGTTTTGTACTTTGAACTAAAATACATAAATAAAAAATGGTTATCATGGAGAACTTATGAAAATAAGATGAAAATACCTCATGAAAAATGTTACATATTATTTTCATAAATTATCTTAATCAAATAGTCTCACAAAACTTATGCTAATAGGTAAGTTAGAATAAGTCGATGCAAACAAACTTTTAGTCTCATTGATTTTTTAGTTTGTTAGTTCATTCAAACATTATTTTAATTGTTTATTTACAAATGTCTAAAATAATAGGCTTTTATGTAGGCTAACAGGCTAACTAGGCTTCAGAAAAGGTCAGACTCAGACCTAAAAATATGCCTTTGACAAGTTATAGGCTAGTCATAAACTTCAGTTTTTTTGGCAGGCCATACTTAGTCTTGGCAAAGCCTAGCTAGACCCATCTTATTTCCACCCATAGCTTCAGCAAACCCTAGTTCAAGGAGAGCTTGAACCATTTTTCAGTTACACCAAAAATTGCATTTCTCTTCTCTCCTTCAATTCTCTCATCTCTCAATTGCATTCTTCAATTTTATTGCTCATTCATACTCAGTGAAGCTCATGGAATCTTAATCAATCCTCATTTGAAGCTAGAATCCAAGATCTCAAGAGATCCGAATTTGAATTGAACTTCACAAAACTTCAAGATCCAAGAAATTTCATAGCTCTAATTGCATTTATTTTGCAATTAGAGGCTTCAAGTGAGTGATCTGGAGCTTACTACGTTTTTCTTGGTGGATTTTTAGCTCTATAAACTCCAGGTTAGTTAAGAACTTTTGCACTTAGATCTAGGTTTTTTTATGTGTATGTGGTTCTCTGTTTGATCCTGAGTGCAATGATATGTTCAATTTTGATTTTGTACATGAATTATGGCCATAATGTGTGATTTCAGATTTGTAGATCTACTTTGTTTGGCTTCGATTCTCACCGTGTAGTTGTGATATGGTGTTTTGGATAACATATTCTTGATCTTTAAGTTATAATGAGTTGATCTGGGCACTTAGTTTTGATTTCTGGATAGTTTTAGGGTTTGCTTGAGTTTTATGGTGATCGTAGCCCTAGCTCCAGCACTGGCGTTCATTACAGGTTGAAGAAGAAGCTGGAGGTTGAAGACAACCTCTCAACCCTTCGATCCACGAGATCTGATGGTGTGCGTGTGGATAATTCATTAAAACTCCACATGCGTAGCACATGTTTTTTAATTTCATTATAAATATACGTATGTGTATGAACATGTGAATTAGTGTGCGTGTGCAATCATGAGCGTAGATCTGGCATACTTGTTGATTTTGTTGACTGGCTGTGGATTGTTGGATGGATCTAAGACATACGATTGGGTCTGATTAGTTGAATGAATTCCATGAACTTTGTTGACTTCTTTTATTGAGTTTTATGGATTGGATTTGTTATTGGGACCCCCTCCCTAGGCCCATTGATCATTTTGACCGTGGTTTCCTTGCTATCTGAACCCCTGGCTTGGTTTGCTTCATTTTTTTTTGCATATTAATTTTTAAAAATACTTCTGAGCATCCAAAAATTACAAAAAAAAAATCATGAATCATCTTTAGACTTTTATAAAAGTTTTCCAAATTTTATTTTATTTTATTTAGTTTTGACATGGAAATTAATTTTGTTTTGAATGTCTTTTTAAAAATGTTTCATTGTGAATACCTGACATTGTTGATTTTATTTATTGACATTGGTGCATCTTTTGAATTCCATTCTTTTTGCATCATCTTAGGGACATGTTAGGGCATTTTAAAACATTTTTGTATTGATTTTTATGTCATGGTTGCTTATGTGTTGAAGCTCTCCTATGTACATGATCATGTGGAAACCCTAGTTGCTTTGATGTGCATGTTTGATTGAGTTTCTTTGTGATTCTTTGTGTGAGCTTTTGGTATGATATTTACCCCTGGTTGAGGTCTCTTGAGACCTAATTTTATGATTTTTGAATATTTTTTCTAATTGTTTGATGACTTTGGTTTGAGATCTCTTTTTTTGTGAACTTATTTTCCATGCTTTGATTGTTTGCTTGAGAGGGCACTTGTGCCATTGTATGAGATTACTTATTTAACTTCTTGAGCCATGTTTAGATCATAATAGGTCTTTTGAATTCAATTATAGGTCATTGGTTTGAAGTGGATGCTTGATTTGTGTACATGTTCAATACTTGTTTCACATGCCTCTTTTGACTTAGTCTTTCATCCCTTCTAATCTAAGTTATAACTTGACTTGTAATTGATTTGTTTATGCCATACCATATCATCCCTTTGAATTTCATATGATGTATGCCTATGACCTTAAAGCATCTCATTCATTTCATATGCCATTCATGTTCTACTTTGTATACTTGAACATATTTCATCTAAATGCATACTTCTTCTTCTCTTAACTTCAAAGTGACTTATATTTGTTCAATGTTGATTGAATTATGCATATTATATTCATCTTAACATGACATTTTTCTACTAATCTTGATATATGTTCATCCATCTTTCATCTTCCATGTTGACTTGTGTTCCAAGTTACTTTCTTATGTGATCCATGTTCACTTCTTCTCATTTCTTCTTCACCTTTCTTCTAATGATTGTGTGCTTATTGCACCCCAAAATTTTCCCTCCCATATTCAAGATAATGTATCTCAAGAGGTCTCCTAATGGTCACAAGATTCACAATTGCTCAAAAGGATTCAAGGTTTCATCAGACAAAGCCTTCTCCTAAGCAATGGATCTAAAACTAGGGTTTTGAGTTTCTCAAGGCAAAGTGGACTTCCAAAGCCTCCAGTGGACTTATTGACATACCATATACCTCAAATAATCCTCATGTAAAGTTTCAAGGGCTTCCCTACAAGTTTGGTCAGTCAGATGTTCAGATACTTAAAAAATCAGTTAACTTGGTCAACAAGTCAATTGTGGTCAACATAAAGTCAAACTTCAAGATTTTTGGTCAACATCTAGATTATAAGGTGAAATTAATCATTTTATCAAGGTTTGATCATGATTCATCAAAGAATCATCAAGAAATAGGAGTTACTAAATTAGGGTTTTGTGTAGGAAAAGTCAACTGAACTTTGACCATCCATAACATTCACATACTTATTCAAAAATTTCCCATCCAAGGCTCATTTTGAAGGAAATTCAATTCTCTACAACTTTGTGTCTCACAAGTCAAGTCCAAAAATGCTTCATTTGAAAGATATGAGCCAAGACATTACATGTCATTTTAAAAGTCAATAAAAAGTCAACTTCTTCCAAAGCTCATAACTTAGAAATGGAAAATGATATGGACATGGGAATAAAAGGAGAAGTTAGATAGACAATCTAAGCTTTCTAAAAAGTCCTAAAAAAAACCTCATAGGATAAAAATTGAGGGAGTTATGCATTGTTGAAGTTGGGCAATTTTGAGGTGTATGAAGCAAAAAAGGCCAAAACTCAAGTTTTCTTCAAATGGGCCCATAATCTTTCAGCCCAAAATCAATCCTAATACCATTCACGTCCCATTGATCATATTTTCTGATTTTTATTATTTATTTTATATTATATTTGATTTTAATCATTAAAATTCAATTTTAATTAAAATAAATTATAAAAAATCAAAGATTTGATCTAAAATTTATTTTGGGATCAAATATTTGGTGATTAAGATGATTGATCATGGAAAAATTTGTACAAGACCAAAATAGAATGACTTCATTTGATTTTTTGACAATTTTGGTAACTTGGTTTCTTCATCTTCAAGCAATTCATAAATCTACTACAAGGCCCAATTTTTTTAAAACCTAATTACACTACTACATAAACACAACAATGCCACAAGACCAAGGACGAAATTTTTCAGAGAAAGAGGCACACTTTCAAACTAATTTTTTTTCAAGAAAAGTTGATTTTCAGTTTCATCATTCCAAGAGGTTTTCAAAGTTGATGTTCCTTGAACCTATTCCAATCATTCTCATCATCGAAATCATGCCATGATGCTCAAACCGAATTCACATTCATGATAAATTTTGATTTTTTGATTCTAATGATTCTTGTTTTTTTTAATTGATTTTGTTTATTTAATGTTGTTTGTCTCATGGTATAGATGCTTTCTGGATTGATTGTTTGGAGTTTCATGGTCAAAATTGAGTTACACCATTATTAGGGTTTCGAGTTCAAGTTTAGGGATTTTTGGTTTAGACCATTTAAAGACCTTTGGACAACATATTTAGATTGTAGGGCTTGTGGGAAATCATTTGGTATATTCAATTTGACTTAGTAGTGTGTATTTGTGTCTGTTTGAGAAAACGCAAGAATACCTACAAATAAAATTTCGCAGCAAATTTCATAACAAATTTCACAGGAAATCTTGCAGGTTTGGAGGTTGAAGAAGGTGGCTGGCGCGGTTTCTGAAATTCAAATATTGTTTTATTTTATAATTTATTTGTTCCACCCTTTTATCACCAGGCGTGCGTTGGTCCTGTGGTTGAAGGAGGAAGATGTAACCTTTAGGGTGTGGGTTCAAACCCAGCCTCCAACATTTTTTTAAACTGATTTCTTTTCTTTATTTTTATTATATAATCGTTTTGATGTTGTTTACTAGCACCAGGCGCGCGCTGGCCCAGTGGATAAGGGTGTCATCTGTGAAGCAGAGGGCGTGAGTTCAACTCCATCCTCCAACATCTTTTGAAAGCTGGTTCTTTTTTAGGTTTTTCTTTCTTGAATTATGTTAATATTTTCTTAACTATTCAATTAATTTATTAATTAAGCTATAATTAACAACTAATCCTATATTTCCTCTAATATTTTCTTTAAAAAAAAATTTCTCATATAATTTTTATTTTATTGGGTTAATTAATTAAATTAGATAATTTGTATTTATCTTAATTTCAACTAAAACCTAATTTAATTTATTTTCAAAAACCTAATTAAACCCTAATTTTTCTTAATCAAAACCCTAATTTTCAAACATGATTACCCTAATTTTCAAACCTATTTTTCATAAAAAATAACAATTCCTTTTCTTAATTTATTTAATTTATTTAATTTATTTTTAGAGATTTGAATAGGTTGCACCTCCTATGTAATTTATTTTTCGCTCGATTATGTATTTGTCTCCTATATGTAATAGCTTAGGTTTTCTTTTCCGTTTTTATTTTCTGCATCTATTATTATGTAACTGCCCCGAAGCCATGTAATCGCGTAACATCATAGTCCCTTCAAATATAAAAGATCATAGTCCCTTCGAAGTTGCCTACGAAATAATGATCTTGTCCCTCGATGACCCTACGGAAAAAATGATGATCCTCCCTTCGAATTACTAAGACACCCCTACAAGTTGCCTTCTATGACCATACGATGAACCTGCACCCGTCCCTTATCATATCCAAGGTAATGACTACTTACTCCTTAATAGTAAGGACAATCTTACCCTTGAAAGGAAATAATTAACAAGAAATACTAACTTAGGGTAGGTAGTTGTAAACACCCCAAATTTTCCCTCACCCATTCACACCATGGCTTGTGATCATTTCATATGCATAAACTCAATCATAGCATCTCATATCACATTTTGATTCATTGCATTAGTTCAAAGTCATCTGCATCTAGGGTTTGTGATCTGAGCAATCCAAGAGCTTCTTGAGCCACTCTAAAAGTCATCAACCACTTCAAAAGGGGTCCATGTGTGTTCAAGTATCATATTATATCCTCTCAAAGTCAAGAATGTCAAAAAATCACAAGAACTGGGATTGGTATGGAAGCAGAGCCAGGCTTAACTGCACAGATGACCTAAAATTAGGGTTTTGGTTTCAGAGGCCATAACTCCAAATTTTTTGGTCATTCTTGTTTCTATTGTCTCTATATGGTATAGGGAGTATGCATATCAATTTTCATGAAGAAATTCCATGGGGAAGTCTTCTGATCAAGAGTTGACTTTTCAAGCAAGTCAATGCAAAATCAGGGCATCTGAGGCCCCCAATGACCCAACCAAAGGGTGTTCTTCATCATTTTGATTGTATATGATCTTTATTTGATCATGGAAGATGTTAGAAGTTCACAAAATTGAAGGATTTCAAGTCTTTTGCAAAGTTGACTTTTTGGGAAAGTTTGACTTTTGATGAAATTGCTATTTTAGGTAACTTTTTCAACCTTTACTTTTTGATTCAAAAAAGCTTCAAATGGAAAAACTTTGGTCATGAAAGTTGTAGAATGGATCATTCCCTTTTCAAAAAGTACAAGAACATGACCTAATTCATTTTGGATCAAAAGTTATGGCTTGCCAAAGTTGACAAAAATCACAAAATTTCAAAGTTTCTACCAAAGAGGCATTTTGCAAAATGACTTGATCAAGTGTTCTAAAGCTATCAAATGCACTTCTAATCTTCATACAAGCATGTACCAAGACCTAAAAGTCAGTTTGCATCAAAGAAGCATCACATTTCATGCCTTGAATCTCAAGAATTCACAAAGGGGCCAAATCTTGTGAAAATTGCAAAACATGTCATAAACCTTGATCAAGTTGCTGAATCACCTCATAAATCATTACATGGCTCTCCCTAAACTCAGCTGAACTCAACCATGCTCCTATCCTAGCCTGCCACTTGCCCATACCTCCAAGTACAACTTGCTTGACTTTTTGCAATTTGAAGCCATACCAATCCCACAGTGACACAACCACTCTCTGCCCAATCCAGACCTTACAAACACATCCCAAGGCTTCATTTTCATAAGACACACAAGCCTGAAAGCTCCAAGAACACAGCATACTCAAAAATCCTCTCATTTGCAAAAGCCTTCGAATCTCTTGATTCAGCCATCAAACCTTCAAGTTTTTTTCACCATTCAACTCCACAAACCTTGCTGATCATTTCCCTGCCCACATTTTGCCCTAAAACATCCACAATCAAAAACACGATTTTCACATATCATGAACTGAGATTCTGCAAACTCTCCCCAGAGGCTATTTAAACTCCAATCAAGCATTGCAAGCTTCGTAGGAGGATCATTGGAGTGGATTTGAAGCAAAGAACTGGCCAGAAAGTCCCTGATTCGAAAGCTCAAGCTCAGGTAGCCATGGCATTTATTTTTCCAGAACTCTCATTTTATGTTATAGAATGATTCTACATGCCTCAATGATCACCATGATGTTTTTATTTTTGAAAATAGTTGAGTATTGAGCATGTACTGATCTTCTAAAATTCCTGCCATTTTTTCCGTTTTGCTTTGATTCTTGGTTTTGAGTTTGAATAAATGATTTTTGGTGAGTGATTCTTGTTAGGGATGTTATGGGGATCATTTCTGGAAAGTTAGGGGGCTTGGGGATGCGTAGGGAGTGAGATAGCATAAGTGGCCTGCCGGAGAAGATGACTGGAACACTGTTCCGGTCATCTGAAAGTGATTAGGGCAAGATTAGGGTTAATGACATTAATTAGGGAAATTTGAATTCTGGCCGTCCAGATGCGCGCGCCAGTCAACTCCCGCGCGTGTATGTTTGAATTCTGGCCCTTGATCTTGCATACTTTCATATTTTTCAGTTTAATTCATTTTTATTTTCCTTTTATTTCATTTAATTTGTCCATTTAATTTAAAATAGCAAAACAATTTTAAAAATTCTGAAATTTTTTGTATAAACTCTTATTAATTTTCAGAAACCAAGAACATTTTATTTTTATTTTTTTGCATTAAAAAATATTTTTAAATCATTTAAAAGTTTATTTTTAATTAATTAATGAGAATTAATTAATTAAAAATACTTTTAAGTATTTAAAAATCACCAAAAAATTCATGAAACCTTTAAAATCATTTAGAAACATTGTCCAACCCTCAAACCAAATTTCTTTTTTGATCTTGATGCATTTTGACAATTTTCCATGGAATTAATTCATTTTCAAAGCATTATTTTGATCCAAACTTCAAAAAATCATTTCTGCCTAACCATTGAGAGTTGGACTTTGATTCTTTTTGCATTGTGTTTAGCATATCATGTAGTTTGTAAGATTAAATTGGCATGATTTGATCTTTCATTTTCAATTTGTTTGGTATTTTTCTTGTTAAGGTACCCTAAAACCCTAGAAATTTTAGGAAATTCATAACCCTAATTAGGTTAAGAGTTAAGACCCCTCCTTTAGGCAGTGAGTTTGTGCAGGGTTAGGGTTCCTTTGATTGCATTTTCAATTTTTTATCTTGATGTTTGCTTCTGGTTTTGGTTTTTGTTTGATGCATTGATCATAAACCCTAATTTGGGCTTCCATATGCATCCATCTTGCATTTTCTTGCATACCTTGACTTGCCATAGCATTTTGTGCATCCATTTGATTCATTTGACATCTTAAGACATATTGTAAACATGTTTGATCATTGCATCTTTCATTTGCCATGTTGTATGTCATTTGCATTCCATAACTTTTCATGTATGTTCATGGTTCTAAGCATGTCTCTCTTGCATTCATTTGTTTGTATGATCATCTCCATGCTTTATTTCATGTTTGTGTCATCCCATAGCATCATTATCATCATGTATATGCTTCTGGTTTTGGTTTGTACCATGTCATTTCATCCCATTTTGCATTGCATTGCATTCCTTTACTAACTTTTCAGGTGGTAAGTAACTTTGAGAAGTGAATTTGCCTTCACTTCTCACAATTTCTTTTCATCTCTCTTATGCATCATTGCTGCATTTTATCTTGTGTTTGAGATTGAGCTTGCTCTTTCTTCTTCTTCTTACTTTCTTTCCTCAAGTGACTTGACTTCTTGAATGAAGCAAGTTACTTTGCTTTCTCTTTGCTCCTTTCATCTGCTTCCTGGTGGTTCCATTGAAGATTTCTTTCTTAAACCTCACAAACCTTAGGAACAACCAAGCATGACAATGATTAGGGTTTTGATTAGTCCCCCCACTTAGTTTCTTACCTTTGTGTCTCTTTGAGTCTTCTCTTCTCACCTCATAATCAGGGACTAAACCCTAAAGGTTTTAAGGCTTTGTGATTAAGCTTATGCCTACATCCTTCTATTAGGATGGAGTGTATAACTTTAATCCTAAGTGTTAAACCCTTAATGTGTTTAAATCCTTTAATCAATTCACTTAATAATCATCAAGACATCAAGCTTGTAACTTGGGCCTTGCATTAGGGTTCTAATTCTTCCTTAATTGGTTAAGAAGGACTAACCCTAGTGTTAATGGACAAGTCCCCCTCAAGTTGTCTTACAAACCCTAAAAATCACTTCATCATCATATCAATAACTAAAATCCACTTAATAAAGACTTTGTTTTGTCATGAGTTTAATCCCTAATCATGGATTAAGTTGAGGAGCTTTCCTCAGCTTAAACATTCTCATCTATTATCCTTCTATTAGGATGGTGTAATGAGTCTATTTAATCCCTGATTATGGCTTAATCTCATTACTCAACACTAAACAAAAGCAACAAAAACATCTAAATAATCACAAGTAGGTTTATGATCTTAATCTTGCATCAAAGGTAATTAAGTGTGAGAAGCTGACTTCACACTTAAGGTATTCTCATTACCCCTAATCAGAGGGAAGATGTGATGAGTTTACTAAATCCATTGGTTTAGGCTTAAGCTCATTAACTTATGACAAACATCCAAAAGCAATAAAAGACTGAAAACTCAAAAAACAAACAATAATCGTCTCCTTCGGGATTCTCTTCTCATCTTATTCACTCACAAACGAGAACTTGCTTCTTCCGTCTAATGCAAGACAATTTGCACCTGAGCCAGACAGGTCATACACTTGAGCATAGACAAGCAAGCAGTTCACAAGTCAATTCATCTTTCAGTCTCTTTGGGTCGAACTACGATGTTCTGACTTCCTTATTGCACGAGAGGATACGTAGGCATAACTTAACAGTTATCGAACAAAAGTCTCTGTATATTCCCCCTATTTCCAGTATCATTCTTTAAGCCTCATGATCTTGAGCATCTTATTCCTGTTCTTACACTGACGCTGTATATATTATACTTTGCACTTCTTTTACACTGACACCTGTACATCCTTTTCCAGCTCTTTTATACACAGATTGAACTGACACTACCCCTTTAAAACACAAATCTTTTAAGCGTGGATCCCGTCGAGTACGACGGACAATCTGGGTGCTAATACCTTCCCAGGTTGTAACCAACCCCCTTTCTCAGTCTCTCTGGTTCGCAACCGTCTTATCCATATCTTTCTAGGTCTATGCAGCATTGCCTTTCCTCCGGGATAAAAATGCCTAGCTGGCGACTCTTTCTTTCTCTTGAGTTCACTCCTGTGTGTTCTTACATCCTCCCTTCGCCAACCGTTCGCGTCTGTACCTTTATCTGGGCCATTTCCCATTTATCGGGAGCGACAGCTTGGCGACTCTGCTGGGGACCCTTATACTGTAACCAGGGCTTCTGGTTCTTTTTGTGGGTTCCTCCTAGCGCTTGTTTGATTTGTGTTTGCTGGGGTGTTATGTGCTATTTGTGTTTGTATATTTTATTTATTGCTTTATGTACAATTTTGTTTATTGCTTTCTTCATAGCTTTACATATATCATACTGTCATACTGTTCTGGCTGGATCTGTTTTGTTGCTTTGGTGGGTGGGTGTTCTATTGAGAGTTGAGGTCCTATACCTGGGACCTGAGTGACACCTAGGCTAGAGTGGTTCATGTTCTTTCCCATTCCATTTCGGTCTGGTGCGGGAATATGAAACACGGTTCAGATATGGGTTTCTTCTTGAGAACTCTGTGCTACAGATTTCCTGTAGTGCTAGGGCTATCTGGGAAGCCTGCTAAGTCTGGATGACCTTTAGTATTGACCTTCAGAAACTGAGGTGAATTAGAGGAGGATCTTTTATGGTTATTGTAAACACTGTACCTCCGGGTTGGAAGTGTTTACACTTCTCATAACTGATCCAAGTCTGAGGATCCTTGTTTTAGAACATCACCTGTGAGGGGGGTTGGGCTGTTTACAGGTTTGCAGATGCCCTTGACCTCAGCATACCCTGTTACTTTGTTTTGATTAAGAGTACTCCATTTTGGAACAGTTCTTGTGATTTTTAAACCTGGACATGTGACTCTTTATTTGAGTCCCCCACCTTGGTTACCGGACTTATGGACCTCCGTCTGGATTTCTTGAACATACATGGACCTCTATCCAGGAAGTTAATCAGATCCAGCTCAGTCACAAACCCTTGCATAACATTTGCATACATCATCATTGCATCATTTTAACATTTGTTTATTTGTTTTCAGGGTATCCATCATACATTTTGGCTTGGTTTTTACCCCTTCATCAGCATAGACCTATCTTCATCAGTACTTACTTCAGCTATCAGCTACCTGCTTCAGTCACCTGCATCACCAGTCTCAGCCTGTCAGTGGCCCATCTTCTAGTATCAGTCATCATCATCAGCACCTGTTCTTCAGCAACATGGCACCTAAGAAGAGTAACATCTCCTATCATTTCTTTGAGCCTGAGTTGGCTAGCATCAGGAAGATTCAGACCCTGATTACTCCAGACCATATACCACTATTCAGAGAACATTATGGAGGAATCCTTTATGTGGTTATGGATTTGAACCCTTCACAGAGGATCTTTATTCATACTTGCCTGCAGTTCTATGATCCCCCTCTGAGGTGCTTCACCTTCCAGAATTTTCAGTTGGGACCCTTGTTGGAAGAGTATTCATCACTGATTGGTGTACCTATCAGGGGTGGAGTCCCCTTCAACCCTGAGATGGCTTTCCCTAGTAATGAAGAGGTGGCAAAGGCATTGTATTTAGAACCAGCTCTGATTGGGCAGGATATGACAGCAAAGGTTGGAATCTCTGGTCTCCACTTGGATTTCTTGACCTCTCAGGCTATTCTGAAAGCCTCCTTGGGAGAGTGGAAGGCAGTCTGTGCATTATTAGCCCTTAGCATATATGGGGTCATATTATTTGCAGACGAGCCTAAGTTTATTAGCAAGAATGCAATCCATCTTTTCATCCTGAGGAACCCAGCGCCCACCTTACTGGGAGATCTCTACTACTCTGTTCACCAAAGGAATGAAAAGCAAAGGGGAAGATTAGTGAGATGTTGTGCTCCCTTGTTCCATACTTGGCTGCTCAAACATTTGCCAAAGACTGATGCATTCTTGAACCCTCACCAGCAGAAAAATTGGGCTAGGAGGCTTGTTGCTCTAACCTCAGATGACATCAGGTGGTGCACTCAGAGCACTAAGGGCAGAGACATCATTACTAGCTGTGGGAAATTTCCCAATGTACCTCTGATAGGAGTGAAAGGTTGCATTAACTACAACCCTCTGCTATTCAAAAGACAACTGGGCTATGCATTAGTCCACCCTCCTAGAGTACAAGATCTAGCTGAGACCCTTTATTGTGAGATCAAGCCTAATCTGGCTATTGTCAGGCAAGCATCCTGGGCTTGGGACAATGTCCAGACTAAAGGGGTAACCATTCTTGGGAGATGCAACAATGTGGCCTCAGCTCAGTACTATGAGTGGTCTCATGCCAGGGCTCAAATTTCTGGGTTGCCCTTTACCATGGAAGATATACCTGGGCCATCCACAACACCACCTCCAGCTACTGTCAACCTGGAGGAGTTTGAGAAATTGAAAGAGAGAAATGAGAAGCTGACTCAGGCTCTACAGAAGACCCTCTGGGAGACGAGCGATGGTCGGCTGGACATTGAGAGGTTAGAAAAGCTAAAAGTGGAGCATCTGGCCAGGATTGAAAAGTCAGAGGATTACATCAAGAAGTCTAGAGCTGGAGAGCAGATCTTGAAGAATGCCTGCAAGGAGGCTCAATTCCAAAAGGCCAGGACTAATTTGTATCTGAAAGAGAGTCAAGCTAGGTGGGTCAGGATCACCGAAGCTCGTACTCTTGAAGATAAGAGGACTCAGGACAAGATTGAGCAGTTGGAGGCTAATGCAAAGGAGCAACAGGAAGCCCTGCTAGCAGCCCAGAGAGAGATCTCAGAGTTGAAGATTAGAGCTGGTGTGAAGAGGTCGAAGGACCAGAGCCAACACAAGAAGCTAACTGCAGCTGTTGCTACCAGGAATATCCTTATCAGGAACCTTACAGAGCGTCCAGCTGACCCTGTGACTGAAGCACTTCTAAAGGAAGTTCAGGAGGATGAGTTTGGTCTTAGTGTCTGACTTTTTGCTTGTTGTTGCTTTCATTTCATTGTACTTTTCCTTTTTATGATTGAATTTTTGACCCCTCAAAGGACATGTATTGTAAAAAGAAACAAACTATGTATCATTTACTTTTTGTAATATATGTGTTGGTTTGTTTTATCTGAATTCTTCAAGAAACATCAAAAGCATCTTCCTCAGGGGTCTGGAAAGGTCAAAACCAAGTGCCAAGCCGGATACCTTGGAAACGAATAAGCATACTGCATTGCATACTAACCTTTGTTTGTTTTGTAGGTTTGTTTTGTTTTTGTTACTAACTCTGTTATGATCTCAGGAACTATTGCTCGACGTCGGGTGTTTCCACTCAACCGTCCACACAGATATCCAACCCGCAACAACCTTCCGGGCATACAAATGGACCAGGTACAGCAGGACCTTACAGAGGTCAGGACCCAAATGGCCAATGAGAGACTAGAAATGAGGAATTAGATGACTCAGTTTATGGAGGTGATGAATAATATGGCTCAAAGCCAAGAGAGATTAAGAGCACTGGTAGAGAGGCAGAATCAGGAAGACCCCCATCTAGGGACTGCTGGGACAAGCAATAATGAGAGAGTTCAACCTCATGTTAATCCTCCAGTCTATGGACCCCACCTGCATCCAGAGATCAACATCCCTGTTAATGTGCAAGGGACTGCCACTGCAGGCAGAGTGTTACAAGAAGACCCCCAGGAAGATCAATTTACAGTGATGGGAGCTGGGGAGGAAGCCTATGACAGACGGCTAGATGAGATTGCTGAGAAACTGAGATCCCTGGAGTCCCAGAATTCTTTGGGCTTTGATGTTATGGACATGGGTCTAGTGGACGGGGTCAGGATTCCCCACAAATTTAAACCTCTATGCTTTGAGAAGTACAACGGAACCTCCTGTCCACGGACCCATTTACAATCCTTTATGGGGAGGCTGAAGGCATATACCATGGACGAAAAGCTATGGATGTTTTATTTTGAGGATAGCTTAACAGGAGCTTCAAGGGAATGGTACTCTCACCTGACTAGAGCAACCATTAGATGCTGGAAGGACCTGGCTAAGGCCTTTATCAGACAATACCAGTATAATTTGGATATGGCACCCAACAGGACCCTTTTGATGGGAATGTCACAATCATCCAGAGAAAGCTTCCGAGAGTACGCCCAGAGGTGGAGACAGCTTGCTGCTGCTGTCCAGCCACCCATGTCGGAGAGGGAGATGGCCGACATGTTTATGAACACCCTCCAAGGGACATACATTGATAGGCTAGCTGCCTTTTCTTCTACCAGCTTTGCAGATGTCGTTATAGCTGGAGAAAGAATTGAAAGCCTATTAAAGATGGGCAAAATATCTGACAACGGTGCAAGCTCGTCCAGCAACCCAAGAAAGCCTTTTGTAGGCCCAAGAAGAACTGGTGAGACTAATGTTATCCATGCCAGCAGGGGC
Organism: Lathyrus aphaca; assembly: GCA_963966055.1. NCBI lineage: Eukaryota > Viridiplantae > Streptophyta > Magnoliopsida > Fabales > Fabaceae > Lathyrus > Lathyrus aphaca. The sequence goes on along the minus strand of OZ014524.1, from coordinate 374,043,840 downwards.
AGACCCCAGTATGTTCATAGGTCTGTGGAAGCTGTCACCATTCCCGCTCCAATTCATCCACAACCAGCTTATCAACCACAGCAACAAAATTACCAGCAACAAACTCAGTATCCTCCTCAGAGAAACTACAACAACACCAGCAACAACAATCAGTAAAGATCATTTCAACAGAGACCTTCTCAGGCCAATAGGGTGATCGATCCGATCCCCATGCCTTATGCCACATTATTGCCACAACTCCTGAAACTCAACTTGGTTGAGCTAAGGACATTGGCACCTCCAGATCCTGCCAGTCTACCCAGAAATTACGACGCCAGCGCCCGATGTGCTTTTCACTCAAATGCACCTGGCCACAGTACAGAGAAGTGCAAAGCTTTGCACATGAAGGTACAAGACCTGGTAGACTCTAAGGCTCTAAACTTTGCACCACCACCAAATGTTAACAAGAACCCTATGCCACACCACGGAGGACCCAAAATCAATGCTATTGAAGAGGATAAGCCGTCTTACTTGATAACTAGTGTGGGTCAGATTCAGACACCCTTGGTAGAGATTAAATCTCAACTCCTTGAATGTCAAATGTTCCCTGGATGTGAGCTAGGGTGTGCTTATTGCAACATTTCGGTGAATGGGTGTGATAACTTGAGAGATGGCATAGATGGTCTCATCCAGAGCGGCCTGCTTCAAATCACAACATCAATACCTACCAATCCAGCAATCTCCTTAACAACGGTTCCCGAGTCTTCTACAACTGCAACAACCATTGTTCCAAACAACTCTTCAGTTTCATCAACAAATGCTTCATCAGTTACTTCAACGGACCAAATGTCAGCAAACATCCCTTCTACAACTTCAGCACCCCTTTATTCAGAATCTCCTACAACAACAACACCCATCCACTCAACAGTATCTCCTACAACATCAACAGCAAACAACGAAAACGTCTCAACAGTTACAATTTATTATGATCCTGCAAATGATTCTGCCTACAACTCACAAAATGCCACTCCTATCAGAGCACCAGTCACAATATACTACGATCCACATACTATCATGGTCCCTTCTGCAGCTGCCATCAGTCCAGTCACTATCACAGTGCCTGGGCCAGTGCCTTATGAAAGCAGTAATGCCATCCCTTGGCATTACGGCTCCGATCTATACTGCGAAGGACAAAAAATCACTCTCGAATCATCAACTTCTCCACCACAAATAGACAATGTGGGAGGAGGCGGAGGCTTCACTCGAAGCGGACGTCTCTTTTCCCCGCAAATTCAAAGACCCACTGCTGAAGCAGAAGCTGCTGCCAAGGCAAAAGGGAAGAGCATGGTGCAAGAAGAGCAAATCGTTAAGGAAGCTTTGAAAACACCTTTTGATCAAGAAGTTGATGAATTCATGAGAATCATCAAGAAAAGTGATTACAAGATAGTGGACCAGCTTCATCAGACACCTTCCAAGATCTCCATTCTATCATTATTAATGTGCTCCGAGGCTCATCGGAATGCACTATTAAAAGTCTTGCACGCAGCTTATGTTCCAGAAGAGATTACCGTCAATCAGTTGGAAGCTGTAGTTGGAAATGTTAACGCTAGTCATGGACTAGGATTTACCAACACTGATTTGACGACGGAAGGCCGCAATCACAACAAGGCTTTGCACATTACCATGGAGTATAAGGATGCAGTTCTTTCTCATGTACTGGTAGACACAGGGTCGTCCCTCAATGTCTTACCTAAAAAAGCCCTTGTAAAGCTGGAGTATGAAGGACTGGCATTACGTCCCAGCAACTTGGTAGTAAGAGCCTTTGACGGCTCTAAGAGATCAGTTCTGGGAGAAATTGAGTTGCCTATAACGATTGGCCCGCAGACTTTCAAAACGACCTTCTACGTGATGGACATTCAGCCTGCCTGCAGCTGTTTGTTGGGTAGACCATGGATTCATGCCGCTGGCGCAGTTACGTCAACCCTTCACCAGAAGTTAAAATTCGAGTGGGAGGGCCAAGTCGTTACTATTTGTGGGGAGGAAGATATTTTTGTTAGCCATCTGGCTACATACAAATATATTGAGATGGATGGGGAGATCCACGAAACCATGAGTCAAGGGTTTGAGGCCCTGAATATTAATGAAACATCTGCTGTACTTGGGACCTCCATGACATCCTACCAGCAAGCCAGGAGGGTTGTTGAGGAAGGAAATGCTCATGGCTGGGGCAAACTGTTGCCTGTGGAGAAGAAAGAGGATAGATTTGGGTTGGGTTACAAACCAACTCAACAAGATCAAGCAGAGGCTGCTAGGAAGCCCAACTTTGTTAGTGGGGGGATGCTCACCCCTGATGTTGTCAACAACTTGGAAGATGAGTCGGAAGATGAGCGCAACCTAGAAAGCTGGATACGTCCAAGGATCCCGGGGAGCCGTATCTCAAACTGGTCTTCCCAGGAAATTATAAGGGTTACTCCTGCAGAGTAATTATTATTTCCTGTATATTTTAAGCATGCATCAAGTCTTGCATCTTGCCCAAGATGACAAGGCTCATTTTGTAATCGGGCCATCTGTAATTTTTGTGCAACAAGATTAATCAATGAATATCAGACATCTTTTGCAAATGAGTCTTTTTCTTTTCCGCTCACTGTTTTTCCATTTTTCTTTTTGTACAAAAAAATAAATGGCAATGTTTTCAAAATGACAACTTTATTTCACTTTTCTAAACAAGATTAAAATCAATCACTAAAATGAACAAACTGAACCCTTGCAGAGAGTGCCTTCCAGACCGCACCGACAACAGCACGGCTATGACTTCATATGGCTTTGACAATCCAATCAATCAAGCTGATGAAGGGGTTGAAGAAGAGTATGAGCTTCCTGAAGAGCTATCCAGGTTGTTGAGACAAGAGGAAAGGGTTATCACTCCTCACCAGGAGGAGGTAGAGACGATCAATCTTGGTACAGATGAAGATGTGAAAGAAGTTAAAATCGGGGCCTGCTTACAAGACTCAGTGAAGAAACAACTGATTGACCTGCTTCAAGAGTATGTGGACGTGTTTGCTTGGTCTTATCAAGATATGCCAGGGTTGGACACCGACATTGTTATGCACAAGCTGCCTTTAAGAGAAGAATGCCCACCGGTTAAACAGAAACTGCGCCGTACTCGCCCAGACATGGCAATGAAGATCAAAGAAGAGGTACAAAAGCAGTGGGATGCCGGGTTCCTTGCTGTAACTAGCTATCCACCGTGGGTTGCTAATATTGTGCCTGTTCCTAAGAAAGACGGCAAAGTAAGGATGTGTGTTGACTACCGGGATCTGAACAGAGCCAGCCCGAAAGATGACTTCCCATTACCTCACATCGATGTATTGGTGGATAACACGGCTCAGTTCTCGGTATTCTCCTTCATGGAAGGATTTTCAGGATATAATCAGATCAAAATGTCACCTGAAGACATGGAGAAGACAACTTTCATCACGCCCTGGGGCACGTTTTGTTACAAGGTGATGCCATTCGGACTAAAGAATGCTGGTGCAACATATCAACGGGCTATGGTGACATTATTCCACGATATCAACGGGCTATGTTATGTGGATGACATGATTGCCAAGTCCCTCACGGAAAAAGACCACCTGGTAAATCTGCTGAAACTATTCAAGCGTCTGAGGAAGTACCAACTGAAGCTGAACCCCAACAAGTGCACATTCGGGGTGCGATCTAGTAAGCTGCTGGGCTTTGTTGTAAGCGAGAAAGGGATTGAAGTTGACCCTGATAAAGTCAAATCCATTCAAGAAATGCCTGCACCGAAGTCTGAAAAAGAAGTTCGAGGGTTTCTAGGTAGATTGAACTACATCTCAAGGTTCATATCTCACCTTACAACAACTTGTGAACCTTTGTTCAAGCTGTTAAGAAAAGAACAGACGTTCAGGTGGAACGAAGACTGCCAAAGGGCTTTTGACAAGATCAAGGAGTACTTACAAGAGCCTCCAATCCTTATGCCTCCAGTTGAAGGAAGACCTCTGATAATGTACTTGACAGTATTAGAAGAGTCAATGGGGTGTGTGCTGGGCCAGCATGACGAGTCTGGTCGAAAAGAGTATGCAATTTACTACCTGAGCAAAACGTTTACCGACTGTGAACAACGTTATTCACTGCTCGAGAAAACTTGTTGTGCTTTAGCGTGGGCTGCTCGCCGACTAAGGCAGTATATGTTGACCCACACTACTTTATTGATTTCAAAGATGGACCCAGTTAAGTACATTTTTGAGAAGCCAGCTCTTACCGAACGGGTTGCAAGATGGCAAATGATTCTCACGGAATATGACATTCAGTACACATCTCAGAAAGCCATCAAGGGCAGTGTATTGTCTGAATATCTCGTTGAGCAACCCATTGATGATTACCAGCCTATGAGATTTGACTTCCCTGATGAAGACATCATGTTCATAAAAGCAAAAGATCATGAAGAGCCTATTTACACTGAAAGGCCTGACACGGAAGAAGAATGGACTATGATGTTTGATGGGGCTGTTAATATGAATGGTCGTGGTGTTGGTGCAGTACTCATTACACCTAAAGGATTTCACATGCCTTTCTCGGCAAAACTCACCTTTAACTGCACTAACAACGAAGCTGAATACGAAGCTTGCATTATGGGTCTTGAGGAAGCTATTGACCTCAGAATCAAGACATTGACTGTATTCGGAGATTCAGCTCTGGTAGTTAATCAAACCAACGGCAAATGGTACACACACCAGGATTATCTGATACCTTACAGGGATTATACAAGGAGGCTATTGACTTTCTTCACAACGGTCAAGCTTGAGTATATCCCTCGGGACGAGAATCAGTTTGCAGATGCTCTTGCTACCATTTCATCTATGATCAAAGTTCAAGCTGCCAACTTTGTACCGCAGATTTCAGTGTCCAGACTTGACAGACCAGCCTATGTATTTGCAGCAGATATTGTCAAAGATGATAAGCCTTGGTTCCATGACATTAAGTGCTTCTTGGAGGATCAAACATACCCATCTGGGGCATCTTCCAATGATAAGAAGACTTTGAGAAGGCTTGCTGGTAGTTTCTTTCTGAACACTGATGGTTCCCTGTACAAGAGAAACTTTGATATGGTACTCCTCAGATGCGTTGATAGAGCAGAAGCAGACTTGTTAATGCACGAGGTGCACGAAGGATCCTTTGGTACCCATGCAGGAGGGCATGCCATGGATAAGAAATTTCTAAGATCAGGTTATTACTGGATCACAATGGATGCAGACTGTTGTGCCTACGCCAGAAAATGCCATAAATGCCAAATTTATGCGGATAAGATGCATGTGCCTCCCAATCCTCTGAATGTGATGTCTTCACCCTGGCCCTTTGCTATGTGGGGCATTGACATGATTGGCAAGATTGAACCTACTGCTTCAAACGGCCACAGATTCATCCTGGTTGCCATTGACTATTTCACCAAGTTGGCCGAAGCAGCCTCCTATGCAAACGTTACAAGGCAAGTGGTAGCCAGATTTCTGAAGAGAGATATCATTTGTCGATACGGAGTTCCTGAGCGAATCATTAGTGATAATGGTTCCAACTTAAACAATAAAATGATGGCAGAGCTATGTCGGGACTTCAAGATTCAACACCACAATTCTTTTCCTTACAGGCCAAAGATGAATGGCGCTGTTGAGGTAGCTAATAAGAATATCAAGAAGATTGTGCAGAAGATGGTAGTCACCTATAAAGACTGGCATGAAATGCTACCGTTTGCTTTGCATGGGTACCGCACGTCAATCAGAACATCCACTAGGGCAACACCGTATCAACTTGTGTATGGTATGGAAGCAGTCCTACCTGTTGAAGTTGAATTACCCTCCCTACGGGTACTGATGGATGTTAAGCTGAACGAAGCAGAGTAGGTTCGGTCCCGATACGAACAACTGAGTCTGATTGAAGAGAAAAGATTGGCCGCAATCTGTCATGGGCAGTTGTATCAGAAGAGAATGAAGAGAGCCTTCGATCAGAAAGTCAGGCACCGAGAGTACCAAGTAGGAGATCTTGTGCTAAAAAGAATCCTCCCTCCTCATACAGACCACAGGGGCAAGTGGACTCCAAACTATGAAGGACCATTCGTGGTAAAGAAAGTTTTCTCCGGTGGAGCACTGATGCTCAGCACCATGGATGGTGAAGGTTTCCCGTCCCCTGTAAATTCAGATGCAGTTAAAAAATACTTCGCATAAAAAATGACCCGCTGGACATAAAAACAGAATGTAAGTCCAGGCAAAAACAGGGCATCCCGGCGAGTCAAAAACAGAATAAAAGACTCGGGCAAAAATAAGGGAAAATAAACAAAAATGTACACCCGCTGAGTTGAAAAGCCACATTGGACAACTCAGGCAAAAATGGGTATCCCGATGGATTGAAAACCCGAAAGGGCGATCCATGCAAAATAAGGGAATAGGCGAACAACTGCATTCTGAATTTGTCTGTATCACTTACAACTTGGTAGACCTCGAAAGGACCAAGCTTCTATCAGAATCAGCCTTTTTCAGAAAGCAAGACGAGAAGAACGTCAAATGTCATACGAGTCATAGCCAAGGGAAGTTCCTTGAAGCGTCGTCAACACTGCCAGCATTTTGTTTCTTAATTTGTAACAATCTCTTCATTTCAGGAGATTTGTTTCTTTGACTGTATCTTGCCAATTCAGGGCATATGAATTAATAAAAACAGATTTTCAGTCAAGTTTCACCTTGTACGTTTCATTTTATTTGCAAAGAATGTCTGATATCTTTAAAATACTGATTGCATGAATACAGATGCTTATCCTCAAAAATAAAAACTACGTGCTTGCAGGAAATATGCTTACTCTCGGGAGTGTCTCACTCCTATGACGGAACCTGGTAAGGGATGCCTCGGGATTACTTGTGCGTTTCTCTATCTTTGCAGGATTGCAGGTATTCAAAAGCGCAGCATGGGGCATGAAAGCTTCATCCCAGCAAGCTGGCAAATCAACACTCACTCAGTCTTGGCACCCAAGTGCTTGCTCCCCAGCTGAGTTGCCACTTTTTTTTTCTCCCCAGCCAGGGTACCAATCATTCCTCCTTCCACAGCCAAGTGAAAAAGCCAGGGAACCATCTCCCCACAGAGCCTCAGCCTCTATCCCGAAGGGCAACGCGCGAAGGAATCACAACAGAGTAATGGAAGTTTCTACAAACCCCAGCTGGGTCCTTCATTTACAGGAATGGGTCTATCAGTGACCTAGTCCCCCAAGCAGATACATCTCATCAGATCTGCCAATGATCTCATCCCCAGCTGGGATGTCCACTTCAAAAAGATCGACCAGAGATCCGAATCCCGGATCGGTATCTTTTGCATAATCATAGCATTCGCATCATATTCACCCCACAAAGCGTAGCATTCCGTTTAATACGGAGCATTACGGCAAAAATCAAACATGTAGCATAATCATAAGTCATGGTCTGAATCAAACACTTGTGAATGATGACAACCCGCCAACAGTATACGGAATTCTCCCCAGATTCCCCAACAGAGAGTTAAGGCATTTCCACTAACAAATACAGATACTTCCTGGCACCCGTCAGTGTCATGATTCCCCAGTAAAGTCGCCCAACCTTTTCTTTACAAACAAACACTTGTATATTACAGACACTTCTCGACACCCGTCCGTGTCATATCCCCAGCAGAAAGCCAAAACGTCCCTTTTGCACTCACAAATACTTATATGTACAATTCCTGGACATCCGTCCATGTCATTTTCCCCAGCACAGTAACCTGAAACACTTTGTATACCAGATACTTGTTTATACTATACTCTTCTCCTTTTGACACTCGTCCGTGTCACTCTCCCCAGCAAGTGGAACACTCAAATATACACTACTCATACTTTTTTTACTTATACAGATACTCGTCCGTATCTTGTATACACCATTTATATCCCCGCAGATTCAACACTCGTCCGTGTTCTTTGTTAACCAGTTGGTACTCGTCTGTACCATCATCTCAGAACATGCGTCAAGCGTTTGTTTCTACTTGATACTCGTCCGTATCATAGTCTTAAGGATGCTCGTCCACATCTTTAATCCATACATTGTGTCAAACACTTTGGTCTTCCTGAATATAGACACTCGTATGTGTCTACTATTCCCCAGAAGAGTCCCCTCAGATTCAACTCTCACCCGTGTTCTCTGTTAACCAGTTGATACTTGTCTGTATCATCACCTCTGAACACATGTCAGTATTTGTTTCTACTCGATACTCGTCCGTATCGTAGTCCTAAGGATGCTCGTCCGCATCTTTAATCTATACACAAACATCTAAACACTTATACCTTTTGTTTCTTGGATATAAACACTCGTCCGTGTTTACTATTCCCCAGTAAATCGCCAGCAAAGCAAAATTTCTTTTTATCTGACATTCGTCCTGTGTCATGATAAACCCTGAGAGCAGCCGTACCCTGCAAGGTGGTCGTCCTCCACCTCTTGATGATCGTCCTTCATCATGCTCATCCGATGGCCGTCCCCATCGTTGATTTTTTATTAGACATTCGTCCTATGTCGTGATATTTAGCAGCCGTCCCCTGCTAGGTGATCGTCCTTCACCCTTTTGATGATCGTCCTTCATCATTTTATCCAATGGCCGTCCCCATTGTTGATTTTGGTTATCTGACATTCGTCCTATGTCATGACAAACCTTGAGAGCAGTCGTCCCCTGCTAGGTGGTCGTCCTCCACCTCTTGATGGTCGTCCTCCATCATGCTCGTCCGATGGCCGTCCCCATCGTTGACCTTTTTATCCGGCATTCGTCCTATGTCGCGATATTTTCGGCAGCCGTACCCTGCCAGGTGGTCGTCCTCCACCTTAGATGACCGTCCCTCATCTTAACCCTTACAGAGCAACCGTCCCCTTCTAGGTGATCGTCCTTCACATTTGATGACCGTACCTCATCATCTGTTCATTTCATTTATTCTTTAACCCGATGGCCGTCCCCGTCGTGGTTCCCTTTTCCTTTCAGTTTAGCCCGATGGCCGTCCCCATCGTTGGTTACTTTACTTTATGAACTTGATGGCCGTCCCCATCATTTTTCATTAATCCCCAGAGAATCTTACAGCTTTACTTGATGGCCTTCCCCATCATAATCCCTTTTATCCCCAGCATGTCGGTCGTCCCCGTCATTGCTTTATTTCCCGCACTTTTCCCAGCGTGTCAGCCGTCCCCGTCATTGCTCTTTCCCCAGCAGTCGTCCTCTGCTCGACGGTCGTCCTCTGTCACCCACACTTTACAATATACTTTATTTTCCTTTTACAATCTATATCCCTTTTCTTCTTCATTCTGTGAGTGCAAATTTTGGATTGTCTTTGGTATTCAACCACAAGTTATCTTGTTTGCCTGTCAAGCCGCCGCTTACATCCTGCACAGCTAACTCATGTTTGAATAGGGGCAGCTATAAACACCCCAAATTTTACCTCACCCATTCACACCATGGCTTGTGATCATTTCATATGCATAAACTCAATCATAGCATCTCATATCACATTTTGATTCATTGCATTAGTTCAAAGTCATCTGCATCTAGGGTTTGTGATCTGAGCAATCCAAGAGCTTCTTGAGCCACTCTAAAAGTCATCAACCACTTCAAAAGGGGTCCATGTGTGTTCAAGTATCATATTATATCCTCTCAAAGTCAAGAATGTCAAAAAATCACAAGAACTGGGATTGGTATGGAAGCAGAGCCAGGCTTAACTGCACAGATGACCTAAAATTAGGGTTTTGGTTTCAGAGGCCATAACTCCAAATTTTTTGGTCATTCTTGTTTCTATTGGTCTCTATATGGTATAGGGAGTATGCATATCAATTTTCATGAAGAAATTCCATGGGGAAGTCTTCTGATCAAGAGTTGACTTTTCAAGCAAGTCAGTGCAAAATCAGGGCATCTGAGGCCCCCAATGACCCAACCAAAGGGTGTTCTTCATCATTTTGATTGTATATGATCTTTATTTGATCATGGAATATGTTATAAGTTCACAAAATTGAAGGATTTCAAGTCTTTTGCAAAGTTGACTTTTTGGGAAAGTTTGACTTTTGATGAAATTGCTATTTTAGCTAACTTTTTCAACCTTTACTTTTTGATTCAAAAAAGCTTCAAATGGAAAAACTTTGGTCATGAAAGTTGTAGAATGGATCATTCCCTTTTCAAAAAGTACAAGAACATGACCTAATTCATTTTGGATCAAAAGTTATGGCTTGCCAAAGTTGACAAAAATCACAAAATTTCAAAGTTTCTACCAAAGAGGCATTTTGCAAAATGACTTGATCAAGTGTTCTAAAGCTATCAAATGCACTTCTAATCTTCATACAAGCATGTACCAAGACCTAAAAGTCAGTTTGCATCAAAGAAGCATCACATTTCATGCCTTGAATCTCAAGAATTCACAAAGGGGCCAAATCTTGTGAAAATTGCAAAACATGTCATAAACCTTGATCAAGTTGCTGAATCACCTCATAAATCATTCCATGGCTCTCCCTAAACTCAGCTGAACTCAACCATGCTCCTATCCTATCCTGCCACTTGCCCATACCTCCAAGTACAACTTGCTTGACTTTTTGCAATTTGAAGCCATACCAATCCCACAGTGACACAACCACTCTCTGCCCAATCCAGACCTTACAAACACATCCCAAGGCTTCATTTTCATAAGACACACAAGCCTGAAAGCTCCAAGAACACAACATACTAAAAAATCCTCTCATTTGCAAAAGCCTTCGAATCTCTTGATTCAGCCATCAAACCTTCAAGTTTTTTTCACCATTCAACTCCACAAACCTTGCTGATCATTTCCCTGCCCACATTTTGCCCTAAAACCTCCACAATCAAAAACACGATTTTCACATATCATGAACTGAGATTCTGCAAACTCTCCCCAGAGGCTATTTAAACTCCAATCAAGCATTGCAAGCTTCGTAGGAGGATCATTGGAGTGGATTTGAAGCAAAGAACTGGCCAGAAAGTCCCTGATTCGAAGCTCAAGCTCAGGTAGCCATGGCATTTATTTTTCCAGAACTCTCATTTTATGTTATAGAATGATTCTACATGCCTCAATGATCACCATGATGTTTTTATTTTTGAAAATAGTTGAGTATTGAGCATGTACTGATCTTCTGAAATTCCTGCCATTTTTTTCGTTTTGCTTTGATTCTTGGTTTTGAGTTTGAATAAATGATTTTTGGTGAGTGATTCTTGTTAGGGATATTGTGGGGATCATTTCTGGAAAGTTAGGGGGCTTGGGGATGCGTAGGGAGTGAGATAGCATAAGTGGCCTGCCGGAGAAGATGACCGGAACACTGTTCCGGTCATCTGAAAGTGATTAGGGCAAGATTAGGGTTAATGACATTAATTAGGGAAATTTGAATTCAGGCCGTCCAGATGCGCGCGCCAGTCAACTCCCGCGCGTGTATGTTTGAATTCTGGCCCTTGATCTTGCATACTTTCATATTTTTCAGTTTAATTCATTTTTATTTTCCTTTTATTTCATTTAATTTGTCCATTTAATTTAAAATAGCAAAACAATTTTAAAAATTCTGAAAATTTTTGTATAAACTCTTATTAATTTTCAGAAACCAAGAACATTTTATTTTTATTTTTTTGCATTAAAAAATATTTTTAAATCATTTAAAAGTTTATTTTTAATTAATTAATGAGAATTAATTAATTAAAAATACTTTTAAGTATTTAAAAATCACCAAAAAATTCATAAAACCTTTAAAATCATTTAGAAACATTGTCCAACCCTCAAACCAAATTTCTTTTTTGATCTTGATGCATTTTGACAATTTTCCATGGAATTAATTCATTTTCAAAGCATTATTTTGATCCAAACTTCAAAAAATCATTTCTGCCTAACCATTGAGAGTTGGACTTTGATTCTTTTTGCATTGTGTTTAGCATATCATGTAGTTTGTAAGATTAAATTGGCATGATTTGATCTTTCATTTTCAATTTGTTTGGTATTTTTCTTGTTAAGGTACCCTAAAACCCTAGAAATTTTAGGAAATTCATAACCCTAATTAGGTTAAGAGTTAAGACCCCTCCTTTAGGTAGTGAGTTTGTGCAGGGTTAGGGTTCCTTTGATTGCATTTTCAATTTTTTATCTTGATGTTTGCTTCTGGTTTTGGTTTTTGTTTGATGCATTGATCATAAACCCTAATTTGGGCTTCCATATGCATCCATCTTGCATTTTCTTGCATACCTTGACTTGCCATAGCATTTTGTGCATCCATTTGATTCATTTGACATCTTAAGACATATTGTAAACATGTTTGATCATTGCATCTTTCATTTGCCATGTTGTATGTCATTTGCATTCCATAACTTTTCATGTATGTTCATGGTTCTAAGCATGTCTCTCTTGCATTCATTTGTTTGTATGATCATCTCCATGCTTTATTTCATGTTTGTGTCATCCCATAGCATCATTATCATCATGTATATGCTTCTGGTTTTGGTTTGTACCATGTCATTTCATCCCATTTTGCATTGCATTGCATTCCTTTACTAACTTTTCAGGTGGTAAGTAACTTTGAGAAGTGAATTTGCCTTCACTTCTCACAATTTCTTTTCATCTCTCTTATGCATCATTGCTGCATTTTATCTTGTGTTTGAGATTGAGCTTGCTCTTTCTTCTTCTTCTTACTTTCTTTCCTCAAGTGACTTGACTTCTTGAATGAAGCAAGTTACTTTGCTTTCTCTTTGCTCCTTTCATCTGCTTCCTGGTGGTTCCATTGAAGATTTCTTTCTTAAACCTCACAAACCTTAGGAACAACCAAGCATGACAATGATTAGGGTTTTGATTAGTCCCCCCACTTAGTTTCTTACCTTTGTGTCTCTTTGAGTCTTCTCTTCTCACCTCATAATCAGGGACTAAACCCTAAAGGTTTTAAGGCTTTGTGATTAAGCTTATGCCTACATCCTTCTATTAGGATGGAGTGTATAACTTTAATCCTAAGTGTTAAACCCTTAATGTGTTTAAATCCTTTAATTAATTCACTTAATAATCATCAAGACATCAAGCTTGTAACTTGGGCCTTGCATTAGGGTTCTAATTCTTCCTTAATTGGTTAAGAAGGACTAACCCTAGTGTTAATGGACAAGTCCCCCTCAAGTTGTCTTACAAACCCTAAAAATCACTTCATCATCATATCATTAACTAAAATCCACTTAATAAAGACTTTGTTATGTCATGAGTTTAATCCCTAATCATGGATTAAGTTGAGGAGCTTTCCTCAGCTTAAACATTCTCATATATTATCCTTCTATTAGGATGGTGTAATGAGTCTGTTTAATCCCTGATTATGGCTTAATCTCATTACTCAACACTAAACAAAAGCAACAAAAACATCTAAATAATCACAAGTAGGTTTATGATCTTAATCCTGCATCAAAGGTAATTAAGTGTGAGAAGCTGACTTCACACTTAAGGTATTCTCATTACCCCTAATCAGAGGGAAGATGTGATGAGTTTACTAAATCCATTGGTTTAGGCTTAAGCTCATTAACTTATGACAAACATACAAAAGCAATAAAAGACTGAAAACTCAAAAAACAAACAATAATCGTCTCCTCCGGGATTCTCTTCTCATCTTATTCACTCACAAACGAGAACTTGCTTCTTCCGTCTAATGCAAGACAGTTTGCACCTGAGCCAGACATGTCATACACTTGAGAATAGACAAGCAAGCAGTTCACAAGTCAATTCATCTTTCAGTCTCTTTGGGTCGAACTACGGTGTTCTGACTTCCTCATTGCACGAGAGGATACGTAGGCATAACTTAACAGTTATCGAACAAAAGTCTCTGTATATTCCCCCTCTTTCCAGTATCATTCTTTTAGCCTCATGATCTTGAGAATCTTATTCCTGTTCTTACACTGACGCTGTATATATTACACTTTGCACTTCTTTTACACTGACACCTGTACATCCTTTTCCAGCTCTTTTATACACAGATTGCACTGACACTACCCCTTTAAAACACAAATCTTTTAAGCGTTGATCCCGTCGAGTACGACGGACAATATGGGTGCTAATACCTTCCCAGGTTGTAACCAACCCCCTTTCTCAGTCTCTCTGGTTCGCAACCGTCTTATCCATATCTTTCTAGGTCTATGCAGCATTGCCTTTCCTCCGGGATAAAAATGCCTAGCTGGCGACTCTTTCTTTCTCTTGAGTTCACTCCTGTGTGTTCTCATTTCATTCTTTCGCCGACCGTTCGCGTCTGTACCTCATTTTGAGCCCAGTCTCATCTTTTGGGAGCGGCAGTAGTGTCGCTCCCACCCGATGACACAGAGGGCCAAGAGGGGTACAGACGCGAACGGTCGGCGAAAGGAGAGAACACACAAGGGTGAACTCAGAAGACAAGAGTCTCCAGCTAGGCATTTTTATCCCGGAGGAAAGGTAATGCTGCATAGACCTAAGAAAAAATATGGATAAGACGGTTGCGAACCAGAGAGACTGAGAAAGGGGGTTGGTTACAACCTGGGAAGGTATTAGCACCCAGATTGTCCGTCGTACTCGACGGGATCCATGCTTAAAAGATTTGTGCTTTAAAGGGGTAGTTTCAGTGCAATTTGTGTATCAAAACTGGAAAGAATGCAAGTGTCAGTGTAAAAGAAATGTGAAATGAAATATGTGAAGTGTCAGTGTAAGAAAGAATGGGAAGCTCGAGACTATGAGGCTAAAAAGAATGATGCTGGAAGAGGGGGAATATACAGAGACTTTTGTTCGATAACTGTTAAGTTATGCCTACGTATCCTCTTCGTGCAATGAGGAAGTCAGAACACCGTAGTTCGACCCAAAGAGACTGAAAGATGAATTGACTTGTGAACTGCTTGCTTGTCTATGCTCAAGTGTATGACCTGTCTGGCTCAGGTGCAAACTGTCTTGCATTAGACGGAAGAAGCGAGTTCTCGTTTGTGAGTGAATGAGGTGAGAAAAGAATCCCGGAGGAGACGATTATTGTTTGTTTTTTTGTATTTTCAATCTTTTATTGCTTTTTTTGGATTTGTCATAGGTTAATGAGCTTAAGCCTAAACCAAGGGTTAGTAAACTCATCAAATCCTCCCTCTGATTAGGGGTAATAAGAATACTTTAAGTATGAAGTAAACACCTCACACTTAATCACCATGATGTAGGATTAAGATCATTATCCTACTTGCATTTATTTAGATGTTTTTTTGGAGTTTTTGTTTGGTGTTAAGTAATGAGTTTAAGCCATAATCAAGGATTTAATGGACCCATTACACCATCCTAATAGAAGGATAATAGATGAGAACATTGAAGCTGAGGAAAGCTCCTCAACTTAATCCATGATTAGGGATTAACCTCATGACAAAACAAAGCCCTTATTAAATGGATTTTAGTTAATGGTAGGATTAAGAAGTCAATTTTATGGTTAGTAAGACAACTTGAGGGGGACTTGTCCATTAACACTAGGGTTAGTCCTTCTTAACCAATTAAGGAAGAATTAGAACCCTAATGCAAGGCCCAAGTTACAAGCTTGATGTCTTAGTGATTATTAGATGGATTGATTAAAGGATTAAACACATTAAGGGTTTAACACTTAGGATTAAAGTTATACACTCTATCCTAATATAAGGATACAGGCATAACCCTAATCACAAAGCCTTAAAACCTTTAAGGTTTAGTCCTTGATTAAGAGATGAGAAGAGAAGACTCAAAAGATGACACAAAGGTAAAAGCTAAATGGGGGGACTAATCAAACCCTAATTATTGTCATGATTGGATGTTCCTAGGGTTTATGAGGCTTAAGAGAGAAAGGATCTTCAAAGAGCCACCAAGGAGAGGAACAGATGAATGGAGGAAGAAGCAGAGAGAAGCAAGACAACTTGTTTCACTTAAGAAGACAAGTTGCTTGAAGGAAGAAAGGGAGCAAGAACATGAATGAGCAAGCTCACTTTAATACACAATATAAAATTCAGCAATGATGCAAGAGGGATGAGAAGAGATTGTGAGAAGTGAAGGCAAATTCACTTCTCAAAACAACTTACCACCTGAAAAGTTAGCAAAAGAAATGAAATGCAATGCAAATGAGATGAAATGTCATGATGCAAACCAAAGTCAAGGCATAAACATGATGTTAATGATGCTAAGAGATGATGCAAACACATGTCAAAAGTTGTGGATGGTCATACAAGGATGGGGATGCAAATGAAGCATGCTTTGAACCATAGAAGTTCATGAAAGTTTATGAAATGTAATGAACATATAACATGGCAAAGGAATGATGCAATGATCAATCATGGTTCTAATATGTCCTAAGATGTCTTATGGCTCTTGTGGATGCACAAAATGTTATGACAAGTTCTTAAATGCAAGCAAATGAGAGATGGAGGCAAAGGAAGGCACAAATTAGGGTTTACATACAACATGCAATGCAAAAATTAAAAACCAGAAGCAGATGACAAGATAAAAAAATGAAAATGGGATCAAAGGAACCCTAACCCTACACAAGTTCACTGCCCAAAGGAGGGGACCTAACACTTAACCTAGTGAAAGTTATGAATTTCTCAAGTCAATTAGGGTTTTGGGATACCTCACAATGGAAAATACAAAACAAATTGAAAATGAAATATGAATTCAAACCAATTTTACCCTAGAAACTACATGATGTGAATGATGCAATGCAAGAAGAAACATCATCAAACTCCTCATGGTTTGGCAGAATGAATTTTTCTAAGTTTGAACAAAAATATTGCCTTTAAATGAATTTAATTCCATTGAAAAAGGTCAAAATAGTTCAAGAACCAAAAAGAAATTTGTTTTGAGGGTTTGATAATGTTTCTAAATGTTTTAAAATGCAATGTGAATTTTTTTGTGATTTTTAAATACCTAAATGCATTTTTAATTAATTAATTTTCATTAACTAATTAAAAATAAACATTTAAATGATTTAAAAATAATTTTTGATGCAAAAAATAAAAATAAAATCATATTCAGAAAGAGAAAAATATTTTAAGTCAGCATGCAAAAAATGAAATTTTTTAGAAATGATTTGCTATTTTAAATAAAATGATAAAGAAAATGCAATTAAAATGAATTAAAAATATGAATTAATGGAAGTAATTAGATCCAGTGGTTGAGATTCAAACAAAAAGGGGAGGGAATTGACCAGCGCACGCAAATGAACGGCCCAAATTCAAACTTCACTAATTATGTCATTAACCTTAATCTGAACTCTAATTACATTCAGGTGACCGGAACAGTGTTCCGGTCATCTTCTCCGGCCAATCACTTATGCTATCTCACTCCCTACGCATCCCCAAGCTCTCTAACTTTCCAGAAATGATCCCCATGTCAACCCCAACAAAAATCACTCACCAAAAATCATTTATTCATCATCAAAATCGTGAATCAGAGTAAAACGGAAAACATGGCAGAAAATTCAGAAGCTCATGAAATGCTTATTTCTCAACTATTCTCAAAAATAAATACATCATGGTGATCAGTGAGACATGTAAAATCATTCTATAACATAAAATAAGAGTTCTGGAAAAATAAATGCCATGGCTACCTGAGCTTGAGCTTTTGAAACAGGGACTTTTTGGCCAGTTCTTTGCTTCAAATCCACTCCAATGATTCACCCCAAGAGCTTGTGATGCTTGGTTGGAGTTTATATGGCCTTAAAATGGAAATGGCAGAAACTCAGTTTGTGAAGTGTGAAAATCGTATTTTTGATTGTGGAGGTTTTAGGGCCAAATGAAGGGTGGGAAATGATCAGTGGATCATGGTGAGTTGAATGGTGAAAGAAACTTGAAGGTTTGATGGTTGAATCAAGAGATTCGAAGGCTTTTGCAAATTTGGGGATTTTTGAGTGCGCTCAGTCCTTGGAGTTTCAGGCTGTGTTGTTATATGCTTTTGCTTGGTTTTGATTCACATAAAGAAGTGTGATAGGTCAGAGAGTGGGTGCTAGCCTATGTGATTGGTGTGGGCAAATTGCCAAAATGTCTAAAGTTGGTGTACTTGAGGTATGGGTCATGGCAGGCTGGTTTAGGGACATGGCTTGGTTCAGCTGAGATCATGGAATGCTTGTGGATCAGATTTTGTGAACTAAGGCAAGTGGATGAGAGGCTTTGATCCATTTTGCAAATTGGTACAACTTTGCCCCTTTTGGAAATTCTTCAAGTTCAAAGCACCAAAATGCATAATTCTTGGGCCAGTTCTGATCTTTAGAGGTCATATGAGCATGTTGTAAAGTGTTTGTGCACATTTGACGCCTTTAGAATGCCTTATCATACCATTTTGCAAATTGCCTCTTTGGTGTAAAACATGAAATTATGTGATTTTGTCCAACTTTGACAAGCCATAACTTTTGATCCAAAATGAATTAGAATGAGTTCTTGTACATTTTGAAAATGGGAGGATCCATTATACAACTTTCATGACCAAAGTTTTCTCATTTGAAGCATTTTTGAATCAATTTGAGGAGGTTGAAAAACTTTCCCAAAATGGCAAGTTTTCATTACAAGTCACTTTCCCAAAAAGGCAACTTTGCAAATGACTTGAAATTTTCCAATTTTTTGAACTTCTAACACCTTCTATGATCAAATAAAGATCATATACATTCAAAATGATGGAGAACACCCTTTGGTTGGGTCATTGGGGGTCTCAGATGCCCTGATTTTACACTGACTTGCTCAAGAAGTCAACTCTTGATCAGATGCCTTCCCCATGGAATTTCTTCATGAAAATTGATATGCATGATCCTTATACCATATAGAGACCAATAGAAACAAGAATGACCAAAATTTTTGGAGTTATGGCCTTTGAAACCAAAACCTTAATTCTAGGTCATCTATGCAGTTAAACCTGACTCTGCTTCCATGCCTTTTTCAGTTCTTGTGATTTTCTGACTTTCTTGACTTGGTGAGGATATAATATGATGATTCAACATACATGGACCCCTTTGAAGTGATTGAAGACCTTTGGAGTGGCTCAAATGGCCCAGGGATAGCTCAGATCACAAACCCTAGATGCAGATGGCTTTTGAATCAATGCAGTGAACCAAAAATGTGGTATGAGATGCTATGATTGAACTTATGAAAATGAAAATATCACAAGCCATGGTGTGAATAGGTGAGGGAAAATTTGGGGTGTTTACAGCTGCCCCTATTCAAACATGAGTTAGCTGTGCAGGATGTAAGCAACGGCTTAACAGTCAAACAAGATAACTTGTGGTTGAATACCAAAGACAGTCCAAAATTTGCACTCACAGAATGATGAAGAAAAAGGGATATAGATTGTAAAAGGAAATAAAGTATAATTATAAAGTGTGGGCGACGGAGGACGACCGTCGAGCAGGGGACGACTGTTGGGGACGAAGCAATGGCGGGGTCGACCGTCATGCTGGGGGAAATGCGGGAAATAAAGCAATGACGGGGACGGCCGGTAAGTTAGGGATAAGAGATTATGATGGGGACGGCCATCAAGTTAAAGAAATAAGACTTTCTGGGGATTAAATGTAAATGATGGGGACGACCATCGGGTTGAGGAAATAAACGAAACAGATGATGAGGTACGGTCATCAAAGGTGAAGGACGATCACCTAGTAGGGGCGGCTGCTCTGTTGGGGATAAGATGAGGGACGGTCATCTAATGGTGAAGGATGATCACCTGGCAAGGTACGGTTGCCAAAAGTATCGCGACATAGGACGGATGTCGGATAAAAAGGTCGAGGATGGGGACGACCATCGGATAGAATGATGAAGGACGATCATCAAGAGGTGAAGGACGATCACCTAGCAGGGTACGACGGCTCTCAGGGTTTATCATGACATAGGACGAATTCCAGATAACAAGGTCAACGATGGGGACGGCCATCAGATAGAATGGTTAAGGACGATCATCAAGAGGTGAAGGACGATCACCTAGCAGGGGACGGCTGCTGAAAATATCACGACATAGGACGAATATCGGATAGGAAGGGGTTCTAATGAATAAAGACTCCTCTGGGAGTGATGAAGGACGATCATCAAAAAGGTGAAGGACGATCACCTAGCAGGGTACGGCTGCCGAAATGGTATCATGACATAGGACGAACGTCAGATAGAAAGAAAATAGTTTAACAAGTTTTGTTGGGGATTCTTCTGGGGAAGGGTAGACACAGACGAGTGTCTAAATTTAAGAGGACATAAGTTTTTGACACAGTGTATAGATCAAAGATGCGGACGAGCACCCTCAAGACTATGATACAGACGAGTATCAGATAGAAACAAACGCTTGACGCATGTTCAGAGATGATGATACAGACGAGTATCAACTGGTTAACAAAGAACACAGACAAGTGTTGATTCTGAGGGGATTTAAGTGGTATATACAAGATACGGACGAGTATCTGTATGAGTAAAAAGTAGGAGTGAGACTCAGACGAGTGTTTGACTTGCTGTGGAGAGCATGACACGGACGAGTGTCGGAAAAAGTATACTATAAACAAGTATTTGATTTACAAAGTGTTTAGGCAACTATGTTGAGGGAGGTGACACGGACGAGTGTCAAGGAAGTTATATATATATGCATTTGTCTTGATGAGTGCAAAAGGGACGCTTTGGCTTTCTGCTGGGGATATGACACGGACGGGTGTCGAGAAGTGTGTTTCTATATTTGTAAGGGAAATGCTTTGGCTCTCTGGTGGAGAATTGGGAAATATTATGTATATCGTTTGATGGATTGTCAGTCTTTATAAGTGTTTGTTTCAGAACATGGCTTATGATTATGCAACATGCTTGATTTTTGCCGCAATGCTCCGCATAAGACGGAATGCTACGCTCTGGGGGAAAATATGATGCGAATGCTATGATTATGCAAAGATACCAATTCGGGATTCGGGTCCCGTTGCTGCAGAGACCACCGGCTGATCTGCTTGAAATAGATGTCCCAGCTGGGGATGAGATCATTGGTAGATCTTAGATATCTGACTCTGCATGGGGAAATAGATCACTGATAGACCTATCTCAGTAATAAGGGACCCAGCCGGGGTTTTGTAGAAGCTTTCGTCACTCTGTTGTGAGATCTTCAGGCGTTGCTCTTCTGGATAGAGGCTGAAACTCTGTGGGGAGATGGTTCCCTGTCTTTGCACTTGGCTGAGGAGGAATGATGACTGGCAACTCAGCTGGGGAGAAAGCACCTCCGGTGCTAATCGGAAGATAGACTGAGTAGATAATAATTTGACAGCTTGCTGGGGAGTTGTTTTTCGCGCCATATGTTGCGCTTTGAACACCTGTAATCCTGTATGACAAAGAAACGTACAAGTATCCCTAAGTATCCCTTACTGGATTCCATTATAGGAATTTAGACATTCCCGGGAGTAAATATATTTCCTGCAAGCATGGATTTTTTAGAGAGGCAACATCTGTATTTATGCAATCAACAATCTTAAGGACACCAGACATTTTGCAAATGAAAACAAAATATTCAACTGAAAATCTGATTTTATTAATTTGCGTGCCCTGAATTGGCAAGATACAGTCAAAGAAACGGATCCCCTGAAATGAGGAGATCGTTACAAATTGAAAGACAAAAAGATGTTGGCAATGTTGATGACGCTTCAAGGAGCTTCCCTTGGGCTATGACTTGTATGACGTTGACGTTCTTCTCATCCTGCTTTCTGAAGAAGGCTGATTCTGACCGAAGCTCGAACCCTTCGAAGCTTGCCATGTTGTAAGTGATACAAATGAATTCAGAATGCAGTTGTTCGCTTATTTCCCTTATTTTGTGTAGATCGCCCTTTCGGGTTTTCAATCCACTGGGATACCCATTTTTGCCTGAGTTGTCCAATGCGGCTTTTCAACTCAACGGGTGTACACATTTTTATTTATTTATTTATTTTCCCTTATTTTTGCCCGAGTCTTTTATTCTGTTTTTGACTCGCCAGGATGCCCTATTTTTTCCTTGACTTACATTCTATTTTTATGTCCAGCGGGTCATTTTATGCGAAGTATTTTTTAACTGCATCTGAATTCACGGGGGACAGGAAGTCTTCACCATCCATAGTACTGAGCATCAGTGCTCCACCAGAGAAAACTTTCTTTACTATGAACGGGCCATCGTAATTCGGAGTCCACTTGCCCCTATGGTCTGTATGAGGAGGGAGGAGTATCTTCAGCACAAGATCTCCTATTTGGTACTCTCGGAGCCTGACTTTCTGATCGAAGGCTTTCTTCATTCTTTTCTGATACAGCTGCCCATGACAGATTGCAGCTAACCTCTTCTCTTCGATCAAATTCAGTTGTTCGTACCGGGATCGGACCCACTCTGCTTCATTCAGTTTGACATCCATTAGTACCCGCAAGGAGGGTAATTCAACTTCAACAGGTAGGACTACCTCCATACCATACACAAGCTGATACGGTGTTGCCCCAGTGGATGTTCTGATTGACGTACGGTACCCATGCAAGGCAAATGGTAGCATTTCATGCCAATCTTTATAGGTAACCACCATCTTCTGCACAATCTTCTTGATATTCTTGTTAGCTGCCTCAACAGCGCCATTCATCTTTGGCCTGTAAGGAGAAGAATTATGGTGTTGGATCTTGAAGTCCCGGCACAGTTCTGCCATCATTTTATTGTTCAAGTTGGAACCATTATCAGTAATGATTCGCTCGGGAACTCCATACCGACAAATGATATCTCTCTTCAGGAATCGGGCTACTACCTGCCTTGTAACATTTGCATATGAAGCTGCTTCGACCCACTTAGTAAAATAGTCAATGGCTACCAGGATGAATCTGTGGCCGTTTGAAGCAGTCGGTTCAATCTTGCCAATCATATCAATGCCCCACATGGCAAAAGGCCAGGGTGAAGACATCACATTCAGAGGATTCGGAGGCACATGCACTTTATCTGCACAGATCTGACATTTATTACACTTTCTAGCATAAGCACAACAGTCTGCATCCATTGTGATCCAATAATAGCCTGATCTTAACAACTTTTTAGCCATTGCATGCCCTCCAGCATGGGTACCAAAGGATCCTTCATGCACCTCGTGCATCAACAAGTCCGCTTCTGCCCTATCAACGCATCTGAGGAGTACCATATCAAAGTTTCTCTTGTACAGGGAACCGTTAGTATTCAGGAAGATCCTACCAGCTAGCCTTCTTAATGTCTTCTTATCATTGGAAGATGCCCCAGGTGGGTATGTCTGATCTTCCAAGAAGCATTTGATATCATGGAACCAAGGCTTATCATCTTTAACAACATCTGCTGCAAATACATATGCTGGTCTGTCAAGTCTGGATACTGCAATTTGAGGTACAAAATTGGCAGCTTGAACTTTGATCATGGATGAAATGGTAGCCAGAGCATCTGCAAATTGGTTTTCGTCTCGAGGGATGTACTCAAGCTTGACCGTTGTGAAGAAAGTCAATAACCTCCTTGTATAATCCTGGTACGGTATCAGATGATCTTGGTGGGTGTACCATTTGCCGTTGGTTTGATTAATTACCAAAGCTGAATCTCCGAACACAGTTAAAGTCTTGATCCTGAGGTCAATGGCTTCCTCAATACCCATAATACAAGCTTCGTATTCAGCTTCGTTGTTAGTGCAGTTGAATGTGAGTTTTGCCGAGAAAGGCATGTGAACTCCCTTAGGTGTAATGAGTACTGCACCAACACCACAACAATTCATATTAACAGCCCCGTCAAACATCATAGTCCATTCTTCTTCTGGGTCAGGCCCTTCAGTGTGAACAGGCTCTTCGTGATCTTTCGCTTTTATGAACATGATGTCTTCATCAGGGAAGTCAAATCTCATAGGCTGGTAATCATCAATGGGTTGCTCAGCGAGATAATCAGACAATACACTGCCTTTGATGGCTCTCTGAGATGTGTACTGAATATCATATTCTGTGAGGATCATTTGCCATCTTGCAACCCGTCCGGTAAGTGCTGGCTTCTCAAAAATGTACTTAACTGGATCCATCTTTGAGATCAATAAAGTAGTGTGGGTCAACATATACTGCCTTAGTCGGCGAGCAGCCCACGCTAAAGCACAACAAGTTTTCTCGAGCAGTGAATAACGTTGTTCACAGTCGGTAAACTTTTTGCTTAGGTAGTATATTGCATACTATTTTCGACCAGACTCGTCATGCTGGCCCAGCACACACCCCATTGACTCTTCTAATACTGTCAAGTACATGATTAGAGGTCTTTGTAAACACCCCAAATTTGCCCTCACCCATTCACACCATGGTTTGTGATCATTTCATATGCATAAACACAATCATATCATCTCATATCACATTTTTGATTCACTGCATAGTTTCTAAGTCGTCTGCACCTAGGGTTTGTGACTTGAGCAATCCAAGAGCTTCTTGAGCCACCCCAAAGGTCAACAATCAACTCAAAGGGGTCCATGTGTGTTCTTACATCATATTCTATCTCCTCAAAGTCAAAAGTGCAGAGGAATCACAAGAACTAGGGTTTGAGTGGGTGCAGAGCCAGGATGAACTGCACAGTTGACTGAAAATTAGGGTTTTGGTTTCAAAGGCCATAACTCCAAATTTTTTGGTCATTCTTGTTTCCATTGATCTCTATATGGTATAGGTAGTATGCATATCAATTTTCATGAAGAAATTCCATGGGGAAGTCATCTGATCAAGAGTTGACTTTTCAGACAAGTCAGTGCGAAATCAGGGCATCTGAGGTCCCCAATGACCCAACCAATGGGTGATCTTCATCATTTTGAGTGTATATGATCTTTATTTGATCATGGAAGAAGGTTGAATTTCATAAAAAATCAAGAATTTGGAGTTTTTGCAAATGTTGACTTTTTGGGCATAGTTGACTTTTCAAGAATGCCTCATTTTAGGTCAATTTTCAAGCCTTGATTCATGATCCAAAAAGGCTTCAAATGGAAAAACTTTGGTCATGAAAGTTGTAGATCTCATCTTTCCCTTTTCAAAAAGTACAAGAACATGATCAAACTCTTCTTGGATCAAAAGTTATGGCCATGCAAAGTTGGTTAAAATCATTAATTTTCAAGGCATGCCTCATTTGGAAACTTTGCAAAATCTTGGACCAATGCATCATGTGACCTCTAATTCATTTCAAACCATTACACAAACATTCTCTAAGTCCTAAAAAATCAGAATTTGAATTGAATTTGCTCATGGTTTGGTTTGAGTAACAAGGCTTTATCACATGTGAACCAAAAGCTAGCCAACTTGCAAAACACTCATGATCACTTCCTACAACTTGGTGCATTGGCTACTGAGCTTTGCTAGGCCTCTCCCTCACCTTTGCTGCGCCAGCCATGCCTTGTACTTGCCTAGACCTTGCCCATGCCCTATCTTACACAAAGTTGACCTTTTATGCAAAAGCAAACTTACCTATCACAGCTGCACAAGTCACATCCTCTGGCCACTTGGATTAAAATATGTTATCAATTTGCAAGCAAAAACACTCAAGAGGCAAGGCTGAAACACACACATTCACAACTTTCACAAAAACCTTCCACATTGCAACTTGCTTCGAATCTGCTTAGACAGCCATCAAACACCCAAGCAACCTTCATCAATCATCTCACCACACTCCATAGGCCACCCAGCACCCAAAGCACAAGCCTAAAACAGCCAAGAAATCCCACTGCCATTTCTTACTTCAGTTTGCAAAAACTTTCGAATCTTCCATCCTAGCTCACAAACACACAAACCAATACCGCAAATCTTCTCTATACACTGCATAGACCTCAAACAACCCATCACCATGACCTGAGAGTGCCTGAAACTCCATTGCCATTGTTGAGCAAGCTTGAGCAGAAGCTGTCGAATCTCCTTCTCCAGCCAACACAAACTCATTCTGAGCATTCAAACACATTTGGAGGATCAAGTAGAGCAGTTTGCATCAAAGGAAGTGGCCAGAAAGCTCCTAAACTGAAAGCTCCAAATCTCAGGTAGCTCGAAATTAATTTTTCCAGAAATGGTTTTTTATGTTACAAACTTGTTCTTCATGATGCACTGATCATTCTGGTACCTTTAGTTTTTGAAATGGTTTTGTTTTGAGCATTTAATTTGTGTTTGAAGCTCACGAACCCTAGAAATTGTTTGCTTCGATTCAGTTGATTTAGGAACTTTAAATTTGTTTTAGGTTAGGGGTTTGATTCGTGAGAGGATAAGGATCATTTACATGTTCTTGGTTTTCATTTTTGGTACGTATTGAGAGGTTTTGAGATTTTCAGGTGAGCTTCTGGCCGGAGAAGACGACCGGAAGTCTTCTCCGGCCACCTGAGAGTGCTTATGCCCTAATTTCGTAATTAAGTCAAGTTTGAATGCTGAGCGTTGATGAGCGTTGACCGGCTGACTTCCCTCTCTTTTGAATGGCCCAGATTAGCTGTTTATGCCCTAATCCACGTGTTAGGTCTAATTAATCCACAATTAATTTAATCTGACCAGAAGCAATCCTGGCCCTCCACTAGCGCGCGCAGTCAACATGTTTGAATCCAGGAGCAATCCCAGCCATCCAATCTGATTACTTCTCATTTTATTTGTTTTATTTCATTTTATTTCATTTAAACTTGCATAATTTATTAAAAATAGTTAAAAATTCATAAAAATTATGAAACTTTTTCTTTAGGGTTTTATTAATTTTTATGACACAAAAATATTTTTATTTTATTTTTTATCATTGAAAAGTATTTTTTAAATATTTAAAAGATTATTTTTAATTGATTAATGGGAATTAATTGATTAAAAATACTTTTAGGTATTTAAAAATTACAAAAAAATTCATGAAATGTTCTAAGACATCTAGAAACATTGTCCAATCTTCAAACCAAATTTCTTTTTTGATCTTGATGCATTTTAAGATTTTTTCTTGGAATTAAATCATTTTTTATGCATTATTTTGATCACAAGTTTAAAAATTCATTTCTGCCTATTGGTGAAGGTTGAGACATTGATTCTTCTTGCATTGTTTTCCATTTTGCATGTATTTTCAAGGATAAAAAGGCCATAATTTGTTCTTGCATTTTCAAATTGTTTGGCATTTGTTTTGTTAAGAACCCTAAAAAACCCTAATAACTTGTGAAAATCATAACTTTAGTTTGATTGAGAGTTGAAACTTCTCCTTTGGGCATTGGTTTAGTATGGGATTGGGGGTCCTTTGTGTGGCATTTTCAATTTTTTATAATGTTGTTTGCTTCTGATTTTGGTTTGTGTTTGATGTTTGATTCATGAACCCTAATTTGGGCTTTCTCTTGCATCCTTCTTGCATTCTCTTGCATAACATGACTTGTCTTTGCATTTTGTACATGTTTATGATTCATTTGACATCTTAAGACATATAGGAAACATGTTTGATCATTGCATTACATACTTGCCATGTCATTTGTCTTGTATGCTTCATAACATTCCATGTTTGTTCATGCTCCTTAACTTGCATCATTTGCATTCATAATCTTGTATGAACATCCCCATGCCTTGCCTCATGTTTGCAGCACCTCATAACATCATTTTCATCATCAACATGCTTCTGGTTTTGCTTTGCATCATACCATTTCATCTCATTTAGCATTGCATTGCATTTCTTTCTAACATTTCAGGTGGTAAGTAAACTTGGGAAGTGAATTTGCCTTCACTTCTCATAACTTTTCTTTTCATCTCTCTTGCATCCATTGCTGCATTCTTATATGTGTTTGAGTTTGAGCTTGCTCATTCTTCTTCCTCCCACTTTCTTTCTTCAAGTGACTTGACTTCTTGAATGAAGCAAGTCACTTTGCTTCTCTTGATCCTGTTCATTTGCTTCCTGGTGGTTCTTCTGAAGATTGTTCTTGAAAACCTCACAAACCTTAGGACCAACCAAGCATGATAATGAATTAGGGTTTTGATTAGTTCCCCCATAGTTTTACCTTTGTGTCTCTCTTTGAGTCTTCTCTTCTCACCTCATAATCAGGGACTAAACCCTAAAGGCTTTAAGACTTTGTGCTTAGGGTTATGCCTGCATCCTTCTCTTAGGATGGAGTGTATAACTTTAATCCTAAGTATTAAACCCTTAAGGTGTTTAAATCTCCTTAATTAATTCACTTAATAAGTATCAAGACATCACACTTGTAACTTGGGCCTTGCATTAGGGTTCTAATTCTTCCTTAACTGGTTAAGAAGGACTAACCCTAGAGTTAATGGACAAGTCCCCCTCAAGTCGTCTTACAAATCATAAAATTCACTTCATCATCATATCATTAACTAAAATCCACTTAATAAAGGCTTGTTTTGTCATGGGTTTAATCCCTAATCATGGATTAAGTTGAGGAGTCTTCCTCAGCTTAAACATTCTCATCTATTATCCTTCTTTTAGGATGGTGTAATGGGTCTGTTTAATCCTTGATTACGGCTTAACCCCATTACTCAACACTAAACAAAATCACAAAAACATCTAAATAATCACAAGTAGGTCAATGATCTTAATCCTACACCAAAGGTGATTAAGTGTGAGAATCTGACTTCGCACTTAAGGTAATTCTCATTACCCCTAAACAGAGGGAAGATGTGATGAGTTTACTAAATCCATTGGTTTAGACTTAAGCTCATTATCCTATGACAAACTCCAAAAGCAATAAAAGACTGAAAACTCAAAAACAAACAATAATCGTCTCCTTCGGGATTCTTTTCTCATCATCTTCACTCACAACCGAGAACTCGCTTCTTCCGTCTAATGCAAGACAGTTTGCACCTGAGCCAGACAGGTCATACACTTGAGCATAGACAAGTAAGCAGTTCACAAGTCAATTCACCTTTCAGTCTCTTTGGGTCGAACTACGGTGTTCTGACTTCCTCATTGCACGAGAGGATACGTAGGCATAACTTAACGGTTATCGAACAAAAGTCCCTGTACATTCCCCCTCTTTCTAGCATCATTCTTTTAGCCTCATGATCCTGAGCATTTCACTCCTGTCCTTACACTGACACTTTTATACTTCATATCACTTATACACTTTACACTGACACCTGTACATATTGCTTTCAGCTCTTTATACACAGATTGCGCCGACACTACCCCTTTAAAACACAAATCTTTCAAGCGTGGATCCCGTCGAGTACGACGGACAATCTGGGTGCTAATACCTTCCCAGGTTGTAACCAACCCCCTTTCTCAGTCTCTCTGGTTCGCAAACCGTCTTATCCATCTTTTCCCAGGTTTATGCAGCATTACCTTTCCTCCGGGATAAAAATGCCTAGCTGGCGACTCTATTCATCTCCAGTGAGTTCACGGCTGTGTGTTCTCACTGTTCCCTTCGCCGACCGTTCGCGTCTGTACCTTCATCTGACCCGGTGTCACTTGTCGGGAGCGACAGCTTGGCGACTCTGCTGGGGACCCTTATACTGCAACCAGGGCTTCTGGTTCTTTTTGTGGGTTCCTCCTAGCGCTTGATTGATTTGTGTTTACTGGGGTGTTATGTGCTTGTTTGTGCTTGTATTTATTTTTGTTTATTGCTTTATGTACAGTGGATTTACTGCTTTCTTTACTGCATTTATATATCATACTGTCATTGTTGCTGGCTGGATCTGGCTTTTTCTTTGGTGGGTGGGTGTTCCATTGAGAGTTAAGGTCCTATACCTGGGACCTGAGTGACACCTAGGCTAGAGTGAATCATATTCTTTCCCATTCCATTTCGGTCTGGTGCGGGAATATGAAACACGGTTCAGATATGGGTTTCTTCTTGAGAACTCTGTGTTGCAGATTTCCTGCAATGCTAGGGCTATCTGAGAAGCCTGCTAAGTCTGGATGACCTTTTAGTACTGACCTTCAGAAACTGAGGTGAGTTAGAGGAGGAATTGTTATGGTTATTGTAAACACTGTACCTCCGGGTTAGAAGTGTTTACACTTCTCATAACTGATCCAAGTCTGAGGATCCTTGTTCTAGATCACCACCTGTGAGGGGGTTGGGCTGTTTACAGGTTTGCAGGTACCTTGACCTCAGAATACCCTGTTACTTTGACTTTGTTAAGAATGCTCCATGTTGGATAGTTCTTGTGATTCTGAACTCTGGACTTGTGGCTCTTTATTTGAGTCCCCCACCCTGGTTACTGGATTTATAGACCTCCATCTGGAATTCTTGAACACCCATGGATCTATACCAAGGCAGTTTATCAGATCCAGCTCAGTCACAAACCCTTGCATTTCATTTGCATACATACTCATTGCATCATATTAACATGTGCTTATTTGTGTTTCAGGGTATCCACCTTCATTCCTGGTTTTGGTTTTGACCCCATCTGCATCATTTACTTATCTCCACCAGCACTTGCTTCAGCTTGTCAGCCATACTTCAGTTACTTGCACTAGCCAGCCAGTGGCCCTCTCCTCAGCACTTTCATCAGCACTTACTCTGCTCAGTCTTCAGCATCATGGCTCCAAAGAAAAGCAACATCACCTATCATTTCTTCCAACCAGACTTATCAGACATTAGGAGGATCCAAACCCTGATCACTCCAGAGCACATACCCTTGTTCAGGGAAAGTTATGGAGACGTACTGGACATGGTCATGGATCTGGACCCATCTCAGAGGAGCCTCATCCACACCTGCATTCAGTTTTATGATCCTCCATTGAGATGTTTCACCTTTCAAGACTTTCAGTTGGGGCCTCTTCTGGAAGAATACTCATATTTGGTTGGTTTGCCTATCAAAAGAGAAATCCCTTTCAACCCTGAAATGGTCTTTCCCAGCAATGGAGAGATAGCAAAAGCTTTGCACCTGGAACCTGTATTGATTGAACAACACTTGACCTCTAAAGCTGGGATCCTTGGATTTCATCTGGACTTCCTGATTTCTCAAGCCAGTTTGAAGGCCTCCTTGGGGGAGTGGAAAGCTGTTTGTGCTCTGTTGGCCTTAAGTGTATATGGAATTGTGCTGTTTGCAGATGAGCCTCGATTCATCAGCAAAAATGCAATCCACTTGTTCATCTTGAAGAACCCAGTGCCAACTTTACTGGGTGATCTCTATTACTCAGTACACCAGAGAAATGAGAAGCAAAGGGGAAGATTAGTGAGGATTTGTGCTCCATTATTCCATGCTTGGCTCCTCAGGCATCTACCCAGGACAGATGCATTTCTAAACCCTCATCAGCAAAGCAACTGGGCTAAGAGGCTCACTACTCTCACTTCAGCAGACATCAGATGGTGTACTCAAAGCACCAAGGGCAGAGACATGATCACCAGCTGTGGGCACTTTCCCAATGTGCCTCTAATAGGAGTTAAGGGAAGTATCAATTACAACCCTCTGTTGTTCAGAAGGCAATTGGGCTATGCACTAGTTCATACTCCTAGGGAGCAGGATCTAGTTGAGACCCTCTACTGTGAGAACAAGATCAGTTTGACTGTTGTTAGGCAGGCTGCCTGAGCCTGGGATCATGTTCAGACTAAGGGAATCACCATTTTGGGGAAGTGCAATAATGTGGCATCAGTCCAATATTATGAGTGGTCCCATGCTAGGGCCCAATTCTCTGGAATGCCCTTTACCATAGAAGACACGCCTGAGTCATCTTCAGCACCACCCCCTGCCACTATCAGTTTGGAGGAGTTTGAAAGCCTGAAGGAAAGAAATGAGAAGTTAACTCAAGCCTTGCAGAAGACCCTCCGGGAGAGGAGTGAAGGTGTGAGGGAGATTGAGAGATTGGAGAAATTGAGAGTGGAACACTTGACTAAAATTGAGAAGTCTGGAGATTATATCAACAAGTCCAAAGCTGGTGAGCAGATTCTGAAGAATGCTTGTAAAGAAGCCCAGTTCCAAAGAGCAAGAACAGACTTGTATTTGAAAGAGAGTCAGGCCAGGTGGGTCCGGATCACTGAGGCCCGTACTCTAGAAGACAAGAGAGTTCAGGACAAGATGGAGCAGATGGAAAAAGCCCTGGCAGCAGCCCAGGAGGAGATATCAGAGCTGAAAATCAAAGCAGGATTGAAGAGGTCAAAAGACCAAAGTCAGAGCAGGAAATTGACTGCAGCTGTTGCAACAAGAAACCTTCTCATCAGAAGTCTTACGGAGCGTCCGGCTGATCCTGTGACCGAAGCACTTCTCAAGGAAGTTCGTGAGGATGAGTTTGGCCTTGGAGTTTGATCATTTGCTTGTTGTTGTTCCTTTTCCATGTACTTTTGCTTCTTGTGATGTATTTTGGCCCCTTTGAGGGTTTGTGTTGTAAAATGAACAAATTGTATTATTTCACCTTTGTAATACATTTGTGTTGGTTTCTATCTGGGTTCACATCAAAAGCAACTTCAACAGCATCATCATCAAGGGTCTGGAAGGGTCAAAACTGAAGACCAAACCGGATACCTTGAGAGCAAATAAGCACAACTGCATTGCATACTAACCTTTCTGTTTGTTTTGTAGGTTTTGTTCTTATTGTTACTAACCTCTGTTGTAAATCTCAGGAATTATTGCTCGCCGCCGGGTATTTCCTCTCAACAGGCCTCACAGGTACCCAACTAGAAACAACCTTCCGGGAATTCAGATGGATCAAGTTCAACAAGATCTTGCTGATGTCAGAAATCAGCTAGCCAATGAAAGATTGGAGATGAGAACACAGATGACGCAGTTCATGGAGGTTATGAACAACATGGCTCAGAGCCAGGAGAGACTGAGGGCTATGGTTGAGAGGCAAAATCCAGAGGAGCCTCATGTAGGAACTGCAGGCACCAGTAACAATGAAAGGGTGCAACCACATGTGAATCCCCCTGTGTTTGGCCCACATCTACATCCTGAGATTAATATCCCTGCCAACATCCAAGGAACAGCTACTGCAGCCAGAGTACTTCAAGAAGATCCTCAGGAGGACCAATTTACAGTAATGGGTGCTGGAGAGGATGCTTATGATAGGAGATTGGATGAAATAGCTGAGAAGTTAAGGTCTTTAGAATCTCAAAATTCTTTGGGCTTCGACGTCATGGACATGGGTTTGGTTGATGGGGTCAGGATCCCCCACAAGTTCAAGCCTCCTTGCTTCGAAAAGTATAATGGGACTTCATGCCCCCGGACTCATCTGCAATCATTTCTGGGAAGGCTGAAGGCCTATACGATGGATGAGAAGCTTTGGATGTTCTACTTCGAAGACAGTTTGACAGGAGCATCAAGAGAATGGTACTCTCACTTGACAAGGGCAACTATCAGATGCTGGAAGGACCTGGCAGAAGCCTTCATCAGACAGTATCAGTACAATCTAGACATGGCACCCAACAGGACTCTCCTGATGGGAATGTCACAGTCTTCGAGGGAGAGCTTCAGAGAATATGCTCAAAGATGGAGGCAATTGGCTGCTGCCGTTCAACCACCAATGTCTGAAAGAGAAATGGCAGACATGTTTATGAACACTCTTCAGGGAACGTATATTGACAGGTTAGCTGCTTTCTCTTCCACCAGCTTCGCAGATGTTGTCATAGCTGGGGAGAGAATTGAAAACCTGTTAAAAATGGGTAAGATCTCAGACAACGGTGCAAGCTCGTCCAGTGGTACAAGAAAGCCTTTTGCAGGCCCGAGAAGAGCTGGCGAGACCAATGCCATTCACACCAACAGGGGCAGGCCCCAATATGTTCAAAGGTCAATAGCAGCAGTCACTATCCCTGCTCCAGCTCATCCTCAGCCAGTCTATCAACCTCCTCAACAAAACTTCCAACAACAACCCCAGTATCAGCAGAATCAGTATCCTCCAAGGAACTTCAACAACAACAACTCCAACAACAACAATCAACAGAGGCCATTCCAACAGAGGCCGTCTCAAGCTAACCGAGTGATCGATCCGATCCCAATGCCGTATGCTGCTTTGCTGCCACAACTTCTGAAACTCAACCTAGTTGAGCTAAGAACGTTGGCACCTCCGGATCCCAACAGTCTACCAAGAAACTATGACTCCAATGCTAGGTGTGCTTTCCATTCAAACGCACCTGGTCACAGTACAGAAAAATGCAGGGCTCTGCATATGAAGGTACAAGACTTGGTAGACTCCAAGGCTCTGAATTTTGCACCTCCGCCCAATGTCAACAAAAACCCAATGCCAAACCATGGTGGTCCTCAAATTAACGCAATTGAAGAAGACACACCGTCTTATTTCATAACCAGTGTGGATCAGATCAGGACACCATTGGTGGAAATCAAAGCTCAACTCCGTGAAAACAATATATTTCCGGGGTGTGAACTAGGGTGCCCCTATTGCAATATTTCATGGAATGGGTGTGAGGACTTGAGGAATGGCATTAACGACCTTATTCAGAGTGGCTTGCTACAGATCACTACATCATTCCCGACAAATCCGGCAACTTCATCAGCAACGGTTTCAGACACTCCTACAAATACAGCAACTATTGCACCGTCAACAAGTACTTCACCTGTCCTCCCAAATGATCAGTTTTCAACAGTTTCTCCTGCTACCACATCAGCTTCATTCCATTTCGACTCTCCATCAACAACAGCAACAGTCCTTCCAACGGAACCTCCTACAACACCAGCAAACAATCATGAAGATGTCTCCACAGTTACCATATTCTACGATCCAGAAAATAACTCCGCCTACCATTCAGAAGGTGCTGCTCCCACTAGAGCACCAGTCACAATCTTTTATGATCCCCAAACAATAACAGTCCCTTCAGCAGCAGCAATCAGTCCAGTTACCGTCACGGTGCCTGGACCTGTACCATATGAAAGCGATAGGGCCATCCCTTGGCACTATGGCTCTGACTTGTATTGCGAGGGAAAGAGAATCACTCTTGAAACATCAGCACCTGCACCACAAATTGATAATGTGGGCGGAGGCGGAGGCTTCACCCGAAGCGGACGTCTCTTTGCTTCACAAGTCCAAAGACCTACTGCCGAAGCAGAAGCTGCTGCCAAGGCAAAAGGAAAAGGCCCGGTGCAGGAAGATCCAGCTGCCAAAGAAGCCCTGAAGACTCCATTTGATCAGGAAGTTGATGAGTTTATGCGAATCATTAAAAAGAGTGATTATAAAATTGTGGATCAGCTTCACCAGACGCCATCCAAAATCTCCATCCTCTCACTGCTTATGTGCTCCGAAGCCCATCGGAATGCACTACTGAAAGTACTGCACGCAGCTTACGTGCCCGAGGAGATTACTGTCAACCAATTGGAAACCGTTGTTGGAAATGTTACTGCTAGCAATGGGCTAGGGTTTACCAATTCTGACCTGACAGTGGATGGCCGCAATCACAACAAAGCCTTGCACATAACCATGGAATGCAAAGGAGCTGTCCTTTCACATGTGCTGGTGGACACAGGATCATCCCTGAATGTCTTACCAAAGAAGGCTCTGGTGAAGCTTGAATATGATGGACTGGCATTGAGACCCAGCAACCTGGTGGTTAGAGCCTTTGATGGTTCGAAGAGATCGGTTCTGGGAGAGATTGAGCTGCCAGTGACAATTGGCCCACAGACTTTTAAAACTATCTTTTATGTGATGGACATTCAGCCCGCCTACAGCTGTTTGTTGGGTAGACCCTGGATTCACGCCGCCGGCGCAATAACGTCTACCCTTCACCAAAAGTTAAAATTTGAGTGGGAAGGTCAAGTTGTCACAATCTGTGGGGAGGAGGACATCTTTGTTAGCCATCTGGCTACTTATAAATACATTGAGATGGATGGAGAGATCCATGAAACAATGAGCCAAGGTTTTGAGGCCTTGAACGTCAATGAAGCATCTGCTGTATCTGGTATCTCCATGTCATCTTACCAACAAGCCCGGAAGGTTGTTGAAGAAGGAACTGCCCTAGGCTGGGGCAAGGTCTTAGCTGTGGAGGAGAAGAAGGACAAGTTTGGGTTGGGTTACAGACCAACTCAACATCAAGCAAAGGCTACTGCAGAGCCAGGTTTTGTCAGTGGGGGGATGCTTACCCCCGATGCTATCAACTGTCTGGAAGACGAGCTGGAAGAGGAGCGCAATCTGGAGAATTGGATTCGTCCGAAGATCCCGGGGAGCAGTGTCTCGAACTGGTCTTCCCAGGAAATTATAAGAGTTACTCATGCAGAGTAATTATTATTTCCTGTATTTTTATAGCATGCATCAAAGTCTTGCATCTTGCCCAAGATGGCAAGACTCATTTTGTAACCAGGGCCATCTGTACTTTTGTGCAAACAAGATTAAATTAATGAAATATCAGACATCTTTTTGCAAACGGGTCTTTTTCTTTTCTGCTCACTGTTTTTCCATTTTTCTTTTTGTACAAAAAATAAATGGCGGTGTTTTCAAAATGATAACTTCATTTCACCTTTTTCTAAAGCAAGATTAAAATCAATCACTAAAATGAACAAACTTAACCCTTGCAGAGAGTGCCTCCCAGACAGCACCAACAACAGCACGGCTATGACATCGTATGACTTTGACAATCCGATCAATCAAGCTGAAGAAGGGGTTGAAGAAGAATACGAGCTTCCTGAAGAACTAGCCAGGTTGTTAAGACAAGAGGAAAGGGTTATTACTCCTCACCAGGAGGAGGTTGAAGTGATCAATCTTGGTACAGAGGAAAATGTGAAAGAAGTCAAGATCGGGGCCTGCCTGCAAGACTCAGTGAAGAAGCAACTGATAGATCTACTTCAAGAGTATGTGGATGTGTTTGCTTGGTCGTATCAAGACATGCCAGGGTTGGATACCGATATTGTTGTGCACAAGTTGCCTTTGAGAGAAGAGTGCCCTCCAGTCAAACAAAAGCTGCGCCGTACTCGTCCAGACATGGCTATGAAGATCAAAGAGGAGGTACAAAAGCAATGGGATGCCGAATTCCTTGCTGTGACAAGTTACCCGCCGTGGGTTGCTAACATAGTACCTGTGCCAAAGAAGGACGGTAAGGTAAGAATGTGTGTTGATTACCGGGATCTGAACAGAGCCAGCCCGAAAGATGACTTCCCATTACCTCACATTGATGTATTGGTGGATAACACGGCTCAGTTCTCGGTATTCTCCTTCATGGATGGATTTTCGGGATACAATCAGATCAAGATGTCGCCTGAAGACATGGAGAAGACAACGTTCATCACACCTTGGGGCACGTTCTGTTACAAAGTGATGCCATTCGGATTGAAGAACGCTGGTGCCACATATCAACGGGCTACGGTGACATTATTCCATGATATGATCCATAAAGAAATAGAATGTTATGTGGATGACATGATCGCCAAGTCCCTTATAGAAGAAGATCACCTGGTGAATCTGCTGAAGTTGTTCAAGCGTCTGAGAAAGTATCAACTGAAGCTGAACCCCAACAAATGCACATTCGGGGTGCGATCCGGTAAGCTGCTGGGCTTTATTGTAAGCGAGAAAGGGATTGAGGTTGACCCTGATAAAGTCAAAGCCATCCAAGAGATGCCTGCGCCGAAAACTGAGAAAGAAGTTCGAGGGTTCTTAGGTCGATTGAACTACATCTCACGGTTCATATCTCACCTCACAGCAACCTGTGAACCCTTGTTCAAGCTATTAAGAAAGGAACAGACGGTCAGGTGGAACGAAGATTGCCAGAAGGCTTTTGACAAGATCAAGGAGTATTTACAAGAACCTCCGATCCTTATGCCTCCAGTTGAAGGAAGACCTCTGATTATGTACTTGACAGTATTAGAAGAGTCGATGGGGTGTGTGTTGGGCCAGCATGACGAGTCTGGTCGAAAAGAGTATGCAATATACTACCTAAGCAAAAAGTTTACCGACTGTGAACAGCGTTATTCACTGCTCGAGAAAACTTGTTGTGCTTTAGCGTGGGCTGCTCGCCGACTAAGGCAGTATATGTTGACCCACACTACCTTATTAATCTCAAAAATGGACCCAGTCAAGTACATATTCGAGAAGCCAGCTCTTACCGGACGGGTTGCAAGATGGCAGATGATTCTCACAGAATACGACATACAGTACACATCTCAGAAAGCCATCAAGGGCAGTGTACTATCTGAATATCTTGTTGAGCAACCCATTGACGATTACCAGCCAATGAGGTTTGACTTCCCTGATGAAGACATCATGTTCATTAAATCAAAAGATCATGAAGAGCCTATTCACACTGAAGGGCCCGACCCAGAAGAAGAATGGACCATGATGTTTGACGGGGCTGTTAACATGAATGGCCGTGGTGTTGGTGCAGTACTCATTACACCCAAAGGAGTTCACATGCCTTTCTCGGCAAAACTCGCTTTCAACTGCACTAACAATGAAGCTGAATACGAAGCTTGCATTATGGGTCTTGAGGAAGCCATTAACCTCAGGATCAAAACATTGACCGTATTCGGAGATTCGGCTTTGGTAATCAATCAGACCAATGGAAAATGGTACACACACCAAGATCATCTGATACCTTACAGGGACTATACAAGAAGGTTATTGACTTTCTTCACAACAGTCAAACTTGAGTATATCCCTCGGGACGAGAATCAGTTTGCGGATGCCTTGGCTACCATTTCGTCCATGATCAAAGTTCAGACTGCTAACTTTATACCTCAGATTTCAGTATCGAGACTTGATAGACCAACATATGTATTTGCGGCAGATATTGCCAAAGATGATAAGCCCTGGTTTCACGACATCAAGTGCTTCTTGGAGGATCAGACATACCCACCTGGGGCATCTTCCAATGATAAGAAGATTTTAAGAAGGCTTGCTGGGAGTTTCTTTCTGAATACTGATGGATCTTTATACAAGAGGAACTTTGACATGGTACTCCTCAGATGTGTTGACAAGACGGAAGCAGATCTACTGATGCATGAAGTGCATGAAGGCTCTTTCGGTACCCATGCTGGAGGGCATGCCATGGCTAAGAAGTTGTTAAGATCAGGCTATTATTGGATCACAATGGATGCAGACTGTTGTGCCTATGCCAGGAAATGTCACAAATGCCAGATCTACGCAGATAAAGTGCATGTGCCTCCGAATCCTTTGAACATCATGTCTTCACCATGGCCCTTTGCCATGTGGGGCATTGATATGATTGGCAAGATTGAGCCGACTGCTTCAAACGGCCACAGATTCATCCTGGTCGCCATCGATTATTTCACGAAGTGGGTTGAAGCAGCCTCATATGCAAATGTCACAAGGCAAGTGGTAGCCCGATTCCTAAAAAGAGATATCATCTGTCGGTATGGAGTGCCCGAGCGAATCATTACTGATAATGGGTCCAACCTAAACAATAAAATGATGGCAGAATTATGCCGGGACTTCAAGATCCAACATCACAATTCTTCTCCTTACAGGCCAAAGATGAATGGCGCTGTAGAGGCGGCAAACAAGAATATTAAGAAGATTGTGCAAAAGATGGTAGTCACCTACAGAGACTGGCATGAGATGCTACCGTTTGCCTTGCATGGGTACCGCACGTCAATCAGAACATCCACTGGGGCAACACCTTATCAGCTGGTATATGGTATGGAAGCAGTCCTACCTGTTGAAGTTGAATTACCCTCTCTACGGGTATTGATGGATGTTAAACTAAGTGAAGCAGAATGGGTTCGGTCCCGATTCGAGCAACTGAGTCTGATCGAAGAGAAAAGATTGGCTGCAATCTGCCATGGGCAGCTATATCAGAAGAGAATGAAGAGAGCCTTCGATCAGAAAGTCAGGCACCGAGAATACCAAGTAGGGGATCTTGTGCTAAAGAGAATCCTCCCTCCTCATACAGACCACAGGGGCAAATGGACTCCAAATTATGAAGGACCATTCGTTGTAAAGAAAGTTTTCTCTGGTGGAGCACTGATGCTCAGCACCATGGATGGTGAAGATTTCCCGTCCCCTGTGAATTCAGATGCAGTTAAAAAATACTTCGCATAAAATGACCCGCTGGACATAAAAACAGAATGTAAGTCCAGGCAAAATAGGGCATCCCGGCGAGTCAAAAACAGAATAAAAGACTCGGGCAAAAGTAAGGGAAATGAATAAAAAAATGTACACCCGCTGAGTTGAAAAGCCGCATTGGACAGCTCAGGCAAAAATGGGTATCCCGATGGATTGAAAACCCGAAAGGGCGATCCATGCAAAATAAGGGAATAAGCGAACAACTGCATTCTGAATTCGTCTGTATCATCTACAACTTGGTAAGTTTCAAAGGATCAAGCATCAATCAGAATCAACTCTCTCCAGAAAGCAAGACGAGAAGAACGTCATTGTCATACGAGTCATAGCAGGAGAGGAAGCTCCTCAAAGCGTCGCCAACACTGCCAGCATTTTGTTTCTCAATTTGTAACAATCTCTTCATTTCAGGAGATATGTTTCCTTGACTGTATCTTGCCAATTCAGGGCACAGGAATTAATAAAATCAGATTTTCGGTCATGTTTCGTTTTTACATTTATGTTTTGCAAAGAGTTGTCTGATATCTCTAAGAAAAATAATACAATTGCATAAGTACAGATGCCTTTCTCTAAAAATAAAAATAAAAACACATGCTTACAGGGAATGTGATTACTCTCGAAAGTACTTATCTCCTCTGACGGAATCCAGTAAGGGATACCTCGGGACCTTTTGTACGTTTCCTTACCTTTGCAGGATTGCAGGTATCCAGAACGCAACCTGGGGCATGCAAGTTACGTCTTAGCAAGATGGCGAATCGTTATCAACTCGGTCCATCTTCCACATGGCACTAGAGGATGCCCATTTCCCCAGCGGAGCTGCCAAATCAGCATACACTCAATCTCAGCATCCGAGATGCTCTATCCCCAGCTGAGTTGCTCCCCATTGCTTCCCCCAGCAAAGTTGCCAAATCAACTAACAGGTTTAACACTCAGGATGTTTTCTCCCCAGCTGAGTTGCCTCTCACTTCCCCAGCCGAGTTGCCATTTCATCCTCAGCTGATTGTAGGAGTCAGGGAATCATCTCCCCACAGAATCCCCAGCCTCTATTCAGAAGAGCAACGCACGAAGAGATCACAACAGAGTGAAGAAAGCTTCTACAAACCCCAGCTGGGTCTCTCATTTATAAGGATATGTCAATCAGTGACATATATCCCCAAGCAGATGCATCATTAGATCTACCAGTGATCTCATCCCCAGCTGGGATGTCCATTTCCAACAGATCAACCAGAGATCTTCGCAGTGATGGGATCCGAATCCTGGACCTTTGCTCCTTTGCATAATCATAGCATTCGCATCATATTCACCCCTCATAGCGTAGCATTCCGTCTAAATACGGAGCATTACGGCAAAAAAATCAAATACATAGCATAATCATAAGCCATGTTCTGAAGTAACACTTGTGAATAACAAACCGTTCA
This sequence comes from Lathyrus aphaca, assembly GCA_963966055.1. Classification (NCBI taxonomy): domain Eukaryota; kingdom Viridiplantae; phylum Streptophyta; class Magnoliopsida; order Fabales; family Fabaceae; genus Lathyrus; species Lathyrus aphaca. Next base: position 374,002,611 of record OZ014524.1, on the reverse strand, counting down.
TCGTCATTATACAAAAATCCCCACCAGAGTCCCAGCAAAAGCAGTTGCCTCTCCAATCACCAAACACCAGTATATATTTCTGACACCCGCCCGTGTCATCACTTCCCCAAACAGGTTGCCTGAATACACTTTACAAACAAGATCACCCGTATTACAGGTACTTCATGACACCCGTCCGTGTCAAATCACCAGCAGAAAGCCAAAGACCTCCTCTTTGCACTCACATATACTTATGTACACTTTTCTTGACGCCCGTCCGTGTCATATCCCCAGCGCAGTCGCTTACACCATCATCACCCATACACTTGTTAATATTATACTTTTCTCTTTTGACACCCGTCCGTGTCACTCTCCCCAGCAGATAAACACTCATTAATACAATACTCACTACTCATGGTACACTTATACAGATACTCGTCCGTATCTTGTATACATCATCACTTATATCCCCACATATTCGACAGTAGTCCTTGTTCTTTGTTAACCAGTTGGTATTCGTCCGTACCATCATCTCAGAACATTGCGTCTAGTGTTTGTTTCTACATGATACTCGTCCGTATCATAGTCTTAGGGATGCTCGTCCGCATCTTTAATCCATACACTGTCTCAAACACTTGTGTCTTCTTGAATATAGATACTCGCCTGTGTCTACTATTCCCCAGAAGGATTCTTTCAGATGCAACACTCGTCCGTGTTCTTTGTTAACCAGTTGATACTCGTCCGTATCATCATCTCTAAACATGTGTCAGTTTGTTTCTGCATGATACTCGTCCGTATCACAGTCTTAAGGATGCTCGTCCGCATCTTTAGTCTATACACAATACCCAAACACTTATACCTTTTGTTTCTTGGATGTAAACGCTCGTCCGTGTTTACTATCTCCCCAGTAGATCGCCAACAAAGCAAATTTTTATTTTTATCTAACACTCGTCCTGTGTTATGATACCTTTGAGAGCAGCCGTACCCTGCTGAGTGGTCGTCCTCCACTTCTTGATGGTCGTCCTCCATCATGCTCATCCGATGGCCGTCCCCATCGTTGATTTTAGCAGCCGTCCCCTGCTAGGTGGTCGTCCTCCGCCTTTTGATGATCGTCCTTCATCAACTTTATCCAATGGCCGTCCCCATTGTTGATTTTGGTCATCTGACATTCGTCCTATGTCATGACAAACCTCGAGAGCAGCCGTCCCCTGCTGAGTGGTCGTCCTCCACTTCTTGATGGTCGTCCTCCATCATGCTCGTCCGATGGCCGTCCCCATCGTTGACCTTTTCTATCCGATGGCCGTCCCCATCGTTGATATTTTCGGCAGCCGTACCCTGCCAGGTGGTCGTCCTCCACCTCTGATGGCCGTCCCCATCATATTTCTTTTATTCCCAACAGAGCAGCCGTCCCCTGCTAGGTGATCGTCCTTCACCTTTGATGGCCGTACCCCATCATCTGTTTATTTCATTTATTCTTTAACCCGATGGCCGTCCCCGTCGTGGTCCCTTTTCCTTTTTAGCCCGATGGCCGTCCCCATCGTTGGTTACTTTACCTTTATGAACTTGATGGCCGTCCCCGTCATGTTTCATTAATCCTCAGAAATTTTACAGTTTTATCGTGATGGCCGTCCCCATCATGATTTTATTTTCCCCAGCTAGTCGGCCGTCCCCGTCTTATCTTTACTTGTTTTTCCCCAGCTAGTCGGCCGTCCCCGTCTTAGCTTTACTTGTTTTTCCCCAGCTAGTCGGCCGTCCCCGTCTTAGCTTTACTTGTTTTTCCCCAGCTAGTCGGCCGTCCCCGTCTTAGCTTTACTTGTTTTTCCCCAGCTAGTCGGCCGTCCCCGTCTTAGCTTTACTTTTTATCCCCAGCATGTCGGCCGTCCCCGTCATCGCTTTATTTCCTGCACTTTACCAGCATGTCGGCCGTCCCCGTCATCGCTTTGCTTCGCATACCACTTTACCCAGCAGTCTTCCTCTGCTCGACGGTCGTCCTCCGTCGCCTGTACTTTACAATATACTTTATTTTTCCTTTACAATCTATATCCCTTTTCTTCTTCATTTTGTGAGTGCAAATTTTGGACTGTCTTTGGTATTCAACCACAAGTTATCTTGTTTGCCTGTTAAGCCGTCGCTTACATCCTGCACAGCTAACTCATGTTTGAATAGGGGCAGCTGTAAACACCCCAAATTTGCCCTCACCCATTCACACCATGGTTTGTGATCATTTCATATGCATAAACACAATCATATCATCTCATATCACATTTTTGATTCACTGCATAGTTTCTAAGTCGTCTGCACCTAGGGTTTGTGACTTGAGCAATCCAAGAGCTTCTTGAGCCACCCCAAAGGTCAACAATCAACTCAAAGGGGTCCATGTGTGTTCTTACATCATATTCTATCTCCTCAAAGTCAAAAGTGCAGAGGAATCACAAGAACTAGGGTTTGAGTGGGTGCAGAGCCAGGATGAACTGCACAGTTGACTGAAAATTAGGGTTTTGGTTTCAAAGGCCATAACTCCAAATTTTTTGGTCATTCTTGTTTCCATTGATCTCTATATGGTATAGGTAGTATGCATATCAATTTTCATGAAGAAATTCCATGGGGAAGTCATCTGATCAAGAGTTGACTTTTCAAACAAGTCAGTGCGAAATCAGGGCATCTGAGGTCCCCAATGACCCAACCAATGGGTGATCTTCATCATTTTGAGTGTATATGATCTTTATTTGATCATGGAAGAAGGTTGAATTTCATAAAAAATCAAGAATTTGGAGTTTTTGCAAATGTTGACTTTTTGGGCATAGTTGACTTTTCAAGAATGCCTCATTTTAGGTCAATTTTCAAGCCTTGATTCATGATCCAAAAAGGCTTCAAATGGAAAAACTTTGGTCATGAAAGTTGTAGATCTCATCTTTCCCTTTTCAAAAAGTACAAGAACATGATCAAACTCTTCTTGGATCAAAAGTTATGGCCATGCAAAGTTGGTTAAAATCATTAATTTTCAAGGCATGCCTCATTTGGAAACTTTGCAAAATCTTGGACCAATGCATCATGTGACCTCTAATTCATTTCAAACCATTACACAAACATTCTCTAAGTCCTAAAAAATCAGAATTTGAATTGAATTTGCTCATGGTTTGGTTTGAGTAACAAGGCTTTATCACATGTGAACCAAAAGCTAGCCAACTTGCAAAACACTCATGATCACTTCCTACAACTTGGTGCATTGGCTGCTGAGCTTTGCTAGGCCTCTCCCTCACCTTTGCTGCGCCAGCCATGCCTTGTACTTGCCTAGACCTTGCCCATGCCCTATCTTACACAAAGTTGACCTTTTATGCAAAAGCAAACTTACCTATCACAGCTGCACAAGTCACATCCTCTGGCCACTTGGATTAAAATATGTTATCAATTTGCAAGCAAAAACACTCAAGAGGCAAGGCTGAAACACACACATTCACAACTTTCACAAAAACCTTCCACATTGCAACTTGCTTCGAATCTGCTTAGACAGCCATCAAACACCCAAGCAACCTTCATCAATCATCTCACCACACTCCATAGGCCACCCAGCACCCAAAGCACAAGCCTAAAACAACCAAGAAATCCCACTGCCATTTCTTACTTCAGTTTGCAAAAACTTTCGAATCTTCCATCCTAGCTCACAAACACACAAACCAATACCGCAAATCTTCTCTATACACTGCATAGACCTCAAACAACCCATCACCATGACCTGAGAGTGCCTGAAACTCCATTGCCATTGTTGAGCAAGCTTGAGCAGAAGCTGTCGAATCTCCTTCTCCAGCCAACACAAACTCATTCTGAGCATTCAAACACATTTGGAGGATCAAGTAGAGCAGTTTGCATCAAAGGAAGTGGCCAGAAAGCTCCTAAACTGAAAGCTCCAAATCTCAGGTAGCTCGAAATTAATTTTTCCAGAAATGGTTTTTTATGTTACAAACTTGTTCTTCATGATGCACTGATCATTCTGGTACCTTTAGTTTTTGAAATGGTTTTGTTTTGAGCATTTAATTTGTGTTTGAAGCTCACGAACCCTAGAAATTGTTTGCTTCGATTCAGTTGATTTAGGAACTTTAAATTTGTTTTAGGTTAGGGGTTTGATTCGTGAGAGGATAAGGATCATTTACATGTTCTTGGTTTTCATTTTTGGTACGTATTGAGAGGTTTTGAGATTTTCAGGTGAGCTTCTGGCCGGAGAAGACGACCGGAAGTCTTCTCCGGCCACCTGAGAGTGCTTATGCCCTAATTTCGTAATTAAGTCAAGTTTGAATGCTGAGCGTTGATGAGCGTTGACCGGCTGACTTCCCTCTCTTTTGAATGGCCCAGATTAGCTGTTTATGCCCTAATCCACGTGTTAGGTCTAATTAATCCACAATTAATTTAATCTGACCAGAAGCAATCCTGGCCCTCCACTAGCGCGCGCAGTCAACATGTTTGAATCCAGGAGCAATCCCAGCCATCCAATCTGATTACTTCTCATTTTATTTGTTTTATTTCATTTTATTTCATTTAAACTTGCATAATTTATTAAAAATAGTTAAAAATTCATAAAAATTATGAAACTTTTTCTTTAGGGTTTTATTAATTTTTATGACACAAAAATATTTTTATTTTATTTTTTATCATTGAAAAGTATTTTTTAAATATTTAAAAGATTATTTTTAATTGATTAATGGGAATTAATTGATTAAAAATACTTTTAGGTATTTAAAAATTACAAAAAAATTCATGAAATGTTCTAAGACATCTAGAAACATTGTCCAATCTTCAAACCAAATTTCTTTTTTGATCTTGATGCATTTTAAGATTTTTTCTTGGAATTAAATCATTTTTTATGCATTATTTTGATCACAAGTTTAAAAATTCATTTCTGCCTATTGGTGAAGGTTGAGACATTGATTCTTCTTGCATTGTTTTCCATTTTGCATGTATTTTCAAGGATAAAAAGGCCATAATTTGTTCTTGCATTTTCAAATTGTTTGGCATTTGTTTTGTTAAGAACCCTAAAAAACCCTAATAACTTGTGAAAATCATAACTTTAGTTTGATTGAGAGTTGAAACTTCTCCTTTGGGCATTGGTTTAGTATGGGATTGGGGGTCCTTTGTGTGGCATTTTCAATTTTTTATAATGTTGTTTGCTTCTGATTTTGGTTTGTGTTTGATGTTTGATTCATGAACCCTAATTTGGGCTTTCTCTTGCATCCTTCTTGCATTCTCTTGCATAACATGACTTGTCTTTGCATTTTGTACATGTTTATGATTCATTTGACATCTTAAGACATATAGGAAACATGTTTGATCATTGCATTACATACTTGCCATGTCATTTGTCTTGTATGCTTCATAACATTCCATGTTTGTTCATGCTCCTTAACTTGCATCATTTGCATTCATAATCTTGTATGAACATCCCCATGCCTTGCCTCATGTTTGCAGCACCTCATAACATCATTTTCATCATCAACATGCTTCTGGTTTTGCTTTGCATCATACCATTTCATCTCATTTAGCATTGCATTGCATTTCTTTCTAACATTTCAGGTGGTAAGTAAACTTGGGAAGTGAATTTGCCTTCACTTCTCATAACTTTTCTTTTCATCTCTCTTGCATCCATTGCTGCATTCTTATATGTGTTTGAGTTTGAGCTTGCTCATTCTTCTTCCTCCCACTTTCTTTCTTCAAGTGACTTGACTTCTTGAATGAAGCAAGTCACTTTGCTTCTCTTGATCCTGTTCATTTGCTTCCTGGTGGTTCTTCTGAAGATTGTTCTTGAAAACCTCACAAACCTTAGGACCAACCAAGCATGATAATGAATTAGGGTTTTGATTAGTTCCCCCATAGTTTTACCTTTGTGTCTCTCTTTGAGTCTTCTCTTCTCACCTCATAATCAGGGACTAAACCCTAAAGGCTTTAAGACTTTGTGCTTAGGGTTATGCCTGCATCCTTCTCTTAGGATGGAGTGTATAACTTTAATCCTAAGTATTAAACCCTTAAGGTGTTTAAATCTCCTTAATTAATTCACTTAATAAGTATCAAGACATCACACTTGTAACTTGGGCCTTGCATTAGGGTTCTAATTCTTCCTTAACTGGTTAAGAAGGACTAACCCTAGAGTTAATGGACAAGTCCCCCTCAAGTCGTCTTACAAATCATAAAATTCACTTCATCATCATATCATTAACTAAAATCCACTTAATAAAGGCTTGTTTTGTCATGGGTTTAATCCCTAATCATGGATTAAGTTGAGGAGTCTTCCTCAGCTTAAACATTCTCATCTATTATCCTTCTTTTAGGATGGTGTAATGGGTCTGTTTAATCCTTGATTACGGCTTAACCCCATTACTCAACACTAAACAAAATCACAAAAACATCTAAATAATCACAAGTAGGTCAATGATCTTAATCCTACACCAAAGGTGATTAAGTGTGAGAATCTGACTTCGCACTTAAGGTAATTCTCATTACCCCTAAACAGAGGGAAGATGTGATGAGTTTACTAAATCCATTGGTTTAGACTTAAGCTCATTATCCTATGACAAACTCCAAAAGCAATAAAAGACTGAAAACTCAAAAACAAACAATAATCGTCTCCTTCGGGATTCTTTTCTCATCATCTTCACTCACAACCGAGAACTCGCTTCTTCCGTCTAATGCAAGACAGTTTGCACCTGAGCCAGACAGGTCATACACTTGAGCATAGACAAGTAAGCAGTTCACAAGTCAATTCACCTTTCAGTCTCTTTGGGTCGAACTACGGTGTTCTGACTTCCTCATTGCACGAGAGGATACGTAGGCATAACTTAAAGGTTATCGAACAAAAGTCCCTGTACATTCCCCCTCTTTCTAGCATCATTCTTTTAGCCTCATGATCCTGAGCATTTCACTCCTGTCCTTACACTGACACTTTTATACTTCATATCACTTATACACTTTACACTGACACCTGTACATATTGCTTTCAGCTCTTTATACACAGATTGCGCCGACACTACCCCTTTAAAACACAAATCTTTCAAGCGTGGATCCCGTCGAGTACGACGGACAATCTGGGTGCTAATACCTTCCCAGGTTGTAACCAACCCCCTTTCTCAGTCTCTCTGGTTCGCAAACCGTCTTATCCATCTTTTCCCAGGTTTATGCAGCATTACCTTTCCTCCGGGATAAAAATGCCTAGCTGGCGACTCTATTCATCTCCAGTGAGTTCACGGCTGTGTGTTCTCACTGTTCCCTTCGCCGACCGTTCGCGTCTGTACCTTCATCTGACCCGGTGTCACTTGTCGGGAGCGACAGTCTTCCTTCAACTGGAGGCATAAGGATTGGAGGCTCTTGTAAGTATTCCTTGATTTTGTCAAAAGCCCTCTGGCAATCTTCATTCCACCTGACCGTTTGTTCTTTTCTTAACAGTTTGAACAAAGGCTCACAGGTTGTTGTAAGGTGAGATATGAACCTTGAAATGTAGTTCAATCTACCTAGAAACCCCCGAACTTCTTTTTTTGACTTTGGTGCAGGCATTTCTTGAATGGCTTTGACTTTATCAGGGTCGACTTCAATCCCTTTCTGACTTACAATAAACCCCAGCAACTTACCGGATCGCACCCCGAATGTGCACTTGTTGGGATTCAACTTCAGTTGGTACTTCCTCAGACGCTTGAATAATTTCAATAGATTCACCAGGTGGTCTTCTTCTGTGAGGGACTTGGCAATCATGTCATCCACATAACATTCAATTTCTTTATGGATCATGTCGTGGAATAATGTTACCATAGTCCGTTGATAAGTGGCACCAGCATTCTTCAGTCCGAATGGCATCACCTTATAACAGAATGTGCCCCAGGGTGTGATGAAAGTTGTCTTCTCCATGTCTTCAGGTGACATTTTGATCTGATTGTATCCTGAAAATCCATCCATGAAGGAGAACACCGAGAACTGAGTCGTATTATCAACCAATACTTCAATGTGAGGTAAAGGGAAATCATCTTTCGGGCTGGCTCTGTTCAAATCCCGGTAATCCACACACATTCTCACCTTGCCGTCTTTCTTAGGCACAGGTACAATGTTAGCAACCCACGGCGGATAGCTAGTTACAGCAAGGAAACCGGCGTCCCACTGCTTTTGTACCTCTTCTTTTATCTTCATTGCCATATCTGGGCGAGTACGGCGCAGCTTCTGTTTTACTGGCGGGCAGTCTTCTTTTAAAGGCAGCTTGTGCATGACAATGTCGGTGTCCAACCCTGGCATATCCTAATAAGACCAAGCGAAGACATCCACATACTCCCGAAGCATATCAATCAGTTGTTCTTTCACTGAATCTTGCAGGCAGGCCCCGATCTTAACTTCTTTTACGTCTTCTTCCGTACCAAGATTAACTGTTTCAATCTCCTCCTGATGAGGAGTGATAACCTTCTCCTCTTGCCTTAACAACCTAGCTAGCTCTTCAGGTAGCTCATAATCTTCTTCAACCCCTTCATCGGTTTGATTGATTAGATTGTCAAAGTCATACGAAGTCATAGCTGTGTTGTTGTCGGTGCAGTCTGAAAGGCACTCTCTGCAAGGGTTTAGATTGTTTATTTTAGTGATCAATTTTAATCTTGTTTAGAAAAAGTGAAAATGAAGTTATTTATTTTGAAAACATTGCCATTTTATTTTTGTACAAAAAGAAAAATGAAAAGACAGTGAGCGAAAAAGAGACTCGTTTGCAAAAGATGTCCGATATTCATTGATTAATCCATTTGCACAAAATTACAAGATGGCCCGATTACAAAATGAGTCTTGACATCTTGGGCAAGATGCAAGACTTGATGCATGCTTATAAAATACAGGAAATAATAATTACTCTGCAGGAGTAACCCTTATAATTTCCTGGGAAGACCAGTTAAGGACTTGGCTCCCCGGGATCCTTGGACGTATCCAACTCTCCAGGTTGCGGTCTCTTTCCTCATCGTCTTCCAAATTGTTCACAACATTCGGGGTGAGCATTCCCCCGCTGACAAAATTGGGCTCTTTTGCAGCCTCTGATTGATCTTGTTGAGTTGGTCTGTAACCCAACCCAAATCTGTCTTCTTTCTTTTCCACGGGCAACAGCTTGCCCCAGCCTTGGGCAGTACCCTCTTCAACAACCTTCCGGGCTTGCTGATAAGACGTTATGGAGGTTCCCAGTACAGCAGATGCTTCATTAATGTTCAGGGCCTCAAACCCCTGGCTCATAGTTTCATGGATTTCTCTATCCATTTCTATGTACTTGTACGTAGCCAGATGGCTAACAAAGATGTCTTCCTCCCCACAGATGGTGATGATCTGGCCTTCCCACTCGAATTTCAGCTTCTGGTGAAGGGTAGACGTAACAGCACCAGCGGCGTGGATCCATGGTCTACCCAACAAACAGCTGTAGGCCGGCTGAATGTCCATCACATAGAAGGTAGTTTTGAAGGTCTGCGGGCCAATTATCACAGGCAAATCAATTTCCCCAAGCACTGATCTTTTAGAGCTATCAAAGGCCCTCACCACCAAATTACTTGGACACAATGCCAAGCCATCATACTCCAGCTTCACCAAGGCTTTCTTTGGTAGAACATTGAGTGATGACCCAGTGTCTACCAGTACATGAGATAGAACAGCACCTTTGCATTCCAAGGTGATATGTAAAGCCTTGTTATGGCTACGTCCCTCTGTTGTTAAGTCAGCATTGGTAAAGCCCAGTCTATGACTGGTGTTGACATTTGCCACCACAGTTTCTAGCTGATTAACGGTAATCTCCTCTGGCACGTGTGTTGCGTGTAGGACTTTCAATAATGCATTCCTGTGAGCTTCAGAACACATCAACAGGGATAATATGGAGATTTTTGAGGGAGTTTGGTGAAGCTGATCCACCACCTTGTAATCACTTCTCTTTATGATTCTCATAAACTCGTCTACATCTTGTTCAAAAGATGTCTTCTGAGTTTCTTTGGCAGTCGGCTCTTCAAATACCACGCTCTTTCCTTTTGCTTTGGCAGCAGCTTCTGCTTCAACATTAGGTCTCTGAGTTTGTGAGGCAAGAAGGCGTTCGCTTCTAGTGAAGCCTCCTCCTCCCCCAACATTATCAATTTGTGGAGAAGAGGTTGATGAATCCAGAGTGATTTTCTCCCTGTTGCAGTAGAGATCAGAGCCATAATGCCAAGGTATGGCATTACTGCTTTCATATGGAACGGGTCTAGGCACCGTAATAGTAACTGGACTGACTGCTGCAGAGGAGGGTACTGAAATGGTGTGTGGATCGTAGTAAATTGTGACTGGTGACCTGGAAGGAGGTGCCACTGTTTGTTGTTGAAAGTTGTTGTTTGGAGGAACATTTGATGGATCATAGTAGATGGTGACTGCTGAGACATCTTCATTCATTTCTGTTGGCGTTGTAGAAGATTTCGTTGATGAAAAGGATGCTGATGTTGTAGAAGAAATGGTTGTTGAAACTTGGCTCTTTGAAGCGATGGATGGAGCCATTGCTGATGATATTGATGAATCGGTTGGAATGATTGTTGCTGCTGTTGTAGAAGAATCAGGAATTGTTGTTAAAGGAATTGCTGGATTTGTAGGCGCTGTTGTTGAGATCTGAAGTATACCATCTTTGATAAGACCATCTATGCCGCTTCTCAGATTATCATACCCGTTGACTGCAATGTTGCAATACCCACAACCGAGCTCACACCCGGGGAACACCTGGCACTCTAGAAGCTGAGCTTTAATTTCGACCAGAGGTGTTCGAATTTGTGCAACACTGGTGATCAAGGTAGATGGCCTGTCTTCCTCAATGGCATTAATCCTCGGCCCACCATGATTGGGCATAGGATTTTTGTTGAAATTTGGAGGGGGTGCAAAGTTGAGGGCTTTAGAATCCACCAGATCTTGGACTTTCATTTGCAAGGCCCTGCACTTTTCCGTATTGTGACCAGGTGCATTAGAGTGGAAAACACACCTGGCGTTGACATCATAATTCCTTGGGAGATTGGAGGGATCTGGTGGTGCCAATGTCCTTAACTCAACCAAGTTGAGCTTCAGGAGTTGTGGCAATAAGGCAGCATAAGGCATAGGGATAGGGTCAATCACCCTGTTTGCCTGTGACGGTCTTTGCTGAAAGGGTCGTTGTTGTTGGTTGATGTTGTTGTTGTTGTAGGTTCTTTGTGGCGGATACTGAACTTGCTATTGATAATGTGGTTGTTGTGGTTGTTGATATGCTGACTGCTGAGGGATCGGAGTTGGAATAGTGACAGCTGCTACTGATCTGTGAACATATTGAGGTCTGCCCCTGCTGGCATGAATGGCATTTGTCTCACCGGTCCTTCGAGGTCCCACAAAAGGCTTCCTGGGATTACTGGACGAACTTGTACCATTATCAGAAATTTTGCCCATTTTTAATAGGCTCTCGATTCTTTCACCGGCTATAACTACGTCTGCGAAGCTGGTGGAAGAAAAGGCAGTCAGTCTGTCAATATATGTTCCTTGCAAAGTATTCATGAACATGTCGACCATTTCTCTTTCCGACATGGGTGGTTGGACAGCAACAGCAAGCTGTCTCCACCTCTGGGCATATTCCCTGAAGCTTTCTCTGGAGGATTGAGACATTCCCATTAGGAGGGTCCTGTTGGGAGCCATGTCCAAATTGTATTGATACTGCCTGATGAAAGCTTCAACTAGGTCCTTCCAGCATCTGATAGTAGCTCTGGTCAAGTGTGAATACCACTCTCTTGAAGGTCCAGTCAAGCTATCTTCAAAGTAGAACATCCACAGTTTTTCATCCATGGTATATGCTTTAAGTCTCCCCAGAAAAGACTGCAGGTGAGTTCGTGGACAAGAGGTTCCATTGTATTTCTCAAAGCACTGGGGTTTGAACTTGTGGGGAATTCTCACCTCATCCACTAGCCCCATATCCATTACATCGAAGCCTAAGGAATTTTGAGACTCCAAAGATCTCAACTTCTCAGCAATTTCATCTAATCTCCGGTCATAGACTTCATCTCCTGCTCCCATAACAGTCAATTGCTCTTCTTGGGGATCTTCCTGTAAAAATCTTCCCCTAGCAGTATTTCCTTGCACATTTCCCAGGATGTGGACTTCCGGATCTAGATGAGGTCCAAATACTGGTGGATTAACATGAGGCTGGCCCCTCTCATTATTACTAGTTCCTCCAGTTCCAGGATGAGGTTCCTCGGGGGTTTGTCTTTCCACCAATGCCATTAACCTCTCTTGGCTCTGGGCCAAGCCAGTTATTACATTCATGAATTGGGTCATTTGGTTTCTCATCTCCACTCTTTCATTAGCCATCTGAGTCCTGACCTCAGTCAGGTCCTGCTGTACTTGCTCCATTAGGATACCTGGAAGGTTGTTGCGAGTAGGATACCGGTGTGCACGGTTGACAGGGAACACTCTTCTGCGAGCAATATTTCCTGAACCACAACATAGTTAGAAACAAACAAATAATAACAAAAACCTACAAAACAAAACAAAAGTTAGTATGCAATGCAGTATGCTTATTTGTTTTCCAAGGTATCCGGCTTGGTTCTTGGTTTTGACCTTTCCAGACCTCGAGGAAGATGCTTTGATGTTGTTGAGAAAAGAAACTCAAATGGAAACAAACTAACAAATATATTACAAATGGTGAATCATACATAGTCTGTTTTTTACATCTCATGCCCCTGAAGGGTCAAAATAGAACACAAAAAGAAAAGTACATCAAATGAAAACAACAACAATCAAAAAGTCAGACATCTAGTCCAAACTCATCCTCCTTAACCTCCTTCAGAAGTGCCTCAGTCACTGGGCCAGCTGGATGCTCTGTAATGGTCCTGATGAGGAGGTTTCTGGTGGAAATGGCAGTGGTCAGCTTCTTGTGCCTGTCCTGATCCTTTGATCTCTTCAAACCAGCCCTAAACTTCAACTCTGAAATCTCCTTCTGGGCTGCCAGCAAAGCTTCCTGCTGCTTCTTTTCGTTAGCCTCCAGCTGTTCAATCTTGGCTTGAACTCTCTGATCTTCTTGTGTCCGGGCTTCAGTGATTCTGACCCACCTAGCCTGACTTTCTTGTAGATAAAGCTCAGTTCTAGCCTTCTGAAGCTTGGCCTCTTTACAGGCATTCTTCAATATTTGCTCCCCGGCTCTTGCTTTCTTGATGTAGTCTTCTGTTTTCTCAATCTTGGCCAGATGCTCCACCCTAAGCTTCTCCAACCTTTCAATGTCCAGACGACCATCACTCCTTTCCCAAAGGGTCTTCTTCAGAGCTTGAGACAGATTCTCATTCCTTTCCTTCAGCTTCTCAAATTCTTCCAGGCTGACAGTGGCTGCTGGCTGTACTGTGGATGGTCCAGGTATATCTTCAATGGTGAAGGGCATCCCAGAAATCTGAGCTCTAGCATGGGACCAGTCATAGTACTGAGCTGAAGCAACATTATTGCACCTCCCAAGAATAGCCATCCCTTTTGTCTGGATGTTGTCCCAAGCCCAAGATGCTTGTCTGACAGCAGCTAGATTAGGCTTTATCTCACAATACAGGGTCTCAGCTAAATCTGGCACTCTAGGAGGGTGAACCAAAGTATAGCCCAGTTGTCTTTTAAACAACAAAGGATTGTAGTTGATGCAACCCTTCACTCCTATTAGAGGTACATTTGGGTACTTCCCACAGCTAGTGATTATGTCCTTGCCTTTGGTGCTCTGGGTGCACCATCTGATGTCATCTGAAGTTAAAGCAATGAGCCTCTTGGCCCAATTCTTCTGTTGGTGGGGATTCAGGAAGGCGTCTGTCTTAGGCAGGTGTCTAAGCAGCCAGGTGTGAAACAAAGGAGCACAACATCTCACCAACTTCCCTCTTTGTTTCTCATTCCTCTGATGAATGGAGTAATAGAAATCTCCCAGCAATGTGGGTATTGGGTTCCTCAGAAGGAAAAGATGAATGAAATTCTTGCTGATAAATTTGGGCTCATCTGCAAACAGTATAACCCCATATATGCTGAGGGCTAACAATGCACAAACTGCCCTCCATTCTCCCAAAGAGGCCTTCAGGATGGCCTGAGAGATCAAGAAATCCAAGTGTAAACCAGGGATCCCAGCCTTTGTTGTCATGCTTTGCTCAATCAAGGCAGGCTCCAGGTACAGTGCTTTTGCTACTTCTCCATTGCTGGGAGAAGTCATTTCTAGGTTGAAGGGGACACCACCCCTGACAGGTACTCCAATCAATGATGAAAACTCCTCCAACAGAGGTCCTAGCTGAAAGTCTGGGAAAGTGAAGCATCTCAAAGGAGGGTCATAAAACTGTAGGCAGGTGTGGATCATGCTCCTCTAAGAAGGGTCTAGATCCACAACCATATCCAGGATACCTCCATAAGGCTCTCTGAATAATGGGATTTGGTCAGGGATGATAAGTGACTGGACCTTCCTAATACCAGTCAACACAGGCTCAAAGAAATGGTATGATATGTTGCTCTTTCTGGGAGTAGCCATGAATGCTGATGAAGAGCTGAAGATAAGAATGATACTGGAGATGAGTCACTGATAAGCTGATGCTGGTGATGATGAGAATAGCTGAAGCAGACAACTGATGAAACAGAGGTCTATGTAGAAGAAGGGGTCAAAACCAAGCCAGATACAATGTGGATACCCTGAAAAACAAATAAACAAATGTTAAATGATGCAATGGTGATGTATGCAAATGATATGCAAGGGTTTGTGATCAAGCTGGATCTGATTATCTGTCTTGAAATTAGGCCCATGTTGTAAACACCCCAAATTTTCCCTCACCCATTCACACCATGGCTTGTGATCTCTTCATGTGCATAAGTTCAATCATAGCATCTCATATTGCATTTTTGATTCACTGCATTGATCCTAAGTCATCTGCATCTAGGGTTTGTGATTTGAGCAATCCAAGAGCTATTTGAGACACTCCAAAGGTCATCAATCACTTTAAGGGGGTCCATGTATATTCAAGCATCATATTGTATCCCCACAAAGTCAAGAAAGTCAAAGAATCACAAGAACTGAGAATGGTGAAATTCTGTGATCAGGTATGAGATGTCGAATGAGATGTTCCAACACTTGACAAATTTAACCAAAACTTAAAGTGCAGGAAAATTAAACAACACAGTAATTTGTTAACCCAGTTCAGTGTATAACCACACTTACATCTGGAGGCTACCAAGCCAGGAGGAAATCCACTATAAGTAATATTAATTCTAGACTTAAACCACCCAGTTTAATCTTTCACTTAATATCTACCCAATGCAATTTCTACCTAAGACACAACTTAGATATGAGTACCAACTCACTCCCCCTCAATCACACAGTGATCTTGTTTACAAGTTTAATAAAATTGAAGTCATACTTCAAACAAAACAACTTGATCTTACTTCACAGTTTCAATCCAGACACAAATACACTTTTGCTTAAAAGCTCATAAAGTGGTACAATAAAACAACTTGCTATTAAAACTCAAAACACCCTATTTTGTCTTCTGAAATTCGTGCTCTATTCTGAGAGTTTCTGTTGCTTAAATAGGTGTTTGGATTTTGGGCTTTCTGTAGGTTAATCCAGTCCTAAAACGCATGCAGCTTCCACCTT
Source organism: Lathyrus aphaca (assembly GCA_963966055.1). NCBI lineage: Eukaryota > Viridiplantae > Streptophyta > Magnoliopsida > Fabales > Fabaceae > Lathyrus > Lathyrus aphaca. The sequence continues at coordinate 373,987,034 of OZ014524.1, read as the reverse complement.
GAATTAGGGTTTGTTACTTCCTAGATTCTAGGTGATTTAGTTCTTCTGATTATGCTGAAGTCTCATAACAACACTCCCTACAGATGCGCCTTATTCTGTTTTTGTCCATCCATAATTAATTCCAGATAACTTTCCTTAAATTACTCAGATCAGTTAGTCATTTATTAATTCTGGTAGCAGGTTTGAGATGTCACAACATCTGTTGGGACATCCTGAAAAACTAATCTTAAATCATTAACACAATGTCCCAACATCTGGTGTGACATCCTGAATTAAGTTCTTATACTCTGTTTGATGATGTCCCAACATCTGATAGGACATCCTGAACTGAATTCAACATTTCTTGTTGGTCAAAAATTCTGCCAATTCTAAACATCTACAAACTCCCCCTTTGGCTAATTTTTGGCTAACATTCTTTTCTGATTTTCAGAGTGCAGCAGAAGTTCTTTTATCAGAGTATAGCAGTTCTTTTCTGTTGAGTCATGTGTGAGTTTACTCCCCCTCAAACATACATGTATTCAGTCTTGTTGCAACAGAAATATTTTTCATTAACATCACAGATTTAGTTCAGAAGCAAACAGAGATTTTTCATTAATAACCAAAAGCATTATACATTGTTGTTGTTGTTCTCCCCCTTGTTAGACATAAATTTGGGGCCAAAGTTACTAATTCAAAATTACAAAACAGAAGTTGTCATTACATATTCCTCACATACAATTTTCACTCAGATTCCTCATAGTCAGTTTCTTCCTCTTCCTCAGTCTCCTCATCAGAAGTAGCAGCTTTCTGAGCACTTTCTTCAATCTCCAGCCTTTGGATAATCTCCTCAAGCTTCTGCTTCCTTGCATCCAGTTCTTTGCAAGTGCTCTTCAGTTCAACAATCAATGCAGCCTTGGAGATTGGAGACTTTGCCTTTGAAGGACCAGCAGATGTCCCAGAGGGAGCTTCAACATCAGCTGCATGATGACTCAAAAACAGCTTGTAGTGGAAGTCCAGAGGGCTTTCTCTTTTGCAAATTGTGTCCTTCTCAGAGAGGATACCAGGGTACTGACTCAGCACTATTCCACACAGCAAGGAAGGGAAGGCAATTGGCAGCTTTGTTGCAGATGATCCAGCATGCTTCAATGTCTGATCAAATATATAAGCTCCATAATCCAACTTTGTTTGTGTTCCTACAGCATATATGAACCTGCCCAGGCCAGTTGATATTGAGGATGTATGATTGGTAGGAACCCAGTTGGCTGTGCCAATCCTATTCAGCATGGCATATTTCCTTGTCAGCATGCTAACTGAGAGCTTTCCTTTAACTGGCCAAGTCTTGACCTGATTAGCAGTGATAACCTTGCAAACCTGGTTATCAGTCTTCCCTAACTCATTTGGACCATCAGATTCTCTTCCAAGGTATTGGTTGATAACCCTAGGAGAGAATTCTACACACCTTCCTCTTACATATACTTTTCTAAAGTCAGCAGACTTACCATTAGCACAATCTTCTTGGAGGTTGACTATGAATTCATTGACAAGCAGCTCATAGCAAGGAGAGAAGTTGGAGACAGTTTTGAAAAGGCCAGCAGAAGAAATGAGATCAATTAGCTCTGTGCACTCAAGTGCATTACTGCTCACCTCTCTTTCAAGTGCTACCCTTCTTTGATAAACAAACTTCCATCTATTCACACTTGAAACATGATGAAAGGAGATGTTGTCCAAGGGAGCTTCTGGAACAGCAGTTGATGACCTTGAGGGTGCTGGTTTCTTCTTTGGAGGATATGTTGGGACATCTTCTTCAACATCTGAATCTGGAGGAGTGACAGCTTTCCTCTTTTGTGTTTGCACCTCGCTCCATTGTTTTGTAGGACCAAAGACAACTTTAGCTTTGTCCTTCTTTGGTGTAGCTTGCTTCTTCTCAGGAATTGCATGTCCTGCATTCATCTTTTCTTTCCTAGTCCTAAGCCTTTTGGCTATGCTAGGGTTGACAGAAGCAATGATTTCTGTATCAGAATCATGCTCTAGGTTCACAACAGGAGGAGGTTGAGCAGTCTCCTCTTCAGCTGGTGGTTCAACAGAGATTTGATCTTCAGTGGAGGCCTTGTGTTGGTCCTCAGATATTTCTTCATCACTATCAGTGGAGGCCTTTTTCTGGTCCTCAGATGTTTCAACAGCAGCATCAGATGAGGCCTTTTGCTGGTCTTCAGATGTTTCAACATCTATTGGGACATCCTGTTGAACAGGAGTGTCCTTTTCAGCCTGAGTTTGTTGATCTTCTTGTGGAGCTGGCATGGTGTTCAGAGGGATAGATATGCCACTTACCACTCTTTGCTCAGTTAAGATTCTGTTTACCAGGTCCTTTACGGAATCATCCACATATGCAGAAGCACTTGGAGTGGTGTTTAATGGTGAAGGCAAGCCTTTGGCCTTGCTGAATATAGGATCTTTTGTTCTTTTTGGAGTTCTTGGCTTTTGAGCAAGAGGAACATTTCCTCTGATTTCGTCCAATGGAGTTGAATCCATGGGTACCACAGAGATGGGGGTTGCATGCACCACATCTTCCTTGTTGAGGATTTCTTCAGAAATGTTAGGGTTTTGATGTTGAGACATTTTCGAAAGAGATGGATGAAGAGTTTTAGGTTTGATGAGTTCTGAAAAACAGTTAGAGAATGCAATTCGTTTTTGAGAGAATGATGAGAAGGTGGATAGCTGAACACAAGCTGATATTTTATAAGTAGCCGTTACTTTGAGAATTTTTAGGAGTGGAATACCCAAGGTGCTTGACCAGACTGGTGTTGCCATCTGGTGCTCATGCCACATAATGTCATATGACATGTTGGCACATCTCCATAACGGCTAAATTTCACATAAGCAGATTCCCAATTTACCCCTTAGGTTTTCAAATTGAGTAGCATCCAAGGCTTTGGTAAATATATCAGCCAACTGCAGATTTGTAGCTACATGTTCCAGTGAAATCACTTTCTCTTCTACAAGATCTCTGATGAAATGATGTCTGATATCAATATGCTTGGTCCTGCTATGTTGGATAGGATTCTTTGATATGTTAATTGCACTTAAGTTGTCACAGTACAATGTCATGACATCTTGTGGGACATTGTACTCAGTGAGCATTTGCTTCATCCAAACCAACTGTGAACAACTGCTTCCAGCTGCTATATATTCAGCTTCAGCAGTAGATAAGGATACACAATTTTGTTTCTTACTGAACCAAGAAATCAAATTGTTTCCTAGAAAGAAGCATCCTCCTGAAGTGCTTTTTCTGTCATCAGCACTTCCAGCCCAATCAGCATCACAGAAGCCAGTGAGAATTGGTTTGCATCCATGAAAGTACATTATGCCATAGTCACAAGTACCATTAACATATTTCAGAATTCTCTTGACTTGGTTAAGATGACTAACTTTTGGATCAGCTTGATATCTTGCACATACACCTACTGCAAATGCTATGTCTGGTCTGCTAGCAGTCAGATATAACAAGCTTCCAATCATGCTTCTGTATAGGCTTTGATCTACATTCTCACCCTTGTCATCTTTAGTCAGCTTTAAATGTGTGGGGGCAGGAGTTCTCTTATGAGTAGCACTGTCCATCCCAAATTTCTTGACTATGTTCTTAGCATACTTGCTTTGGGAAATGAACATGAAGTCCTCCATTTGCTTTATTTGCAGTCCAAGAAAGTAGGTTAATTCTCCCACTAGGCTCATTTCAAATTCAGATTCCATCTGATTGACAAAATGTTTCACCATCCTTTCTGACATCCCACCAAAAACAATTTCATCTACATATATTTGAGCAATCATGACATTTCCTTCTTCATCTTTAACAAATAAGGTTTTGTCAATTCCACCTTTCCTGTATCCTTGCTTGATAAGAAAAGTAGTTAGCCTTTCATACCATGCTCTTGGAGCTTGATTCAAACCATAAAGAGCCTTCTTTAGTTTGTATACATGATTTGGACAGCTTGGATCAACAAATCCTTTAGGTTGTTCTACATATACCTCTTCATTCAGATATCCATTTAGAAAGACACTTTTCACATCCATTTGAAATAGATTGAACTTCAAGATACAAGCAATTCCTAAAAGTAGTCTGATTGATTCAAGCCTTGCTACTGGTGCAAAGGTTTCATCAAAGTCTACTCCTTCAATTTGTGTGTATCCTTGAGCTACAAGTCTAGCTTTGTTCTTTGTAACAACTCCTTGCTCATTTGACTTATTCTTATACACCCATTTAGTTCCAATCACATTTATGTCATCAGGTCTAGGAACAAGGTTCCACACTTCATTCCTTGTGAATTGACCTAATTCTTCTTGCATAGCACAAATCCAGTATTCATCAGTAAGAGCTTCCTTGATGTTTTTAGGTTCTATTTTAGAAACAAAACAGGAACCTGAAATCACTTCTCTTGATCTAGTTCGTACACCTCTATTGGGATCACCAATTATCAAATCTTTAGGATGATCCTTCTGGATTCTGATGGAGGGAGGTTTGCTGGATTGTTCTGTCCTTGCATCAGTTGGAGTGAAGTCAGAATGATCACTCTTTTCTTCAGCTTCAGTTTTAATATCAGCAGATGTTCCAACATCTTCTGGAACATCTGTAGGAGCATCATCAATTATCACATTTATGGACTCCATGATAACCTTGGTTCTAGAATTAAATACTCTATATGCTCTGCTGTTTATAGAGTATCCAAGAAAAATCCCTTCATCACTTTTAGGATCAATTTTTCTTCTTTGCTCCCTATCTGCCAGAATATAACAGTTACTTCCAAACACATGGAAGTACTTAACTGTGGTTTTTCTGCCCTTCCAGAATTCATAGATTGTGGACAAAGTTCCTTTCCTTAGAGTAACTCTGTTATGAATGTAACAAGCTGTGTTCATAGCTTCAGCCGAGAAGTACAAAGGTAACTTTTTGGCATGGATCATAGCTCTTGCTGATTCTTGAATAGTTCTATTCTTCCTCTCAACTATCCCATTCTATTGAGGAGTGATTGGTGAAGAGTATTCATGATTGATTCCTTCTGAAGAACAGAATTCTAAGAATTTCTGGTTCTCAAATTCTTTTCCATGATCACTTCTTATTCTGATCACACAGCTGGCTTTTTCCCTTTGTATTCTTTGGCATAAGTCTTTGAATACATCAAATACATCAGACTTTTCTTTGATGAAATTTATCCATGTATATCTTGAAAAGTCATCAACCACTACATAGGCATACCTCTTACCACCAAGGCTCTCAACCTGCATAGGTCCCATAAGATCCATATGTAATAATTCCAAAACTTTGGAAGTTGTCAGATGTTGGAGCTTTGGATGGGACATCTTGGTTTGCTTGCCTATTTGACATTCACCACATATTTTGCCATCATCAATCTTCAGTTTAGGAATACCTCTCACAGCATCCATAGATATGATTTTCTTTATGCCTCTGAAATGAAGATGACCTAGTCTTTGGTGCCATAGTTTCACTTCTTCTTCTTTAGCTAAAGAACAAGTTGAAGTGAGACTGAAGTCTTGAGGTTCCCACATGTAACAGTTGTCTTTAGATCTGGCTCCTTTCATGACAACCTTTTGTTCTTTGTTAGACACTATGCATTCAGTTTTGGTAAAGTTTACACTGTACCCTTGATCACATAATTGACTTATGCTAATCAGGTTAGCAGTTAAACCTTTAACCAGCAGCACATCATCTAGTCTTGGTACATCTGGACAGTCCAAGGTCCCAACTCCCTTGATTTCTCCTTTAGCTCCATCTCCAAAGGTTACATATCTGGATGAATATGACTTTAAGTCTACTAGCATATTCTTCAGTCCAGTCATGTGTCTTGAGCATCCACTGTCAAAGTACCAGTCTTCTTTAGCTGATACTCTTAGTGATGTATGAGCTATATATGCAACACCTTTCTTTGACCATTTGAGTTGAGATTTCTTTTGATACCTCTGCCTTGTGTATTGTTCATCAGTAGAGCTCCAAGGTTGTTTGTTGATCTTGTTCTCGGGCATGTAGCTTTGATCAGCATGAAGACTAGCTTTTGGTCTCCATACCTTCTTGATGACCTCTATCTTCTGCTTAGGGGGTTGCTGATCTCTTTGATGTCTATGCAGCACTTTCTTGGTAACTTCTATCTTCTGCTTAGGAGGTTGCTGATACATCTGATTTGGATATCCATGCAACTTATAGCAGTGAGGTTTGATATGTCCAAATCTTCCACAATGATGACATCTCCGTCTTTGATACTTCTTCTTCATTATGTTCTTTTCAGGATGTTGAGACATCTGTTGGAACATTATGTTTGGCTTTGTGTTCTTTTCATGATGTTGAAGCATCTGTTGGGACATCTTGTTTGACTGTAAGGACTTTGAAGTAGTTTTGCTAGAGCTGGCTTCAATCTTATGAACTTTGTTAAATCCCAGTCCACTTTTATCTCCTGAATGCTTATTATTGTTGAGAATAACATCCAGTGTGCTTGAGCTACTATTAAGCATTCTAACATATTTGGACATATAATCCAACTTGGAGTTGAGAAGACTTACTTCACTTTTCAAGGTGTCAATGATCTCTAGATCACTTGCTTTTTCATCCTTTAGTGACTCAATCTGCTTCTTTAGCTTTATACTCTCCCTGCATATTTCAGTGCTTCTTTTGAATAGTTCTCTGTATGATTGCTCAAGTTCTTCAAAAGTAAGCTCCCCATCACTGGATTCACTGTCAGATTCACATAATCCAGCTAAAGCAGTAATATGCTTAGCTGATTCTTCTTCTGAATCACCTCCTGAGTCTTCATCAGACCAGGTTACAGAAAGACCTTTCTTTTGCCTTTTTAAATAGGTAGGACATTCATTCCTGATGTGTCCATATCCTTCACATTCATGGCATTTAATTCCTTTTTCTTGACTGGTCTTTTCATCATAATTTGACCTTTTATTAGCATCATAAGGTCTTTTGTTTTCAGAAGAATTTGTGTATCTTCCACTTGGTCTGGACTTGTCTTCCATCCTTCTGAGAATCTTTTTGAACTGTCTTCCAAGCATAGCAATGTTTTCTGATAAGCTTTCATCAGTTTCTGATTCATCATTTTCTTCTTCTTTATCAGTATTTGACATCAAGGCTATGCTTTTGTTCTTCTTTACAATTGTGTCATTCATTCCCATCTCAAATGTTTGAAGGGAACCAATGAGTTCTTCAACTTTCATTGTGCATATGTCTTGAGCTTCTTCTATTGCTGTGACTTTCATGTCAAATCTTTTTGGTAAAGATCTGAGAATCTTTCTTACCAGCTTTTCATCAGTCATCTTTTCTCCCAAGGCTCTAGAAGTATTGGCTATTTCTAAGATGTTCATGTAAAATTCATGAATTGTCTCATCTTCCTTCATTCTCAAGTTTTCAAACTTGGTGGTGAGAAGTTGAAGTCTTGACATCTTTACCTTTGATGTTCCTTCATGAGTTGTTTTGAGAGTGTCCCAAACATCTTTGGCCAGCTCACATTGATGCACAAGTCTAAAGATGTTCCTATCAATGCCATTGAATTAAGCATTTAAGGCCTTGGAGTTGCCAAGTGCTGAATCTTCTTCCTCCTTACTCCATTCTTCTTCAGGTTTCAACACTTTTGCTCCATCTTTGGTGTCTTGGACAGGATGTTCCCATTCCATTGTTGACTGCTTTCCATGCCCTATTGTCAAGTGATCTTAAGAATGCAATCATTCTTGGCTTCTAGTAGTCATAATTAGATCCATTCAGTATAGGTGGTCTATTTACTGATCCTATATCTCTGTCCATGTTTCCAGAATTTGTATTCCCTAGATCTCACCCAGAATAAACAGGCAGGGTGCCTGCTCTGATGCCAATTGAAATTCTGTGATCAGGTATGAGATGTCGAATGAGATGTTCCAACACTTGACAAATTTAACCAAAACTTAAAGTGCAGGAAAATTAAACAACACAGTAATTTGTTAACCCAGTTCAGTGTATAACCACACTTACATCTGGAGGCTACCAAGCCAGGAGGAAATCCACTATAAGTAATATTAATTCTAGACTTAAACCACCCAGTTTAATCTTTCACTTAATATCTACCCAATGCAATTTCTACCTAAGACACAACTTAGATATGAGTACCAACTCACTCCCCCTCAATCACACAGTGATCTTGTTTACAAGTTTAATAAAATTGAAGTCATACTTCAAACAAAACAGCTTGATCTTACTTCACAGTTTCAATCAAGACACAAATACACTTTTGCTTAAAAGCTCATAAAGTGGTACAATAAAACAACCTGCTATTAAAACTCAAAACACCCTATTTTGTCTTCTGAAATTCGTGCTCTATTCTGAGAGTTTCTGTTGCTTAAATAGGTGTTTGGATTTTGGGCTTTCTATAGGTTAATCCAGTCCTAAAACGCATGCAGCTTCCACCTTGAATTAGGGTTTGTTACTTCCTAGATTCTAGGTGATTTAGTTCTTCTGATTATGCTGAAGTCTTATAACAACACTCCCTACAGATGCGCCTTATTCTGTTTTTGTCCATCCATAATTAATTCTAGATAACTTTCCTTATATTACTCAGATCAGTTAGTCATTTATTAATTCTGGTAGCAGGTTTGAGATGTCACAACATCTGTTGGGACATCCTGAAAAACTAATCTTAAATCATTAACACAATGTCCCAACATCTGGTGTGACATCCTGAATTAAGTTCTTATACTCTGTTTGATGATGTCCCAACATCTTATAGGACATCCTGAACTGAATTCAACATTTCTTGTTGGTCAAAAATTCTGCCAATTCTAAACATCTACAAATGGCATGGAAGCAGAGCCAGGTTTAACTGCACAGATGACCTAGAATTAGGGTTTTGGTTTCAAAGGCCATAACTCCAATTTTTTGGTCATTCTTGTTTCTATTGGTCTCTATATGTTATAAGGATCATGCATATCAATTTTCATGAAGAAATTCCATGGGGAAGGCATCTGATCACAAGATGACTTCTTGAGCAAGTCAGTGCAAAATCAGGGATCTGAGGTCCCCAATGACCCAACCAAAGGATGTTCTTCATAATTTTGATTGTGTATGATCTTTATTTGATCATATAAGATGTTAGAAGTTCACAAAGTTGAAGGATTTCAAGCCATTTGCAAAGTTGCCTTTTTGGGAAAATGACTTGTAATGGAAACTTGCCATTTTGGGAAACTTTTTCAACCCTTTCTTTTTTATTCAAAAATGCTTCAAATGGGAAAACTTTGGTCATAAAAGTTGTAGAATGGATCATTCCCTTTTCAAAAAGTACAAGAACTCATTCTAATTCATTTTGGATCAAAAGTTATGGCTTGTCAAATTGGAGAAAATCACATAATTTCAAGTTATGTACCAAAGAGGCAAAGTTGCAAAACCACTTGCCAAGGCAAATTGTGCTTTCAAATGGACTTCTAATCCTTGTACAAACCTAAACCAATGCCTAAAATTCAGAATGCACCAAAGGTTTGCCCATTTTCATGACTTATGGATCAAGAAACTTCAAAAGGGCCAAAATTGGACAAAGTTGCAAAACATCATACAAACCCTAATCCACTTGCTAATTGGCTTCAAGACTGATCCCATGGCTCTCCTCATTCCTTGTTGCGAAGGACACCCCTTTGTCCTTGGCCTACCATTGACCCATACCTCTCTTACACCTAGACTTGACTTTTTGCAAGAAGACCCATACCAATCAAGCTAGGCCACACCAACTCCTCTGACCTATCCAAGAGTGATAAGTGGACCAAAAGGAACTCAACACAGCACACACACAAGCCTGAAACACTCTCCAAGCCATAGCTTCAAGCTTTTCCCTCTTATGCATTTTCATTCGAAACGCATCACACAAGCATCAAACATAAAAAGAAACTCCATAGAACATCCCAGCATGTCTCACTGATCATCCCTGACCCTTCACCTTGCCCTGAAACACCCTGAAACTGAAACACGATTCCTTCCCCTCTCTGAACAGAACTTGATCAAACTCACAAATCATCCATTCAAAACTCCAACCAAGCTTCATAACTTCATCAAGAGGATCATTGGGACCATTTTGAAGCAAAGAGGCAAGCAGAAAGCTCCTGGACTGAAAGCTCAATCTCAGGTAACATGATGAACAAATTTTCCAGAACCTTGATTTCTTGTTAGAATGTTGTTCTATATGTTGCCCTGATCATGGGGATCTATTTATTTTTGAAAATGAGCCAGAAACAAGCATGTTGTGATGTTGTGAAAGTTTGCCCGTGAAAATGTTTTTGCTTGTTTCCTTTGATTCACGAAAAATAAATGTTGTTTGTTGTAGGGTTTATGTTTAGTGATGTTCATAGGTTGATTCTGGAGAGTTTTGTGAGGTTTTGATGCATTTTGAGTGAGATTGAGAATTTGACTGGCCGGAGAAGATGACCGGAACACTGTTCCGGTCATCTGAAAGTGTTTAGGGTTTCTGATTAGGGCTTAATCATAATTAAGCAAGTTTGAATTTGGTCCGTTCGTTCGCGCGCGCAGTCAACTCCCGCGTCCCCGAATTTGAATCTCAGCCATCAGATTGGCTGACTTTCTCTTTTTCTATTTAAATTCATTTTATTTTCATTTGTTTTGCATTTATTTTCCTCATTTTATTTAAAATAGCTAAAATCATTTTAAAATTATGAAAATTTTTGTCAAGGGTTTCATGAATTTTCAGAACACAAAAATATTATTATTTTTATTTTTCGCATTAAAAATTATTTTTAAATCATTTAAATGTTTATTTTTAATTAGTTAATGGAAATCAATTAATTAAAAATGCATTTAGGTATTTAAAAATCCCAAAAAAATTCACATTGCATTTAGAAACATTTAGAAACATTGTCCAACTCTCAAACCAAATTTCTTTTTTGTTCTTGATGCCTTTTGATCATTTTCATTGGATTTAATTTCATTTCAAGGCAATATTTTATGTCAAACTTCAAAAATTTCTTTCTGCCTAACCATTGAAAGTTGAATGATGATTCTTCTTGCTTTGCACTCTTTATAGCATGTAGTTTATAGGATAAATTTAGTTTGAATTGATCTTTCATTTTCAATTTGTTTAGCATTTTTCTTGTTGAGGTACCTTAAAACCCTAGCAATCTTAGGAAATTTACAATTTTCATTAGGTTAAGAGTTGGATCCCCTCCTTTGGGAAGTGAGTTTGTATAGGTTTAGGGTATCTTTGATTGCATTTTAAAATTTTTATCATGTCATTTGCTTCTGGTTTTGGATTTTTGCTTTGTGTGATGCATGTAACCCTAATTTGTGCCTTCTCTTGCATCCATCTTTCATTTGCTTGCATCCATTGACTTGCCATGACATTTTGTGCATCCACATGATTCATAATACATCTTAGGACATATTAGAATCATGTTTGATCATTGCATCTTTCATTTGCCATGTTCTATGACCATTGCATTTCATAAACATTTCATGAACTTTCTAGGTTCAAGGCATGCCTCATTTGCATTCTTATGCTTGTATGATCATCCTCATGTCTTGTCTCATGTTTGCATCATCTCTTAGCATCATTAACATCATGTTTATGCTTCTGTTTTTTTTGGTTTGCATCATGGTATTGCACATCATTTGCATTGCATTTCATTTCTTTTGGCTAAATTTTCAGGTGGTAAGTTGTTTGAGAAGTGAATTTGCCTTCACTTCTCACAATCTCTTCTCATCTCTCTTGCACCTTTTCTGCATTTTGTATGGGTATTGGATTGAGCTTTCTCATTCATGTTCATCTTACTTTCTTTCTTCAAGCAACTTGTCTTCTTAAGTGAAGCAAGTTGTTTTGCTTCTCTCTGCTTCTTTCTCCTTTCATCTACTTCTTCCCTGGTGGTTTCTTTGAAGATATTCTTGCAAGCCTCATTAACCCTAGGAACAACCAAGCATGATAACAATTAGGGTTTGATTAGTCCCCCTTTTTTTTTACCTTTGTGTCATCTTTGAGTCTTCTCTTCTCATCTCATAATCAAGGACTAAACTCTAAAGGTTTTAAGGCTTTGTGATTAAGCTTATGCCTGTATCCTTCTATTAGGATGGAGTGTATAACTTTAATCCTAAGTGTTAAACCCTTAATATGTTTAAATCCTCTAATTAATTCACTTAATAATCATCAAGACAATAGCTTGTAACTTGGGCCTTGCATTAGGGTTCTAATTCTTCCTTAATTGGTTAAGAAGGACTAACCCTAGTGTTAATGGACAAGTCCCCCTCAAGTTGTCTTACAAACCATAAAACTCACTTCTTAACCCCACCATTAACTAAAATCCACTTTAATAAAGGCTTGTTTTGTCATGAGGTTAATCCCTAATCATGGATTAAGTTGAGGTATCTTCCTCAGCTTAAATGTTCTCATCTATTATCCTTCTATTAGGATGGTGTAATGAGTCCATTAAATCCTTGATTATGGCTTAAACTCATTACTTAACACTAAACAAAAACAACAAAACACCTAAATAATCACAAGTAGGTTAATGATCTTAATCCTACATCAGGGTGATCAAGTGTGAGATGCTGACTTCACACTTGATGTATTCTCATTACCCCTAATCAGAGGGAGGATGTGATGAGTTTACTAACCCCTTGGTTTAGGCTTAAGCTCACTTTCTTATGACAAACCTCAAAATCAATAAAAGATTGAAAACACAAAAAACAAACAATAATCGTCTCCTCCGGGATTCTTTTCTCATCTTATTCACTCACAAACGAGAACTTGCTTCTTCCTTCTAATGCAAGACAGTTTGCACCTGAGCCAGACAGGTCATACACTTGAGCATAGACAAGTAAGCAGTTCACAAGTCAATTCATCTTTCAGTCTCTTTGGGTCGAACTACGGTGTTCTGACTTCCTCATTGCACGAGAGGATACGTAGGCATAACTTAACGGTTATCGAACAAAAGTCTCTGTATATTCCCCCTCTTTCCAGCATCGTTCTTTAAGGCTCATAGTCTTGAGCATTATACTCTTGTTCTTACACTGACACTTCTCTTGTACACTTCACTTTTCTTTTACACTGACACTTGCATTCTTTTCCAGCTTTGATACACAAATTACACTGACGATACCCCTTTAAAACACAAATCTTTTAAGCGTGGATCCCGTCGAGTACGGAGGACAATCTAGGTGCTTATACCTTCCCAGGTTTTAACCAACCCCCTTTCTCAGTCTCTCTGGTTCGCAACCGTCTTATCCATACCTTTCTAGGTTTATGCAGCATTACTTTCCTTCAGGATAAAAATGCCTAGCTGGAGACTCTATTCATTTCCTTCCTCTTTTCGCCGACCGTTCGCGTCTGTACCCCTTCTGACCTGGGTGTCATTTTGGTGGGAGCGACAGCTTGGCGACTCTGCTGGGGAATCTTATACTGTAACCAGGGCTTCTGGTTCTTTTTGTGGGTTCCTCCTAGCGCTTGTTTGATTTGTTTTTACTGGGGTGTTATGTGCTAATTGTGTTTATATATTTTCTTTATTTACTGCTTTATGTACAGTTATTTATTGCTTTCTTTACAGCTTTATATATCATATTGTCATACTGTCATCTTGCTGGATCTGGTTTTTTGTTTTGGTGGGTGAGGTTCTATTGAGAGTTAAGGTCCTATACCTGGGACCTGAGTGACACCTAGGCTAGAGTGGTTCATGTTCTTTCCCATTCCATTTCGGTCTGGTGCGGGAATATGAGACACGGTTCAGATGTGGGTTTCTTCTTGAGAACTCTGTGCTACAGATTTCCTGTAGTGCTAGGGCTATCTGGGAAGCCTACTATGACCTTTATTATGACCTTCAGAAACTGAGGTGAATTAGAGGAGGATCCTTTGTGATTATTGTAAACACTATACCTCCGGGTTAGAAGTGTTTACACTTCTCATAACTGATCCAAGTCTGAGGATCCTTGTTTTAGAACATTACCTGTGAGGGGTTGGGCTGTTTACAGGTTTGCAGGTACCCTTGGCCACATCATACCCTGTTACTGGTTTTGTTTAAGAGTGCCTCATTTTGGACAGTTCTTGTGATTTAAACCTGGACATGTGACTCTTTATTTGAGTCCCCCCACCTTGGTTATTGGATTTCTAAGCCTCCATCTGAACTTTTGAACATACATGGACTTATATCAAGGCAGTAATCAGATCCAGCTTGATCACAAACCCTTGCATATCATTTGCATACTCATCATTTGCATCATTTAACATTTGTTTATTTGTTTTTCAGGGTATCCGCATTACATCTGGCTTGGTTTTGACCCCTTCATCTGCATAGACCCCTGTTCATCAGTTATTTGCTTCAGCTATCTTCATCAGTTGCCTGCTTCAGCTACTTTTATCACCAGCTTCAGCCTATCAGTGGCTCATCTCCAGTATCAGTCTTCATCATCAGCATTTGTTTTCAGCTCTTCATCAACAGTCATGGCACCCAAGAAGAGCAACGTTTCATACCATTTCTTTGAGCCTGTGCTGACTGGCATCAGGCAGGTCCAGGAACTTATCACTCCAGACCACATCCCTTTATTCAGAGAACATTATGGAGGCATCCTTGATATGGTTATGGACCTAGACCCTTCTCAGAGGAGTTTGATCCACACTTGCCTACAGTTCTATGACCCTCCTTTGAGATGTTTCACTTTCCAGAACTTTCAGTTAGGACCTCTGCTGGAGGAATTCTCATCATTGATTGGAGTACCTGTCAGGGGTGGTGTCCCCTTCAACCCTGAGATGATTTCTCCCAGCAATGGAGAAGTGGCAAAGGCACTGTGCATAGAGCCTATTTTGATTGAGCAGAACATGACAACAAAGGCTGGGATCCCTGGTTTGCACTTAGACTTTCTGATTTCTCAGGCCATCCTGAAGGCCTCCTTGGGAGAATGGAGGGCAATTTGTGCATTGTTGGCCCTCAGTATATATGGGGTTATACTATTTGCAGATGAGCCCAAGTTTATCAGCAAGAATGCCATTCATCTCTTCCTTTTGAGGAACCCAGTACCCACATTGCTGGGGGATTTCTATTATTCTGTTCACCAAAGAAATGAGAAGCAAAGAGGAAAGTTAGTGAGATGCTGTGCTCCTCTATTTCACACTTGGCTGCTTAAACACTTACCCAAGACAGATGCCTTTCTGAATCCTCACCAACAGAAGAATTGGGCTAAGAGACTTATTGCTTTGACTTCAGATGACATCAGATGGTGCACCCAGAGCACCAAGGGCAGGGACATAATCACTAGTTGTGGGCAGTACCCCAATGTACCTCTAGTAGGAGTGAAGGGTTGCATCAACTACAATCCTTTGTTTTTTAAGAGACAATTGGGCTATGCTTTGGTCCATCCTCCTAGAGTGCAAGACTTGGCTGAAACCCTGTATTGTGAGATAAAACCTAATCTAGCTGTTGTCAGACAAGCATCCTGGGCTTGGGACAACATCCAGACCAAAGGGATGGCCATTCTTGGGAGATGCAATAATGTGGCTTCAGCTCAGTACTATGAATGGTCTCATGCTAGGGCTCAGATTTCTGGGATGCCTTTCACCATTGAGGATGCACCTGGACCATCCACAGTACCACCTCCAACCACTGTCAGCCTGGAAGAATTTGAGAAGTTGAAGGAAAGGAATGATAATCTGTCTCAAGCTCTGAAGAAGACCCTCTGGGAGAGGAGTGATGGTCGTCTAGACATTGAGAGGTTGGAGAAACTTAACGTGGAGCATCTAGCCAAGATTGAGAAAGCAGAGGACTACATCAAGAAATCAAGAGTTGGGGAGCAAATATTGAAGAATGCCTGTAAAGAGGCCCAGTTTCAGAAAGCTAGGACTGATCTCTATCTACAAGAAAGTCAAGCTAGGTGGGTCAGGATCACTGAAGCTCGTACTCAAGAAGATAAGAGAACTCAGGCCAGGATTGAGCAGTTAGAGGCCAATGAAAAGAAACAACAGGAAGCTCTGCTGGCAGCCCAGAAGGAGATTTCAGAACTGAAGCTTAGGGCTGGTGTGAAGAGGTCAAAGGACCAAGGCAGGAACAAGAAGCTGACCACTGCTATTGCCACTAGAAACCTTCTTATCAGAAACATCACAGAGCATCCGGCTGGTCCTGTAACTGAAGCACTATTGAAGGAGGTTAAGGAGGATGAGTATGGACTCGATGTTTGACTTCTTTGCTTGTTGTTATTCCCATTTGATGTACTTTTCTTTTTATGTTGTATTTTTGACCCCTCAGGGGCGTGTGTTGTAAAAGCAAACTATGTATGATCCACCAGGTGTAATATATTTGTTAGTTTGTTTCATTGAGTTTCTTTTCTCAAGCAACATGAGAGCATCTTTTCAAAGCATCTTCCTCAGGGTCTGGAACGGTCAAAACCAAGAGCCAAGCCGGATACCTTGGAAAATAAATAAGCATACTGCATTGCATACTAACTTTTGTTTTGTTTTGTAGGTCTTTTGTTTTGTTTGTTACTAACTCTGTTGTGATTCAGGAATTATTGCTCGCCGTCGGGTGTTCCCTCTCAACCGTCCGCACCGGTATCCTACTCGCAACAATCTTCCTGGTATCCAAATGGATCAAGTACAGCAAGATCTGACAGAGGTCAGAACTCAGATGGCTAATGAAAGGCTAGAGATGAGAAACCAAATGACCCAATTCATGGAAGTAATGAATGGCTTGGCCCAAAGTCAAGAAAGGTTGAGGGCATTGGTAGAAAGACAAACCCCGGAAGAACCCCATCTGGGAACCGGAGGAACAAGTAACAATGAAAGGGGTTAGCCTCATGTTAATCCACCAGTATATGGGCCTCATCTACATCCAGAAGTCAACATCCCGGGTAATGTGCAAGGAAATACTACTGCAGGCAGGATCTTGCAAGAAGATCCTCAAGAGGAGCAGTTCACTGTAATGGGAGCTGGGGATGAAGTTTATGATAGGAGGTTTGATGAAATTGCTGAGAAGTTGAGATCTCTGGAGTCTCAAAATTCATTAGGTTTTGATGTCATGGAAATGGGGTTAGTGGATGGGGTAAGGATTCCCCACAAGTTTAAACCCCCGTGCTTCGAGAAGTACAATGGCACTTCCTGTCCACGAACTCACTTACAGTCTTTCCTGGGAAGACTTAAAGCATATACCATGGATGAAAAACTGTGGATGTTTTACTTTGAAGATAGTTTGACTGGGGCTTCAAGGGAGTGGTACTCTCACTTGACCAAAGCTACTATCAGATGCTGGAAGGACCTAGCTGAAGCCTTCATCAGACAATACCAATACAATCTAGACATGGCTCCTAACAGGACCCTTTTGATGGGAATGTCTCAGTCCTCCAGAGAAAGCTTCAGGGAATATGCCCAGAGGTGGAGACAGCTTGCTGCTGCTGTCCAGCCACCCATGTCGGAAAGAGAAATGGCCGACATGTTTATGAATACCCTGCAAGGAACATATATTGATAGGCTAGCTGCCTTTTCTTCCACCAGTTTCGCTGACGTAGTTATAGCTGGAGAAAGAATTGAAAGCCTATTAAAGATGGGAAAATTTTCTGATAATGGGGAAAGTTCATCCAGTAACCCCAGGAAGCCTTTTGTGGGACCTAGAAGAACCAGTGAGATAAATGCCATTCATGCCAGCAGGGGCAGACCTCAGTATGTTCACAGATCAGTAGCACCTGTCACTATTCCAGCTCCGATTCCTCAGCAACCAGCATATCAACCACAACAATAGCCACATTATCAACAGTAAGTTCAGTATCCGCCACAAAGAACCTACAACAACAATAACAACAATCAACAGCAAAGACCCTTTCAGCAAAGACCATCACAAGCAAATAGGGTGATTGACCCTATCCCTATGCCTTATGCTGCCTTATTGCCACAACTCCTGAAACTCAACTTGGTTGAATTAAGGACATTGGCACCACCAGATCCCTCCAATCTCCCAAGGAATTACGATGTCAACGCCAGATGTGCTTTCCACTCCAATGCACCTGGCCACAATACTGAGAAATGCAGGGCTTTACAAATGAAAGTGCAAGATCTGGTGGATTCTAAAGCCCTCAACTTTGCACCCCCTCCAAGTGTCACCAAGAATCCCATGCCCAATCATGGAGGACCAAGAATTAATGCCATTGAGGAAGACAATCCATCCTTCTTAATCACCAGTGTTGGACAGATTCGAACACCTCTGGCCGAAATTAAAGCTCAACTTCTAGAGTGCCAGATGTTCCCCGGGTGTGAGCTCGGTTGTGGGTATTGCAACATTTCGGTCAATGGGTGTGATAACTTGAGAAGCGGCATAGATGGTCTTATCAAAAGTGGTGTACTTCAGATCTCAACAACGGTGCCTACAAATCCGGCAAATCCTTTGACAACAATTCCTGACTCTTCTACAACTGCAACAACAATCATTCCGACCAATTCATCAATATCATCAACAATGGCTTCGTCCATCACTCCAGCAAACCAGATGTCAACAACCATTTCTTCTACAACATCAACATCCATTTATTCAGCAGAATCTTCTACAACACCGACAGAAATTGATGAAGATATCTCAGCAGTCACCATTTACTATGATCCATCAGATGTTCCTCCAAACAATAACTTTCAGCAACAAACAGTGGCACCTCCTGCCAGGTCACCAGTCACCATTTACTACGATCCACACACCGTTACAATACCCTCATCTGCAGCAGTCAGTCCAGTTACCATCACGGTGCCTGGACCAGTTCCATATGAAAGCAGCAATGCCATACCTTGGCATTATGGCTCTAATCTCTACTGCAACGGGGAAAAAATCACTTTGGATTATTCAACCTCTTCTCCACAGATTGATAATGTTGGGGGAGGCGGAGGCTTCACCAGAAGCGGACGCTTTTTTGCCTCGCAATTGCAAAGACCTAGTGCCGAAGCAGAAGTTGCTGCAAAAGCAAAGGGGAAGAGTGTGATACCTGAAGAACCAATCATCAAAGAAACTCAGAAGACATCTTTTGAGCAATATGTAGACGAGTTCATGAGAATTATAAAGAGAAGTGATTACAAGGTGGTGGATCAGCTTCACCAAACTCCCTCAAAAATCTCCATATTATCCCTGTTCATGTGTTCTGAAGCTCACAGGAATGCATTACTGAAGGTCTTGCACGCAGCATACGTGCCAGAGGAGATCACTGTTAATCAGCTAGAAACTGTGGTGGCAAATGTCAACACCAGTCATGGATTGGGCTTTACCAATGCTGACTTAACAACCGAGGGGCGTAACCACAACAAGGCTTTACATATCACCTTGGAATGCAAGGGTGCTGTTCTATCCCATGTACTGGTGGACACTGGGTCTTGACTCAATGTTCTACCAAAGAAAGCCTTGGTGAAGCTGGAGTACGATGGCTTGGCACTACGTCCAAGTAATTTAGTGGTGAGAGCATTTGATGGCTCTAAAAGATCAGTGCTTGGGGAGATTGATCTGCCTGTGATGATTGGCCCGCAGACTTTTAAAATTACCTTCTATGTGATGGACATTCAGCCGGCCTACAGCTGTTTGTTGGGTAGACCTTGGATCCATGTCGCTGGCGCTGTTACGTCTACCCTTCACCAGAAGCTGAAATTCGAGTGGGAAGGCCAGATCATCACCATCTATGGTGAAGAAGACATCTTTGTTAGACATCTGGCTACGTATAAGTATATTGAGATGGATGGAGAGATCCATGAAACCATGAGCCAGGGGTTTGAGGCCCTAAACATTAATGAAGCATCTGCTGTGCTGGGAACCTCCATGACGTCTTATCAGCAAGCCAGGAAGGTTGTTGAAGAGGGTACTGCCCAAGGCTGGGGCAAGCTGCTGCCCGTGGAGAAGAAGGAGGACAGATTTGGGTTGGGTTACAGACCAACTAAACAAGATCAATCAGAGGCTGCCAAGAAGCCCAATTTTGTCAGCGGGGGGATGCTCACCCCGGATGCAGTGAACAACTTGGAAGACGAGGATGAAAGCGACCGCAACCTGGAGATCTGGATACGTCCAAGGATCCCGGGGAGCCAAGTCCTTAACTGGTCTTCCCAGGAAATTATAAGGGTTACTCCTGCAGAGTAAATATTATTTCCTGTATTTTTAAAGCATGCATCAAGTCTTGCATCTTGCCCAAGATGACAAGACTCATTTTGTAATCGGGCCATCTTGTAATTTTGTGCAAACAGATCAATCAATGAATATCGAACATCTTTTGCAAATGAGTCTTTTTCTTTCCCGCTCACTGTTTTTCATTTTTCTTTTTGTACAAAAATAAAATGGAAATGTTTTCCAAAATGACAACTTCATTTCACTTTTTTTCTAAACAAGATTAAAATCAATCACTATAAATGAACAATCTAAACCCTTGCAGAGAGTGCCTTTCAGACTGCACCGACAACAACACAGCTATGGCTTCGTATAACTTTGACAATCCAATCAATCAAGCTGATGAAGGGGTTGAAGAAGATTATGAGATACCTGAAGAGCTAGCCAGGTTGTTAAGGCAAGAGGATAAGGTTATCACGCCTCATTAGGAGGAGATTGAAACGGTTAATCTTGGTACGGAAGAAGACGTGAAAAAAGTTAAGATTGGGGCCTGCCTACAAGACTCAGTGAAGGGACAATTGATTGATATGCTTCGGGAGTATGTGGATGTCTTTGCTTGGTCTTATCAGGATATGCCAGGGTTGGATACCGATATTGTCATGCACAAGTTGCCTTTGAAAGAAGACTGCCCGCCAATTAAACAGAAGTTGCGCCGTACTCGCCCAGATATGGCAATGAAGATTAAGGAAGAGGTACAAAAACAGTGGGATGCCAGTTTCCTTGCTGTGACTAGCTATCCGTCGTGGGTTGCTAATATTGTACCTGTGCCTAAGAAAGACGGCAAAGTGAGAATGTGTGTTGACTACCGAGATCTGAACAGAGCCAGCCCGAAAGATGATTTCCCTTTACATCACATTGATGTATTGGTGGATAATACGGCTCAGTTCTCGGTATTCTCCTTCATGGACGGATTTTCAGGATACAATCAGATCAAGATGTCACCTGAAGACATGGAGAAGACAACTTTTATCACACCCTGGGGCACGTTCTGTTATAAGGTGATGCCATTTGGATTGAAGAATGCTGGTGCCACTTATCAACGGGCTATGGTAACGTTATTCCATGACATGATCCATAAAGAAATTGAATGTCATGTGGATGACATGATTGCCAAGTCCCTCACTAAAGAAGACAACCTGGTAAATCTGTTGAAGTTATTCAAGCGTCTGAGGAAGTACCAACTGAAGTTAAACCCTAACAAATGCACATTCGGGGTACAATCCGGTAAGCTGTTGGGATTTATTGTAAGTGAGAAAGGGATTGAAGTTGACCCTGATAAAGTCAAAGCCATTCAAGAAATTCCTGCACCGAAAACTGAGAAAGAAGTTCGAGGTTTCTTAGGTAGATTGAACTACATTTCAAGGTTCATATCTCACCTTACCGCAACCTGTGAACCCTTGTTCAAGCTATTGAGAAAAGAACAAACGGTCAGGTGGAACAAAGACTGCCAAAGGGCTTTTTACAAAATCAAGGAGTACTTGCAGGAACCTCCAATCCCTATGCCTCCAGTGGAAGGAAGACCTCTAATCATGTTTGACAGTATTAGAAGAGTCAATGGGGTGTGTGTTGGGCCAGCATGACGAGTCTGGTCGAAAAGAGTATGCAATATACTACATAAG
The DNA here is from genome assembly GCA_963966055.1 of Lathyrus aphaca. Taxonomy (NCBI): domain Eukaryota; kingdom Viridiplantae; phylum Streptophyta; class Magnoliopsida; order Fabales; family Fabaceae; genus Lathyrus; species Lathyrus aphaca. Next base: position 373,965,318 of record OZ014524.1, on the reverse strand, counting down.
CAAAAAGTTTACCGACTATGAACAACGTTATTTACTGCTCGAGAAAACTTGCTGTGCTTTAGCGTGGGCTGCTCGCCGACTAAGGCAGTATATGTTGACCCACACTACTTTGTTGATATCAAAGATGGACCCAGTTAAGTACATTTTTGAGAAGCCAGCACTTACCGGACGGGTTGCAAGATGGCAAATGATCCTCACAGAATATGACATTCAGTACACATCTCAGAAAGCCATCAAGGGCAGTGTACTGTCTGATTATCTTGTTGAGCAACCTATTGGTGATTACCAGCCTATGAGGTTTGACTTCCCCGATGAAGACATCATGTTCATAAAAGCAAAAGATCATGAAGAGCCTGTTCACACTGAAGGGCCTGACCCGGAAGAAGAATGGACTATGATGTTTGATGGGGCTGTTAATATGAATGGTCGTGGTGTTGGTGCAGTACTCATTACACCTAAGGGAGTTCACATGCCTTTCTCAGCAAAACTCACCTTTAACTACACTAACAACGAAGCTGAATACGAAGCGTGTATTATGGGTCTTGAGGAAGCCATTGACCTCAGGATCAAGACTTTGACGGTATTCAGAGATTCAGCTCTGGTAGTTAATCAAAATAACGGCAAATGGTACACCCATCAGGATCATCTGATACCTTATAGGGAATATACAAGGAGGTTATTGACTTTCTTTACAATGGTCAAGCTTGAGTATATCCCTCGGGACGAGAATCAATTTGCAGATGCTCTTGCCACCATTTCATCCATGATCAAAGTTCAGGCTGCCAACTTTGTACCTCGGATTTCAGTGTCCAGACTTGACAGACCAGCATATGTATTTGCAGCAGATGTTGTCAAAGACGATAAGCCTTGGTTCCATGACATTAAGTGCTTCTTGGAGGATCAAACATACCCACCTGGGGCATCTTCCAATGACAAGAAGACGTTAAGAAGGCTAGCTGGTAGTTTCTTCTTGAATACTGATGGTTCCCTGTACAAGAGAAACTTTGATATGGTACTCCTCAGATGCGTTGATAGAACAGAAGCAGACTTGTTGATGCACGAGGTGCACGAAGGATCATTTGGTACCCATGCAGGAGGGCATGCCATGGCTAAGAAGCTGTTAAGATCAGGCTATTACTGGATCACAATGGATGCCGATTGTTGTGCCTATGCCAGAAAATGCCATAAATGCCAGATCTACGCGGATAAGGTGCATGTGCCTCCGAATCCTCTGAATGTGATGTCTTCACCCTGGCCCTTCGCCATGTGGGGCATTGATATGATTGGCAAGATTGAACCGACTGCTTCAAACGGCCACAGATTCATCCTGGTTGCTATTGACTATTTTACCAACTGGGTTGAAGCAGCTTCTTATGCAAATGTTACGAGGCAGGTGGTAGCCCAATTTCTTAAAAGGGACATCATTTGTAGATATGGAGTGCCCGAGCGAATCATTACTGATAATGGTTCCAACATAAACAACAAAATGATGGCAGAACTGTGCCGGGACTTCAAGATCCAACACCACAATTCTTCTCCTTACAGGCCAAAGATGAATGGCGCTGTTGAGGCAGCTAATAAGAATATCAAGAAGATTGTGCAGAAGATGGTAGTCACCTACAAAGACTGGCATGAAATGTTACCGTTTTCTTTGCATGGATACCGTACGTCAATCAGAACATCCACTGGGGCAACACCGTATCAGCTTGTGTATGGTATGGAGGCAGTCCTACCTGTTGAAGTTGAATTACCCTCTTTGAGAGTATTGATGGATGTTAAGCTGAACGAAGCAGAGTGGGTCCGATCCCGATACGAACAACTGAATCTGATTGAAGAGAAAAGATTGGCCGCCATCTGTCATGGGCAGCTGTATCAGAAAAGGATGAAGAAAGCCTTCGATCAGAAAGTCAGGCTCCGAGAATACCAAGTAGGGGATCTTGTGCTGAAAAGACTCCTCCCTCCTCATACAGACCACATGGGCAAGTGGACTCCGAACTATGAAGGGCCATTCGTAGTAAAGAAAGTTTTCTCTGGTGGAGCACTGATGCTCAGCACTATGGATGGTGAAGACTTCCCGTCCCCTGTAAATTCAGATGCAGTTAAAAAATACTTCGCATAAAAATGACCCGCTGGACATGAAAACAGAATGTAAGTCCAGGCAAAAATAGGGCATCCCGGCGAGTCAAAAACAGAATAAGAGACTGATGTGAAAATAGCAAGTGTACTATTTTTCTCACTGTAGTAATAAAAGGGAAATTCCCCGTTTGTCGATCTCAAGGACTGCTTGACGATACAGAGTTTATAGATTGTTTCAATTAGACAAAAGCCTTTGGTTTTTGTGTTGTGGTGTAATTATACTACCAATTGCAAATAAATAAAACAAGTAAAAAGGTTGAACGAGATACAAATGAGAGAAGATTGCTAGGGTTCGGTGAATGAAACTTCTTGTAACAGATATAATTTATGACGGCGTAGAGCTATTCCTGTCAAATTAATTCCGGTCCTCAAGGGTATCTATTATTAAGTCCTTAGTAATAGACCTTTGATTATGTAACCTAATTACTATGTCCATAAACAATTAGGTTCATACTCAAGCATTCACATATCAAGAATTACCGGTCAGATAGAAAATCCCTAGTCCTAGGTTATTTTTACTATCCAAAGTTCTTATCCAGGTCAATGAATAATTGCTGTCCAGCTTACACTATTCATAAGAATCATCATTCGTTGGTCCGACAAATAACGCATAAAGAACGGCGATAAGAACAAATTAATGGAAAAGAAGAAATAAGCAATACTTTCATAAACATCAATACTGTCACATTCAGAATCAGGGTCACCCCCTAGCAATGGGGAGTTTAGCTACTCATAATAAAAGTAAAAACAAAGATAAATATTGTTGTCATTACAGAATTTCGTGAGGAATCAATCTTCAATAGTCGGAAAACTCTTGAACATATGAATCCCGTGATCTTCCTTGAGTCTCCAGCTCTCAAAACGCGTATATTTTCTCTCCAAAAATGTCCAACCAACGGAAAATTGTGGTCTGGCCTTTTAATAGCTACTCAGTTGGATTTTTCCTGAATTTGTGCTCCATACGCGTACTGCGCTGTCCCATACGCGTACTGCCTAGTAGGAAACGCGTATTGGACGTAACACAGCATCTGGTACGCGTATTGGCCAGCATGTTACGCGTATTGCCCAAGTTGTTACGCGTATCACCAAGTTGTTACGCGTATCACCAGAAGCTTGTATTTTGGCTGAATTTTCCTTCCCTCTGGTCATTTGCGTATGGTACGCGTACTGGAAGGTCCATACGCGTATCAAGTAAGGTCATACGCGTATGGACAGCAGGTTCTCCAAAAATTGACTTTTTTCTTCCGTTTTCTTGCTCGGGCTCGATTTCTCATCTGACGTTTGATCCCCTGAGCTTCCAAACTAGCTTTTTACCTGCTGACATACCAAAAAGTGTAAAATATCCTCAAGAAACTCATCAGTAACAACACACTTACTATCATGGAATTGAGCTTATTTCTAACGAAAAATGCTTCAGTTTACACAGTTTACCTGATTTATTTACGGTTAAATAGTGGAATGTCTAGCATAAATGGTGACTGATCACAACCCCAAACTTAGCTTGTTGCTTGTCCTCAAGTAACATCTTATTACCTTCAAAAATCATGTCACCCCAAACTTACTGTAAAACAGTTCTTACCACAATACTGCTGAAATCTTTCGCACTGGACCTCTTGATGTTTTTCAGGTTTTCTGATTCTTCCACATAGCCAACGAGCTTGAAACTCTTTCCCTCAGAGATATGACTTCACCTGTCAGCTTATATCACACTCTCACCAAGTCTCTCTGGGTTAAAGTTTTATCACTCTCAAATCACAATATGCAATATCAAATCAACAGTTTGAATAAATTCTCTCATCCTATCAACATGTACAATCACACACACTTTTTGAGGTCTTTTAGGGTTGTAACGGGGCTTGGGTTTAGGTAGGCTATGAAGGTGGAACCTAAGGTTTATGTTTATTATATTTATTTATTTATTTTTTTTTTTTTTTGGTTCAGAATACATGAAATCATTCTCTTACTACGTTTCTTTGTTATTATTCCTGTAGGGTTATGCAATCCTCTTTTCCTTTTATTTCTAGTGAATGTAGCATCTTTCAAAAGCTGTTCTTCGCTTTTCTCTTTCTTTCTTTTGGTTATTATTACTTTTTTTTTTATACGACATTCACTTACTATTCATTGACTGCAAAGCTACCCCAAACTTAAAGGTTGCTATACCAACAGCAACCCCAAACTTAGATAGGAACGTAGATATGAAATCACTTCTCACATACTCTGAACATGGTAAGATAGGTCCAGGGTCATGGGTTTAGAAAAAAAAACGGGTATATCAACAATAAATGATTAAAGGCTCAACGGGGTAAAACAATGGATAATAATGATAATAATGGGATGGCTAGAAAGGCTCTAGGTGATAACAAAAACATGCCTCAGTGTGTGTATTCGTACAGCTAATAATAACAAAAGAACGTACGCAAACCAAGATTGATAAAGACATACCTGATATCGCTCATATGATAATAAGTGTTTGGCTTTTTATGAACTCACCAGGACGGGGTAAGCTGACTTGTTCTATCATACCTCTGAGTTCAAAGCTCATGCTCGTGGTTCTGATGTTAATCTTAACCAGTGCGTCCAATCATAAACAACAGTATCTAACGTCAGGGGACTGAAAGGGAGGATGCCCAAGTAGTTGGTGTAAGTGATCGCGAAACCAATAGCCAGACATAGTCACGTATCTAAGGAAATAAACAGGAAAATTGAGATAAACCAAATCACATTCATTAGAATTCGCCAACCCATAATAGGTGGTTACATCAAAGCAACAGAAATTAAACTGCATAACTAAAAAAAACAAAAATTAAACAAATAAAACCAAAAGTACAGAAACAACAATCAAACGAAAGAAAGAATCAAACCTCCCTTGGGTTGCCTCCCAAGCAGCGCTTCGTTTAACGTCGCATGGCTCGACGGGACACCTCATACTCAGAGGAGTTTAACGGATTCAATTGGCCCCCCTTCACCGGGATTGTATGGGTTTAACCTCCTCTGTGGTTGCACTACCGGTTTCTGATTATCCTCCATCAGTATCTTATGCATGCATACTGTGGGGCTAATACCTTTTAAATCCTCAATAGTCCACCCAATAGCACTCTTATGCTTCTTTAGTACCTGTATTAACTTTTCCTCATCTATGGCATTTAGCTCAGAACTGATAATAGCAGGATAATTTGTCCCAGATCCTAGAAAGACATATTTAAGATTTACCGGCAATTGTTTTAATTCAAAATTTATACCTGGTTTACTTACCTTTTCATTTTCTAATTCTGGTGAAGATCTAAGGTCCTCCCACCGACGTGGTTTGGATTTCATCCAAAGAGGTTGTGTATCCAGCATGGCAAGTGTAAACACCCCAAATTTGCCCTCACCCATTCACACCATGGCTTGTGATCATTCTCATATACATAAACACAATCATATCACCTCATATCTCATTTTTGATTCACTGCGTAGTTTCTAAGTCATCTGCACCTAGGGTTTGTGATCTGAGCAATCCAAGAGCATCTTGAGCCATTCCAAAGGCCACCAATCATCTCAAAGGGGTCCATGTATGTTCTTATATCATATTCCATCTCCTCAAAGTCAAAATTCCAAAGAATCACAAGAACTAGGGTTTGAGTGGATGCAGGGCCAGGCTTGACTGCACAGTTGACTTGAAATTAGGGTTTTGGTTTCAGAGGCCATAACTCCAAATTTTTTGGTCATTCTTGTTTCCATTGGTCTCTATATGGTATAGGGAGTATGCATATCAATTTTCATGAAGAAATTCCATGGGGAAGTCATCTGATCAAGGGTTGACTTTTCAGACAAGTCAGTGTAAAATCAGGGCATCTGAGGCCCCCAATGACCCAACCAATGGGTGATCTTCATCATTTTGAGTGTATTTGATCTTTATTTGATCATGGAAGAAGGTTGAAGTTCATAAAAATCAAGAATTTAGGGTTTTTGCAAATGTTGACTTTTTGGGCATAGTTGACTTTTCAAGAATGCCTCATTTTAGGTCATTTTTCAAGCCTTGATTCTTGATCCAAAAAGGCTTCAAATGGAAAAACTTTGGTCATGAAAGTTGTAGATCTCATTTTTCCCTTTTCAAAAAGTACAAGAACATGATCAAACTCTTCTTGGATCAAAAGTTATGGCAAGACAAAGTTGGCAAAAATCATTGTTTTTCAAGGCATGCCCTAAATGTAAATTTTGCAAAGTCATGAACCAATGCATTATGTGACTTCTAATTCACTTCAAACCAACACATAAACATTCTCTAAGTCCTAAAAATCAGAAATGAACCAAGAATGCCCATGGTTTTATGTTTGGTTGGACAAAAAGGTCACATGTGAACAAAAAGTCACAAGTTGCAAAACTCATGATCATGCTCCCTCCTACTTGCAGCCTTGGATGCTGAGCTTTGCTAGACCTCTCCCTCACCCTTGCTGCGCCAGCCCATGCCTTGTACTTGCCTAGCACCTCACCATACTTGCCTTACACAAAAGTTGACCTTTTTGCAAAAGTAAACTTACCTATCACCACAGGCCATGTCACATCCTCTGGCCACTTGGATTAAAATAACATATCATTTTGCAAGCCATTCCATGTACTAAGCAAGCCTGAAACACTTCACACATACACATTCACAAAATCACCTCACATTGCATAAGCCTTCGAATTTCTCTGTCCAGCATACAAACACTTTAGCCATCTTCACCATTCAACTCACCTTGCTCCATAGACCACAAAGCACCAAGAACCCAAGCCTGAAACAGCCAGAATACTCCATAGCCATTTCTCACCCCAAGCTGCATTTTCTATCGAATCTCCTTCCACAAACCACAAACACACCAACAAACACTCCAGACCTTCTCCATTCATCTTCAGGATCACAAACCACCATCCACAATGACCTGAAAGTGCTTAGAACACCATTGCCATTTCTGATCAAGCTTGAGCAGGAGCTTTCGAATCTCACTATCCAGTCAACTTAAACTCCTTTTGAGTATTCAAACATCTTCTGGGGATCAAGTGGAGTGGTTTGCACTGAAAGAAGTGGCCAGAAAGTCCTCAAGTTGAAAGCTCCAAATCTCAGGTAGCTTGAAATTCATTTTTCCAGAAATCTCTTTTCTTGTTACAAACTTGTTCTATGTGATTCACTGATTACCCTGATGTTTTTATTTTCGAAAATGGCTTTGAAATGAGCATTTAATTTCTCTCTGAAGCTTGCGTGCCCTAGAACTTTTTCTCTTCGATTCAGCTTATTTAGGAAATATAAATTTGTTTTGAGAGAGGGGTTTGATTCGTGAGAGGTTGGAGATCATTTCCATGTTCTTAGTTTTCATTTTTGATACGATTTGAGGGGTTTGGGGATTTCTCAGGTGAGCTGCTGGCCGGAGAAGACGACCGGAAGTCTTCTCCGGCCGCCTGAAAGTAATTTGTGCCCTAATTGCGTAATTAGTGATCATTTGAATTTGAGCCGTAGATGGCCTTTGACTTGTTGACTTCCCTCTCTTTTGGATGGCCCAGATCAGCCTGCTTAGCCCTAATCCACGTGTTAGCCTAATTAATCCGTAATTAAAATAAATTAATCAGAGTCATCCTGGACCCTTGGATGACGCGCGTAGTCAACAAATTTAAATCCAGATTGCATCTCAGCCTCTCATTCTGTTTACTTTTTATTTTATTTGTTTTTAATTCATTTTATTTCAATTAACTTGCATAATTAATTTAAAATAGCAAAAAACTCTTAAAAATTATGAAATTTTTCCTTAAGGTTTTATTAAATTTTATGACACAAAAATATTTTTATTTTATTTTTTATCATTAAAAAAGTATTTTTAAATATTTAAAAGATTATTTTTAATTGATTAATGGGAATTAATTAATTAAAAAATACTTTTAGGTATTTAAAAATTACAAAAAATTCATGAAATGTTCTAAGACATTTAGAAACATTGTCCAACCTTCAAACCAAATTTCTTTTTTGATCTTGATGCATTTTAAGAATTTTTCATTGAATTAAATCATTTTTTATGCATTATTTTGATCATAAGTTCAAAAATTCATTTCTGCCTATTTGAGAAGAGTTGGACATTGATTCTTCTTGCATTGTTTCATGTTTGGCATGTAGTTTCTAGGTTTAAAAGGCCATGAATTGTTCTTGCATTTTCAAATTGTTTGGCATTTCTTTTGTTAAGAACCCTAAAAAACCCTAATAACTTGTAAAAATCATAACTTGAGTTTGGTTGAGAGTTGAGAGTTCCCCTTTGGACCTTGGTTTAGTATAGGTTTAGGGTTTCCTTTTGTGGCATTTTCCTTTTTTTATCTTAGGGTTTGCTTCTGTTTTTGGTTTTTGTTTGATGTTTGATCCATGAACCCTAATTTGGGCTTTCATTTGCATCCCTCTTGCATTCTCTTGCATAACATGACCTGTCTTTGCATTTTGTGCACTCTTGTGATTCATTTGACATCTTAAGACACATAGGAAGCATGTTTGATCATTGCATTACACATTTGCCATGTCATTTGTCTTGTTTGCTTCATAACTTTCCATGCTTGTTTATGCTCCTTAGCTTGCACCATTTGCATCCATGATCTTGTGTGAACATCCCCATGTCTTGCCTCATGTTTGCAGCACCTCATAACATCATAATCATCATCAACATGCTTCTGGTTTTGCCTTGCATCATACCATTTCATCTCATCTTGCATTGCATTGCATTCCTTTCTAACATTTCAGGTGGTAAGTAAACTTGAGAAGTGAATTTGCCTTCACTTCTCATAACTTTTCTTTTCATCTCTCTTGCATCCATTGCTGCATTTTTATATGTGTTTGAGTTTGAGCTTGCTCATTCTTCTTCCTCCTACTTTCTTTCTTCAAGTGACTTGACTTCTTGAATGAAGCAAGTCACTTTGCTTCTCTTGATCCTTTCATCTGCTTCCTGGTGGCTCCTTTGAAGATTGTTCTTGAAAACCTCACAAACCTTAGGACCAACCAAGCATGATAATGAATTAGGGTTTTGATTAGTCCCCCCTCATAGTTTTACCTTTGTGTCTCTCTTTGAGTCTTCTCTTCTCATCTCATAATCAGAGACTAAACCCTAAAGGCTCTAAGACTTTGTGGTTAGGGTTATGCCTGCATCCTTCTCTTAGGATGGAGTGTATAACTTTAATCCTAAGTATTAAACCCTTAAGGCGTTTAAATCTCTTAATCAATTCACTTAATAAGTATCAAGACATCACACTTGTAACTTGGGCCTTGCATCAGGGTTCTAATTCTTCCTTAATTGGTTAAGAAGGACTAACCCTAGTGTTAATGGACAAGTCCCCCTCAAGTTGTCTTACAAATCATAAAATCCACTTCATCATCATACCATTAAGTAAAATCCACTTAATCAAAGGCTTGTTTTGTCATGGGTTTAATCCCTAATCATGGATTAAGTTGAGGAGTTTTCCTCAGCTTAAACACTCTCATCTATTATCCTTCTATTAGGATAGTGTAATGGGTTTGTTTAATCCTTGATTATGGCTTAACCTCATTACTCAACACTAAACAAAAACACCAAAAACATCTAAATAATCACAAGTAGGTTAATGATCTTAATCCTACATCATGGTGATTAAGTGTGAGAAGCTGACTTCACACTTAAGGTATTCTCATTACCCCTAATCAGAGGGATGATGTGATGAGTTTACTAAATCCATTGGTTTAGGCCTGAGCTCATTAACTAATGACAAACCTTCAAAAGCAATAAAAGACTGAAAACTCAAAAACAAACAATAATCGTCTCCTCCGGGATTCTTTTCTCATCACCTTCACTCATAAACGAGAACTTGCTTCTTCCGTCTAATGCAAGACAGTTAGCACCTGAGCCAGACAGGTCACACACTTGAGCATAGGCAAGTAAGCAGTTCACAAGTCAATCCATCTTTCAGTCTCTTTGGGTCGAACTACGGTGTTCTGACTTCCTCATTGCACGAGAGGATACGTAGGCATAACTTAACAGTTATCGAACAAAAGTCTCTGTATATTCCCCCTCTTTCCAGCCTCATTCTTTTAGCCTCATGATCTTGAGCATTCCATTCACTTCTTACACTGACACTTCATTTATACACTTCACTCTCTTTTACACTGACACCTGTACATCTCTTCCAGCTATGTCGTACACAGATTGCACTGACACTACCCCTTTAAAACACAAATCTTTTAAGCGTGGATCCCGTCGAGTACGGCGGACAATCTGGGTGCTAATACCTTCCCAGGTTGTAACCAACCCCCTTTCTCAGTCTCTCTGGTTCGCAACCGTCTTATCCATCTCTTTCTAGGTCTATGCAGCATTACCTTTCCTCCGGGATAAAAATGCCTAGCTGGCGACTCTATTCATCTCCAGTGAGTTCACGGCTGTGTGTTCTCACTGTTCCCTTCGTCGACCGTTCGCGTCTGTACCCTTATCTGACCCTGGTGTCACTTATCGGGAGCGACAGCTTGGCGACTCTGCTGGGGATGCTTATTGCAACCAGGGCTTCTGGTTCTTTTTGTGGGTTCCTCCTAGCGCTTGTTTGATTTGTGTTTACTGGGGTGTCATGTGCTTATTTGTGTTTGTATATATATTTTAGTTATGTACAGTTTGCTTTATTGTTTTCTTTATTGCATTTGTATATATCATACTGTCATGCTGCTGGCTGGATCTGGTTGTTTGCTTTGGTGGGTGGGTATTTCATTGAGAGTTAAGGTCCTATACCTGGGACCTGAGTGACACCTAGGCTAGAGTGGTTCATATTCTTTCCCATTCCATCTCGGTCTGGTGCGGGAATATGAAACACGGTTCAGATATGAGTTTCTTCTTGAGAACTCTGTGTTGCAGATTTCCTGCAATGCTAGGGCTATCTGGGAAGCCTGCTAAGTCTGGATGACCTTTAGTATTGACCTTCAGAAACTGAGGTGAATTAGAGGAGGAATTGTTATGGTTATTGTAAACACTGTACCTCCGGGTTAGAAGTGTTTACACTTCTCATAACTGATCCAAGTCTGAGGATCCTTGTTCTAGATCACCACCTGTGAGGGGGTTGGGCTGTTTACAGGTTTGCAGGTACCTTAACCTCAGAATACCCTGTTACTTTGACTTTGTTAAGAGTACTCCATGTTGGATAGTTCTTGTGATTCTAAACCCTGGACATGTGGCTCTTTATTTGAGACCCCCTACCTTGGTTACTGGATTTGTAGACCTCCATCTGGAATTCTTGAACACACATGGATCTATATCAGGGCATTTTGATCAGATCCAGCTCAGTCACAGACCCTTGCATTTCATTTGCATACATACTCATGGCATCATATTGACATTTGCTTATTTGTGTTTCAGGGTATCCCTCTCTATTTTGGCCAGTTTTGACCCCATCTTCAGTATTGGCCCATCTTCACCAGCACCTGCTTCAGTCATCAGTAGCCTGCTTCAGCTATCACCAGCACTAGCCAACCAGTGGCTCATCACTTCAGTATTATCATCAGCACCTGCCTCTACTCAGTCTCAGCATCATGGCTCCTAAAAAGAGCAACATCACCTATCACTTCTTCCAACCAGACTTGTCAGATATCAGGAGGATCCAAACCCTGATCACTCCAGATCACATATCCCTGTTCAGAGAGAATTATGGAGACATACTTGACTTGGTTGTGGATCTGGACCCATCCCAGAGGAGCCTCATCCACACTTGCATTCAGTTCTATGATCCCCCACTGAGATGTTTCACCTTTCAAGACTTTCAGTTGGGCCCTCTTTTAGAAGAATACTCCTCATTAGTTGGTATGCCTATCAGGAGAGAAATCCCTTTCAACCCTGAGATGGTCTTTCCTACCAATGGAGAGGTAGCAAGAGCTTTACATCTGGAGCCTGTCCTAATTGAGCAGCATATGACTTCTAAAGCTGGGATCCCTGGTTTCCATCTGGACTTCTTAATTTCTCAAGCCAGCCTGAAGGCCTCCCTGGGGGAATGGAAAGCTGTTTGTGCTTTGCTGGCCTTATGCATATATGGGATTGTGTTGTTTGCAGATGAGCCTCGATTCATCAGCAAGAATGCAATCCACCTGTTCATCCTGAAGAACCCAGTGCCAACTTTATTGGGGGACCTTTACTATTCAGTGCATCAGAGGAATGAGAAGCAGAGGGGGAGATTAGTGAGGATTTGTGCTCCATTATTTCATACTTGGCTTCTCAAGCATCTACCCAGAACAGACGCATTTCTCAACCCTCATCAGCAAAGCAACTGGGCTAAGAGGCTCACTACTCTCACTTCAGCTGATATCAGATGGTGTACTCAAAGCACCAAGGGCAGAGATATCATCACCAGCTGTGGGCACTTTCCCAATGTGCCCTTAATAGGAGTAAAGGGAAGTATTAACTACAACCCTCTGCTGTTCAGGAGGCAACTGGGCTATGCATTGGTCCACACTCCTAAGGCACAAGATTTGGTGGAGACTCTCTATTGTGAGAACAAGATTAGTTTGGCTGTTGTTAGGCAGGCTGCCTGGGCCTGGGATCATGTTCAAACCAAGGGAGTCACTGTTTTGGGGAAGTGTAATAATGTGGCATCAGCACAATATCATGAGTGGTCCCGTGCCAGGGCCCAATTCTCTGGGATGCCCTTTACCATAGAAGACATGCCCGAGTCATCTTCAGCACCACCCCCTGCCACCATCAGTTTGGAGGAGTTCGAGAGCTTAAAGGAAAGAAATGAGAAGCTAACCCAGGCCTTGCAGAAGACCCTCCGGGAGAGGAGTGAAGGTGTGAGGGAGATTGAGAGATTGGAGAAATTGAGGGTAGAACACTTGACTAAGATTGAAAAGTCGGGGGATTATATCAATAAGTCTAAGGCTGGTGAGCAGATTCTGAAGAATGCTTGTAAAGAAGCCCAGTTCCAGAGAGCAAGGACAGACTTGTATTTGAAAGAGAGTCAGGCCAGGTGGGTCCGGATCACTGAGGCCCGTGCTCTGGAAGACAAGAGAGTTCAGGACAAGATGGAACAGATGGAAAAAGCCCTGGCAGCAGCCCAGAAGGAAATATCAGAGCTAGAAATCAGAGCTGGAGTGAAGAGGTCTAAGGACCAAAGTCAGAACAAGAAGTTGACTGCAGCTGTTGCAACAAGAAACCTTCTCATCAGAAGTCTCACGGAGCGTCCGGCTGATCCTGTGACCGAAGCACTTCTTAAGGAAGTTCGTGAGGATGAGTTTGGCCTTGGAGTTTGATCATTTGCTTGTTGTTATTCCTATTCCATGTACTTTTGCTTTTTGTGATGTATTTTGACCCCTTTGAGGGCTAGTGTTGTAAAATGAACAAATTGTATTATTTCGTCTTATGTAATGCATTTGTGACAGTATTGTTCCATCCAAGTCCACTTCAAAAGCAACTTCAACAGCATCATCTTCAAGGGTCTGGAAGGGTCAAAACTGAAGGCTAAACCGGATACCTTGAGAGCAAATAAGCATAACTGCATTGCATGCTAACCCTTTGTTTGTTTTGTAGGTTTTTGTTTTTGCTAACCTCTGTTGTGATGTCCAGGAATTATTGCTCGTCGCCGGGTATTTCCCCTCAACCGGCCGCACCGTTATCCAACCCGAAATAACCTTCCGGGAATTCAAATGGATCAGGTACAGCAGGACCTAGCAGAGGTCAGAAATCAGATGGCAAACGAAAGGTTAGAGATGAGAACGCAGATGACGCAGTTCATGGAAGTTATGAACAACATGGCTCAGAGCCAGGAGAGACTGAGGGCCATGGTGGAGAGGCAAAATCAAGAGGAGCCTCATGTAGGAACTGCAGGCACCAGTAATAATGAAAGGGTGCAACCCCATGTTAATCCCCCTGTGTTTGGCCCACATTTGCATCCTGAGATCAACATTCCTGCAAACGTTCAAGGCACAGCCACTGCAGCCAGGGTACTTCAGGAAGACCCTCAAGAAGACCAGTTCACTGTAATGGGTGCTGGAGAAGAAGCTTATGATAGGAGATTGGATGAAATAGCTGAGAAGTTGAGGTCCTTAGAATCTCAAAATTCTTTGGGTTTTGACGTGATGGATATGGGCTTGGTAGACGGGGTCAGGATCCCCCATAAGTTCAAGCCTCCTTGTTTCGAAAAGTATAATGGGACTTCATGCCCCCGGACTCATCTACAGTCATTTCTGGGAAGGCTGAAGGCTTATACAATGGATGAGAAGCTCTGGATGTTCTATTTCGAAGACAGTTTGACTGGAGCGTCGAGAGAATGGTACTCTCACCTAACAAGGGCAACTATTAGATGCTGGAAGGACCTGGAAGAGGCCTTCATCAGACAGTATCAATATAATCTAGACATGGCACCCAATAGGACCCTCCTAATGGGAATGTCACAGTCTTCAAGGGAGAGTTTCCGAGAATATGCCCAGAGATGGAGGCAATTGGCTGCTGCTGTCCAACCCCCTATGTCTGAAAGGGAAATGGCAGATATGTTCATGAATACCCTTCAGGGAACCTATATTGACAGGTTAGCTGCTTTCTCTTCCACTAGCTTCGCGGATGTTGTCATAGCTGGGGAGAGAATTGAAAGCCTGTTGAAAATGGGAAAGATCTCAGACAATGGTGCAAGCTCGTCCAGTAATGCAAGAAAGCCTTTCGCAGGCCCGAGAAGAACTGGCGAGACCAATGCCATCCACACCAACAGGGGTAGGCCCCAATATGCTCAAAGATCAATAGCAGCAGTCACCATCCCTGCTCCCGTTCATCCTCAGCCAGTCTATCAACCTCCGTAACAAAACTTCCAACAACAACCCCAGTATCAGCAGAATCAATATCCTCCAAGAAATTACAACAACAATAGCAACAACAGTCAACAGAGGCCATTTCAACAAAGGCCATCTCAAGCTAACAGAGTGATCGATCCGATCCCAATGCCATATGCTACTTTGCTGCCACAACTTCTGAAACTCAACCTGGTCGAGCTAAGAACGTTGGCACCTCCGGATCCCAACAGTCTACCAAGGAACTATGACTCCAATGCTAGGTGTGCTTTTCATTCAAACGCACCCGGCCACAGTACAGAAAAATGCAGGGCTCTGCATATGAAGGTACAAGACCTGGTAGACTCCAAGGCTCTGAATTTCGCACCGCCGCCCAATGTCAATAAAAACCCCATGCCAAACCATGGTGGTCCCCGGATTAATGCTATTGAAAAAGACCAACCGTCCTATTTAATAACCAGTGTGGATCAGATCAGGACACCATTGGTGGAAATCAAAGCTCAACTCCGTGAAAACCAAATATTTCCGGGGTGTGAGCTAGGGTGTCCCTACTGCAATATTTCATGGAACGGGTGTGAGGACCTGAGGAATGGCATTGACAGCCTCATTCAGAGTGGCCTGCTACAGATCACTACATCATTTCCGACAAATCCGACAACTTCATCAGCAACGGTTTCAGACCCTCCTACAACTACAGCAACTATTGTTCCCGACAATTCACCAGCAACATCAACCAGTACTCCACCTGTCCTCCCAAATGATCAGTTTTCAACAGTTTCTCCTGCTACAACTTCAGCTTCATCCCATTTCGAATCTCCAACAACAACAACAACAGTCCTTCCAACAGTACCTCCTACAACACCAGCAATCAATCTTGAAGATGTCTCCACTGTTACCATATTCTATGATCCTGAGAACAACTCTGCCTACCATTCAGAAGGTGCTGCTTCCACCAGAGCACCAGTTACAATCTTTTATGATCCGCAAACAATTACAGTCCCTTCAGCAGCAGCAATCAGTCCGGTCACTGTCACGGTGCCTGGACCTGTACCATATGAAAGCAATAGGGCCATCCCTTGGCACTATGGCTCTGACGTGTACTGCGAAGGAAAAAGAATCACTCTGGAAACATCAACACCTGCACCACAAGTAGATAATGTGGGCGGAGGCGGAGGCTTCACCCGAAGCGGACGTCTCTTCGCTCCACCAATTCAAAGACCTACTGCCGAAGCAGAAGCTGCTGCCAAGGCAAAAGGAAAGAGCCCGGTGCAGGAAGATCAAGCTGTTAAAGAAGCCTTAAAGACCCCGTTCGATCAAGAAGTTGATGAGTTTATGCGAATCATCAAAAAGAGTGATTACAAAATTGTGGATCAGCTTCACCAAACGCCATCCAAAATCTCTATCCTCTCACTGCTTATGTGCTCCGAAGCCCATCGGAATGCACTACTTAAAGTCCTGCACGCAGCTTACGTGCCTGAAGAGATTACTGTCAACCAGTTGGAAACCGTGGTTGGAAATGTTACTGCTAGCAATGGGCTAGGGTTCACCAATACTGACTTGACAGCGGATGGCCGCAACCACAACAAAGCCTTGCACATAACCATGGAATGCAAAGGAGCTGTCCTTTCTCATGTGCTGGTAGACACAGGCTCATCCCTGAATGTCTTACCAAAGAAGGCTCTGGTGAAGCTTGAATATGATGGATTGGCATTGAGACCCAGCAACCTGGTGGTAAGAGCCTTTGATGGTTCAAAGAGATCGGTTCTGGGAGAGATTGAGCTGCCTGTGACAATTGGCCCACAGACCTTTAAAACTATCTTTTATGTGATGGACATTCAGCCCGCCTACAGCTGTTTGTTGGGTAGACCCTGGATTCACGCCGCCGGCGCAATAACGTCTACCCTTCACCAAAAGTTAAAATATGAGTGGGAAGGCCAAGTTGTCACAATCTGCGGGGAGGAGGATATATTTGTTAGCCATCTGGCTACTTACAAGTATATTGAAATGGATGGGGAGATCCATGGGACAATGAGCCAAGGATTTGAAGCCTTGAATGTGAATGAAGCATCTGCTGTATCTGGTATCTCCATGTCATCGTACCAACAAGCCCGGAAGGTTGTTGAGGAAGGAACTGCCCTAGGCTGGGGCAAAGTTTTAGCTGTGGAGGAGAAGAAGGACAAGTTTGGGTTGGGTTACAGACCAACTCAACATCAAGCAAAGGCTGCTGGAGAGCCTGGTTTTGTCAGTGGGGGGATGCTTACCCCCGATGCTATCAACTGTTTGGAAGACGAGCTGGAAGAGGAGCGCAACCTGGAGATTTGGATTCGTCCGAAGATCCCGGGGAGCAGTGTCTCGAACTGGTCTTCCCAGGGAATTATAAGTGTTACTCGAGCAGAGTAATTATTATTTCCTGTATTTTATAAGCATGCATCAAGGTCTTGCATCTTGCCCAAGATGACAAGACTCATTTTGTAATCAGGGCCATCTGTACTTTTGTGCAAACAAGATCAATTAATGAAAATATCAGACATCTTTTTGCAAACGAGTCTTTTTCTTTTCTGTTCACTGTTTTTCCATTTTTCTTTTTGTACAAAAAAATAAATGGCAGTGTTTTCAAAATGACAACTTCATTTCACTTTTCTAAATAAGACTAAAATCAGATCACTAAAATGAACCAATTAAACCCTTGCAGAGAGTGCCATCCTGACAGCACCGACAACAGCACGGCTATGACATCGTATGACTTTGACAATCCGATCAATCAAGCTGATGAAGGGGTTGATGAAGAATATGAGCTTCCTGAAGAGCTAGCCAGGTTGTTAAGGCAGGAGGAAAAGGTTATTACTCCTCACCAGGAGGAGGTCGAGGTGATCAATCTTGGTACCGAGGAAAATGTGAAAGAAGTCAAAATCGGGGCCTGCCTGCAAGACTCAGTAAAGAAGCAACTGATAGATCTGCTGCAAGAGTATGTTGATGTGTTTGCTTGGTCGTATCAAGACATGCCAGGGTTGGATACCGACATCGTTGTGCACAAGCTGCCTTTGAGAGAAGAATGCCCTCCAGTCAAACAAAAGCTACGTCGTACTCGTCCAGACATGGCTATGAAAATCAAGGAAGAGGTACAAAAGCAATGGGACGCCGGGTTCCTTGCTGTGACTAGCTATCCGCCGTGGGTTGCTAACATAGTACCTGTGCCTAAGAAAGACGGCAAAGTAAGAATGTGTGTTGATTACCGGGATCTGAACAGAGCTAGCCCGAAAGATGATTTCCCATTACCTCACATTGACGTATTGGTTGATAATACAGCTCAGTTCTCGGTATTCTCCTTCATGGATGGATTTTCAGGATACAATCAGATTAAAATGTCACCTGAAGACATGGAGAAGACAACATTCATCACACCTTGGGGCACGTTCTGCTACAAGGTAATGCCATTTGGGCTCAAGAACGCCGGTGCAACGTATCAACGGGCTATGGTAACGTTATTCCACGATATGATTCATAAGGAGATAGAATGTTATGTGGATGACATGATTGCCAAGTCCCTTACAGAAGAAGACCATCTGGTAAATCTGCTCAAATTGTTCAAGCGTCTGAGGAAGTATCAACTGAAGTTGAACCCCAACAAATGCACATTCGGGGTGAGGTCCGGTAAGCTGCTGGGATTTATCGTAAGCGAGAAGGGGATTGAAGTTGACCCTGATAAAGTCAAAGCCATCCAAGAGATGCCTGCACCGAAAACAGAGAAAGAAGTTCGGGGGTTCTTAGGTCGATTGAACTACATTTCAAGGTTCATATCTCACCTTACTGCAACCTGTGAACCTTTGTTCAAGCTGTTAAGAAAGGAACAAACGGTCAGGTGGAATGAAGACTGTCAAAGGGCTTTTGACAAGATCAAGGAGTACCTGCAAGAACCTCCAATCCTTATGCCGCCAGTTGAAGGAAGACCTCTAATCATGTACTTGACAGTATTGGAAGAGTCCATGGGGTGTGTGCTGGGCCAGCATGACGGGTCTGGTCGAAAAGAGTATGCAATATACTACCTAAGCAAAAAGTTTACCGACTGTGAACAACGTTATTCACTGCTCGAGAAAACTTGCTGTGCTTTAGCGTGGGCTGCTCGCCGACTAAGGCAGTATATGTTGACCCACACTACCTTATTAATCTCAAAAATGGACCCAGTCAAGTACATTTTCGAGAAGCCAGCTCTTACCGGACGGGTTGCAAGATGGCAGATGATTCTCACAGAATACGACATACAGTACACTTCTCAGAAAGCCATCAAGGGCAGTGTACTATCTGAATATCTTGCTGAGCAACCCATTGATGACTACCAGCCTATGAGGTTTTACTTCCCTGATGAAGACATCATGTTCATTAAATCAAAAGATCATGAAGAGCCTATTCACACTGAAGGGCCTGACCCGGAGGAAGAATGGATCATGATGTTTGATGGGGCTGTTAACATGAACGGCCGTGGTGTTGGTGCAGTACTCATTACACCCAAAGGAGTTCACATGCCTTTCTCGGCAAAACTCACTTTCAACTGCACTAACAACGAAGCTGAATACGAAGCTTGTATTATGGGTCTTGAGGAAGCCATTGACCTCAGGATCAAAACATTAACCGTATTCGGAGATTCAGCTTTGGTAATCAATCAGACCAACGGAAAATGGTACACACACCAAGATCATCTGATACCTTACAGGGATTATACAAGAAGGTTATTGACTTTCTTTACAACAGTCAAACTTGAGTATATCCCTCGGGACGAGAATCAGTTTGCAGATGCTCTTGCTACCATTTCATCCATGATCAAAGTTCAAGCTGCTAACTTTGTACCTCAGATTTCAGTGTCTAGACTTGATAGACCAGCATATGTATTTGCGGCCGATGTAGTCAAGGATGATAAGCCTTGGTTCCATGACATCAAGTGCTTCTTGGAGGATCAAACATACCCACCTGGGGCATCTTCCAATGATAAGAAGACTTTGAGAAGGCTTGCTGGAAGTTTCTTTCTGAACACTGATGGATCTTTATACAAAAGGAACTTTGATATGGTACTCCTCAGATGTGTTGACAAGACGGAAGCAGATTTACTGATGCATGAAGTGCATGAAGGCTCTTTTGGTACCCATGCTGGAGGACATGCAATGGCTAAGAAATTGCTGAGATCAGGCTATTATTGGATCACAATGGATGCAGACTGTTGTGCCTATGCCAGGAAATGCCACAAATGCCAGATCTACGCAGATAAAGTGCACGTACCTCCCAACCCTTTGAACATAATGTCTTCACCCTGGCCCTTTGCTATGTGGGGCATTGACATGATTGGCAAGATTGAGCCAACTGCTTCGAACGGCCACAGATTCATCCTGGTCGCCATCGACTATTTTACAAAGTGGGTTGAAGCAGCCTCATATGCAAATGTCACAAGGCAAGTGGTAGCCAGATTTCTGAAAAGAGATATTGATGTGAAAATAGCAAGTGTACTATTTTTCTCACTGTAGTAATAAAAGGGAAGTTCCCAGTTTGTCGATCTCAAGGATTGCTTGACGATACAGAGTTTATAGATTGTTTCAATTAGACAAAAGTCTTTGGTTTTTGTGTTGTGGTGTAATTATACTACCTATTGCAAATAAATAAAACAAGTAAAGGGTTGAACGAGATACAATTGAGAGAAGATTGCTAGGGTTCGGTGAATGAAACCTCTTGTAACAGCTATAATTTATGACGGCGTAGAGCTATTCCTGTCAGATTAATTCCGGTCCTCAAGGGTATCTATTATTAAGTCCTTAGTAATAGACCTTTGATTTTGTAACCTAATTACTATGTCCATAAACAATTAGGTTCATACTCAAGCATTCACATATCAAGAATTACCGGTCAGATAGAAAATCCCTAGTCCTAGGTTATTTTTACTATCCAAAGTTCTTATCCAGGTCAAAGAATAATTGCTGTCCAGCTTACACTATTCATAAGAATCATCATTCGTTGGTCCGACAAATAACGCATAAAGAACGGCGATAAGAACAAATTAATGTATAAGAAGAAATAGCAATACTGTCATAAACATTAATACTGTCACATTCAGAATCAGGGTCACCCCCTAGCAATAGGGGTTTAGTTACTCATAATAAAAGTAAAAACAAAGATAAACATTGTTGTCATTACAGAATTTCGTGAGGAATCAATCTTCAATAGTCGGAAAACTCTTGAACATATGAATCCTGTGATCTTCCTTGAGTCTCCAGCTCTCAAAACGCGTATATTTTCTTTCCAAAAATGTCCAATCCTAGGAAAATTGCGGTCTGGCCTTTTAATAGCTATTCAGTTGGAAATTCCCTGAATTTGTGCTCCATACGCGTACTGCGCTGTCCCATACGCGTACTGCCTAGTAGGAAACGCGTATTGGACGTAACACAGCAGATGGTACGCATATTGGCCAGCATGTTACGCGTATTGCCCAAGTTGATACGCGTATCACCAAGTTGTTACGCGTATCACCAGAAGCTTGTATTTTGGCTGAATTTTCCTTCCCTCTGGTCCTTTGCGTATGGTATGCGTACTATGAAGGTCCATACGCGTATCAAGTAAGGTCATACGCGTATGGACAGCAAGTTCTCCAAAAATTGACTTTTTCTTCCGTTGGTTTGCTCAGGCTCGATTTCTCATCTGACGTTTGATCCCCTGAGCTTCCAAACTAGCTTTTTACCTGCTAACATACCAAAAAGTGTAAAATATCCTCAAGAAACTCATTAGTAACAACACACTTACTATCATGGAATTGAGCTTATTTCTAACGAAAAGTGCTTCAGTTTATACAGTTTACCTGATTTATTTACGGTTAAATAGTGAAATGACTAGCATAAATGGTGACTGATCACAACCCCAAACTTAGCTTGTTGCTTGTCCTCAAGTAACATCTTATTACCTTCAAAAATCATGTCACCCCAAACTTACTGTAAAACAGTTCTTACCACAATACTGCTGAAATCTTTCGCACTGGACCTCTTGATGTTTTTCAGGTTTTCTGATTCTTCCACATAGCCAACGAGCTAGAAACTCTTTCCCTCAGAAATATGACTTCACCTGTCAGCTTATATCACACTCTCACCAAGTCTCTCTGGGTTAAAGTTTTATCACTCTCAAATCACAATATGCAATATCAAATCAACAGTTTGAATAAATTCTCTCATCCTATCAACATGTACAATCACACACACTTTTTGAGGTCTTTTAGGGTTGTAACGGGGCTTGGGTTTAGGTAGGCTATGAAGGTGGAACCTAAGGTTCAGAGTACATGAATTCATTCTCTTACTAGTTTCTTTGTTATTATTCCTGTAGGGTGGTGCAATCCTCTTTTTCTTTTATTTCTAGTGAATGTAGCATCTTTCAAAAGCTGTTCTTCGCTTTTCTCTTTCATTTTTTTTTTTTTTTTTTTTTTTTTTTTTTTTTTTAGAACATTCACTTACTACCTCTTTTGACTGCAAAGCTACCCCAAACTTAAAGGTTGCTATACCAACAGCAACCCCAAACTTAAATAGAAAAATAGATATGAAATTACTTTCTCACATACTCTGAACAGGGTAAGATAAGTCCAAGGTCATGGGTTTAGAAAAAAAAATGGGTATATCAACATTAAATGATTAAAGGCTCAACGGGGTAAAACAATGGATAATAATCATAATAATGGGATGGCTAGAAAGGCTCTAGGTGATAACAAAAATATGCCTCAGTGTGTGCATTCGTACAGTTAATAATAACAAAAGAACATACGCAAACCAAGATTGATAAAGACATACCTGATATCGCTCATATGATAATAAGTGTTTGGCTTTTTATGAACTCACCAGGACGGGTTAAGCTGACTTGTTCTATCATACCTCTGAGTTCAAAGCTCATGCTCGTGGTTCTGATGTTAATCTTAACCAGTGCGTCCAATCATAAACAACAGTATCTAACGTCAGAGGAATGAAAGGGAGGATGCCCAAGTAGTTGGTGTAAGTGATCGCGAAACCAATAGCCAGACATAATCACGTATCTAAGGAAATAAACAGAAAAATTGAGATAAACCAAATCATATTCATTAGAATTTGCCAACCCATAATAGGTGGTTACATCAGAGTAACAGAAATTAAACTACATAACTAAAAAAAAACAAAAATTAAACAAATAAAACCAAAAATACAAAAACAACAATCAAAGTCCACCGTCCTGCATGTCTGTATCAAAATTAATCATATCTGTCGGGTCCAAACTAGTCTGCCCTCGTGCGAATGCCGAGATAGGCGTCAATGTCTCTGTGTGGACCGACGGAGACTGCTGCTGGGGTGGTTGCTGATGCGGTGGCTGCTGCGGTGGCTGCTGCGGAATCTCTCCCCCTATCTGCACTGGCTGGTTCCACCAAGGATAGGTGAACTGGCCAAAATGAGGGGCTGGAGGCGGTCCCGAGAATCTATCTCTGAAACGCTGTGCCTCCTCCCACAGATCCGTCTGATGAGTCAGAACTCTCCCTGATAGCCCATACTGAAAACAAAAATCCTGCATCAAACAAAACTGGGACATCTGCATCCGATACTCTCTGGAGTTCTCATCAATCGGAGGAGGCTGAGTATCTGCTGCAGCTGGCTGAGCCTCCTGCTGCGGAGCACTGGTGCTTCCCTCCCTGACTCGCGGTTGCCTCAGAGGTCGGGGCTGATCATCTGTGACCGTCCTCTCTTTCATCCAGTGGGCGTTCAGCGGTGCAGCTGGTCGCAACAATGGTGAATCAGAGAAATCTGGGACACCCGCTTTTTTGCACAGCAGGTAAATCACAGTCGCATGGCCTAAGGATTTCTTAGGCGACTGAGCTATGTCATCCATATCAGCAGCTATTATTTGTCCAATGTTCACTTGTCTCTGACGCAGGATCTGATGGAGCAGTAAGGCACGTTCGGATATTAATTCAGATCCGCTTCTATTGGTACTCAGATTATGATGAATGAAATAGGCCAAAGCCTTCGGAATCGGTGCTAGATCAACCACCATAACTTTTGCAGGAGAGATTTTTGATGTGGGGGCCCAATCGTGGCCTGGCCTAATCAGTGAATCCTTCATATCAGCATAAGGCCAACGGTTTTTGTCCGACCGTTTCATCTCATTAAACGGACAAACAGAATCATAAAACTTGCATTTCAGCACCCTGTTGATCGTTCTGGCATCAAATTTGATGACTGTGCCCCTGACCCATGATACGAATGCTTCATTACCTGTTGGATCTTCTTCATCAGATGTTACCCTGAACGCATTCGCGTAAAACTCCCAGATCAGATCAAGTGAAACAGGTTGGATTTTGTCATTAAAGAAAATCAACTTCTGCTTCTTCAAGATATTCGTGACCTCTGGATATGTATCATTCTGATACATCCAATGTTTTTCTTCAACTATGTTTCGACCCTTGATTTGTTCATAACGTTCTTCATGGTGGGTGGTACGGAAGTTGTTGATCTCTGACGGTGATTGAGACATGATGTTGCTCTGTAAACTAAATGAACAAGAAGAAAACAAAGAAAATGCAGAGTAATACGCAGAAAATTCGTAATGAAAAAGTGAGAAAATGAAGTCCGTACGGACAAAAAATATTTATACAGCCCCAAAAATCTGATACGCGTAACATACGCTGCAGGTACGCGTATCAGACTGCCATACGCGTACCGTACGCGTATCATTTTTCCATACGCGTATCATACGCTGCGAAAACAAGTTTAAAAATTGATCTGCGTAACAGATCACGTATCATCAGGTGATACGCGTATGGACTGGTCCCTTACGCGTATCATACGCGTATGGACTGGTCCCTTACGCGTATCATACGCGTATGCTTCATACTCAGAAGCTCTATACGCGTATCATACGCGTTTCACCAGAAGGCTCCACTTTTGATGACCAATACGCGTATCACAAACCCATACGCGTATTGGCAGATTCATTTTTCAAAAAATTTTTCTTTTTGTTTTCTAGCAAAAATTTTCTTTTCTACATACTACTGACTCGGCAAAAATAAAACGAAAGAAAGATTCAAACCTCCCTTGGGTTGCCTCCCAAGCAGCGCTTCGTTTAACGTCGCATGGCTCGACGGGACATCTCATACTCAGAGGAGTCTAACGGATTCAATTGGCCCCCCTTCTCCGGGATTGTACGGCTTTAACCTCTGACCATTAACTTTGAAAGTGTCTCCATTCTTCTCATTTTTAAGCTCTATTGCTCCATAAGGAAGTACTTTGTTAATGACGAACGGTCCAGACCATCTTGACCTCAATTTCCCTTGGAACAACTTCAACCTGGAATTAAACAAAAGTACAAGTTGTCCCTCCCGAAATTCCTTTTTCTGTATCTTTTTATCATGCCACTTTTTTGTTTGTTCTTTGTAAATTTTGGCATTTTCATAAGCTTGATTCCTGAATTCCTCCAACTCGTGAAGTTGAAGAATTCGGGATTCACCGGCTTTAAAAAGATCACAGTTAAGGAATTTGGAGGCCCAGAAGGCTCTATGCTCGAGTTCGAGTGGTAAATGACAAGCCTTACCGTAAACTAATTGATAGGGAGACATACCTATTGGTGTTTTAAATGCAGTCCTGTATGCCCACAATGCATCATCCAGCTTTACTGACCAATCTTTCCGGGAAGCACTTACCGTCTTTTCCAAGATTTGCTTTATTTGACGGTTAGATACCTCCACTTGCCCACTCGTCTGAGGGTGATATGGTGTGGCGATCTTATGTTTTACATTATACTTCTTCAACAGATTCTCAAAGAGTTTATTTATAAAATGCGTACCTTGGTCACTAATTAAAGCCCTTGGTACCCCAAACCTAGAGAAGATGTTATGCCTCAAGAACTTCACCACCATTTTAGCATCATTAGTTGGTAATGCCACAGCTTCTACCCACTTTGACACATAATCGACCGCAACCAATATGTAATTCTTACCAAATGATGGCGGAAAGGGTCCCATAAAATCAATTCCCCAAACATCAAACAGCTCAACTTCTAGCATGGAGTTTTGTGGCATCTGATTCCGTTTTGTAATGTTACCTATTCGTTGGCACCTATCACATTCTCGGACTATATAATTTGCATCTTTGAATAGCGACGGCCAATACAAACCCGATTGGAGGACTTTTGCTGCAGTTCTATCTCCACTGAAATGTCCACCATACTCAGAATTATGACAAGCTTTCAGAATGTCGGCTTGCTCTCTTTCTGGAACACATCTTCTAATCAAACCATCCACTCCCTTTTTGTAAAGAAATGGATCATCCCATAAGTATAACCTGCAATCATAAAGAAACTTTTTCTTTTGGTGAGAATTAAAGTCATCAGGTATAACCCCACCTACCACATAATTTGCATAATCAGCAAACCATGGTATCTCTTGAACAGCAAGTATTTTCTCATCAACGAACGTGTCCTGAATAGGATGCTCCTCCTCAGTTTCTTTTATTGGGGACATGCGAGATAAGTGATCCGCGACCGTGTTCTCGCATCCCTTTTTGTCTTTGATTTCCAAATCAAACTCCTGAAGGAGGAGGATCCATCTCAAAAGTCTCGGCTTCGATTCCTGCTTAGCAAACAAATACTTTAAAGCAGCATGGTCAGTATACACAATGACTTTTGAACCAAGCAAATATGATCTAAATTTGTCAAAAGCATAAACCACGGCCAACAACTCCTTTTCGGTGGTTGCATAATTTATTTGGGCCGGGTTAAGGACATGACTAGCATAATAAATCACATGCAATAATTTGTCCTTTCTCTGTCCTAGGACAGCCCCCACAGCAAGGTCACTTGCATCACACATTATTTCGAAAGGTAATGACCAATCGGGGGCGATAACAACAGGTGCACTGATCAACCTACTCTTTAAAGTTTCGAAAGCTATCATGCAGTTTTTATCAAAATTAAATTGCTTGTCCTTGACTAGCAAATCAGTCAACGGTTTAGCGACTTTTGAGAAGTCTTTGATAAACCTGCGATAAAAACCTGCATGACCCAAAAAACTCCTTATCCCTTTTTCATTCACAGGAGGTGGAAGGTTAGCTATCACCTCCACTTTGGCTTTATCCACTTCTATTCCTTTGTGGGAAATTTTGTGTCCTAGCACAATTCCTTCCTGCACCATGAAATGACATTTCTCCCAATTGAGAATAAGGTTAGTTTCCTGACATCTTTGCAAAACAAGAGACAAGTTAGTTAAACAATTATCAAAAGAAGAACCAAACACAGAGAAATCATCCATAAACACCTCCATATACTTTTCAAGCATGTCGGAGAATATAGATGTCATACACCTCTGAAAAGTAGCTGGGGCATTGCACAGCCCAAATGGCATTCGTCTGTAAGCGAAAATACCATAAGGACATGTAAATGCCGTCTTTTCCTGATCTTCCGGGGCTACAGCAATTTGGTTGTATCCCGAATATCCATCCAGAAAGCAATAATACTTATGACCTGCAAGTCTTTCTAACATTTGATCAATAAATGGGAGAGGAAAATGGTCCTTTCTTGTTGCAGTGTTCAATCTTCTGTAATCGATGCATACTCGCCACCCTGTCACTGTGCGAGTTGGGATCAATTCATTCTTTTCATTTAGAATTACTGTGGTTCCTCCTTTCTTGGGTACCACATGCACTGGACTCACCCACGAGCTGTCAGAAATTGGGTAAATCATTCCCGAATCTAACAACTTTACAACCTCTTTCCTTACCACTTCTTTCATTGCTGGGTTTAACCTCCTCTGTGGTTGCACTACCGGTTTCTGATTATCCTCCATCAGTATCTTATGCATGCATACTGTGGGGCTAATACCTTTTAAATCCTCAATAGTCCACCCAATAGCACTCTTATGCTTCTTTAGTACCTGTATTAACTTTTCCTCATCTATGGCATTTAGCTCAGAACTGATAATAGCAGGATAATTTGTCCCAGATCCTAGAAAGACATATTTAAGATTTACCGGCAATTGTTTTAATTCAAAATTTATACCTGGTTTACTTACCTTTTCATTTTCTAATTCTGGTGAAGATCTCAGGTCCTCCCACCGACGTGGTTTGGGTTTCTTCCAAAGAGGTTGTGTATCTAGCATGGCGAGCACTTCTTTTTCTTTTTCATCATCATTCTCTTCAATCTCTCTGACTGACAGACTCAGAACTCTTTCCAATGGTAATTCAGGAAACTTTCTTTGCATTGTGCTCGTCACTATTTGATCAATTACTTCAACAGAGTGGTTTGTACACATTTCCTCTTTATGTTTCATAGTATGGTGGACATCAATTTTGAGCTCTTCATCATATACCTTTAAGGTTAAGGTACCTCCCTCCATGTCTATCAAGCATCTACCTGTTTCTAAGAACGGTCTTCCCAGAATCAGAGGTATCTCTTCATCTTCTGGCATTTCCAAAATTACAAAATCAACAGGAAAAACAAATTTATCAACTTTGACCAGAACATCCTCAACTACCCCATAAGGTCTCTTCACTGAGTGGTCAGCAAACTGAAGTGTCATTCTGGTATCCTGAACATTGCCAATTCCCAGCTTCCTGTAAATAGACAAAGGCATAAGGCTAATGCTAGCACCCAAATCAATCAGCGCCCTTTTAAAAGACCTATCTCCAATGGTACACGGGATGGTCACAGACCCTCTATCTGGCTTCTTTACTGGAATCTTCATACCCTGCAAAATAGCACTACAAGTTTCAGTTAATATAACAGGGTCAGCGTCAGTGTTGCGCTTCTTGGAGATGATGTCTTTCATGAACTTCGCATAGATAGGCATCTGCTCGAGTGCTTCAGAGAATGGAATATTGATTTCTAATTTCTTGAACAATTCCATGAATTTCTGAAAATTTTTCTCATCTTGATTCTTCTTTTTATTTCTTTGTGGGAAAGGAAGCTTAATGATGGGTTTTGGTTCAGGTAGCTTTTCTTGTACCACCGGCATTTTCACACTTTCTTCCTCAGGTGGTGTCTTATTTTCTAAGATTTCCAGGTCCACTTCACACAATGTATCTTCTTCTTCATCCTTCTTCTTAAGATCTTCAACAGATTTTCCGCTTCTTGTTGTTACCGCACTCACATTATTGTGCTCCCTTGGATTTGTCACTGTTGCACTAGGTAATGCGCCTGGTATTTGGGAATTTGTTATCTGTTGTGCTATCTGACCCAATTGAATCTCCAGATTTTTAATTGATGCATTGGTGCTTTTCTGATTATTCCTGGTTTCCTCCTGAAATTGCATATTATGAGTTGCCATCTTCTCTATAGCAATCTCCCAATCCGCTTTCTTCGGTACTTGCTGATAAGGTTGCTGTTGGGACGGTGGTTGTTGTTGTGGAGGTCCTTGAATATTACCTTGCTGATCTTTCCAAGAAAAATTAGGATGATTTTTCCACCCCGGATTATAGGTATTTGAGTAGGGATTATTCTGTCTCAGGTAATTTATAGCTTGCACTTGTTCTGCGGTTGCAACACAATGCATGGTAAAATGTGGTCCACTACAAATCTCACAAATCATGGTCTGAACCGGTTGCACTTGAGCAACTGTCTGGGTATCTATATTCATAGCTTTCAATCTTCTTTCAACCTCAGCTGCAATTTGGTCTTCCATTTTCACTACCTGATTTGCTAATTTCAAGTCAATTTTTCCTTCCGGCTGATTCACAGTGCGGTCATATAATTCCAAATGCTCATTTGCTGCAATAGCTTCGATGATCTTTTTGATACCGGTTGCTGTTGAAAAATTAGATGAGCCACCAGCAGCTGTATCAATGAGTTGCTTAGTTTTCATTTTCAGCCCGTTTACAAAATTCTGCATTTGTTCAGTCTCATCCAAATTATGTGTAGGACATGCAACTAAACATCTCTTGAATCTTTTGTATGCATCTCCAAGTGTCTCTCCGTCTTTCTGTTTAAAATTCACAATGTCATACCTCTTACGGATATACACAGAAGCAGGAAAATACTCGTTCAAAAATGTTGTTTCCATTTGTTGCCAAGTAGTAATACTTCCTGCGGGTAGGGAATAGAACCATTCCTCAGCGTCCTCAGATAAGGTGAATGGGAACATGACCAATCTCTTTGCCTCTTCAGAATGCCCATCAATTTTTAATGATGTGGTCATAGTCAGAAACCTCTGCAGATGCTTGTTCGCATCCTCATTGATTTTTCCTGCAAAAGGTTTACTTTCTAACTGGCGGATGGTTGAGGGGTGTAACTGGAAGTGAGCAACATTAACAGGTTGGTTAACAATGGTCAACCGCACTGCTGGGTTATTCAGTCTGCCATAGTCACCTAAAAGTCTCTCTGGTGGAGGTGGTTCTGCAGCCATGTGCTCGAAGTGAACAGAAACTGGAGTGACTGGCGTGGCCGGTTCTTCGGTGTCAGAATTGACCTGTTTCTTTTTTCTTTCTTCTCTGAGCTTTTTGCGCAGTGTTCTCTCTGGTTCTGCGTCAAAATGAAAATGAGCTGAGGTCTTACCTCGCATACACAGATTAGAAGAAGTTAGTTGTTATAATAATAAAAATAAAATTAACAATAAATAAAATTTTGGATGCAGAGCAACAAAATTCTAATTGAAAATAAATTAATAAACTCTATTATCTTTGGCAATCCCCGGCAACGGCGCCAAAACTTGATGTGAAAATAGCAAGTGTACTATTTTTCTCACTGTAGTAATAAAAGGGAAGTTCCCAGTTTGTCGATCTCAAGGATTGCTTGACGATACAGAGTTTATAGATTGTTTCAATTAGACAAAAGTCTTTGGTTTTTGTGTTGTGGTGTAATTATACTACCTATTGCAAATAAATAAAACAAGTAAAGGGTTGAACGAGATACAATTGAGAGAAGATTGCTAGGGTTCGGTGAATGAAACCTCTTGTAACAGCTATAATTTATGACGGCGTAGAGCTATTCCTGTCAGATTAATTCCGGTCCTCAAGGGTATCTATTATTAAGTCCTTAGTAATAGACCTTTGATTTTGTAACCTAATTACTATGTCCATAAACAATTAGGTTCATACTCAAGCATTCACATATCAAGAATTACCGGTCAGATAGAAAATCCCTAGTCCTAGGTTATTTTTACTATCCAAAGTTCTTATCCAGGTCAAAGAATAATTGCTGTCCAGCTTACACTATTCATAAGAATCATCATTCGTTGGTCCGACAAATAACGCATAAAGAACGGCGATAAGAACAAATTAATGTATAAGAAGAAATAGCAATACTGTCATAAACATTAATACTGTCACATTCAGAATCAGGGTCACCCCCTAGCAATAGGGGTTTAGTTACTCATAATAAAAGTAAAAACAAAGATAAACATTGTTGTCATTACAGAATTTCGTGAGGAATCAATCTTCAATAGTCGGAAAACTCTTGAACATATGAATCCTGTGATCTTCCTTGAGTCTCCAGCTCTCAAAACGCGTATATTTTCTTTCCAAAAATGTCCAATCCTAGGAAAATTGCGGTCTGGCCTTTTAATAGCTATTCAGTTGGAAATTCCCTGAATTTGTGCTCCATACGCGTACTGCGCTGTCCCATACGCGTACTGCCTAGTAGGAAACGCGTATTGGACGTAACACAGCAGATGGTACGCATATTGGCCAGCATGTTACGCGTATTGCCCAAGTTGATACGCGTATCACCAAGTTGTTACGCGTATCACCAGAAGCTTGTATTTTGGCTGAATTTTCCTTCCCTCTGGTCCTTTGCGTATGGTATGCGTACTATGAAGGTCCATACGCGTATCAAGTAAGGTCATACGCGTATGGACAGCAAGTTCTCCAAAAATTGACTTTTTCTTCCGTTGGTTTGCTCAGGCTCGATTTCTCATCTGACGTTTGATCCCCTGAGCTTCCAAACTAGCTTTTTACCTGCTAACATACCAAAAAGTGTAAAATATCCTCAAGAAACTCATTAGTAACAACACACTTACTATCATGGAATTGAGCTTATTTCTAACGAAAAGTGCTTCAGTTTATACAGTTTACCTGATTTATTTACGGTTAAATAGTGAAATGACTAGCATAAATGGTGACTGATCAGATATCATCTGTCGGTATGGAGTTCCCGAGCGAATCATTACTGATAATGGTTCCAATCTCAACAACAAAATGATGGCTGAATTATGCCGGGACTTCAAGATCCAACATCACAATTCTTCTCCTTACAGGCCAAAGATGAATGGCGCTGTTGAGGCGGCAAATAAGAATATCAAGAAGATTGTGCAAAAGATGGTAGTCACCTACAAAGACTGGCACGAAATTCTACCATTTGCCTTGCATGGGTACCGCACATCGATCAGGACATCCACTGGGGCAACACCGTATCAGCTTGTGTATGGTATGGAAGCAGTCCTACCTGTTGAAGTTGAATTACCCTCTCTACGGGTATTAATGGATGTTAAACTGAGTGAAGCAGAGTGGGTTCGGGCCCGATTCGAACAACTGAGTCTGATCAAAGAGAAAAGATTGGCTGCAATCTGTCATGGGCAGTTATATCAGAAGAGAATGAAGAAGGCCTTCGATCAGAAAGTCAGGCACCGAGAGTACCAAGTAGGGGATCTTGTGTTAAAGAGAATCCTCCCTCCTCATACAGACCACAGGGGCAAATGGACTCCAAATTATGAAGGACCATTCGTTGTAAAGAAAGTTTTCTCTGGTGGAGCGCTGATGCTCAGCACCATGGATGGTGAAGATTTTCCGTCCCCTGTGAATTCAGATGCAGTTAAAAAATACTTCGCATGAAAATGACCCGCTGGACATAAAAACAGAATGTAAGTCCAGGCAAAAATAGGGCATCCCGGCGAGTCAAAAACAGAATAAAAGACTCGGGCAAAAATAAGGGAAATAAACAAAAAAATGTACACCCGCTGAGTTGAAAAGCCACATTGGACAACTCAGGAAAAAATGGGTATCCCGATGGATTGAAAACCCGAAAGGGCGATCCACGCAAAATAAGGGAATAAGCGAACAACTGCATTCTGAATTCGTCTGTATTGTCAGCAACTTGGTAAGCTCCAAAGGATCAAGCTTCAATCAGAATCAACTCTCTCCAGAAAGCAAGACGAGAAGAACGTCATTGTCATACGAGTCATAACGGGAGAGGAAGCTCCTCAAAGCATCATCAACATTGCCAGCACTTTGTTTCTCAATTTGCAACAGTCTCTTCATTTCAGGAGACATGTTTCCTTGACTGTATCTTGCCAATTCAGGGCACATGAATTAATAAAACCAGATTTTTTCGGTCATGTTTCGTTTTGTATGTTTTTATTTGCAAAGGATGTCTGATGTCCCAAAAAAATCAATTGCATAAGTACAGATGCTTTTCTCTCAAAAATATATAATAATAAAAACATGCTTACAGGGAATATACTTACTCTCGAAAGTACTTATCTCCTATGACGGAGTCCAGTAAAGGATACCTCGGGACCATTTGCGCGTTTCCTCATCTTTGCAGGATTGCAGGTATCCAGAACGCAACTTGGGGCATATAAGCTACAGTCCAGCAAGCTGGCAAGTCAACAAACAGGCTTAACACTCAAGATGTTTTCTCCCCAGCCGAGTTGCCTCTCATTGCTCTCCCCAGCTGAGTGACCAACAACCTTCCCCAGCCTCTATTCAGAAGGGCAACGCACGAAGAAGACACAACAGAGAGGAAGAAAGCTTCTACAAACCCCAGCTGGGTCCCATGTTACAAGGATATGTCAGTCAATGACCTATATCCCCAAGCAGATACATCATTAGATCTACCAATGATCTCATCCCCGGCTGGGATGTACACTTCAAGCAGATCGACCAGAGATCTTCGCAGCAACGGGATCCGAATCCCGGATCGGTGCCCCTTTGCATAATCATAGCATTCGCATCATATTATCCCCCCAGAGCGTAGCATTCCGTCTAATACGGAGCATTACGGCAAAAATCAAATGCATAGCATAATCATAAGTCATGTTGTGAATTAAACACTTGTAAATAATGACAGGATACAGAATATATACAGAAACATCCCCATCAGAGTCCCAGCAAAAGCAGTTGCCTCTCAAATCACAAACACCAGTGTACATCTTTGGACACCCGTCCGTGTCACCTCACCAGCAGAAAGCCAAAGACACCCTCTTTGCACTCACATATACTTATATATACACTTTCTTGGCACCCGTCCGTGTCATATCCCCAACGCAGTCGCTTACACTTTCATCACCCATACGCTTGTTAAATATTATACTTTTCTCTCTTGACACTCGTCCGTGTCACTCTCCCCAGCAGATAAACACTCATCTATACTTATATTCTCACTTATACAGATACTCGTCCGTATCTTGTGTACATCATCTATATCCCCACAGATTCGACAGTAGTCCTCGTTCTTTGTTAACCAGTTGGTACTCGTCCGTACCATCATCTCAGAACATTGCGTCTAGTGTTTGTTTCTACATGATACTCGTCTGTATCGTAGTCTTAAGGATGCTCGTCCGCATCTTTAATCCATACACCGTGTCAAACACTTGTGTCTTCTTGAATATAGATACTCGTCTGTGTCTATTATTCCCCAGAAGGATTCTTTCAGATACAACACTCGTCCGTGTTCTTTGTTAACCAGTTGATACTCGTCCGTATCATCATCTCTGAACATGTGTCAGTTTGTTTCTACCTGATACTCGTCCGTATCACAGTCTTAAGGATGCTCGTCCGCATCTTTAATCTATATACAATACCAAACACTTATACCTTTTGTTTCTTGGATGTAAACGCTCGTCCGTGTTTACCATGTCCCCAGTAGATCGCCAGCATTTTTCTTTTATCTGACACTCGTCCTGTGTCATGATAACCCTGAGAGCAGCCGTACCCTGCTGAGTGGTCGTCCTCCACTTCTTGATGGTCGTCCTCCATCATGCTCATCCGATGGCCGTCCCCATCGTTGATTTTTAGCAGCCGTCCCCTGCTAGGTGGTCGTCCTCCACCTTTTGATGATCGTCCTTCATCACTTTATCCAATGGCCGTCCCCATTGTTGATTTTGGTTATCTGACACTCGTCCTGTGTTATGATAAACCTCGAGAGCAGCCGTCCCCTGCTGAGTGGTCGTCCTCCACTTCTTGATGGTCGTCCTCCATCATGCTCGTCCGATGGCCGTCCCCATCGTTGACCCTTTTTATCCGGCATTCGTCCCATGTCGCGATACTTTCGGCAGCCGTACCCTGCCAGGTGGTCGTCCTCCACCTTTGATGGCCGTCCCCATCATATTACTTTTATTCCCAACAGAGCAGCCGTCCCCTGCTAGGTGATCGTCCTTCACCTTTGATGGCCGTACCCCATCATCTGTTTATTTCATTTATTCTTTAACCCGATGGCCGTCCCCGTCGTGGTCCCTTTTTCTTTCTATCCGATGGCCGTTCCCATCGTGGGTTACTTTGCTTTATGAACTTGATGGCCGTCCCCGTCATGCTTCATTCAACTACCAGAGAATTTTACAGCTTTATCTTGATGGCCGTCCCCATCATAATTTCTTGTTTCTCCAGCTAGTCGGCCGTCCCCGTCTTGGCTTTACCTTTGATCCCCAGCATGTCGGCCGTCCCCGTCATCGCTTTATCTTCACACACTTTTCCCAGCATGTCGGCCATCCCCGTCATTGCTATTTACCCAGCAGTCGTCCTCTGCTCGACGGTCGTCCTCCGTCGCCTGCACCTTACAATATACTTTATTTACTTTACAATCTTTATCCCTTTTCTTCTTCATTTTGTGAGTGCAAATTTTGGACTGTCTTTGGTATTCAACCACAAGTTATCTTGTTTGCCTGTTAAGCCGTTGCTTACATCCTGCACAGCTAACTTATGTTTGAATAGGGGCAGCTGTAAACACCCCAAATTTGCCCTCACCCATTCACACCATGGCTTGTGATCATTCTCATATACATAAACACAATCATATCACCTCATATCTCATTTTTGATTCACTGCGTAGTTTCTAAGTCATCTGCACCTAGGGTTTGTGATCTGAGCAATCCAAGAGCATCTTGAGCCATTCCAAAGGCCACCAATCATCTCAAAGGGGTCCATGTATGTTCTTATATCATATTCCATCTCCTCAAAGTCAAAATTCCAAAGAATCACAAGAACTAGGGTTTGAGTGGATGCAGGGCCAGGCTTGACTGCACAGTTGACTTGAAATTAGGGTTTTGGTTTCAGAGGCCATAACTCCAAATTTTTTGGTCATTCTTGTTTCCATTGGTCTCTATATGGTATAGGGAGTATGCATATCAATTTTCATGAAGAAATTCCATGGGGAAGTCATCTGATCAAGGGTTGACTTTTCAGACAAGTCAGTGTAAAATCAGGGCATCTGAGGCCCCCAATGACCCAACCAATGGGTGATCTTCATCATTTTGAGTGTATTTGATCTTTATTTGATCATGGAAGAAGGTTGAAGTTCATAAAAATCAAGAATTTAGGGTTTTTGCAAATGTTGACTTTTTGGGCATAGTTGACTTTTCAAGAATGCCTCATTTTAGGTCATTTTTCAAGCCTTGATTCTTGATCCAAAAAGGCTTCAAATGGAAAAACTTTGGTCATGAAAGTTGTAGATCTCATTTTTCCCTTTTCAAAAAGTACAAGAACATGATCAAACTCTTCTTGGATCAAAAGTTATGGCAAGACAAAGTTGGCAAAAATCATTGTTTTTCAAGGCATGCCCTAAATGTAAATTTTGCAAAGTCATGAACCAATGCATTATGTGACTTCTAATTCACTTCAAACCAACACATAAACATTCTCTAAGTCCTAAAAATCAGAAATGAACCAAGAATGCCCATGGTTTTATGTTTGGTTGGACAAAAAGGTCACATGTGAACAAAAAGTCACAAGTTACAAAACTCATGATCATGCTCCCTCCTACTTGCAGCCTTGGATGCTGAGCTTTGCTAGACCTCTCCCTCACCCTTGCTGCGCCAGCCCATGCCTTGTACTTGCCTAGCACCTCACCATACTTGCCTTACACAAAAGTTGACCTTTTTGCAAAAGTAAACTTACCTATCACCACAGGCCATGTCACATCCTCTGGCCACTTGGATTAAAATAACATATCATTTTGCAAGCCATTCCATGTACTAAGCAAGCCTGAAACACTTCACACATACACATTCACAAAATCACCTCACATTGCATAAGCCTTCGAATTTCTCTGTCCAGCATACAAACACTTTAGCCATCTTCACCATTCAACTCACCTTGCTCCATAGACCACAAAGCACCAAGAACCCAAGCCTGAAACAGCCAGAATACTCCATAGCCATTTCTCACCCCAAGCTGCATTTTCTATCGAATCTCCTTCCACAAACCACAAACACACCAACAAACACTCCAGACCTTCTCCATTCATCTTCAGGATCACAAACCACCATCCACAATGACCTGAAAGTGCTTAGAACACCATTGCCATTTCTGATCAAGCTTGAGAAGGAGCTTTCGAATCTCACTATCCAGTCAACTTAAACTCCTTTTGAGTATTCAAACATCTTCTGGGGATCAAGTGGAGTGGTTTGCACTGAAAGAAGTGGCCAGAAAGTCCTCAAGTTGAAAGCTCCAAATCTCAGGTAGCTTGAAATTCATTTTTCCAGAAATCTCTTTTCTTGTTACAAACTTGTTCTATGTGATTCACTGATTACCCTGATGTTTTTATTTTCGAAAATGGCTTTGAAATGAGCATTTAATTTCTCTCTGAAGCTTGCGTGCCCTAGAACTTTTTCTCTTCGATTCAGCTTATTTAGGAAATATAAATTTGTTTTGAGAGAGGGGTTTGATTCGTGAGAGGTTGGAGATCATTTCCATGTTCTTAGTTTTCATTTTTGATACGATTTGAGGGGTTTGGGGATTTCTCAGGTGAGCTGCTGGCCGGAGAAGACGACCGGAAGTCTTCTCCGGCCGCCTGAAAGTAATTTGTGCCCTAATTGCGTAATTAGTGATCATTTGAATTTGAGCCGTAGATGGCCTTTGACTTGTTGACTTCCCTCTCTTTTGGATGGCCCAGATCAGCCTGCTTAGCCCTAATCCACGTGTTAGCCTAATTAATCCGTAATTAAAATAAATTAATCAGAGTCATCCTGGACCCTTGGATGACGCGCGTAGTCAACAAATTTAAATCCAGATTGCATCTCAGCCTCTCATTCTGTTTACTTTTTATTTTATTTGTTTTTAATTCATTTTATTTCAATTAACTTGCATAATTAATTTAAAATAGCAAAAAATTCTTAAAAATTATGAAACTTTTTCCTTAAGGATTTATTAATTTTTATGACACAAAAATATTTTTATTTTATTTTTTATCATTAAAAAAGTATTTTTAAATATTTAAAAGATTATTTTTAATTGATTAATGGGAATTAATTAATTAAAAAATACTTTTAGGTATTTAAAAATTACAAAAAATTCATGAAATGTTCTAAGACATTTAGAAACATTGTCCAACCTTCAAACCAAATTTCTTTTTTGATCTTGATGCATTTTAAGAATTTTTCATTGAATTAAATCATTTTTTATGCATTATTTTGATCATAAGTTCAAAAATTCATTTCTGCCTATTTGAGAAGAGTTGGACATTGATTCTTCTTGCATTGTTTCATGTTTGGCATGTAGTTTCTAGGTTTAAAAGGCCATGAATTTTTCTTGCATTTTCAAATTGTTTGGCATTTCTTTTGTTAAGAACCCTAAAAAACCCTAATAACTTGTAAAAATCATAACTTGAGTTTGGTTGAGAGTTGAGAGTTCCCCTTTGGACCTTGGTTTAGTATAGGTTTAGGGTTTCCTTTTGTGGCAT
Source organism: Lathyrus aphaca (assembly GCA_963966055.1). NCBI lineage: Eukaryota > Viridiplantae > Streptophyta > Magnoliopsida > Fabales > Fabaceae > Lathyrus > Lathyrus aphaca. The sequence continues at coordinate 373,926,572 of OZ014524.1, read as the reverse complement.
TTTCCTTTTTTTATCTTAGGGTTTGCTTCTGTTTTTGGTTTTTGTTTGATGTTTGATCCATGAACCCTAATTTGGGCTTTCATTTGCATCCCTCTTGCATTCTCTTGCATAACATGACCTGTCTTTGCATTTTGTGCACTCTTGTGATTCATTTGACATCTTAAGACACATAGGAAGCATGTTTGATCATTGCATTACACATTTGCCATGTCATTTGTCTTGTTTGCTTCATAACTTTCCATGCTTGTTTATGCTCCTTAGCTTGCACCATTTGCATCCATGATCTTGTGTGAACATCCCCATGTCTTGCCTCATGTTTGCAGCACCTCATAACATCATAATCATCATCAACATGCTTCTGGTTTTGCCTTGCATCATACCATTTCATCTCATCTTGCATTGCATTGCATTCCTTTCTAACATTTCAGGTGGTAAGTAAACTTGAGAAGTGAATTTGCCTTCACTTCTCATAACTTTTCTTTTCATCTCTCTTGCATCCATTGCTGCATTTTTATATGTGTTTGAGTTTGAGCTTGCTCATTCTTCTTCCTCCTACTTTCTTTCTTCAAGTGACTTGACTTCTTGAATGAAGCAAGTCACTTTGCTTCTCTTGATCCTTTCATCTGCTTCCTGGTGGCTCCTTTGAAGATTGTTCTTGAAAACCTCACAAACCTTAGGACCAACCAAGCATGATAATGAATTAGGGTTTTGATTAGTCCCCCCTCATAGTTTTACCTTTGTGTCTCTCTTTGAGTCTTCTCTTCTCATCTCATAATCAGAGACTAAACCCTAAAGGCTCTAAGACTTTGTGGTTAGGGTTATGCCTGCATCCTTCTCTTAGGATGGAGTGTATAACTTTAATCCTAAGTATTAAACCCTTAAGGCGTTTAAATCTCTTAATCAATTCACTTAATAAGTATCAAGACATCACACTTGTAACTTGGGCCTTGCATCAGGGTTCTAATTCTTCCTTAATTGGTTAAGAAGGACTAACCCTAGTGTTAATGGACAAGTCCCCCTCAAGTTGTCTTACAAATCATAAAATCCACTTCATCATCATACCATTAAGTAAAATCCACTTAATCAAAGGCTTGTTTTGTCATGGGTTTAATCCCTAATCATGGATTAAGTTGAGGAGTTTTCCTCAGCTTAAACACTCTCATCTATTATCCTTCTATTAGGATAGTGTAATGGGTTTGTTTAATCCTTGATTATGGCTTAACCTCATTACTCAACACTAAACAAAAACACCAAAAACATCTAAATAATCACAAGTAGGTTAATGATCTTAATCCTACATCATGGTGATTAAGTGTGAGAAGCTGACTTCACACTTAAGGTATTCTCATTACCCCTAATCAGAGGGATGATGTGATGAGTTTACTAAATCCATTGGTTTAGGCCTGAGCTCATTAACTAATGACAAACCTTCAAAAGCAATAAAAGACTGAAAACTCAAAAACAAACAATAATCGTCTCCTCCGGGATTCTTTTCTCATCACCTTCACTCATAAACGAGAACTTGCTTCTTCCGTCTAATGCAAGATAGTTAGCACCTGAGCCAGACAGGTCACACACTTGAGCATAGGCAAGTAAGCAGTTCACAAGTCAATCCATCTTTCAGTCTCTTTGGGTCGAACTACGGTGTTCTGACTTCCTCATTGCACGAGAGGATACGTAGGCATAACTTAACAGTTATCGAACAAAAGTCTCTGTATATTCCCCCTCTTTCCAGCCTCATTCTTTTAGCCTCATGATCTTGAGCATTCCATTCACTTCTTACACTGACACTTCATTTATACACTTCACTCTCTTTTACACTGACACCTGTACATCTCTTCCAGCTATGTCGTACACAGATTGCACTGACACTACCCCTTTAAAACACAAATCTTTTAAGCGTGGATCCCGTCGAGTACGGCGGACAATCTGGGTGCTAATACCTTCCCAGGTTGTAACCAACCCCCTTTCTCAGTCTCTCTGGTTCGCAACCGTCTTATCCATCTCTTTCTAGGTCTATGCAGCATTACCTTTCCTCCGGGATAAAAATGCCTAGCTGGCGACTCTATTCATCTCCAGTGAGTTCACGGCTGTGTGTTCTCACTGTTCCCTTCGCCGACCGTTCGCGTCTGTACCCTTATCTGACCCTGGTGTCACTTATCGGGAGCGACAGCAAGCACTTCTTTTTCTTTTTCATCATCATTCTCTTCAATCTCTCTGACTGACAGACTCAGAACTCTTTCCAATGGTAATTCAGGAAACTTTCTTTGCATTGTGCTAGTCACTATTTGATCAATTACTTCAACAGAGTGGTTTGTACACATTTCCTCTTTATGTTTCATAGTATCCCGGACATCAATTCTGAGCTCTTCATCATATACCTTTAGGGTCAAGGTACCTCCCTCAATGTCTATCATGCATCTACCTGTTTCTAAGAACGGTCTTCCCAGAATCAGAGGTATCTCTTCATCTTCTGGCATTTCCAAAATTACAAAATCAACAGGAAAAACAAATTTATCAACTTTGACCAGAACATCCTCAACCACCCCAAAAGGTCTCTTCATGGAGTGGTCAGCAAACTGAAGTGTCATTCTGGTATCCTGAACATTGCCAATTCCCAGCTTCCTGTAAATAGACAAAGGCATAAGGCTAACACTAGCACCCAAATCAATCAGCGCCCTTTTAAAAGACCTATCTCCAATGGTACACGGGATGGTCACAGAACCTCTATCTGGCTTCTTTACTGGAATCTTCATACCCTGCAAAATAGCACTACAAGTTTCAGTTAATATAACAGGGTCAGCGTCAGTGGTGCGCTTCTTGGAGATGATGTCTTTCATGAACTTCGCATAGATAGGCATCTGCTCGAGTGCCTCAGAGAATGGAATATTGATTTCTAATTTCTTGAACAATTCCATGAATTTCTGAAAAATTTTCTCATCTTGCTTCTTCTTTTTGTTTCTTTGTGGGAAAGGAAGCTTAATGATGGGTTTTGGTTCAGGTAGCTTTTCTTGTACCACCGGCATTTTCACACTTTCTTCCTCAGGTGGTGTCTTATTCTCTAAGATTTCCAGGTCCACTTCACACAATGTATCTTCTTCTTCATCCTTCTTCTTAAGATCTTCAACAGATTTTTCGCTTCTTGTTGTTACCGCACTCACATTATTGTGCTCCCTTGGATTTGTCACTGTTGCACTAGGTAATGTGCCTGGTATTTGGGAATTTGTTATCTGTTGTGCTATCTGACCCAATTGAATCTCCAGATTTTTAATTGATGCATTGGTGCTTTTCTGATTATTCCTGGTTTCCTCCTGAAATTGCATATTATGAGTTGCCATCTTCTCTATAGCAATCTCCCAATCCGCTTTCTTCGGTACCTGTTGCTGTTGGTACGGTGGTTGTTGTTGTGGAGGTTCTTGAATATTACCTTGCTGATCTTTCCAAGAGAAATTAGGATGATTTTTCCACCCCGGATTATAAGTATTTGAGTAGGGATTATTCTGTCTCAGGTAATTTATAGCTTGCACTTGTTCTGCGGTTGCAACACAATGCATGGTAAAATGTGGTCCACTACAAATCTCACAAATCATGGTCGGAACCGGTTGCACTTGAGCAATAGTCTGGGTATCTATATTCATAGCTTTCAATCTTCTTTCAACCTCAGCTGCAATTTGGTCTTCCATTTTCACTACCTGATTTGCTAATTTCAAGTCAATTTTTCCTTCCGGCTGATTCACAGTGCGGTCATATAATTCCAAATGCTCATTTGCTGCAATAGCTTCGATGATCTTTTTGATACCGGTTGCTGTTGAAAAATTAGATGAGCCACCAGCAGCTGTATCAATGAGTTGCTTAGTTTTCATTTTCAGCCCGTTTACAAAATTCTGCATTTGTTCAGTCTCATCCAAATTATGTGTAGGACATGCAACTAAACATCTCTTGAATCTTTTGTATGCATCTCCAAGTGTCTCTCCGTCTTTCTGTTTAAAATTCACAATGTCATACCTCTTACGGATATACACAGAAGCAGGAAAATACTCGTTCAAGAATGTTGTTTCCATTTGTTGCCAAGTAGTAATGCTTCCTGCGGGTAGGGAATAGAACCATTCCTCAGCGTCCTCAGATAAGGTGAATGGGAACATGACCAATCTCTTTGCCTCTTCAGAATGCCCATCAATTTTTAATGATGTGGTCATAGTCAGAAACCTCTGCAGATGCTTGTTTGCATCCTCATTGATTTTTCCTGCAAAAGGTTTACTTTCTAACTGGCGGATGGTTGAGGGATGTAACTGGAAGTGAGCAACATTAACAGGTTGATTAACAATGGTCAACCGCACTGCTGGGTTATTCAGTCTGCCATAATCACCTAAAAGTCTCTCTGCTGGAGGTGGGTCTGCAACCATGTTTTCGGAGTGAACAGAAACTGGAGTGACAGGTGTGGCCGGTTCTTCGGTGTCAGAATTGGCCTGTTTCTTTCTTCTTGTTTCTCTGAGCTTTTTGCGCAGTGTTCTCTCTGGTTCTGCGTCAAAATGAAAATGAGCTGAGGCCTTACCTCGCATACACAGCTTAGAAGAAGTTAGTTATTATAATAATAAAAATAAAATTAACAATAAATAAAATTTTGGATGCAGAGCAACAAAATTCTAATTGAAAATAAATTAATAAACTCTACTATCTTTGGCAGTCCCCAGCAACGGCGCCAAAAACTTGATGTGAAAATAGCAAGTGTACTATTTTTCTCACTGTAGTAATAAAAGGGAAATTCCCCGTTTGTCGATCTCAAGGACTGCTTGACGATACAGAGTTTATAGATTGTTTCAATTAGACAAAAGCCTTTGGTTTTTGTGTTGTGGTGTAATTATACTACCAATTGCAAATAAATAAAACAAGTAAAAAGGTTGAACGAGATACAAATGAGAGAAGATTGCTAGGGTTCGGTGAATGAAACTTCTTGTAACAGATATAATTTATGACGGCGTAGAGCTATTCCTGTCAAATTAATTCCGGTCCTCAAGGGTATCTATTATTAAGTCCTTAGTAATAGACCTTTGATTATGTAACCTAATTACTATGTCCATAAACAATTAGGTTCATACTCAAGCATTCACATATCAAGAATTACCGGTCAGATAGAAAATCCCTAGTCCTAGGTTATTTTTACTATCCAAAGTTCTTATCCAGGTCAATGAATAATTGCTGTCCAGCTTACACTATTCATAAGAATCATCATTCGTTGGTCCGACAAATAACGCATAAAGAACGGCGATAAGAACAAATTAATGGAAAAGAAGAAATAAGCAATACTTTCATAAACATCAATACTGTCACATTCAGAATCAGGGTCACCCCCTAGCAATGGGGAGTTTAGCTACTCATAATAAAAGTAAAAACAAAGATAAATATTGTTGTCATTACAGAATTTCGTGAGGAATCAATCTTCAATAGTCGGAAAACTCTTGAACATATGAATCCCGTGATCTTCCTTGAGTCTCCAGCTCTCAAAACGCGTATATTTTCTCTCCAAAAATGTCCAACCAACGGAAAATTGTGGTCTGGCCTTTTAATAGCTATTCAGTTGGATTTTTCCTGAATTTGTGCTCCATACGCGTACTGCGCTGTCCCATACGCGTACTGCCTAGTAGGAAACGTGTATTGGACGTAACACAGCATCTGGTACGCGTATTGGCCAGCATGTTACGCGTATTGCCCAAGTTGTTACGCGTATCACCAAGTTGTTACGCGTATCACCAGAAGCTTGTATTTTGGCTGAATTTTCCTTCCCTCTGGTCATTTGCGTATCGTACGCGTACTGGAAGGTCCATACGCGTATCAAGTAAGGTCATACGCGTATGGACAGCAGGTTCTCCAAAAATTGACTTTTTTCTTCCGTTTTCTTGCTCGGGCTCGATTTCTCATCTGACGTTTGATCCCCTGAGCTTCCAAACTAGCTTTTTACCTGCTGACATACCAAAAAGTGTAAAATATCCTCAAGAAACTCATCAGTAACAACACACTTACTATCATGGAATTGAGCTTATTTCTAACAAAAAATGCTTCAGTTTACACAGTTTACCTGATTTATTTACGGTTAAATAGTGGAATGTCTAGCATAAATGGTGACTGATCAGAGACTCGGGCAAAAATAAGGGAAAATAAAAAAAATGTGTACACCCACTGAGTTGAAAAGCCGCATTGGATAACTCAGGCAAAAAATGGGTATCCCGGTGGATTGAAAACCCAAAAGGGCGATCCACGCAAAATAAGGGAATAAGCGAACAACTGCATTCTGAATTCATCTGTATCACTTATAACTTGATAAGCTTCGGAAGGTTTGAATGTCGGTCGGAATCAGCCTTTTTTTCAGAAAGCAAGACGAGAAGAACGTCAAATGTCATACGAGTCATAGCAAAAGGGAAGCTTCTTGAAGCGTCATCAACATTGCCAACATCTTTTGTTCCTCAATTTGTAACAATCTCCTCATTTTAGGGGATTTGTTTCTTTGACTGTATCTTGCCAATTCAGGGCACACGAATTAGTAAAATCAGATTTTCAGTCTTGTTTCGTCTTATACATTTTATTCTCGTTTGCAAAAATGTCCGATGTCTCTAAGATATTGATTGCATAAATACAGATGTTTCTCTTCTACAAAATATGTGCTTGCAGGAAATATACTTACTCCCGGGAGTGTCTAAATTCCTATGATGGAATCCGGTAAGGGATACCTCGGGTTTACTTGTGCGTTTCTCTGTCTTTTCAGGATTGCAGGTATTCAAAGCACAACATGTGGCATGAAAGCTTCACCCCAGCAAGATAGCAAATCACTATCTACTCAGTCTATCTCCCAATCAGCATCGGAGGTGTTTTCTCCCCAGCTGAGTTGTCAAGTATCATCCTCAGCAGGATCCCCACAGGAATCTCCAAGAAGATCTTTCAGTGATCTTTCTTCTTCCCCAGCCAAGTGCTAGACAGGGAACCATATCCCCACAAAGTTTCAACTTCTATCCAGAAAAGCAATACCTGAAGATCTCACAACAGAGTGACGAAAAGCTTCTACAAACCCCAGCTGGGTCCCTCAATACTGAGATAGGTCTGTTAGTGACCTACTCCCCCATGCAGAGTCCTATATGTCAGATCTATCAATGATCTCATCCCCAGCTGGGATGTCCACTTCAAGCATATCAGCCGGAGATCTTCGCGGCAACGGGATCCGAATCCCGGATCGGTATCTTTGCATAATCATAGCATTCACATCATATTTCCCCCCAGAGCGTAGCATTCCGTCTAATACGGAGCATTACGGTAAAAATCAAACATATTGCATAATCATAAGCCGTGTTCTGAATCAAAAGCTTGTAAATACTGACAATCCATCAACGATATACAGAAAACTTCCCAAATCCCCCGGTAGAAAGCCAAGGCATTTTCCCTAAAGATACAGATACTTCCTGACACCCGTCTGTGTCATATCCCCAGTAGAAAGCCAAAGCGTCCTCTTTGCACTCACAGATACATATATATATATATATACAACTTCCCTGACACCCGTCCGTGTCACCCTCCCCAACATAGTTACCTGAATACTTTGTAAACCATACACCTGTTTATATTACACTTTTCTCTTTCTTGACAATCGTCCGTGTCACTCTCCCCAGCAAGTTAAACACTCATCTATACACCACTCATACTTATTACTCCTGTTTCACTCATACAGATACTCGTCTGTATCTTGTATACACCGCTTATACCCCCTCAGATTCGACACTCGTCCGTATTCTTTGTTAACTAGTTGATACTCGTCCGTATCATCATATCTGAACATGTGTCAGTGTTTGTTTCTACGTGATACCCGTCCGTATCATAGTCTTAAGGATGCTCGTCCGCATCTTTAATCTATACACCGTGTCAAACACTTATACCTCTCATTTCTTGAATGTAAACACCCGTCCGTGTTTACTATTCCCCATTGATATCCCCAACAAAACATGTTAAACTATCACCTCTCTATCTGACATTCGTCCTATGTCATGATACCCAGAGCAGCCGTCCCCTGCTAGGTGATCGTCCTTCACCTCTTGATGATCGTCCTTCATCATTCTATCCGATGGCGCTCCCCATCGTTGATCTTGTTATCTGACATTCGTCCTATGTCATGATAAACCCCGAGAGCAGTTGTACCCTTCCGGGTGATCGTCCTTCACCTCTTGATGATCGTCCTTCATCATTTTATCCGATGGCCGTCCCCATCGTCAACCTTGTTACCCGACATTCGTCCTATGTCGTGGTACATTCGGTAGCCGTACCCTGCCAGGTGATCGTCCTTCACCTTAGATGACCGTCCCTCATCTTATTCCCAACAGAACAGCCGTCCCCTGCCGGGTGATCGTCCTTCACCTTTGATGACCGTACCTCATCATTTATTTCATTTATGCTTTGAGCTCGATGGTCGTCCCCATCATTTGCCTCCAATCCCAAGAAAGTCTTATAGCTTTACTCGATGGCCGTCCCCATCACAATCTCTCATATCCCCAGCTTGTCGGCCGTCCCCGTCACTGCTTTATTTTTCGCATCTTCCCCAGCATGTCGGTCGTCCCCGTCATCGCTTTATCCCCAGCAGTCGTCCTCTGCTCGACGGTCGTCCTCCGTCGCCCGCACTTTATAATTATACTTTATTTTCTTTTACAATCTATATCCCTTTTCTTCTTCATTCTGTGAGTGCAAATTTTGGACTGTCTTTGATATTCAACCACGAGTTATCTTGTTTGCCTGTTAAGTCGTTGCTTACATCCTGCACAGCTAACTCATGCTTGAATAAGGGCAGCTGTAAACACCCCAAATTTTCCCTCACCCATTCACACCATGGCTTGTGATCTCTTCATGTGCATAAGTTCAATCATAGCATCTCATATTGCATTTTTGATTCACTGCATTGATCCTAAGTCATCTGCATCTAGGGTTTGGGATTTGAGCAATCCAAGAGCTATTTGAGACACTCCAAAGGTCATCAATCACTTCAAGGGGGTCCATGTATATTAAAGCATCATATTGTATCCCCACAAAGTCAAGAAAGTCAAATAATCACAAGAACTGAGAATGGCATGGAAGCAGAGCCAGGTTTAACTACACAGATGACCTAGAATTAGGGTTTTGGTTTCAAAGGCCATAACTCCAATTTTTTTGGTCATTCTTGTTTCCATTGGTCTCTATATGTTATAAGGATCATGCATATCAATTTTCATGAAGAAATTCCACGGGGAAGGCATCTGATCACAAGATGACTGCTTGAGCAAGTCAGTGCAAAATCAGGGCATCTGAGGCCCCCAATGACCCAACCAAAGGATGTTCTTCATCATTTTGATTGTGTATGATCTTTATTTGATCATAGAATATGTTAGAAGTTCACAAAGTTGAAGGATTTCAAGCCATTTGCAAAGTTGCCTTTTTGGGAAAATGACTTGTAATGGAAACTTGCCATTTTGGGAAACTTTTTCAACCCTTTCTTTTTTATTCAAAAATGCTTCAAATGGGAAAACTTTGGTCATAAAAGTTGTATAATGGATCATTCCCTTTTCAAAAAGTACAAGAACTCATTCTAATTCATTTTGGATCAAAAGTTATGGCTTGTCAAAGTTGGAGTAAATCACATAATTTCAATTTATGTACCAAAGAGGCAAAGTTGCAAAACCACTTGCCAAGGCAAATTGTGCTTTCAAATGGACTTCTAATCCTTGTACAAACCTAAACCAATGCCTAAAATTCAGAATGCACCAAAGGTTTTCCCATTTTCATGACTTATGGATCAAGAAACTTCAAAAGGGCCAAAATTGGACAAAGTTGCAAAACATCATACAAACCCTAATCCACTTGCTAATTGGCTTCAAGACTGATCTGATGGCTCTCCTCATTCCTTGTTGCGCAGGACACCCCTTTGTCCTTGTCCTACCATTGACCCATACCTCTCTTACACCTAGACTTGACTTTTTGCAAGAAGACCCATACCAATCAAGCTAGGCCACACCAACTCCTCTGACCTATCCAAGAGTGATAAGTGGACCAAAAGGAACTCAACACAGCACACACACAAGCCTGAAACACTCTCCAAGCCATAGCTTCAAGCTTTTCCCTCTTATGCATTTTCATTCGAAACGCATCACACAAGCATCAAACATAAAAAGAAACTCCATAGAACATCCCAGCATGTCTCACTGATCATCCCTGACCCTTCACCTTGCCCTGAAACACCCTGAAACTGAAACACGATTCCTTCCCCTCTCTGAACAGAACTTGATCAAACTCACAAATCATCCATTCTAAACTCCAACCAAGCTTCATAACTTCATCAAGAGGATCATTGGGACCATTTTGAAGCAAAGAGGCAAGCAGAAAGCTCCTGGACTGAAAGCTCAATCTCAGGTAACATGATGAACAAATTTTCCAGAACCTTGATTTCTTGTTAGAATGTTGTTCTATATGTTTCCCTGATCATGGGGATCTATTTATTTTTGAAAATGAGCCAGAAACAAGCATGTTGTGATGTTCTGAAAGTTTGCCCGTGAAAATGTTTTTGCTTGTTTCCTTTGATTCACGAAAAATAAATGTTGTTTGTTGTAGGGTTTATGTTTAGTGATGTTCATAGGTTGATTCTGGAGAGTTTTGTGAGGTTTTGATGCATTTTGAGTGAGATTGAGAATTTGACTGGCCGGAGAAGATGACCGGAACACTGTTCCGGTCATCTGAAAGTGTTTAGGGTTTCTGATTAGGGCTTAATCATAATTAAGCAAGTTTGAATTTGGTCCGTTCGTTCGCGCGCGCAATCAACTCCTGCGTCCCCGAATTTGAATCTCAGCCATCAGATTGGCTGACTTTCTCTTTTTCTATTTAAATTCATTTTATTTTCATTTGTTTTGCATTTATTTTCCTCATTTTATTTAAAATAGCTAAAATCATTTTAAAATTATGAAAATTTTTGTCAAGGGTTTCATGAATTTTCAGAACACAAAAATATTATTATTTTTATTTTTCGCATTAAAAATTATTTTTAAATCATTTAAATGTTTATTTTTAATTAGTTAATGGAAATCAATTAATTAAAAATGCATTTAGGTATTTAAAAATCCCAAAAAAATTCACATTGCATTTAGAAACATTTAGAAACATTGTCCAACTCTCAAACCAAATTTCTTTTTTGTTCTTGATGCCTTTGGATCATTTTCATTGGATTTAATTTCATTTCAAGGCAATATTTTATGTCAAACTTCAAAAATTTCTTTCTGCCTAACCATTGAAAGTTGAATGATGATTCTTCTTGCTTTGCACTCTTTATAGCATGTAGTTTATAGGATAAATTTAGTTTGAATTGATCTTGCATTTTCAATTTGTTTAGCATTTTTCTTGTTGAGGTACCTTAAAACCCTTGCAATCTTAGGAAATTCACAACTTTCATTAGGTTAAGAGTTGGATCCCCTCCTTTGGGAAGTGAGTTTGTATAGGTTTAGGGTATCTTTGATTGCATTTTAAAATTTTTATCATGTCATTTGCTTCTGGTTTTGGATTTTTGCTTTGTGTGATGCATGTAACCCTAATTTGTGCCTTCTCTTGCATCCATCTTTCATTTACTTGCATCCATTGACTTGCCATGACATTTTGTGCATCCACATGATTCATAATACATCTTAGGACATATTAGAATCATGTTTGATCATTGCATCTTTCATTTTCCATGTTGTATGACCATTGCATTTCATAAACATTTCATGAACTTTCTAGGTTCAAGGCATGCCTCATTTGCATTCTTATGCTTGTATGATCATCCTCATGTCTTGTCTCATGTTTGCATCATCTCTTAGCATCATTAACATAATGTTTATGCTTCTGTTTTTTTTGGTTTGCATCATGGTATTGCACATCATTTGCATTGCATTTCATTTCTTTTGGCTAACTTTTCAGGTGGTAAGTTGTTTGAGAAGTGAATTTGCCTTCACTTCTCACAATCTCTTTTCATCTCTCTTGCACCTTTGCTGCATTTTGTATGGGTATTGGATTGATCTTGCTCATTCATGTTCATCTTACTTTCTTTCTTCAAGCAACTTGTCTTCTTAAGTGAAGCAAGTTGTTTTGCTTCTCTCTGCTTCTTTCTCCTTTCATCTGCTTCTTCCCTGGTGGTTTCTTTGAAGATCTTCTTGCAAGCCTCATTAACCCTAGGAACAACCAAGCATGATAACAATTAGGGTTTGATTAGTCCCCCATTTTTTTTATCTTTGTGTCATCTTTGAGTCTTCTCTTCTCATCTCATAATCAAGGACTAAACCCTAAAGGTTTTAAGGCTTTGTGATTAAGCTTATGCCTGCATCCTTCTATTAGGATGGAGTGTATAACTTTAATCCTAAGTGTTAAACCCTTAATGTGTTTAAATCCTCTAATTAATTCACCTAATAATCATCAAGACAATAGCTTGTAACTTGGGCCTTGCATTAGGGTTCTAATTCTTCCTTAATTGGTTAAGAAGGACTAACCCTAGTGTTAATGGACAAGTCCCCCTCAAGTTGTCTTACAAACCATAAAACTCACTTCTTAACCCCACCATTAACTAAAATCCACTTTAATAAAGGCTTGTTTTGTCATGAGGTTAATCCTTAATCATGGATTAAGTTGAGGTATCTTCCTCAGCTTAAATGTTCTCATCTATTATCCTTCTATTAGGATGGTGTAATGAGTCCATTAAATCCTTGATTATGGCTTAAACTCATTACTTAACACTAAACAAAAACAACAAAACACCTAAATAATCACAAGTAGGTTAATGATCTTAATCCTACATCAGGGTGATCAAGTGTGAGATGCTGACTTCACACTTGATGTATTCTCATTACCCCTAATCAGAGGGAGGATGTGATGAGTTTACTAACCCCTTGGTTTAGGCTTAAGCTCATTTTCTTATGACAAACCTCAAAATCAATAAAAGATTGAAAACACAAAAAACAAACAATAATCGTCTCCTCCGGGATTCTTTTCTCATCTTATTCACTCACAAACGAGAACTTGCTTCTTCCGTCTAATGCAAGACAGTTTGCACCTGAGCCAGACAGGTCATACACTTGAGCATAGACAAGTAAGCAGTTCACAAGTCAATTCATCTTTCAGTCTCTTTGGGTCGAACTACGGTGTTCTGACTTCCTCATTGCACGAGAGGATACGTAGGCATAACTTAACGGTTATCGAACAAAAGTCTCTGTATATTCCCCCTCTTTCCAGCATCGTTCTTTAAGCCTCATAGTCTTGAGCATTATACTCTTGTTCTTACACTGACACTTCTCTTGTACACTTCACTTTACTTTTACACTGACACTTGCATTCTTTTCCAGCTTTGATACACAAATTGCACTGACGCTACCCCTTTAAAACACAAATCTTTTAAGCGTGGATCCTGTCGAGTACGACGGACAATCTGGGTGCTAATACCTTCCCAGGTTGTAACCAACCCCCTTTCTCAGTCTCTCTGGTTCGCAACCGTCTTATCCATACCTTTCTAGGTTTATGCAGCATTACCTTTCCTTCAGGATAAAAATGCCTAGCTGGCGACACTATTCATTTCCTTCCTCTTTTCGCCGACCGTTCGCGTCTGTACCCCTTCTGACCCGGGTGTCATTTTTGTGGGAGCGACACATGTATGTTCAGGAAGTCCAGATGGAGGTTCAGAAATCCAGTAACCAAGGTGGGGGACTCAAATAAAGAGCCACATGTCCAGGGTTAAATCACAAGAACTGTCCAAAATGAGGTACTCTTAAACCAAATAGTAACAGGGTAACAGGGTATGATGTGGCCAAGGGTACCTGCAAACCTGCAAACAACCCAACCCCCTCACAGGTAGTGTTCTAAAACAAGGATCCTCAAACTTGGATCAGTTATGAGAAGTGTAAACACTTCTAACCTGGAGGTACAGTGTTTACAATAACCATAAAAGATCTTCCTCTAATTCACCTCAGTTTCTGAAGGTCATAATAAAGGTCATCCAGACTTAGCAGGCTTCCCAGATAGCCCTAGCACTACAGGAAATCTGTAGCACAGAGTTCTCAAGAAGAAACCCACATCTGAACCGTGTTTCATATTCCCGCATGTCGCTCCCGGGATTTCCATCCTGGTACAAACGCGAAAGTGGCGCGGAAGAAGAATAGAGTCGCCAGCCAGGCATTTTTATCCCGAATAGAGGGAATGGTAATGCTGCACAAACCAGAAGAAAGAAAAGGAAGGACACGGGTCCTGCGAACCAAAGAGACTGAGTTCGGGAGTCGGTTACGACCTGGGAAGGTATTAGCACCCAGATCGTCCGCCGTACCCGACGGGATCCACGCTTGCAAAGAAAACTGTTTCAAAGGGTGAGGGTATGAAAAATGCAGCAAAGAAATGAATATGAAAAGAAACTGGAACTGGAAAAGAACTGAATAAGAAAGCAAAAGGAAAAATGTAGGGAAAATAAAGATTGTGCTCGAACGGGCCCTACCCCGCTGCCTACGTACCTCATCAGGATAATGAGGATCAGAGACGCCGTAGTTCCCCTAACTAGGGGTACTAAAAGGAAATTGCTTGTGAATTAAGGCTTGAACTGCCTATGCCATTGCTCAGGTGTTGCAGGCTCGGACGAAGAGTGCGTAACCGTCTTGCAAAATGACAAGTAGGAGCAAGTTCGCGTACGGAGCGAAGGAGATGAGAAAAGAATTCCCGAAGGAAAGACGTTTATTGTTTGTTTGGTGTTTTTTAGAAGCTTTTATGAGTGAAAGTTTGCATAGGTAAGTGTACCCAAGTCTTACTCAATGGGATGTGTACATCTCACATCATCCCGAAATGGAATGCGCAAGAGGCACACCTATCTATGGAGGAAATCCCCAAAGCTAGTCCCACAAGTGAAGGCTCAAGCACACTAACCTATTATCATTATTAAGTGTTTTTGTGGTTTTGATTAAGAAGTGTTTTTTAGCTTTTCTTTGTGAGGTACTCATGTTAATACCTATCCACCACGAGTGATGACTCACACCTCGCCCCGAAATGGAACGCATGTGAGCATCTCATAGCAAAGTCTCATGTCACATGAAAGTACTCAACCTTTATTAAATGAATTAGAATTAAGTTTGAAGATGAGAAGAGAGAGCACCAAAGGATCTTAAAGGAAAAATTCTAAAGGGGGACTAAAATAATCCTAAGTATTCACATGCATGGAAGTCCTAAAGGTTAGTGAGGTTTCTATCCTAATGAAGGAAAAAAGAAGAAGATAAAAGAAGGGATGAGAAAGGCCTAAGCCCAACAACAAAAGGTTAGTAACATAAACATAAGAGGAAGATGAGAATTGGAGATGTGGAACTCAATTCCCACATCTCTCACTTACCATAGCCCCTGCAAGGTTAGTATGCACAAAAAAAATCCAGCAAAGTGACCAACACAATCATGGAATTAGTCATGCTCAAAGGTTCTTGTGAACAAGAATCAAACATCATGCCAAACATTGCAAGTACACGACTTACGCGTCGAAAACATGAAAGCATACATCAACCAGCAAGCAAATCACCCTAAAATCTCATGTTTAATGATCATGCAATGATCCAAGGCAATTAGAACAAGCAAAGGGATCAAACAAGCTCAAAACAACACTAAAAAGCCATTCTGCTTCAGTGTTAACCGGTTAACCAAATGCGTTAACCGGTTAACCAGCTCAAACCTGCACAAAATACGCACAAAACAGGGGCGTTAACCGGTTAACCATATACGTTAACCGGTTAACACTGATAAAACAGCAACAAATCCTGCAGAAAACAGCATCTCAAAACAGCTTATTCAAATAAGCTTGCACCAGACCAGCAATCAATTACACATGGAAAAATTAGATCAATTCACATTAATCCATATCATTAAGCTCATGAACAATAACATTCGGATCCGGATACAAATCAACCAATCAAATCAAACAACACAAGCAAATACACAAGCACATGGTGGATCTAAAGCACAAGCATGCAAATAAGCTAAAAACAGAGCTAGATCTGAAATTAACCAACCTACAAAGCTGAGGTATGCTTTGGTAATTGTTGATTGAGCTGAAAACGGTAGATCTCGCGCAAAACTTTAAAGATCCGATGCTAAGCTCCACACTCCATGCAAAATAAATGCAAGAACAAGCCCTTGATGCAGAATTTTGGATCCAAAAGCACTTCTAGATCTCAAACCAGATCTGAATCTCCAATAAAATCAGCAAAGAGATGCAAAGAAGCTATGAAAGGAGGTTTAGTTCCAAGATCTACACACCTCAAGGCAAGGTTGTGTGATCTTCAAAGAGGAACTTTGAGTGATTTGGAAAATTGGGAGAGAAAAGTGAGAGAATTGTGAGTGAGAGGAATGAAAATTCAGAAATGAGAGTGAAAAAATGAGTGAGAGCCCCTTTGGTTTGGAAGGAAATGGAATAAATATGATTTAGGTTTGGGGCCCAAAATTTTGGTGTGGGATCCAAAATTATGGTTTGGGATTAGCTTAGAAAGTGATTTGGATTTAGGGTTGGAATGAGGCTTGGATAAATGCTCTAGATCCTTCTCTCAAATTCAAATTTAATTCAAATGAATAAAAATCAGAAAATTGGAAAATGGAACCAAAACACACATGCTGAAATTGCTGCTGGAAATTCAAATTTCGCAGCTGTTAACCGGTTAACCATATGCGTT
Source organism: Lathyrus aphaca (assembly GCA_963966055.1). Taxonomy (NCBI): domain Eukaryota; kingdom Viridiplantae; phylum Streptophyta; class Magnoliopsida; order Fabales; family Fabaceae; genus Lathyrus; species Lathyrus aphaca. Next base: position 373,909,875 of record OZ014524.1, on the reverse strand, counting down.
AACCGGTTAACGCATGGAAAATTTGAATTTCCCTCCCTTTGGTGGGAAACCTCAAAAATAGACCTGCACCAACCGTTTCAAGCAAATTTTGATCCATCTTCTCTTTCTAGGGCTCTGAACATGATACCAGGCTTGTGCAAAATGATCCTGTGAGATTCTTGCTAGATCACCATGCTCTTGATTTTGACTTGCAGGTTCGGATTTTCCCAGATGACCGATCATATGCCTTATGCTAGAACATGTGAGTGTTATGCTTTATTTTTCTATGCAAAATGATAAGGATATGGTATGCTCATGATGATTATGATATGATAACGATGCTAAACAAGAAGAGGGCAAATTTGGGGTGTTACAGCTGCCCCTATTCAATCAACTGTTAATCTGAAAAGGATGAGAGCAACGGCTATCAGACATTCGAGATAAACTGTGATTGAATACCAAGAAGACCTGAAATTTGCACTCTGACGAAGAATGCAACACTGGGAAATAAACCCAACCAGATGACGCTCTGGGGATAAGAAGGAGAGAAAAAACAGACGAGCTTCTTCCAAGTTGAAACTGATATCTGAAATACTATCATGCTGACAGACGAGTCTTCGCATGACCTGTGACGCCAGGTACAGAGAGCGGACGAGCCCTTAAGGATCTTCAAAGTGACCTGAGATGGACGAATCTCCTTCACTAATCCTTACGCGGATAAGTGGAATAAGACGGACGAGTCTTCTTCGGATAACCCTTACGCAGGCTCCGGGAATGCATATAAGTCTGTGGGATAGACATGCAATCAAGGTAGACGAACCTTCTTCATATATTATCCGCGGATATATGGCATAAGACAGACGAGTCTTCTGAGCAAACCTGTTACGCCAGGTGCAGCAACCATAATAATTGGTGCTTGAGACGGACGAGCCTCCCTCGGATTTACCTGTTACGCCAGGCCCGGTAACCATTTCGACATTTAATTCCCACTGTCAGGATTTTAAACCTCTTCAATACAGACGAGTATTGGATGATCATCAAGAGAACACAGACGAGTGCCAATAGTCAAAGATACAGACGAGTATCGGACGATGATCTGAGAAACACAGACGAGTGCTTCAGGCGATGATACAGACGAGTATCAGCCACTGGTATAGACGAATACCAGAAATTCAAACACAGACGAGCATTTGAAGTAGTCACAGAGATATCAGGGTAAACAGCAAATCTTCACATTCAGGTGCAAGCTAGCACAGACGAGTGCTGAGGATGATACAGACGAGTATCCAGGCAAAGCAGACGAGCTTCAGAACACAAACGACTTCTGGGGGATAAAAGCAGACGAGCTTCAAACACACACAGACGAGTGCTGGACAGTTGCAGACGAGCAACAACAGAGAATACATATCAAGGCACAGACGAGTGCAGCGAGGGATCCAATACCAAACACAGACGAGTGTTGGAAGGTTGCATACGAGCAACATAAAATATCATCTCAGAACACAGACGAGTGTTGAGGAGTTGCGGACGAGCAACAACGGAGGCATCATGACACAGACGAGTGTTGGAAATTACAGACGAGCAGCCATAAAGCAGTGATATGTCCTCGCTGGGGAAACTTGCTTAGGGATAACACATACGAGTGTTGAAGATTGCAGACGAGCAATAAACGAATGCCTGATCGGCAACAAGAGATACAACTCTGCAGGGGAGAAAAGGTCAGGAGGTCTGGATACCCACTCCGACCGAGGTGATGAATACCTGGCTGCATCACCATATGAACCAACCATAGGGCAACTTTGCTGGGGAATATTTCACGGACGGAGGTGAAAATCAAATATGAACTCTGTGGGAACCAATCATCTTCAGACTTAGCTGGGGAATATTCCTGGGCGAATACTCTGACTGGGGAGAGCATCCGATGATTCAAGACTCTGAGGGGATATCAGGCCCTCAATCACGCCTACTGGGAAGGACTCTTGCTGATGATAAAATACTGTTAATTCCACCTCTGATGATGACATGCTCTCAGGTACTTGCTAGGCACACTCCGCTGGGGAAGAATGGACTACTACTTCACTTGGGAAGAAGAACCTGCTTGGGCTGCTGCCAAGACTTAGTTGGAGGCAAATATCTATTTAGACAAGTCAGGCTTTCAGCTACCTGCTGGAGAAGAAAAATCTCTGCTTGGGGAGATACTCTACTGGGGGAGAGTGGACTGCTACTTCACTGGAGAAGAAGAACCTGCTTGGGCCGCCGCCCATACTTAGCTGGATAAAATCTCTGCCAGAGGTGCCAGGCTTCAGATACCTGTTGGAGAAGAAATCTCTGCTTGGGGAAATACTCTACTGGGGAAGAGTACCTTGCTTGAGAGAATGTGACGCCATCCTGCAACCTGCAACAACAGAAAACACACGTGTGTCCCGGGGATCTGCATGGCGTGATCTGTTCATCCATTATCACCCGACACTCAAAGAGGGTTACAGTTTCCCTGCATGTCAGTTTTCTTTTCAAGATTATCACCATGTTTAGATGCAATGCTATTTTTGCCAAAAATTCAGGACATTTTGCAAACAAAAATAAACACACACAGCTTTCTGACTGAATATTATTTTTATTGAATGGCCTCTGAATAGGCACAGATTTACATCAGAAAGCAACCACCTGGAAAGAGGTAGCCACTATAAAAATTGAGAAAAGAAGCTATCCTAATGGCAATGTACATGGCATTCCGAGGAGTTCCATTTCTGCTATGACCTGCATGTCTTCAAGACTCTCCATTCTGCTTTGGCTTTCTGAGAAGACAAGGGGACTGTTTCCTATCCTTCTGATATTGTCAAATCGTACGAAACGATGACGTGGTTCAGATAACTTGGATCACAGTTGTTCGCTTATTCCCTTATTTTGCGTGGATCGCCCACTCGGGTTTTCAATCCACCGGGATACCCTTTTTTGCCTGAGCTGTCCAATGTGGCTTTTCAACTCAGCGGGTGTACATTTTTTTTTGTTTATTTTCCCTAATTTTTGCCCGAGCTTTTTATTCTGTTTTTAGCTCGCCGGGATGCCCTTTTCTTGCCTGGACTTACATTCTGTTTTTGTGTCCAGCGGGTCTCTTTATGCGAAGTATTTTTTAACTGCGTCCGAGTTAACAGGGGATGGGAAGTCTTCTCCATCCATAGTGGTGAGCATCAGTGCCCCTCCTGAGAATACTTTCTTCACTATGAATGGTCCTTCGTAGTTTGGGGTCCACTTGCCCCTGTTATCTGAACCTGGAGGAACGATCCTCTTCAATACAAGCTCTCCCACTTGATACTCTCGAGTACGTACTCGTTGGTCGAATGCCCGCTTCATTCTCCTCTGATAAAGCTGACCATGACAGATAGCCGCTAATCTCTTTTCCTCAATTAGACATAGCTGATTGTAACGAGCACGCACCCATTCAGCCTCATCCAGTTTGACGTCCATCATCACACGCAGTGAAGGAATCTCTACTTCAACAGGCAGGACTGCTTCCATGCCATACACTAGAGAGAAGGGAGTTGCCCCTGTTGACGTCCTGACTGACGTTCGGTACCCATGCAAAGCAAACGGTAACATCTCATGCCAATCCTTGTAGGTGACAACCATTTTCTGCACAATCTTCTTGATATTCTTGTTAGCTGCCTCTACCGCACCATTCATCTTTGGTCGGTAAGGAGAAGAATTGTGATGCTGTATTTTGAAGTCCCGACATAAGTCTGCCATCATCTTGTTGTTGAGATTAGAACCATTATCAGTAATGATCCTTTCGGGCACTCCATATCTGCATATGATATCTCTTTTCAGAAATCTTGCCACCACTTGACGAGTGACATTGGCATAAGACGCTGCTTCTACCCACTTGGTAAAGTAATCAATCGCGACCAGGATGAAGCGATGACCATTCGAAGCAGTTGGCTCGATTTTCCCGATCATGTCAATGCCCCACATAGAGAAAGGCCAAGGAGATGACATGACGTTGAGCGGGTTAGGAGGAACATGCACTTTGTCTGCATATATTTGGCACTTGTGGCATTTACGAGCGAATGAACAACAGTCTGCATCCATTGTCATCCAGTAATACCCTGATCTCAGCAGTTTCTTTGCCATAGCATGCCCTCTTGCATGGGTACCAAAAGATCCTTCATGGACTTCCTGCATCAACAGGCTTGCTTCATGTCTATCCACGCATCTGAGCAAGACCATGTCGAAGTTCCTCTTGTACAAAACCCCGTCTGTGTTCAAGAAGAAACTAGCAGCAAGTCGTCTCAAGGTCTTCTTGTCTTTGGACGATGCCCCTGTTGGGTATTCTTGCTTCTCTAGGAATAACTTGATATCAAAATACCAAGGTTTCTCATCAGGCACAGCGTCTACAGAGAAAGCATAAGCTGGAGAGTCAAGCCTGGAGATGTCAATTCTGGGCACAAAGTTCCAACACATGACTTTAATCGACGAAGAGAGAGTGGCCAAAGCATCGGCAAATTGATTTTCATCACGTGGTATGTATTTGAGCTCAACTGTCGTGAAGAATGTCAACAGTTTTCTAGCATAATCCCTGTACGGAACTAGATGCTCTTGATGTGTATACCACTTGCCGGTAATTTGGTTAATGACGAGGGCTGAATCTCCGAATATGTCGAGGTTCTTAATCCGAAGATCAATTGCCTCCTCTATTCCCATTATACACGCCTCGTATTCCGCTTCATTGTTGGTGCAGCCAAAAGTAATTTTGGCAGCGAAGGGTAAATGGACACCTTCAGGAGTAATAAGTACGGCACCAACTCCACGACCATTGATATTGACAGCCCCATCAAACATCAACTCCCATTTGGATTCAGGATCAGGTCCCTCCTCCGGAAGTGATTCCTCATAATCGTTTGTTTTGAGGTACATGATGTCCTCATCAGGGAAATCAAATCTCATTGGTTGATAGTCATCCTCAAGAGGTTGCTGAGCAAGGTATTCCGACAATACACTTCCTTTGATGGCTTTCTGAGAAGTGTACTGGATGTCGTATTCAGTTAAAATCATCTGCCATCTAGCAACCCTTCCGGTCAATGCTGGTTTCTCAAAGATGTACTTGACAGGATCCATCTTGGAAATGAGAAGTGTAGTATGGGTCAACATGTACTGCCTCAGTCGGCGAGCAGCCCATACCAAAGCGCAGCAAGTTTTCTCGAGCAGTGAGTATCGGGATTCACAGTCGGTAAACTTTTTGCTAAGGTAATAAATGGCGTACTCTTTTCGACCAGACTCGTCATGTTGGCCGAGCACACACCCCATCGACCCTTCAAGCACGGTCAAGTACATGATTAACGGTCTTCCTTCCACTGGAGGCATCAGAATTGGAGGTTCCTGCAAATATTCCTTTATTTTGTCGAAAGCTCTTTGGCAATCATCATTCCACCTGACTGTTTGCTCTTTTCTTAGCAGTTTGAATATCGGTTCGCACGTGGCAGTTAGGTGAGATATGAACCGAGAAATGTAGTTCAATCTACCTAAGAACCCGCGCACTTCTTTTTCTGTCTTTGGTGCAGGCATATCTTGAATAGCTTTCACTTTAGCAGGATCTACCTCAATTCCTCTTTGACTTACAATGAAACCCAGCAATTTTCCAGAACGCACTCCGAAAGTACACTTGTTCGGATTCAACCTCAGCTTGTATTTGATCAACCTATCAAATAACTTCTTCAGGTTAACCAAATGCTCCCCTTCGTCTTTGGACTTTGCAATCATATCGTCCACATAACATTCGATCTCCTTGTGGATCATGTCATGGAACAACGTGACCATCGCCCGCTGATAAGTTGCCCCAGCGTTCTTCAAGCCGAAGGGCATGAACTTGTAGCAGAATGTTCCCCACGGGGTAATGAACGTTGTCTTCTCCATGTCCTCCGGCGCCATTTTTATCTGATTATAACCGGAGAATCCATCCATGAAGGAGAATACTGAGAATTGAGCAGTACTGTCGACCAACACGTCAATGTGTGGCAACGGAAAATCATCCTTTGGGCTTGCTCTGTTCAAATCTCGATAGTCAACGCACATCCGGACCTTGCCGTCCTTTTTAGGCACTGGTACGATGTTAGCTACCCAAGGTGGGTAACTAGTCACGGCAAGGAACCCGGCATCCCACTGTTTCTGCACCTCCTCTTTAATCTTCATCGCCATATCCGGGCGAGTTCTTCTCAACTTTTGCTTCACAGGAGGACAGTCTTCTCTCAGAGGTAGCTTATGCATTACGATGTCGGTATCCAACCCTGGCATATCTTGATATGACCAAGCAAAGATATCTACATACTCTCTCAGCATACTGATCAGCTCTTGTTTGACGTCGGCCTGCAGATTGGCTCCTATCTTGATTTCTTTCTTTGCATCTTCACTGCCAATATTGATGGTCTCAATCTCTTCTTGATAAGGCTGAATAACTCGTTCCTCTTGTTTCAACAATCTGACCAACTCTTCAGGGAGGTCACAGTCTTCCTCAACCCCTTCATCAGCTTGGTAGACTGGATTATCAAAGTCATGCATAGTCATAGCAGGAACGTTATCCGTGGAATCCGGATGATCAATACTGCACAAATGATGTGCTTATTCAGAATCTGCTTATTTTGAAAAGAGACGCTAACACAAAGCAAAGAATGAAAAAAAACACATTGCCATTTTTATATTGTTTTTTGTGAAAAAGTTTAAAAACAAAGAAAGAGAGCACAATTTGTCTGAAAATGTCCTTTTATTTCATGGCAAAAATAACGATGCAATACAAAACATGGTGGCCCAGTACAATGGATCCAAACATCTTGGGCAGAATGCTGGATTTGACAATGCAGTATGCTAATAAAAGGAAACAAAACAATTACTTTGAGAGCCAGGTGACTTGAACAATGTCCTCAGCAGACCAATTTCCTAGCTCCTCGCCGGGTGCACACGGGCGGATCCAATTGTTGTCCCAGTCTCTGCCACTATCCCCGTCTTGGCTTGCCATACAGATTTGATCGCGGTCAATCGACCCAGCACTTGTGAATGAGATAGCTTTACCACTCCGAGTAGACCCCCCAGGCTGATACCCTAAGCCGAATTTATCACCCTTCTTTTCCATCTCCAGTAGCTTGCCCCAGCCCTGGGCATTGCCTGATTGGACGACCTCCTTTGCTTCCTGGTAGGAATGAATTGTCGTGCCTTCGTTGTTTTTCTTCACCGGAGTCAGGATACTGACATCTTCCTCAAAAGCTTGGCACAAAGTCTCGTGAATTTCCCCGTCCATTTCTACATATTTAAACGTCGACAGGTGGCTGACGAAAATATCTTCTTCCCCGCAAACTGTGATGACCTGGCCATCCACCACATATTTAAGCTTTTGGTGCAGGGTTGAAGTGACGGCTCCAGCTGCGTGTATCCACGGTCTGCCCAACAAGCAACTATACGCAGGCTGGATATCCATGACATAGAAGACACTCTTGAAGACTTGAGAGCCTATCTTGACAGGCAACTCAACCTCTCCGAAAACTGATCTTCTTGAACCATCGAAAGCTTTAACCACCAAATCACTCGGCGTTAGGACAATCCCATCAATGTTAAGCTTCATCAACGCCTTCTTCGGGAGCACATTCAAGGAAGAGCCTGTGTCCACAAGAACATGAGACAAAACAGCGCCCTTGCATTCCATCGTGATATGCAGTGCTTTATTGTGATTCCTTCCCTCCGAAGTAAGGTCTCGGTCAGTGAAGCCTAAACCATGGCTGGCATTAACACTTCCAACAACAGCTTCGAGTTGATTAACAGTGATTTCTTGAGGAACATAGGCCATTTGAAGTACTTTCAGCAAGGCTTCTCGGTGCGCGGGAGAGCACATCAACAGTGACAAAATAGAAATCTTTGAAGGCGTTTGATTCAGTTGGTCAACCACCTTGTAGTCACTCCTTTTGATGATCTTCATAAACTCCTCTACCTCCTTTTCAAACGTCCTCTGCCCAGCCACAGGAGTAGTTGACTCGTCATTCGCAATCTGCTTCCCTTTGTCTTTGGACGAAGCTTCGGCCTCAGGATCCTTTCTCAGTGCAGGGGGAGCAAACAAACGACCACTTCGAGTAAAACCTCCAACACCTCCCACATTTTCAATGGTCAAGTCAGCAACAGGTCTACTTTCCATCTTCTGTCCCGCCACATAGACATCAGAACCATAATGCCACGGAATGGCTCTATCATCGGTGTACGGCACTGGCCCAGGTACAGTTATAGTCACAGGACTAATCTGAGGAGTGTAAACAGTAACTGGCTCTTGCCTGACGGGCATGTCAGCTTCATTGTAAAAGATAGTAATGGTTGACACATCATCAGCCTTTTCATTACTAATCTTGCTAAATTGTAGGGACCCAGCATCAATCAACTCTTGCAAACCCGTCTTCAATTTCTCGCAGCCATTCGCAACACTTATACAGTCTTCACAATCGAGAGAACAACCAGGAAACACTTGACCTTTCAACAGTCTCTCTTTCACCACCTTCAACGGCGTCTTGACTTCATCAATTCTCAGTACCAAACTCAACTTGTCATCACCCTCAACAGCGTTAACTCTTGCCCCTCCATGATTAGGTATAGGGTTCGAGTTGATATTCGGTGGTGGCGCAAAGTTGATTGCCTTTGAATCCACGAGATCTTGAACTTTGTGATGTAGCGCCCTGCACTTCTCGGTTGAGTGCCCGGGTGCCCCTGAATGAAAAGCGCATCGCGCGTTGACGTCGTAACCAGCTGGAAGCTCTCCAGGAGGTGGTGGTGCCAAAGTCCTTAATTGAATAAGGTTCAAGTCTAGTAGTCTCGGCAACAAGGCAGCATATGTCATCGGAATAGCTTCAATCACCCTGTTAGCAGGACGAGTCTGCCTCGGCTGATAAGGTCTTTGCTGGTAGTTGGCTCTAGGTTGTTGTTGTTGTTGTGGTGGAGGTGGCATCTGTTGTACGGGAGCTGCAGGAATAGTGACAGCAGCCACATGTTCATAAGGTCTTCTGTAACCACGGCCCTGGCTTCGGCCGAATACAGCATTGGTCTCTCCTTCTCGCCTTCTTGGAGGTCCGCTAAAAGCTTTCCTCGCTCCATTTGAGCTACTAGCACCTGGGTCTTGTATCTTCCCCATTTTCAACAGCGTTTCGACCCTTTCTCCCGCAATGACAATATCGTTGAACTTTGTAGCAGAACTTGATGCCAATCTCTCAAGAAATACCCCCTGGAGGGTACCCATAAACATATCGGCCATCTCATTCTCTAACAAGGGTGGCTGCACCCTAGCAGCTAGCTGACGCCACCTCTGGGCGTATTCTTTAAAGCCTTCTTTTGCTGTCTGAGCCATATGTTGCAACTGGGTGCGATTCGGAGCCATATCCATGTTGTACTGGTACTGCTTCACGAAGGCCTCAGCGAGATCCTTCCAGCTCTTAACATTGACCCTGCTGAGCTTCATGTACCACTCAAGGGAAGCTCCCACCAAGCTGTCCTGAAAGTAATACATCCATAGCTTTTCATCGTCTGTATGCGCGGCAATTCTCCCCACATATGATTGCAGATGAGTTTTTGGGCAAGCAGTGCCGTTATACTTCTCAAAAGTAGGAACCTTGAATTTGTACGGGATTCTGACTCCCGGAACCAAACCCAAGTCTGTTATATCGAATCCCAAAGAACTCTGGGACTGAATAGCCTTGATTTGCTCGGCCATCTCTTCGAATCTCTTATTCATTTCGACCCCTTGACCCTCGGTCTCATCAAGTAAAGTGAACTGGTCCTCCTGGTGGTCCACATGAATGTTATGCATCCCGTCGTTGATTACGGTCGCCCCTGGTTGTATAACATGAGGTCCACCCTGACGTGCGCCCGCACCGGTATGATTACCAACATTTGCAGCAGCAGCAGCGTTTCTGTTCTGATTCTCAACCAACTCTCGCAGCCGTTCTTGATTCTGCCCCATGCCGGTCATTAACGTCATGAAATTATCCATTCTCTGTCTTAGGTCTGCCAAATCTGCCTGCATTTGATCCATGGCTCTCTCTCTGTTAACCTTGGTTGGGTACCTGTGTACTGTTGGCTGCCCCCGAGCTTTTCGAGGAGCTATAGTGCCTGAAACACAAAATACGTTAGTAACCGAGACACTACCTGCAAAACAACAAACAGGTTATATGGATGCAATGCAGTTGTTTATGTTTCCAAACACAAGTCACTTATGTCCCGGCTCCGGTATTTAGCAAAGAAAACCAGATGGGTACTGATCCTCGACTTTCAAAAACCTTTGCGGGAAACCACATTCAAACCATAATAGCAAGCAAACCAAGAAATAGTGAGAAACATCTTAACATAGATCAGCCCATTAGGCACAACAGAATACCTCATAGAGTACGAGTTCTTACAGAGTATAAACAAACAACTAGGACTCCTACAACATGCCCGTAGGTAATCCAAATACAAAGAAAACAAACTAAGAAGCATAACCGCCGCCTGAGGATCCTGAAACTCCATCATCAGACCTGACCTTCTTGACTCCTGCCATCAACTTGAGGTCTTCAATCTCTTTGAGTGCTTCTTCGAGGGCTTGTTGACTGTCTGCAAGCTGTTGGGTCTTCTCTCTGCGAATCTTGTGGGCCTGCTCCATCTCTTCTTTCTTGTAAGCCATCTGAGTCTCAAAGAACTCCTCTTTTTCCTTATATTGCTTCAACTCTTGCTCTCTTTGTCCCTTCAACCAGACAATAGACTGACGAGCATCTCTAAGGGTCTTTGACTTCTTCTTGCGCTCAACTTCTCTTTGGGCTTCCATCATCCCCAACCTGCGGAAATGCGCTTCTTTTCCTGCAAAGTCTTTCTCCTTAGCCTCCAAAGTCGTCTGTATCTTCAGCAACTTCTCCTCAGCTTCCTTCTTGGCCCTGTTAGCTTGGTAATACAAGCTTACCATCTCGGTATTTTCAACTCTAACTGCATGTAACTGGGCTTCTAACTTCTCGAATTCCTCTAAAGGCACAGTATCAATGGACTCAGCAACTGGTGCTGAAAATGGTAACAAAACTCTTCTGGCTCTGTCTTTCAACCAAGCTTCGTACCCTGGGAACGTCTGATTGTTGCACTTCCCGAAACTAGCTATTCCTTCTCCTTTGATGCTTTTCCAAGCCCCCGCAACCTTCCTCACTAAGGGCATATTATCTTTCACGGAAAAGTAGAAAATGGGGGTCAACTTCAAATCTTCAGGCACATCTCTCAAAGCGTATCCTAATTGTCTTCTTAACAAGATTGGATTGTAATTAATCCCTCCAGTTATTCCCAACAAAGGTACACTATGATAACTTCCGCAGCTGGTAATGAAACGTGCACCTTGCAGCCTCTGAGTGAACCACCTAACATCCTTGGCAAGCAACTTTTCCAGCTTCTGAGCCCATATCAGACTATGGTCACTAAACACTCCCGTACTAGGCAAATGCCTCATGAACCACATGTGAAATAATGGAGCACAGCAACGAACCAAACCCCCCCTCTTCTTTTCAGTCTTGTAATGAACCGAGTAATACAAATCCCCGAGTAAGGTAGGCACAGGATTCTTCAGCAAAAAGAGATGTATGGCGTTTATATCTATGAACTTCTCCATATCAGCAAACAAAATGGTGCCATAGATAGAAAGAGCCAAGATAGCACAGACCGCATCCCACTCTTCTTCAACAGCCAATTCTTCCGCCTTCTTTACCAGAACCTCCAAAGAAAACCCAGACACACCTCCTTTGATAATGGTCAAAGACTTCACAGTAGAAGGACTCAAATAAAGAGCCTTAGCAATAGCCTCCGGTGCTGGTCTACTCATCTCAGAGTTGAAAGGAACCTGATCTTGAACTGGCACACCCAGGATCAAAGCATACTCCTCCAGCATAGGGCCCAACTGGAAATCAGGAAAGGTGAAGCAACGGAGCTGAGGATCATAATACTGAAGCAATGTATGAATGGCACTCCTCTCTGAAGGATTTAGCTCTATCACCACGTCAAGAATACTCCCATAAGCTTTTCTGAATCTCTCTACCTGGTTGGGCGTAATCAGCTTTACCATCTTCTTCAGCAAACCAATCTTGACATCAAAGAACTTGAAGTGAATATTCTGCTTGCGAGGATCTTCCATCTTTGAAGAGAATACCGGAACCGGAAGCAGAAATATGAACCTGTGAATGAAAACAAAACAATGATTAATGATGCAATGATGCAATGCAGATGCAAATGCAAAGACATATGGTCATCTGAGACTGCCTGGAATCTGGCCACTGACAAGATCCCTCTGACAAACCAAAAGTTCACTGAGTCACCCTCTCTGATAACCACAACCCTCTGAAGAAAATCTCAGGACCATAGTATCACGAATACCAGAACTAGAAAACCAGAACTCCGGAACCAAAGTAACTGCATCATAACATGAACTGCACTGATAACAAGGGTATGATGAGGTCAAGTGTTCCTGCAAACCTGTAAACCCATCCCAAATCTCACGGGTGTGCTCCGGGTCAAACATCACGGACTCTCAAAGCCGAATAGCAATAATACTTTCACCATTTCCGAGAAGTGGCTCATGACCAAGTCAGGGAATCGGTTAGGCATTATATACTACGCAGGGAGGCCTCAGCTGAGTCCGGGAAAAACAAGCATCCCTTACAGGTTCCCAGCTTCAAGCGCTGAAATCGAGAAACAATAGTACATTCAGCCCGTAGGATACAGTACTAATGCCATACGACCAGATGCTTTGACTGAGTTCCTATAAGAGAACCAGGCCATCCTATGCGAGTTCCCAGTGGACCCTCGGGTGCGAATGGGTTTGCCACAAAATGTGGTCTGCCACTGTCACCACTGGAGAGGGTTGTTTCCACAAAGGTTCTCAATGATCGGTCCCCAGATGCACATAACCATCAAGGTCCTATCCCGAAGTGGAGGAAATCCCCACACAAGATATTTCCAAGACAGTCGCAATCTGGGCGTGAAACACATCGCCACTCATCATGCCACATGCGAGTACAATATGTCCACTCTAATCCTAGGGTGCACTCAAGCCGGGTACTTGGCTTATCTCTCAGAAACAGTATCACCCATCCCACCAAACAGAAAACCAGTCCAGACAGTCCAGTATGATATAAATGATGCGGAAAATAAATACTGAAGACTGTAAATAAAGCTGTAAATAAAGCTGTAAATAAACAACAATACAGTACAACAAGCCACATCAAACAAGCATCACCCAATGAAACAACAACACACAAGCGCTAGGAGAGACTCACAGGGGAACCAGAGATCTCTGGTGCACAGTCCCCAGCAGAGTCGCCAGCTGTCGCTCCCGGGATTTCCATCCTGGTACAAACGCGAAAGTGGCGCGGAAGAAGAATAGAGTCGCCAGCCAGGCATTTTTATCCCGAATAGAGGGAATGGTAATGCTGCACAAACCAGAAGAAAGAAAAGGAAGGACACGGGTCCTGCGAACCAAAGAGACTGAGTTCGGGAGTCGGTTACGACCTGGGAAGGTATTAGCACCCAGATCGTCCGCCGTACCCGACGGGATCCACGCTTGCAAAGAAAACTGTTTCAAAGGGTGAGGGTATGAAAAATGCAGCAAAGAAATGAATATGAAAAGAAACTGGAACTGGAAAAGAACTGAATAAGAAAGCAAAAGGAAAAATGTAGGGAAAATAAAGATTGTGCTCGAACGGGCCCTACCCCGCTGCCTACGTACCTCATCAGGATAATGAGGATCAGAGACGCCGTAGTTCCCCTAACTAGGGGTACTAAAAGGAAATTGCTTGTGAATTAAGGCTTGAACTGCCTATGCCATTGCTCAGGTGTTGCAGGCTCGGACGAAGAGTGCGTAACCGTCTTGCAAAATGACAAGTAGGCGCAAGTTCGTGTACGGAGCGAAGGAGATGAGAAAAGAATTCCCGAAGGAAAGACGTTTATTGTTTGTTTGGTGTTTTTTAGAAGCTTTTATGAGTGAAAGTTTGCATAGGTAAGTGTACCCAAGTCTTACTCAATGGGATGTGTACATCTCACATCATCCCGAAATGGAATGCGCAAGAGGCACACCTATCTATGGAGGAAATCCCCAAAGCTAGTCCCACAAGTGAAGGCTCAAGCACACTAACCTATTATCATTATTAAGTGTTTTTGTGGTTTTGATTAAGAAGTGTTTTTTAGCTTTTCTTTGTGAGGTACTCATGTTAAGACCTATCCACCACGAGTGATGACTCACACCTCGCCCCGAAATGGAACGCATGTGAGCATCTCATAGCAAAGTCTCATGTCACATGAAAGTACTCAACCTTTATTAAATGAATTAGAATTAAGTTTGAAGATGAGAAGAGAGAGCACCAAAGGATCTTAAAGGAAAAATTCTAAAGGGGGACTAAAATAATCCTAAGTATTCACATGCATGGAAGTCCTAAAGGTTAGTGAGGTTTCTATCCTAATGAAGGAAAAAAGAAGAAGATAAAAGAAGGGATGAGAAAGGCCTAAGCCCAACAACAAAAGGTTAGTAACATAAACATAAGAGGAAGATGAGAATTGGAGATGTGGAACTCAATTCCCACATCTCTCACTTACCATAGCCCCTGCAAGGTTAGTATGCACAAAAAAAATCCAGCAAAGTGACCAACACAATCATGGAATTAGTCATGCTCAAAGGTTCTTGTGAACAAGAATCAAACATCATGCCAAACATTGCAAGTACACGACTTACGCGTCGAAAACATGAAAGCATACATCAACCAGCAAGCAAATCACCCTAAAATCTCATGTTTAATGATCATGCAATGATCCAAGGCAATTAGAACAAGCAAAGGGATCAAACAAGCTCAAAACAACACTAAAAAGCCATTCTGCTTCAGTGTTAACCGGTTAACCAAATGTGTTAACCGGTTAACCAGCTCAAACCTGCACAAAATACGCACAAAACAAGGGCGTTAACCGGTTAACCATATACGTTAACCGGTTAACACTGATAAAACAGCAACAAATCCTGTAGAAAACAGCATCTCAAAACAGCTTATTCAAATAAGCTTGCACCAGACCAGCAATCAATTACACATGGAAAAATTAGATCAATTCACATTAATCCATATCATTAAGCTCATGAACAATAACATTCGGATCCGGATACAAATCAACCAATCAAATCAAACAACACAAGCAAATACACAAGCACATGGTGGATCTAAAGCACAAGCATGCAAATAAGCTAAAAACAGAGCTAGATCTGAAATTAACCAACCTACAAAGCTGAGGTATGCTTTGGTAATTGTTGATTGAGCTGAAAACGGTAGATCTCGCGCAAAACTTTAAAGATCCGATGCTAAGCTCCACACTCCATGCAAAATAAATGCAAGAACAAGCCCTTGATGCAGAATTTTGGATCCAAAAGCACTTCTAGATCTCAAACCAGATCTGAATCTCCAATAAAATCAGCAAAGAGATGCAAAGAAGCTATGAAAGGAGGTTTAGTTCCAAGATCTACACACCTCAAGGCAAGGTTGTGTGATCTTCAAAGAGGAACTTTGAGTGATTTGGAAAATTGGGAGAGAAAAGTGAGAGAATTGTGAGTGAGAGGAATGAAAATTCAGAAATGAGAGTGAAAAAATGAGTGAGAGCCCCTTTGGTTTGGAAGGAAATGGAATAAATATGATTTAGGTTTGGGGCCCAAAATTTTGGTGTGGGATCCAAAATTATGGTTTGGGATTAGCTTAGAAAGTGATTTGGATTTAGGGTTGGAATGAGGCTTGGATAAATGCTCTAGATCCTTCTCTCAAATTCAAATTTAATTCAAATGAATAAAAATCAGAAAATTGGAAAATGGAACCAAAACACACATGCTGAAATTGCTGCTGGAAATTCAAATTTCGCAGCTGTTAACCGGTTAACCATATGCGTTAACCGGTTAACGCATGGAAAATTTGAATTTCCCTCCCTTTGGTGGGAAACCTCAAAAATAGACCTGCACCAACCGTTTCAAGCAAATTTTGATCCATCTTCTCTTTCTAGGGCTCTGAACATGATACCAGGCTTGTGCAAAATGATCCTGTGAGATTCTTGCTAGATCACCATGCTCTTGATTTTGACTTGCAGGTTCGGATTTTCCCAGATGACCGATCATATGCCTTATGCTAGAACATGTGAGTGTTATGCTTTATTTTTCTATGCAAAATGATAAGGATATGGTATGCTCATGATGATTATGATATGATAACGATGCTAAACAAGAAGAGGGCAAATTTGGGGTGTTACACCGCACCAGACCGAAATGGAATGGGAAAGAACACGAACCACTCTAGCCTAGGTGTCACTCAGGTCCCAGGTATAGGACCTCAAACTCTCAATAGAACCCCACCCACCAAAACAGGAACCAGATCCAGCAATGATAATGACAGTATGAAATATGAAAAACTGTAAAGGAAAGCAATAAATAAAGCTGTACATAAAGCAATAAATAAAGCAAATATATAAACACAATTAGCACATAACACCCCAGTAAACACGAATCAAACAAACGCTAGGAGGAACCCACAAAAAGAACCAGAAGCCCTGGTTACAGCATAAGGGTCCCCAGTAGAGTCACCAAGCTGTCGCTCCCACCTGATGACACAGAGGGCCAAGAGGGGTACAGACGCGAATGGTCGGCGAAAGGAGAGAACACACAAGGGTGAACTCAGAAGACAAGAGTCGCCAGCTAGGAATTTTTATCCCGGAGGAAAGGTAATGCTGCATAGACCTAAGAAAAGATATGGATAAGATGGTTGCGAACCAGAGAGACTGAGAAAGGGGGTTGGTTACAACCTGGGAAGTTATTAGCACCCAGATTGTCCGTCGTACTCGACGAGATCCACGCTTAAAAGATTTGTGCTTTAAAGGGGTAGTGTCATTGCAATTTGTGTATCAAAACTGGAAAGAATGCAAGTGTCAATGTAAAAGAAATGTGAAATGAAATATGTGAAGTGTCAGTGTAAGAAAGAATGGGAAGCTCGAGACTATGAGGCTAAAAAGAATGATGCTGGAAGAGGGGGAATATACAGAGACTTTTGTTCGATAACTGTTAAGTTATGCCTACGTATCCTCTTCGTGCAATGAGGAAGTCAGAACACCGTAGTTCGACCCAAAGAGACTGAAAGATGAATTGACTTGTGAACTGCTTGCTTGTCTATGCTCAAGTGTATGACCTGTCTGGCTCAGGTGCAAACTGTCTTGCATTAGACGGAAGAAGCGAGTTCTCGTTTGTGAGTGAATGAGGTGAGAAAAGAATCCCGGAGGAGACGATTATTGTTTGTTTGTTTTTATTTTCAATCTTTTATTGATTTTTTTGGATTTGTCATAGGTTAATGAGCTTAAGCCTAAACCAAGGGTTAGTAAACTCATCACATCCTCCCTCTGATTAGGGGTAATAACAATACTTTAAGTATGAAGTAAACACCTCACACTTAATCACCATGATGTAGGATTAAGATCATTATCCTACTTGCATTTATTTAGATGTTTTTTTGGAGTTTTTGTTTGGTGTTAAGTAATGAGTTTAAGCCATAATTAGGGATTTAATGGACCCATTACACCATCCTAATAGAAGGATAATAGATGAGAACATTTAAGCTGAGGAAAGCTCCTCAACTTAATCCATGATTAGGGATTAACTTCGTGACAAAACAAAGCCCTTATTAAATGGATTTTAGTTAATGGTAGGATTAAGAAGTGAATTTTATGGTTAGTAAGACAACTTGAGGGGGACTTGTCCATTAACACTAGGGTTAGTCCTTCTTAACCAATTAAGGAAGAATTAGAACCCTAATGCAAGGCCCAAGTTACAAGCTTGATGTCTTAGTGATTATTAGATGGATTGATTAAAGGATTAAACACATTAAGGGTTTAACACTTAGGATTAAAGTTATACACTCTATCCTAATATAAGGATACAGGCATAACCCTAATCACAAAGCCTTAAAACCTTTAAGGTTTAGTCCTTGATTAAGAGATGAGAAGAGAAGACTCAAAAGATGACACAAAGGTAAAAGCTAAATGGGGGGACTAATCAAACCCTAATTATTGTCATGCTTGGATGTTCCTAGGGTTTATGAGGAATAAGAGAGAAAGGATCTTCAAAGAGCCACCAAGGAGAGGAACAGATGAATGGAGGAAGAAGCAGAGAGAAGCAAGACAACTTGCTTCACGTAAGAAGACAAGTTGCTTGAAGGAAGAAAGGGAGAAAGAACATGAATGAGCAAGCTCACTCTAATACACAAGATAAAATGCAGCAATGATGCAAGAGGGATGAGAAGAGATTGTGAGAAGTGAAGGCAAATTCACTTCTCAAAACAACTTACCACCTGAAAAGTTAGCAAAAGAAATGAAATGCAATGCAAATGAGATGAAATGTCATGATGAAAACCAAAGTCAGAGGCATAAACATGATGTTAATGATGCTAAGAGATGATGCAAACACATGTCAAAAGTTGTGGATGGTCATACAAGGGTGGGGATGCAAATGAAGCATGCTTTGAACCATAGAAGTTTATGAAAGTTTATGAAATGTAATGAACATATAACATGGAAAAGGAATTATGTAATGATCAATCACGGTTCTAATATGTCCTAAGATGTCTTATGGCTCTTGTGGATGCACAAAATGTTATGGCAAGTTCTTAAATGCAAGCAAATGAGAGATGGAGGCAAAGGAAGGCACAAATTAGGGTTTACATACAACATGCAATGCAAAAATTCAAAACCAGAAGCTGATGACAAGATAAAAAAATGAAAATGGGATCAAAGGAACCCTAACCCTACACAAGTTCACTGCCCAAAGGAGGGGACCTAACTCTTAACCTAGTGAAAGTTATGAATTTCTAAAGTCAATTAGGGTTTTGGGATACCTCACAATGGAAAATACAAAACAAATTGAAAATGAAATATGAATTCAAACCAATTTTACCCTAGAAACTACATGATGTGAAGGATGCAATGCAAGAAGAAACATCATCAAACTCCTCATGGTTTGGCAGAATGAATTTTTCTAAGTTTGAACAAAAATATTGCCTTTAAATGAATTTAATTCCATTGAAAAAGGTCAAAATAGTTCAAGAACCAAAAAGAAATTTGTTTTGAGGGTTTGATAATGTTTCTAAATGTTTTAAAATGCAATGTGAATTTTTTTGTGATTTTTAAATACCTAAATGCATTTTTAATTAATTAATTTTCATTAACTAATTAAAAATAAACATTTAAATGATTTAAAAATAATTTTTGATGCAAAAAATAAAAATAAAATCATATTCAGAAAGAGAAAAATATTTTAAGTCAGCATGCAGAAAATGAATTTTTTTTGGAAATGATTTGCTATTTTAAATAAAATGATAAAGAAAATGCAATTAAAATGAATTAAAATGAATTAAAAATATGAATTAATGGAAGTAATCAGATCCAGTGGCTGAGATTCAAACAAAAAGGGGAGGGAATTGACCAGCGTGCGCAAATGAACGACCCAAATTCAAACTTCACTAATTATGTCATTAACCCTAATCTGAACCCTAATTACATTCAGGTGACCGGAACAGTGTTCCGGTCATCTTCTCCGGCCAATCACTTATGCTATCTCACTCCCTACGCATCCCCAAGCTCTCTAACTTTCCAGAAACGATCCCCATGTCAACCCCAACAAGAATCACTCACCAAAAATCATTTATTCATCATCAAAATCGTGAATCAGAGCAAAACGGAAAACATGGCAGAAAATTCAGAAGCTCATGAAATGCTTATTTCTCAACTATTCTCAAAAATAAAAACATCATGGTGATCAGTGAGACATGTAGAATCATTCTATAACATAAAATAAGAGTTCTGGAAAAATAAATGCCATGGCTACCTGAGCTTGAGCTTTCGAAACAGGGACTTTTTGGCCAGTTCTTTGCTTCAAATCCACTCCAATGATTCACCCCAAGAGCTTGTGATGCTTGGTTGGAGTTTATATGGCCTTAAAATGGAAATGGAAGAAACTCAGTTTGTGAAGTGTGAAAATCGTATTTTTGATTGTGGAGGTTTCAGGGCCAAATGAAGGGTGGGAAATGATCAGTGGATCATGGTGAGTTGAATGGCGAAAGAAACTTGAAGGTTTGATGGTTGAATCAAGAGATTCAAAGGCTTTTGCAAATTTGGGGATTTTTGAGTGTGCTCAGTCCTTGGAGTTTCAGGCTGTGTTGTTATATGCTTTTGCTTGGTTTTGATCCACATAAAGAAGTGTGATAGGTCAGAGAGTGGGTGCTGGCCTATGTTGATTGGTATGGGCAAATTTCCAAAGTGTCAAAAGTTGGTGTACTTGAGGTATGGGTCATGGCAGGCTGTTTTAGGGGCATGGCTTGGTTCAGCTGAGATCATGGAATGCTTGTGGATCAGATTTTGTGAACTGAGGCAAGTGGATGAGAGGCTTTGATCCATTTTGCAAATTGGTACAACTTTGCCCCTTTTGGAAATTCTTCAAGTTCAAAGCACCAAAATGCATAATTCTTGGGCCAATTCTGATCTTTAGAGGTCATATGAGCATGTTGTAAAGTGTTTGTGCACATTTGAAGCCTTTAGAATGCCTTATCATACCATTTTGCAAATTGCCTCTTTGGTGTAAAACATGAAATTATGTGATTTTGTCCAACTTTGACAAGCCATAACTTTTGATCCAAAATGAATTAGAATGAGTTCTTCTACTTTTTGAAAATGGGAGGATCCATTCTACAACTTTCATGACCAAAGTTTTCTCATTTGAAGCATTTTTGTATCAATTTTTGAGGAGGTTGAAAAACTTTCCCAAAATGGCAAGTTTTCATTACAAGTCACTTTCCCAAAAAGGAAACTTTGCAAATGACTTGAAATTTTCCAATTTTGTGAACTTCTAACACCTTCTATGATCAAATAAAGATCATATACATTCAAAATGATGGAGAACACCCTTTGGTTGGGTCATTGGGGGTCTCAGATGCCCTGATTTTACACTGACTTGCTCAAGAAGTCAACTCTTGATCAGATGCCTTCCCCATGGAATTTCTTCATGAAAATTGATATGCATGATCCTTATACCATATAGATACCAATAGAAACAAGAATGACCAAAATTTTTGGAGTTATGGCCTTTGAAACCAAAACCCTAATTCTAGGTCATCTGTGCAGTTAAACCTGGCTCTGGTTCCATGCCTTTTTCAGTTCTTGTGATTTTCTGACTTTCTTGACTTGGTGAGGATATAATATGATTCTTTAACATACATGGACCCCTTTGAAGTGATTGAAGACCTTTGGAGTGGCTCAAATGGCTCAGGGATAACTCAGATCACAAACCCTAGATGCAGATGGCTTTTGAATCAATGCAGTGAACCAAAAATGTGGTATGAGATGCTATGATTGAACTTATGCAAATGAAAAGATCACAAGCCATGGTGTGAATAGGTGAGGGAAAATTTGGGGTGTTTACAGGTAGTACTTAATTACTTGCTCACTCTTTTAAAACTCTTTTCACACCCCACTTTTAAAAATATTTTCAAACTAAAAACTTTGTATACATCCATACGAGGATCATTACAAAGTTAAAAATATTTTTCTAAATACACCTCCACTATTTTCAAACAAAAGTAAAGTGAGCTAAGTAATTAAAAGCCCATGGATAACCATGGATACAAAGGGTGCTAACACCTTCCCTTTGTATAACCTACCCCCCGAACTCAAATTTTTTAAAGCTATTTCCTATTCTTTTATACCCTTTCCTAAATTGGATAAAATAAAAGTCGGTGGAGACTCTTGCTATCTGCACATATTTTTGTCAAACAAAAACACCCAAGTCAGTTCTCGCACCGTATTACAGAACTGGCGATTCTGCTGGGAAATACTAAGTAAAAGAGGGGTTACCTTAGGATTAGATCACTTTACTTGCTTGATTTGTTTTCTTTATCTTTAAGGGATTATTGGGGGGTTACTGTGAGAAAGATCCTAATCCGGATCTAGTGTACCTTAGGTAAGTGGCAATAGACCAAGGAAATTGTATGGCGTATACCGATATGGTTGATCTGGTGGCTACAGTTAATGTGACTTCTTGGTTGGTGCTTATGTTCCTTAAGTAAGTTGAGGATAATATAAAGCTTCCATATGTTGTCATTAACATTAACTACCCTTTAGAATCCTAATTGAACCATCTTGGCCATTAGAAAGTAGTGATATAACTGGCTTTGGTGAAGTCTAAATTTGGTTGATACTCGATGCTACGCTCATTGAGATTCTAATCCTGGGGAGTTTTGGTTGGCAAGTCAGTTGCCTATTGAACAACAACCCTTGAGAAGGATCAGTGATATTGAGATCCCTTGAACCCGGTTACTTTTACTAGGACAGGATGAACCAACTAACTTCAGTGGGGAGGGTACTTACCTATGGATTTCATGCAAGCCTTCAAACTTATGGCTATTGTGTGATTTATTTGTGGATGCCACTTGTTTGTGTATGAACATAACATCATAACATCATAACATCATGACATCATAAGCATAGCATTGTCACTAACCATTTCAAGGACCAAAGGATTTATCTTTGTTTTTTGTTGTAGGTTATGGCTTCCACTCGTAGGAAAACTATCCGGGTCAACTTTGTAAGGATACCTTCCAATCTTAAGGAGTTGGTCTCAAAAGTTCCTGAAAGCTCCCAATTCATCCAGAAGCATGGTTATCTACTTGAATTGGTTACCTTAGGGTTTGATTAAGATATGATGACTATCCTATTCCAGTTATTTGATCCTAAACACCATTGCTTCACATTTCCCGATTATCAGCTGGTTCCCATAATGAAAGAATTCTCTAAGCTACTTGGTGTGCCTATCCTTGATCATAAACCTTTCACATGCTTAGAAAAGGAACCTGAAGTTGTTGTTGCATCCCTACATTTGAAGAAATCAGACACTGTCCTAGAAACAAGAAGTGGAGTTAAGGGTATTCTTGCCAAAGTATTGATAGAGAAAGCTAAGGTGTTCTTGGATGCTATGAGTTATTATACTTTTGAGGAGATCTTAGCCTTGTTGATTTATGGTTTGGTATTGTTCCCTAATCCATACCAATTCATAGATGTACATGCCATCAACATATTTCTGACTCATAATCCGGTGCCTACCTCGCTTGGAGATATCTTACATTCTCTTCACACTCGTACTACGAAGGCGAGAGGAACTCTGATGTGTTGCATATCTCTACTATCAAGGTGGTTTATTTCACACCTTCCTCGATCTGTGATGAAGAATGAACAAGGTTTAAGGTGGTCTAGAAGGATAATGTCACTCTCTCATTCAGATATTCATTGGTGTTCCCGATCTATGGAGAATATTATTATCATTGACCGTTGTGGAGAGTTCCCTAATGTGCCACTCCTAGGAAAAAGAGGGGCATTACCTACAACCCTTCTTTAGCACTACGTCAGTTTGATTATGCTCGGAGTAATGGTCCTCATGACATGCTTATTCAAGGTATTATGTTCGATTATGACAGCGATCTTTAAGGTTACCGCAAAGGTTTATACGAGCTTGGAGCAAGGTGAACAAGGTTGATAGCAAGACTCTAGAAATAAAATACTCCATTCTTATGGAACCTTACCTCAGATGGGTGTGGTCTCGTGCTCAGACTCTTATGATGTCATATCCTGTTTTTCTACCAATGATTGTTGAGCCTATTGTTGAAGGAGATGTTCCTTATACCATTCTTCATCCTGATATGCCTACTGATCTGGAAGAGCTGCAGAAGTCCTGGATCCAACTGAATGAGCAAAGGGAAACCTTTGAAGCTCAGTTCAAGGCTAGCCAAGAAAGAGTGTTGGAGTTGACAAAGCAACTTCACAAAGAGGAAGCATCCATGGGAGACTTAAGTCTCATATGTTATTTATCTCCTTCTTATTTTCTTTCATTGTAAGCCCAACGGGCAATTATATTTAGTTACTAATGAAAGTTTTTGTTTTTGTCTTCCTTTAAACAAATTTAAATCCTATTTGGTCCTCGAAAACATTGCATATACATCTACATACCATATCATTGCATGACAGGTTTTCACAACAGGTTTCTCATATTCACGTTGTTTATTTCAGCAGAAATGGCTCTCGAACAATCTGTCAAGGATCTTCAAGCTCATAACGCCCAATTCCAAGAAATGATCCTGAACTTGTCCAAGGGATAAGAAGAACTGAAGGCACTCCTGGCCAAGAAGAAGAAAAAGACCAGAAAACTAGTTGGCTTCATCAACATGGGTATGAGGTTCAATGGGCGAATCAAGACAAATGATGAGGTTGAAAACCCTAGAGATGAAGATTCTGCGAAGGAAGAGGATAGTTTGCATGGGAATGGTGGAATTCTGATTGTGAGCAAAATTATTACCATGATTCAACTGGTGATGAGAAATATAAGTTACTGGAGGACCGGGTGAATGTTATGGAATTACAAAAGACTTCTGGGTTGGATTTTGAAGATCTGAGTTTGATTTCTGGAGTTGTTATCCCTATTAGTTTCAAGGTTCCTACTTTTGTGGTATATGATGGTGTTTCATGTCCAAAGTTGCATTTGAGATCTTATGTCAGAAGGATCTGTAAACACCCCAAATTTGCCCTCACCCATTCACACCATGGCTTGTGATCTCTTCATATGCATAAGTTCAAATCATACCATCTCATATTGCATTTTGATTCACTGCATTGATTCAAAGTCATCTGCATCTAGGGTTTGTGATCTGAGCAATCCATGAGCTTTTTGAGCCACTCCAAAGGTCATCAATCACTTCAAAGGGGTCCATGTATGTTCAAGCATCATATTTTATCCCCACAAAGTCAAGAAAGTCAAAGAATCACAAGAACTGTGAATGGCATGGAAGCAGAGCCAGGTTTAACTGCACAGATGACCTAGAATTAGGGTTTTGGTTTCAAAGGCCATAACTCCAAATTTTTTGGTCATTATTGTTTCTATTGGTCTCTATGTGCTATAAGGATCATGCATATCAAGTTTCATGAAGAAATTCCATGGGTAAGGCATCTAATCAAGAGTTGACTTTTTGAGCAAGTCAGTGCAAAATCAGGGCATCTGAGGCCTCCAATGACCCAACCAAAGGGTGTTCTTCATCATTTTGATTGTGTATGATCTTTATTTGATCATAGAAGATGTTATAAGTTCACAAAATTGAAGAAGTTCAAGCCATTTGCAAAGTTGACTTTTTGGGAAATGACTTGTAATGGAAAATTGCCATTTTGGGAAACTTTTTCAACCCTTGCTTTTTGATTCAAAAATGCTTCAAATGGGAAAACTTTGGTCATGAAAGCTGTAGAGTGGATCATTCCCTTTTCAAAAAGTACAAGAACTTGTTCTAATTCATTTTGGATCAAAAGTTATGGCTTGTCAAAATTGGGAAAAATCACATAATTTCAAGTTTTCCACCAAAGAGGCAAAGTTGCAAAATCCCTTGCCAAGACAAATTGTGCTATCAAATGGACTTCTAAACTTCACACAAACATGAACCAATGTCTAAAGATCAGATTGCATCAAAAGTTCACTCATTTTCATGGCTTGTGGATCAAGAAATTCCAAAAGGGCCAAAAGTTATCAAATTTGCAAAATGATCCATAACTCTTCATCCACTTGAGCTAGCTCACAAAATCTGATTTCATGACACCCCTTGATCCTTGCTGCGCATAGACATGCCCCTATCTCAGCCTGCCACTTGCCCATACCTCCAAGTACAACTTTCTTGACTTTTTGCAACTTGAGCCATACCAATCACACTGCTCCACAACAACTCTCTGCCCAATCAAAACATGTTATGTGGACCTCAAGCTATCCATTTGAACACACAACTCATCCTGATCTCTCCCACAAGCCAGCATTCTCATTTTCCACCTCTTATGCAACTTCCTTCGAAACTCACAGCACAAGCATCAAACACAAAAACAAACTTCACCATTGATCTCAAAATGTTCCACTGATCACAAACCAACCATTGTTTTGGCCTGAAACCCCCCACATCACAAATACGATTTTCACACTCCCTTGGCCTGAGCTTCTGCCAATTCTCTCTAGAGGCCATATAAACTCCAGCTAAGTGTCAAAAGCTTCAAAGGAGGATCATTGGAGTTTGTTTGAACCAAAGAAGCAGCCAGAAAGTCCCTGTTTCGAAAGCTCAATCTCAGGTAGCATGATGAACAAATTTTCCAGAACTTTAATTTCTTGTTAGAATATTGTTCTATATGTTGCCCTGATCATGGGGATCTATTTATTTTTGAAAATGAGCCAGAAACAAGCATGTTATGAAGTTTTGAAAGTTTGCCCGTAAAAATGGTTTTGCTTGTTTCCTTTGATTCTGGAGATTTTTGTGAGGATTTGATGCGTATTGAGAGAGATAGAGATTTTGGCCTGCCGGAGAAGATGACCGGAACACTGTTCCGGTCATCTGAAAGTCATTTAGGGCTTCTGATTATGGTTTAATCATAATTAGACCAGTTTGAATGTGGGCCGTCCATTCGCGCGCCAAGTCAACTCCCGCCCCCTGGAATTTGAATCCTGACCCTTAGATCTGCTGACTTTCTCATTTTTCATTAAAAATTCATTTTATTTTCATTTGTTTTGATTTAATTTGTACGAATTAATTAAAATAGCAAAAAATGTTTAAAAATTATGAAAATTTTTGTCAGGGTTTTCATTATTTTTCAGAACACAAAAATATTTTTATTTTTATTTTTTGCATTAAAAATTATTTTTAAATCATTTAAAATTTTATTTTTAATTAGTTAATGAAAATTAATTAATTAAAAATACTTTTAGGTATTTAAAAATCACAAAAAATTCATGTAACCTTTAAAAATATTTAGAAACATTGTCCAACTCTCAAACCAAATTTCTTTTTTGTTCTTGATGCCTTTTGATAATTTTCTTTGGATTTAATTTCATTTCAAGGCATTATTTTGTTTCAAACTTCAAAAATTCGTTTATGTCTAACCTTTGAGAGTTGGATCATGATTCTTTTTGCATTGCATCTTGTATAGCATGTAGTTTATAGGATAAAATTGGCTTGAATTAATCTTGCATTTTCAATTTTTTTTTGCATTTTTGTTGACAAGGTACCTTAAAACCCTAGCAATCTTGGGAAATTCATAACTCTCACTAGGTTAAGAGTTGGATCCCCTCCTTTGGGCAGTGAGTTTGTATAGGTTTAGGGTTCCTTTGATTGCATTTTCAAATTTTTATCATGTCATTTGCTTCTGGTTTTGGATTTTTTCTTTGTATGTTGCATATAACCCTAATTCATACCTTCCTTTGCATCCATCTTCCATTTGCTTGCATACCATGACTTGCCATGACATTTTTTGCATCCATTTGATTCATAACACATCTTAGGGCATATTAGAATCATGTTTGATCATTTCATCTTTCATTTGCCATGTCATATGTCTTTTGCATTCCATAACTTTTCATGAACATTCATGGTTCTATGCATGCCTCATTTGCATCCTCATGCTTGCTTGATCATTCTCATGACTTGCCTCATGTTTGTATCATCTTTTAGCATTATTAACATCATGTATTTGCTTCTGACTTTTTCTTGCATCATGCCATTTCATCTCATTTGCATTGCATTCCATTTCTTTTACTAACATTTCAGGTGGTAAGTAACTTTGAGAAGTGAATTTGCCTTCACTTCTCACATTCTCTTTTCATCTCTTTCATACTTCCCTTGCTGCATTTTGTATGTGTTTGGATTGAGCTTGCTCATTCTTGTTCATCTTACTTTCTTTCTTCAAGCAACTTGGCTTCTTAAGTGAAGCAAGTTGTTTTGCTTCTCTTTGCTCCTTTCATCTGCTTCTCTCCTTGGTGGCTCTTTGAAGATCTTTCTCTCTTAAGCCTCACAAACCCTAGGATCTCCAAGCATGATAACAATTAGGGTTTGATTAGTCCCCCATTTAGCTTTAAGGCTTTGTGATTAAGCTTATGCCTGCATCCTTCTATTAGGATGGAGTGTATAACTTTAATCCTAAGTGTTAAACCCTTAATGTGTTTAAATCCTTTAATCAATTCACTTAATAATCATCAAGACATCAAGCTTGTAACTTGGGCCTTGCATTAGGGTTCTAATTCTTCCTTAATTGGTTAAGAAGGACTAACCCTAGTGTTAATGGACAAGTCCCCCTCAAGTTGTCTTACAAACCATAAAACTCACTTCTTAATCTTATCATTAACTAAAATCCACTTAATAAAGGCATTGTTTTGTCATGAGGTTAATCCCTAATCATGGATTAAGTTGAGGAGCTTTCCTCAGCTTAAACATTCTCATCTATTATCCTTCTATTAGGATGGTGTAATGAGCCTGTTTAATCCTTGATTATGGCTTAATCTCATTACTTAACACTAAACAAAAACAACAAAAACATCTAAATAATCACAAGTAGGTTAATGATCTTAATCCTACTCCAGGGTGATTAAGTGTGAGATGCTGACTTCACACTTAAGGTATTCTCATTACCCCTAATCAGAGGGAAGATGTGATGAGTTTACTGACCCATTGTTTAGGCTTAAGCTCATTAACTTATGACAAATCTCCAAAAGCAATAAAAGTTTGAATCCTCAAAAACAAACAATAATCGTCCCCTCCGGGATTCTTTTCTCATCTCATTCACTCACAAACGAGAACTCGCTTCTTCCGTCTAATGCAAGACAGTTTGCACCTGAGCCAGACAGGTCATACACTTGAGCATAGGAAAGTAAGCAGTTCATCAGTCAATTTATCTTTCAGTCTCTTTGGGTCGTACTACGGTGTTCTGACTTCCTCATTGCACGAGAGGATACGTAGGCATAAATTAACAGTTATCGAACAAAAGTCTCTACATATTCCCCCTCCTCCTAGCATTATTCTTTAAGCCTCATAGTTTTTAGCATTTCATTCTTGTTCTTACACTGACACTTCTCTTATACACTTCACTTTTCTTTTACACTGACACTTGCATTTCTTTCCAGCTTTGATACATAGATTGCACTGACACTACCCCTTTAAAACACAAATCTTTTAAGCGTGGATCCCGTCGAGTACGGCGGACAATCTGGGTGCTAATACCTTCCCAGGTTGTAACCAACCCCCTTTCTCAGTCTCTTTGGTTCACAACCGTCTTATCCATATCTTTCTAGGTCTATGCAGCATTACCTTTCCTTCGGGATAAAAATGCCTAGCTGGCGACTCTTTTCTTTTCCCTTGAGTTCACCCCTGTGTGTTCTCAACCTCCTTTCGCCGACCGTTCGCGTCTATACCCCTTATGACCTTGTGTGTCATTTTGGTGGGAGCGACAGCTTGGCGACTCTGCTGGGGACCCTTATACTGTAACCAGGGCTTCTTGTTTGATTTGTGTTTACTGGGGTGTTATGTGCTATTTGTGTTTGTATATTTGCTTTATTTACTGCTTTATGTACAGTTATTTATTGCTTTCTTTACAGCTTTATATATCATACTGTCATATTGTCATCTGGCTGGATCTGGTTTTTGCTTTGGTGGGTGGGGTTCTATTGAGAGTTTAAGTTCCTATACCTGGGACCTGAGTGACACCTAGGCTAGAGTGGTTCATGTTCTTTCCCATTCCATTTCGGTCTGGTGCGGGAATATGAAACACGGTTCAGATATGGGTTTCTTCTTGAGAACTCTGTGCTACAGATCTCCTATAGTGCTAGGGCTATCTGGGAAGCCTGCTAAGTCTGGATGACCTTTACTATGACCTTCAGAAACTAAGGTGAATTAGAGGAGGATCTTTTATGGTTATTGTAAACACTGTACCTCCGGGTTAGAAGTGTTTACACTTCTCATAACTGATCCAAGTCTGAGGATCCTTGTTTTAGAACACCACTTGTGAGGGGGTTGGGCTGTTTACAGGTTTGCAGGTACCCTTGACCACAGCATACCCTGTTACCTTGTTTTGTTTTAAGAGTACTCCATTTTGGACAGTTCTTGTGATTTAACCCTAGACATGTGACTCTTTATTTGAGTCCCCCACCTTGGTTACTGGACTTCTGAACCTCCATCTGGACTTCTTGAACATACATGGACTTATATCAAGGCAGTAATCAGATCCAGCTTGATCACAAACCCTTGCATATCATTTGTATACATCATCATTGCATCATTTAACATTTGTTTATTTGTTTTTCTGGGTATCCATATTTCATTCTGGCTTGGTTTTGACCCCTTCATCTGCATAAACCCTTTATTCCTCAGTGATCTGCTTCAGTTATCTTCATCAGCTACCTGCTTCAGTTACTTTTCATCATCAGCCTCAGCCTATCAGTGGCTCATCTCCAGTATCAGTCTTCATCATCAGCCTTTGTTTTCAGCTCTTCATCAGCAGTCATGGCACGCAAGAAGAGCAACATTTCATACCATTTCTTTGAGCCCGTGCTGGCTGGCATCAGGCAGGTCCAGGCACTTGTCACTCCAGACCACATCCCACTATTCAGAGAGCATTATGGAGGAATCCTTGATATGGTTATGGACTTAGACCCCTCTCAGAGGAGTTTGATTCACACTTGCCTACAGTTTTATGACCCTCCTTTGAGATGTTTCACTTTCCAGAACTTTCAGCTAGGACCTCTGCTGGAGGAGTTCTCATCATTGATTGGAGTACCTGTCAGGGGTGGTGTCCCCTTCAACCCAAAGATGGCTTTTCCCGACAATGAAGAAGTGGCAAAAGCACTGTACCTGGAGCCTATTTTGATTGAGCAGAACATGACAACAAAGGCTGGAATCTCTGGTCTACACTTGGATTTCTTGACTTCTCAGGCTATCCTGAAGGCCTCCTTGGGAGAATGGAAGGCAGTTTGTGCATTGTTAGCCCTCAGTATATATGGGGTTATACTTTTTGCAGATGAGCCCAAGTTTATCAGCAAGAATGCCATTCATCTTTTCCTTCTGAGGAACCCAGTGCCCACCCTGCTGGGAGATTTCTATTATTCTGTTCACCAAAGAAATGAGAAGCAAAGAGGGAGGTTGGTGAGGTGTTGTGCTCCCTTGTTTCACACCCGGTTGCTTAAACACTTACCCAAGACTGATGCCTTCCTGAATCCTCACCAACAGAAGAATTGGGCTAAGAGACTTATTGCTCTGACTTCAGATGACATCAGGTGGTGCACCCAGAGCACCAAAGGCAGGGACATAATTATTAGCTGTGGACAGTTCCCCAATGTACCTCTAATAGGAGTGAAGGGTTGTATCAACTACAATCCTTTGCTGTTTAAGAGACAGTTGGGCTATGCTTTGGTTCACCCTCCTAGAGTGCAAGACTTGGCTGAAACCCTGTATTGTGAGATAAAACCTAATCTAGCTGTTGTCAGGCAAGCATCCTGGGCTTGGGACAACATCCAGACCAAAGGGATGGCCATTCTTGGGAGATGCAACAACGTGGCTTCAGCTCAGTATTATGAATGGTCTCATGCTAGGGCTCAGCTTTCTGGGATGCCTTTCACCATTGAGGATGCACCTGGACCATCCACAGCACCACCTCCAGCCACTGTCAGCCTGGAAGAATTTGAGAAACTAAAGGAAAGGAATGAGAATCTGTCTCAAGCTCTAAAGAGAACCCTCTGGGAGAGGAGTGATGGTCGTATAGACATTGAAAGGTTGGAAAAGCTTAAGGTGGAGCATCTAGCCAGGATTGAGAAAGCAGAGGACTACATCAAGAAATCAAGAGCTGGGGAGCAAATTTTGAAGAATGCCTGTAAAGAGGCCCAGTTTCAGAAGGCCAGGACTGATCTCTATCTGAAAGAAAGTCAAGCTAGGTGGGTCAGAATCACTGAAGCTCACACTCAAGAAGATAAGAGAACTCAAGACAGGATTGAGCAGTTAGAGGCCATTGAGAAGAAACAACAGGAGGTTCTGCTAGCAGCCCAGAAGGAGATTTCAGAGTTGAAGCTTAGGGCTGGTGTGAAGAGGTCAAAGGACCAAGACAGGCACAAGAAGCTGACCACTGCAATTGCCACCAGGAACCTTCTTATCAGAAACATTACAGAGCATCCGGCTGGTCCTGTAACTGAAACACTTTTGAAGGAGGTTAAGGAGGATGAGTTTGGATTAGATGTTTGACTTCTTTGCTTGTTGTTATTTCCATTTAATGTACTTTTCTTTTTATGATGTATTTTGACCCCTCAGGGGCATGTGTTGTAAAAAACAAACTATGTATGATCCACCATTTGTAATGTATTTGTCAGTTTGTTTCATTTGAGCTTCTTTTCTCAAGCAACATCAAAGCATCTTCCTCAGGGTCTGGAAAGGTCAAAACCAAGAGCCAAGCCGGATACCTTGGAAAATAAATAAGCATACTGCATTGCATACTAACTTTTGTTTTGTTTTGTAGGTCTTTGTTTTGTTTGTTACTAACTCTGTTGTGATTCAGGAATTATTGCTCGCCGACAAGTGTTCCCTCTCAACCGTCCGCACAGATATCCTACTCGCAACAATCTTCCTGTTATCCAGATGGACCAAGTACAGCAAGATCTGACAGAAGTCAGGACTCAGATGGCCAATGAAAGGCTGGAGATGAGAAACCAAATGACCCAGTTCATGGAAGTAATGAATGGCTTGGCTCAAAGCCAAGAGAGATTGAGGGCATTGGTAGAAAGACAGACCCCAGAAGAACCCCATCTGGGAACTGGAGGGACAAGTAACAATGAGAGGGGTCAGCCTCATGTTAACCCACCAGTATATGGGCCTCATCTACATCCGGAAGTCAACATCCCAACTAATGTGCAAGGGAATACTACTGCAGGCAGAATCTTACAAGAAGACCCCCAGGAAGAGCAGTTCACTGTAATGGGAGTTGGGGATGAAGTTTATGATAGAAGGCTTGATGAAATTGCTGAGAAGTTGAGATCTCTGGAGTCTCAAAATTCCCTAGGTTTTGATGTCATGGATATGGGGTTAGTGGATGGGGTAAGGATTCCCCACAAGTTTAAACCCCCGTGCTTCGAGAAGTACAATGGAACTTCCTGTCCACGAACTCACTTGCAGTCCTTTCTGGGGAGACTTAAGGCATACACCATGGATGAAAAACTGTGGATGTTTTACTTCGAAAACAGTTTGACAGGGGCTTCAAGGGAATGGTACTCTCACTTGCTGGAAGGACCCTTACAATCTGGACATGGCTCCTAACAGGACCCTCCTGATGGGAATGTCTCAGTCCTCCAGAGAAAGCTTCAGGGAATATGCCCAGAGGTGGAGACAGCTTGCTGCTGCTGTCATGTTTATGAATACGCTGCAAGGAACATATATTGATAGTCTAGCTTCTTTTTCTTCCACCAGCTTCGCTGACGTAGTTATTGTAGGATCAAGCGCTTACCACTGCACTAAAAGCAATTGCTGTTAGTGAAGGCGCAACTTTATTTCCTTATAGTATAGAGTCTTTCAAGGGGCTGCACCTATTAAGCGCCATGGGTTGGGATGTTAAGCCCATCGAATCCCTAAGGGTGACGCTGAATTAATAAATCCAACAATCTCCCCCCCCCCCCAGTGTCAGCCGAGGGGATTCGAACCCATGACCTGGATCTGATACCACTTGTAGGATCAAGCGCTTACCACTGCACTAAAAGCAATTGCTGTTAGTGAAGGCGCAACTTTATTTCCTTATAGTATAGAGTCTTTCAAGGGGCTGCACCTATTAAGCGCCATGGGTTGGGATGTTAAGCCCATCGAATCCCTAAGGGTGACGCTGAATTAATAAATCCAACAGTTATAGCTGGAGAAAGAATTGAAAGCCTTCTGAAGATGGGTAAAATTTCTGATAATGGTGCAAGTTCGTCAAGCAATCCCGGAATCCTTTTGTGGGAGCTAGAAGAACCGGTGAGACAAATGCCATTTATGCCAACAGGGGAAGACCTCAGCATGTCCATAGATCAGTAGCAACTGTCACAATCCCAGCTCCGATTCCTCAGCAACCAACATATCAACAACCACAACAACCACACTATCAACAGCAAGTCCAGTATCCACCACAAAGGACCTACAACAACAATAACAACAATCAACAGCAAAGACCATCACAGGAAAATAGGGTGATTGACCCTATCCCTATGCCTTATGCCGCTTTATTGCCACAACTCCTGAAGCTCAACCTAGTTGAGTTAAGGACATCGGCACCACCAGACCCTTCCAATATTCCAAGAAATTATGATGTCAACGCCAGATGTGCTTTCCATTCCAATGCACCTGGCCACACTACGGAGAAATGCAGGGCTTTACAAATGAAGGTACAGGACCTGGTAGATTCTAAAGCCCTCAACTTTGCACCCCCGCCAAATGTCAACAAGAATCCCATGCCCAATCATGGAGGACCGAGAATTAATGCCATTGAGGAAGACAAACCATCTTTCTTAATCACCAGTGTTGGACAGGTTCAGACACCTCTGGTAGAAATTAAAGGTCAACACCTAGAATGCCAGATGTTCCCCGGGTGTGAGCTCGATTGTGGTTATTGCAACATTTCAATCAACGGGTATGATAACTTGAGAAGCGGCATAGATGGTCTAATCAAAAGTGGTATACTTCAGATCACAACAACGGCACCTACAAATCCAGCAATCCCTTTGACAACAATTCCTGAGTCTCCTACAACTACAACAACAATTATTCCGACCAATTCATCAGTACTATCAACAATGGCTCCATCCATCACTACAACAAATCAAATGTCAACAACCATTTCTTCTACAACATCAGCATCCCTTTATTCCGCAGAATCTTCTACAACATCAACATCCCTCTATTCTGCAGAATCTCCTACAACATCAACATCCATTTATCCATCAAGATCTTCTACAACGCCAACAGAAAATAATGAAGATATTTCAGCAGTCACCATCTACTATGATCCGTCAAGTGTTCCTCCAAACAACAACTTTCAACAACACACAATGGCACCTCCTGCCAGGTCACCAGTCACCATTTACTACGATCCGCACACCATTTCAGTACCCTCCTCTGCAGCAGTCAGTCCAGTTACCATCACGGTGCCTGGACCCGTTCCATATGAAAGCAGTAATGCCATTCCTTGGCATTATGGCTCTGACCTCTACTACAACGGGGAGAAAATCACTTTGGATTCTTCAACCTCTTCTCCACAGATTGATAATGTTGGGGGAGGCAGAGGCTTCACCAGAAGCGGACGCCTTTTTGCCTCACAATTGCAAAGACCTAATGCCGAAGCAGAAGCTGCTGCCAAAGCAAAGGGAAAGAGTGTGGTAGTTGAAGAACCAACTGTCAAGGAAACTCAGAAGACATCTTTTGAGCAAGATGTAGACAAGTTTATGAGGATTATAAAGAGAAGTGATTACAAAGTGGTGGATCAGCTTCACCAAACTCCCTCAAAAATCTCCATATTATCCCTGCTGATGTGTTCCAAAGCTCACAGGAATGCATTATTGAAAGTATTGCACGCAGCATACGTGCCAGAGGAGATCACTGTTAATCAACTAGAAATTGTGGTGGCAAATGTCAATACCAGTCATGGACTGGGCTTTACCAACGCTGATTTAAAAACTGAGGGACGTAACCACAACAAGGCCTTACACATCACTCTAGAATGCAAGGGTGCTGTTCTATCCCATGTACTGGTGGACACTGGGTCTTCACTCAATGTTCTACCAAAGAAAGCCTTGGTGAAGCTGGAGTATGATGGCTTGGTACTGCGTCCAAGTAATTTAGTGGTGAGAGCATTTGATGGCTCTAAGAGATCAGTGCTTGGGGAGATTGATCTGCCTGTGATGATTAGCCCGCAAACCTTCAAAATTACCTTCTATGTGATGGACATTCAGCCAGCCTACAGCTGTTTGTTGGGTAGACCTTGGATCCATGCCGCTGGCGCTGTTTCGTCTACCCTTCACCAGAAGCTGAAATTCGAATGGGAAGGCCAGATCATCACCATCTGTGGTGAAGAAGATATCTTTGTTAGCCATCTGGCTACGTATAAATATATTGAGATGGATGGAGAAATCCATGAAACTATGAGCCAAGGGTTTGAGGCCTTGAACATTAATGAAGCATCTGTTGTACTTGGAACTTCCATGACATCTTATCAGCAAGCCAGGAAGGTTGTTGAAGAGGGGACTGTCCAAGGCTGGGGCAAGTTGGTGCCCGTGGAAAAGAAGGAGGACAGATTTGGGTTGGGTTACAAACCAACTCAACAAGATCAATCAGAGGCTGCCAAGAAGCCCAATTTTATCAGTGGGGGAATGCTCACCCCTGATGCAGTGAACAACTTGGAAGACGAGGATGAAAGCGACCGCAACCTGGAGAGCTAGATACGTCCAATGATCCCGGGGAGCCAAGTCCTTAACTGGTCTTCCCAGGAAATTATAAGGGTCACTCCTGCAGAGTAATTATTATTTCCTGTATATTTTAAGCATGCATCAAGTCTTGCATCTTGCCCAAGATGACAAGACTCATTTTGTAATCGGGCCATCTTGTAATTTTGTGCAAACAGATCAATCAATGAATATCGGACATCTTTTGCAAATGAGTCTTTTCCTTTTCCGCTCACTGTTTTTCATTTTTCTTTTTGTACAAAAATAAAATGGCAATGTTTTCCAAAATGAAAACTTCATTTCACTTTTTTTCTAAACAAGATTAAAAATGATCACTAAAATGAACAATCTAAACCCTTGCAGAGAGTGCCTTTCAGACTGCACCGACAACAACACTGCTATGACTTCGTATGACTTTGACAATCCAATCAATCAAGCTGATGAAGGGGTTGAAGAAGATTATGAGCTACCTGAAGAGCTAGCCAGGTTGTTAAGGCAAGAGGAGAAGGCTATCACTCCTCATCAGGAGGAGGTCGAAACGGTCAATCTTGGTACGGAAGAAGATGTGAAAGAGGTTAAGATCGGAGCCTGTTAACAGGATTCAGTGAAGGAACAACTGATTGACATGCTTCGTGAATATGTGGATGTGTTTGCTTGGTCTTATCAGGATATGCTAGGGTTGGACACCGATATTGTCATGCACAAGCTGCCTTTAAAAGAAGACTGCCCGCCAGTAAAATAGAAGTTGCGCCGTACTCGCCCAGATATGGCAATGAAGATAAAGGAAGAGGTGCAAAAGCAGTGGGACGCCGGTTTCCTTGCTGTGACTAGCTATCCGCCGTGGGTTGCTAATATTGTACCTGTGCCTAAGAAAGATGGCAAGGTAAGAATGTGTGTGGACTACCGGGATCTGAACAGAGCCAGCCCGAAAGATGACTTCCCATTACCTCACATTGATGTATTGGTTGATAATACGGCTCAGTTATCGGTATTCTCCTTCATGGACGGATTTTCAGGATACAATCAGATCAAGATGTCACCTGAAGACATGGAGAAGACAACTTTCATCACACCCTGGGGAACGTTCTGTTATAAGGTGATGCCATTCGGACTGAAGAATACTGGTGCAACCTATCAACGGGCTATGGTAACATTATTCCACGACATGATCCATAAAGAAATAGAATGTTATGTGGATGACATGATTGCCAAGTCCCTCACAGAAGAAGACCACCTGGTGAATCTGCTGAAGTTATTCAAGCGTCTGAGGAAGTACCAACTGAAGTTAAACCCCAACAAATGCACATTCGGGGTGCGATCTGGTAAGTTGTTGGGATTCATTGTAAGCGAGAAAGGGATTGAAGTTAACCCTGATAAAGTCAAAGCCATTCAAGAAATGCCTACACCGAAAACTGAAAAAGAAGTCCGAGGGTTTCTAGGTAGATTGAACTACATTTCACGGTTCATATCTCACCTTACTGCAACCTGTGAGCCCTTGTTCAAGCTGTTGAGAAAGGAACAAACGGTCAGGTGGAACGAAGATTTCCAGAGGGCTTTTGACAAGATCAAGGAATACTTGCAAGAACCTCCAATCCTTATGCCTCCAGTTGAAGGAAGACCTCTGATAATGTACTTGACAGTATTAGAAGAGTCAATGGGGTGTGTGTTGGGCCAGCATGACGAGTCTGGTCGAAAAGAGTATGCAATTTACTACCTAAGCAAAAAGTTTACCGACTGTGAACAACGTTATTCACTGCTCGAGAAAACTTGTTGTGCTTTAGCGTTGGTTGCTCGCCGACTGAGACAGTATATGTTGACCCACACTACCTTGTTGATATCAAAGATGGACCCAGTTAAGTACATTTTTGAGAAGCCAACACTTACCGGACGGGTTGCAAGATGGCAAATGATCCTCACAGAATATGACATTCAGTACACCTCTCAAAAAGCCATCAAGGGCAGTGTATTGTCTGAATATCTTGCTGAGCAGCCCATTGATGACTACCAGCCTATGAGATTTGACTTCCCCGACGAAGACATCATGTTCATAAAAGCAAAAGATCATGAAGAGCCTGTTCACACCGAAGGGCCTGACCCAGAAGAAGAATGGACTATGATGTTTGATGGGGCTGTCAATATGAATGGTCGCGGTGTTAGTGCAGTACTCATTACACCTAAGGGAGTTCACATGCCTTTCTCGGCAAAGCTCACCTTTAACTGCACTAACAACGAAGCTGAATACGAAGCTTGCATTATGGGTCTTGAGGAAGCCATTGACCTCAGGATCAAGACTTTGACTGTGTTCGGAGATTCAGCCCTGGTAGTTAATCAAACCAATGGCAAATGGTACACACACCGGGATCATCTGATACCTTATAGGGACTATACAAGAAGGTTATTGACTTTCTTCACAACAGTCAGGCTTGGGTATATCCCTCGGGACGAGAATCAGTTTGCAGATGCTCTGGCTACCATTTCATCCATGATCAAAGTTCAAGCTACCAACTTTGTACCTCAAATTGCAGTATCCAGACTTGACAGACCGGCGTATGTATTTGTGGCAGATGTTGCCAAAGATGATAAGCCTTGGTTCCATGATATCAAATGCTTCTTGGAGGATCAAACATACCCACCTGGGGCATCTTCCAATGATAAGAAGACATTAAGGAGGCTTGCTGGTAGTTTCTTTCTGAATACTGATGGTTCCCTGTACAAGAGAAACTTTGATATGGTACTTCTCAGATGCGTTGATAGAACAGAAGCAGACTTGTTGATGCACGAGGTGCACGAAGGATCCTTTGGTACCCATGCAGGAGGGCATGCCATGGCCAAAAAGTTGTTAAGATCAGGCTATTACTGGATCATAATGGATGCAGACTGTTGTGCTTATCCCAGAAAATGTCATAAATGCCAGATCTATGCGGATAAAGTGCATGTGCCTCCGAATCCTTTGAATGTGATGTCTTCACCCTGGCCCTTTGCCATGTGGGGAATTGATATGATTGGCAAGATTGAACCAACTGCTTCAAATGGCCACAGATTCATCTTGGTTGCTATTGACTATTTCACCAAGTGGGTAGAAGCAGCTTCCTATGCAAATGTTACAAGGAAAGTGGTAGCCCGATTTCTGAAGAGAGATATCATCTGTCGGTATGGAGTGCCCGAGCGAATCATTACTGATAATGGTTCCAACTTGAACAACAAAATGATGGCAGAGCTATGTCGGGACTTCAAGATCCAACACCACAATTCTTCTCCTTACAGGCCAAAGATGAATGGCGTTGTTGAGGCAGCTAACAAGAATATCAAGAAGATTATGCAGAAGATGGTAGTTACCTACAAAGACTGGCATGAAATGCTACCATTTGCCTTGCATGGGTACCGTACGTCAATCAGGACATCCACTGGGGCAACACCGTATCAACTTGTGTATGGTAGGAGGCAGTCCTACCTGTTGAAGTTGAATTACCCTCCTTACGGGTGTTAATGGATGTTAAGTTGAACGAAGCAGAGTGGGTCCGATCCCGATATGAACAACTGAACCTGATTGAAGAGAAGAGGTTGGCTGCAATCTGTCATGGGCAGCTGTATCAGAAAAGAATGAAGAAAGCCTTCGATCAGAAAGTCAGGCTCCGAGAGTACCAAGTAGGAGATCTTGTGCTGAAAAGACTCCTCCCTCCTCATACAGACCACAGGGGCAAGTGGACTCCGAACTATGAAGGACCATTTGTAGTAAAGAAAGTTTTCTCTGGTGGAGCACTGATGCTCAGCACTATGGATGGTGAAAACTTCCCGTCCCCTGTGAATTCAGATGCAGTTAAAAAATACTTCGCATAAAATGACCCGCTGGACATAAAAACAGAATGTAAGTCCAGGCAAAAATAGGGCATCCCGGCGAGTCAAAAACAGAATAAGAGACTCGGGCAAAAATAAGGGAAAATAAATAAAAAATGTACACCCGCTGAGTTGAAAAGCCACATTGGACAACTCAGGCAAAAATGGGTATCCCGATGGATTGAAAACCCGAAAGGGCGATTCATGCAAAATAAAGGAATAAGCGAACAACTGCATTCTGAATTCATCTGTATCACTTACAACTTGATAAGCTTCGGAAGGTTTGAATGTCGGTCGGAATCAGCCTTTTTCAGAAAGCAAGACGAGAAGAACGTTAAATGTCATACGAGTCATAGCAAAAGGGAAGCTTCTTGAAGCGTCACCAACATTGCCAACATCTTTTTTTCTCAATTTGTAACAATCTCCTCATTTTAGGGGATTTGTTTCTTCGACTGTATCTTGCCAATTCAGGGCACACGAATTAATAAAATCAGATTTCCAGTCATGTTTCGTCTCGTACATTTTATTTTTCATTTGTGAAAAATGTCCGATAAAATACTGAGTGCATAAATACAGATGCTTCTCTAAAAAATACGTGCTTGCAGGAAATATACTTACTCCCGGGAGTGTCTAAACTCCTATGATGGAATCCGATAAGGGATACCTCGGGATTACTTATGCGTTTCTGAATCTTTTCAGGATTGCAAGTGTTCAAAGCACAACATGGGGCATGGAGCTTCACCCCAGCAAGCTGGCAAATCATTACCTACTCAGTCATAGTACCGGAGGTGCTTTCTCCCCAGCGGAGTTGCCAGTCACCTTTCCTCCTCAGCCAAGTACAAAAGCCAGGGAGCCATCTCCCCACAGAGTTTCAGCCTCTATCCAAAAGAGCAATGCCTGAAGATCTCACAACAGAGTAAAGAAAGCTTCTTCAAACCCCCCAGCTGGGTCCCCCATTACAAGGATATGTCTATCAGTGACCTATTCCCCAAGCAGATACATCTTATCAGATCTACCAATGATCTCATCCCCAGCTGTGATGTCCACTTCAAGCAGATCAGCCAGAGATCTCCATGGCAACAATCCCAGATGGTTACCTCTTGCATAATCATAGCATTCGCATCATTATTCTCCCCACAGAGCGTAGCATTCCGTCTAATACGGAGCATTACGGCAAAAATCAAACATATTGCATAATCATGAGCCATGTGTCGAATCAAACACTTGTGAATACTGGAAATCCATCAACAATATACAAAAAATTCCCCAAAATTCCCCGGCAGAGAGCCAAGGCATTTGCCCTACAATACAAATGCATACTCCTTTTGGCACCCGTCCGTGTCATCATTCCCCAGTAAAGTCGCCCGAGCGTTCTTTACAAACAGACCACTTATATTATAGATACTTCTTGGCACCTGTCCTTGTCATACCCCCAGCAGAAAGCCAAAGCGTCACCTTTGCACTCACAGCTACATATACATATATACAATTCCTTGACACCCGTCCGTGTCACCTCCCCAGCATGGTCACCCAAACACTTTGGAAACCATACACTTGTTTATAATATACTTTCTCCGACACTCGTCCGTGTCACTCACCCTCTTTTTTACTCATACAGATGCTCGTCCGTATCTTGTATACACCACTTATATCCCCTCAGAATCAACACTCGTCCGTGTTCTTTGTTAACCAGTTGGCACTCGTCCGTATCATCATCTCAGAACATGCATCAAGCGTTTGTTTCTACCTGATACTCATCTGTATCATAGTCTTAAGGATGCTCGTCCGCATCTTTAATCCATACACGTGTCAAACACTTATGTCTTCTTGAATTTAGACACTCGTCTGTGTCTACTATTCCCCAGAAGAGTCCCCACAGAATCGATATTCGTCCATGTTCTTTGTTAACCAGTTGATACTCGTCTGTATCATCATCTCTGAACATGTGCCAGTGTTTATTTCTACTTGATACTCGTCTGTATCATAGTCTTAAGGATGCTCGTCCGCATCTTTAATCTATACACAATGTCCAAACATTTATACCTTTCATTTCTTGGATGTAAACACTCGTCCGTGTTTACTATTTCCCAGCAAAGTCCCCAACAAAACTTGTCAAAATATTTCTTTTTTATCTGACATTCGTCCTATGTCATGATACTTTCGGCAGCCGTACCCTGCCAGGTGATCGTCCTTCACCTTTGGATGACCGTCCCTCATCCTTTCCCCAGTGGAGTCTCTATTCATTAGAACCCCTTCCCATCCGACATTCATCATATGTCGTGACTTTTTTTAGCAGCCGTCCCCTGCTAGGTGATCGTCCTTCACCTCTTAATGATCGTCCTTCATCACGCTTATCCGATGGCCGTCCCCATCGTCGACCTTTTTATCCGACATTCGTCCTATGTCGCAATACTTTTGGCAGCCGTACCCTGCTAGGTGATCGTCCTTCATCATGCTTATCCGATGGCCGTCCCCATCGTCGACCTTTTTATCCGACATTCGTCCTATGTCGTGATACTTTTGGCAGCCGTACCCTGCTAGGTGATCGTCCTTCACCTCTTGATGATCGTCCTTCATCACGCTTATCCGATGGCCGTCCCCATCGTCGACCTTTTTATCCGACATTCGTCCTATGTCGTGATACTTTCGGCAGCCGTACCCTGCCCGGTGATCGTCCTTCACCTTAGATGACCGTCCCTCATCTTATCCCCTGACAGAGCAGCCGTCCCCTGCTAGGTGATCGTCCTTCACCTTTAATGACCGTACCTCATCATTTATTTCATTTACCTATAATCCCTAGAGAGTCTTATATCTTTACCTGATGGCCGTCCCCATCATAATCTCTTATCCCCAGCTTGTCGGCCGTCCCCGTCATTGCTTTATTTCCCGCATTTCCCCAGCATGTCGGTCGACCCCGTCATTGCTATATCCCCAGCAGTCGTCCTCTGCTCGACAATCGTCCTCCGTCGCCCGCACTTTATATATACTTTATTTTATTTTCTTTTACAATATATATCCCTTTTCTTCTTCATTCTGTGAGTGCAAATTTTGGACTGTCTTTGGTATTCAACCACAAGTTATCTTGTTTGCCTGTTAAGCCGTTGCTTACATCCTGCACAGCTAACTCATGTTTGAATAGGGGCAGCTGTAAACACCCCAAATTTGCCCTCACCCATTCATACCATGGCTTGTGATCTCTTCATATGCATAAGTTCAAATCATACCATCTCATATTGCATTTTGATTCACTGCATTGATTCAAAGTCATCTGCATCTAGGGTTTGTGATCTGAGCAATCCATGAGCTTCTTGAGCCACTCCAAAGGTCATCAATCACTTCAAAGGGGTCCATGTATGTTCAAGCATCATATTGTATCCCCACAAAGTCAAGAAAGTCAAAGAATCACAAGAACTATGAATGGCATGGAAGCAGAGCCAGGTTTAACTGCACAGATGACCTAGAATTAGGGTTTTGGTTTCAAAGGCCATAACTCCAAATTTTTTGGTCATTCTTGTTTCTATTGGTCTCTATATGCTATAAGGATCATGCATATCAAGTTTCATGAAGAAATTCCATGGGGAAGGCATCTAATCAAGAGTTGACTTTTTGAGCAAGTCAGTGCAAAATCAGGGCATCTGAGGCCCCCAATGACCCAACCAAAGGGTGTTCTTCATCATTTTGATTGTGTATGATCTTTATTTGATCATAGAAGATGTTAGAAGTTCACAAAATTGAAGAAGTTCAAGCCATTTGCAAAGTTGACTTTTTGGGAAATGACTTGTAATGGAAAATTGCCATTTTGGGAAACTTTTTCAACCCTTGCTTTTTGATTCAAAAATGCTTCAAATGGGAAAACTTTGGTCATGAAAGCTGTAGAGTGGATCATTCCCTTTTCAAAAAGTACAAGAACTTGTTCTAATTCATTTTGGATCAAAAGTTATGGCTTGTCAAAATTAGGAAAAATCACATAATTTCAAGTTTTCCACCAAAGAGGCAAAGTTGCAAAATCCCTTGCCAAGACAAATTGTGCTATCAAATGGACTTCTAAACTTCACAC
This sequence comes from Lathyrus aphaca, assembly GCA_963966055.1. Classification (NCBI taxonomy): domain Eukaryota; kingdom Viridiplantae; phylum Streptophyta; class Magnoliopsida; order Fabales; family Fabaceae; genus Lathyrus; species Lathyrus aphaca. Next base: position 373,865,668 of record OZ014524.1, on the reverse strand, counting down.
AAACATTAACCAATGTCTAAAGATCAGATTTCATCAAAAGTTCACTCATTTTCATGGCTTGTGGATCAAGAAATTCCAAAAGGGCCAAAAGTTCACAAATTTGCAAAATGATCCATAACTCTTCATCCACTTGAGCTAGCTCACAAAATCTGATTTCATGACACCCCTTGATCCTTGCTGCGCATAGCCATGCCCCTATCTCAGCCTGCCACATGCCCATACCTCCAAGTACAACTTTCTTGACTTGTTGCAACTTGAGCCATACCAATCACACTGCTCCGCAACAACTCTCTGCCCAATCAGAACATGTTATGTGGACCTCAAGCTAGCCATTTGAACACACAACTCATCCTGATCTCTACTACAAGCCAGCATTCTCATTTTCCACCTCTTATGAAACTTCCTTCGAAACTCACAGCACAAGCATCAAACACAAAAACAAACTTCACCATTGATCTCAAAATGTTCCACTGATCACAAACCAACCATTGTTTTGGCCTGAAACCCCCCACATCACAAATACGATTTTCACACTCCCTTGGCCTGAGCTTCTGCCAATTCTCTCTAGAGGCCATATAAACTCCAGCTAAGTGTCAAAAGCTTCAAAGGAGGATCATTGGAGTTTGTTTGAACCAAAGAAGCAGCCAGAAAGTCCCTGTTTCGAAAGCTCAATCTCAGGTAGCATGATGAACAAATTTTCCAGAACTTTAATTTCTTGTTAGAATATTGTTCTATATGTTGCCCTGATCATGGGGATCTATTTATTTTTGAAAATGAGCCAGAAACAAGCATGTTATGAAGTTCTGAAAGTTTGCCCGTAAAAATGGTTTTGCTTGTTTCCTTTGATTCGGTGAAAATAAATGTTGTTTGAGTTAGGGTTTATGCTTAGTGATGATCATAGGTTGATTCTGGAGATTTTTGTGAGGATTTGATGCGTATTGAGAGAGATGGAGATTTTGGCCTGCCGGAGAAGATGACCGGAACACTGTTCCGGTCATCTGAAAGTCATTTAGGGCTTCTGATTATGGTTTAATCATAATTAGGCCAGTTTGAATGTGGGCCGTCCATTTGCGCGCCAAGTCAACTCCCGCCCCCTGGAATTTGAATCCTGACCCTTAGATCTGCTGACTTTCTCATTTTTCATTAAAAATTCATTTTATTTTCATTTGTTTTGATTTAATTTGTACGAATTAATTAAAATAGCAAAAAATGTTTAAAAATTATGAAATTTTTTTTTAAGGTTTTCATTATTTTTCAGAACACAAAAATATTTTTATTTTTATTTTTTGCATTAAAAATTATTTTTAAATCATTTAAAAGTTTATTTTTAATTAGTTAATGAAAATTAATTAATTAAAAATACTTTTAGGTATTTAAAAATCACAAAAAAATTCATGTAACCTTTAAAAACATTTATAAACATTGTCCAACTCTCAAAGCAAATTTCGTTTTTGTTCTTGATGCCTTTTGATAATTTTCTTTGGATTTAATTTCATTTCAAGGCATTATTTTGTTTCAAACTTCAAAAATTCATTTCTGTCTAACCTTTGAGAGTTGGATCATGATTCTTTTTGCATTGCATCTTGTATAGCATGTAGTTTATAGGATAAAATTGGCTAGAATTGATCTTGCATTTTCAATTTGTTTTGCATTTTTCTTGACAAGGTACCTTAAAACCCTAGCAATCTTGGGAAATTCATAACTCTCACTAGGTTAAGAGTTGGATCCCCTCCTTTGGGAAGTGAGTTTGTATAGGTTTAGGGTTCCTTTGATTGCATTTTCAAATTTTTATCATGTCATTTGCTTCTGGTTTTGGATTTTTGCTTTGTATGTTGCATATAACCCTAATTCATACCTTCCTTTGCATCCATCTTCCATTTGCTTGCGTACCATGACTTGCCATGACATTTTGTGCATCCATTTGATTCATAACACATCTTAGGGCATATTAGAATCATGTTTGATCATTGCATCTTTCATGTTCCATGTCATATGTCTTTTGCATTCCATAACTTTTCATGAACATTCATGGTTCTATGCATGCCTCATTTGCATCCTCATGCTTGCTTGATCATTCTCATGCCTTACCTTATGTTTGTATCATCTTTTAGCATCATTAACATCATGTATTTGCTTCTGACTTTGTCTTGCATCATGCCATTTCATCTCATTTGCATTGCATTCCATTTCTTTTACTAACATTTCAGGTGGTAAGTAACTTTGAGAAGTGAATTTGCCTTCACTTCTCACATTCTCTTTTCATCTCTTTCATACTTCCCTTGATGCATTTTGTATGTGTTTGGATTGAGCTTGCTCATTCTTGTTCATCTTACTTTATTTCTTCAAGCAACTTGACTTCTTAAGTGAAGCAAGTTGTTTTGCTTCTCTTTGCTCCTTTCATCTGCTTCTCTCCTTGGTGGCTCTTTGAAGATCTTTCTCTCTTAAGCCTCACAAACCCTAGGATATCCAAGCATGATAACAATTAGGGTTTGATTAGTCCCCCATTTAGCTTTTACCTTTGTGTCTCTTTGAGTCTTCTCTTCTCATCTCATAATCAGGGACTAAACCCTAAAGGCTTTAAGGCTTTGTGATTAAGCTTATGCCTGCATCCTTCTATTAGGATGGAGTGTATAACTTTAATCCTAAGTGTTAAACCCTTAATGTGTTTAAATCCTTTAATCAATTCACTTAATAATCATCAAGAATTCAAGCTTGTAACTTGGGCCTTGCATTAGGGTTCTAATTCTTCCTTAATTGGTTAAGAAGGACTAACCCTAGTGTTAATGGACAAGTCCCCCTCAAGTTGTCTTACAAACCATAAAACTCACTTCTTCATCTTATCATTAACTAAAATCCACTTAATAAAGGCTTTGTTTTGTCATGAGGTTAATCCCTAATCATGGATTAAGTTGAGGAGCTTTCCTCAGCTTAAACATTCTCATCTATTATCCTTCTATTAGGATGGTGTAATGAGCCTGTTTAATCCTTGATTATGGCTTAATCTCATTACTTAACACTAAACAAAAACAAAAAAAACATCTAAATAATCACAAGTAGGTTAATGATCTTAATCCTACTCCAGGGTGATTAAGTGTGAGATGCTGACTTCACACTTAAGGTATTCTCATTACCCCTAATCAGAGGGAAAATGTGATGAGTTTACTAACCCATTAGTTTAGGCTTAAGCTCATTAACTTATGACAAATATCCAAAAGCAATAAAAGATTGAATCCTCAAAAACAAACAATAATCGTCCCCTCCGAGATTCTTTTCTCATCTCATTCACTCACAAACGAGAACTCGCTTCTTTCGTCTAATGCAAGACAGTTTGCACCTGAGCCAGAAAGGTCATACACTTGAGCATAGGCAAGTAAGCAGTTCATCAGTCAATTTATCTTTCAGTCTCTTTGGGTCGAACTACGGTGTTCTGACTTCCTCATTGCACGAGAGGATACGTAGGCATAACTTAACAGTTATCGAACAAAAGTCTCTACATATTCCCCCTCCTCCTAGCATTATTCTTTAAGCCTCATAGTTTTGAGCATTTCATTCTTGTTCTTACACTGACACTTCTCTTATACACTTCACTTTTCTTTTACACTGACACTTGCATTTCTTTCCAGCTTTGATACACAGATTGCACTGACACTACCCCTTTAAAACACAAATCTTTTAAGCATGGATCCCGTCGAGTGCGGCGGACAATCTGGGTGCTAATACCTTCCCAGGTTGTAACCAACCCCCTTTCTCAGTCTCTCTGGTTCGCAACCGTCTTATCCATATCTTTCTAGGTCTATGCAGCATTACCTTTCCTTCGGGATAAAAATGCCTAGCTGGCGACTCTTTTCTTTTCCCTTGAGTTCACCCCAGTGTGTTCTCAACCTCCTTTCGCCGACCGTTCGCGTCTGTACCCCTTATGACCTTGTGTGTCATTTTGGTGGGAGCGACAGGATCCAGCCATATATTGCTGACAAAAAGTTGTGGATTCATTTCTTCCAGAAGAGTTTATCTAGAGCTCAATTGGAATGGTACTATCAACTTGAGAGTACCAATATTTGTACTTGGAATGATCTTGCTGAGGCCTTCTATAGGAAATACCAATATAACTCTGATTTAGCGCCGACTCACATGCAACTCCAAAATATGTCTATGGGTTCCAAAGAAATTTTCAAGGAGTATGCCCAGAAGAGGAGAGATCTTACAAGCAGAGTTCAACCTCCTTTGACTGACAGGGAATTGGTTGATATGTTTATGAGTACGCTGACTGGTCCTTTCTAGAGTCATCTCATTGGAAGTTCATCATCTGATTTTACTGAGCTGATAATGACAGGAGAACATGTGGAAAGTGGAATACAAAGTGGTAAGATACAAATGGCTTCCTCTTCAAGTACTACCAAGAAGCCCTCTAATGGAAAGAAAGACTCTAATGTTGTGTATGGCCAATAAGGTCGTAATAGTAATAACCAATATGTGGGAGTGGTCCTAATCTCTAATCCTGCTCCTACACAACAAGATCAGCAACAGAATAGTCAGCCTAAGCAAGGTATGCCTAGGAGACAATTTACCAAGATCAATATGTCGTTGGCTCAGGCTCTGCAACACATGTTAAAGGGAGAGTTGATTACTTTTAGGGAACCTTCTCAGAATCCCAATACTACCTCTCCTCGTTATAATCCCAATGCAAGGTGTGCATATCACTCTAGTTGTCCCGGACATGATACTAATAATTGTTGGGCGTTGAAGAATAAGATTCAGGATATGATTGATGATGGAGAAATTGAGTTTGATCCTCTTGAGATTCCTAATGTGATTACTGCTCCCATGCCTAAACATGATAAGACTGTTAATGATGTTGATGATGGTTCTTATGTTTCTTCAGTGACTGATTTGACTACTCCTCTGGAAATTATTAAGAAGAAGTTGCTGCAAGCCGTTTTATTTCCGGGTTGTAATGAAGACTGTTTTTACTGTGCCTCTCAACCCAATGATTGTTGGAAGCTGAAAGAAGGTATTCAACATTTGATGGACAACCATACTATATTATTTTAGAGGAACCCCTTTGTAGAGAGTTTATGTGAAGATTTGTCTCAAGATCTGAAACTTGAAGACGTGTCTATGGTTACTAAAACCCCTGTGAGTATCACTTCTAAGGGTCCTATGAATATTACTGCTGAGCCAAAGGTGGCTCCCCTGATTATTACCACTCCTGGTCCAATCCCATATTCTTCTGACAAGGTTATCCCTTGTAATTATGGTTCTGATGTTTATATCCATGGTGTCAAGTAAGAGCCTTTAACTGATATACCTATTGCAGATACTAATCCTAATATAGACAATATTTTTGGGACTAGTAAGGTTACTACAAGTGGAAGAATTTTCTCTCCAGAAGACACTTCAAAGATTGTTGCTGCTCCAACTTGTATTTCCAACCCTGGGCCAAGTACTGAAGCTTGGAGCAAAGGATTAGTGATTGAGCCTGTTCAGGTTAAAACACCAGCTAATGAAGGCCTCTCTAAGTAGATGGATGAAGTACTGAAGATCATCCGCAAGAGTGATTATAATATATTTGACAAATTGGGGCATACTCCCTCCAAGATCTTTATGTTGTCTATGTTATTATGTTCTAAGGCCCATGCTAAAGCTTTGGTGAAATTCCTGAAGTCTGCTCATGTACCACATGAAATCTCTGTGGACCAGTTCGAAAATTATGTTGCTAACTTGACAACTAATAATGGCATAGGCTTTTCTGATGCTGATTTAACTCTCGCTAAAAGAAACCACAATAGAGTCCTGTGTCGCTCCCGGGATTTTCATCCTAGTACAAACGCGAAAGTGGCGCGGAAAAGGTAGAGTCGCCAGCCATGCATTTTTATCCCGAATGAATGGGAAAGGTAATGCTGCACAAACCCGAGGAAGAAGGAAAGGACAAGGTCTACAAACCAAAGATCTGGGTTCGAGAGTCGGTTACGAATTGGGAAGGTATTAGCACCCCAATCCGTCCGCCGTACCCGACGGGTGTAAAAACCCCAAATTTGCCCTCATCCATTCACACCATGGCTTGTGATCATTTCATATGCATAAACACAATCATACCATCTCATACCACATTTTTGTTTCACTGCATAGTTTCTAAGTCATCTGCACCTAGGGTTTGTGATCTGAGCAATCCCCAAAGCTTCTTGAGCCACTCCAAAGGCAACCAATCACTTCAAAGGGATCCATGTGTGTTCTTATATCATATTACACCCTCTCAAAGTCAAGATTTCAAAAGAATCACAAGAACTAGGGTTTGAAGGGATGCAGAGCCAGGTTTGACTGCACAGTTGACTGAAAATTAGGGTTTTGGTTTCAGAGGCCATAACCTCAATTTTTTTGGTCATTCTTGTTTCCATTGGTCTCTATATGGTATAGGGAGTATGCATATCCATTTTCATGAAGAAATTCCATGGGGAAGTCATCTGATCAAGAGTTGACTTTCTGGGCAAGTCAGTGCAAAATCAGGGCATCTGAGGCCCCCAATGACCCAACCAATGGGTGATCTTCATCATTTTGAGTGTATATGATCTTTATTTGATCATGGAAGAGGTTTGAAGTTCACAAAAATCAAGAATTTGGAGTTTTTGCAAGTGTTGACTTTTTGGGCATAGTTGACTTTTCAAGAATGCTTCATTTTAGGTCATTTTTCAAGCTTTGATTCTTGATCCAAAAATGCTTCAAATGGAAAAACTTTGGTCATGAAAGTTGTAGATCTCATCTTTCCCTTTTAAAAAAGTACAAGAACATGATCAAATTCTTCTTGGATCAAAAGTTATGGTGTGACAAAGTTGCCAAAAATCACTTATTTTCAAGATATGCACCAAGTGTGAAAATTGCAAAATCATGTACCAAGGCAAATTGCAACTTCTAATTGGCATCAAACCATCACATAAACATCATGTAAGTCCTAAAATTCATAATGGACTAGGCATTGCTCATGTTTCATGGCTTTTGGGACAAGATCTTTCCATATGAACCAAAAAGCAAACAACTTGCAAAATTATCATGATCACTTCACCCACTTGCTGCATTGGCCTTTGAACCAAGCTAGCCCTCTCACCTCATCTTGCTGCGCATCACACAGCCCATGTACTAGCCTATAAGCTGCCCATACTTTCTCTTACACAAGAGTTGACAAATTGCAAAAGTGGCCATACCAATCAATAAAGGGCAGGTCACATCATCTGACCAATAGGAGCTCTTTATGCAAAGCAAAGGCAAGCCATTTCATAAATCAAGCCAGGCTGAAACACTCCACACCATCACATACACCAAAAGACCCCCATTTGCAAATTGCTTCGAATCTCTCTGCCTAGCACACAAACATCAAAACTATTTCCACACTTCAACTCACCAGACTTCATAGACCTCAAACCACCAAGAGCCAGGCCTGTGTTGATCAAGAACACCCCATTGCCATTTTTCACCCCAAGCTGCAGTTTCATTCGAATCTCTCTCCACAGCTCACAAACAGCCAAACAAACTCCACACATCAACTCACCTTGCTCCACTGACCAGAAACCACCCACCATTTTGGCCTGAAACCCTCCATAACTCAAATACGATTTTCACACTCCCTTGGTCAGAGCTTCTGCAAACTCACTCAGGAGGTTGTTTAAACTCCAACTAAGCATCCAAAGCTTCAAAGGTGGATCATTGGGACCTGATTGAGCCAAAGAATCATCCAGAAAGCTCCTGAATCAAAAGCTCCATCTCAGGTGACACCATGAACTTTTTTTCCAGAACTCCTTTTTCTTGTTAAAATCTTGTTGTGTATGTTACACTGATCATTGGGATCTATTTACTTTTGAAAATGAACCAGAAATGAGTATGTTATGTTGTTCTGAAAGTTTGACCTAGAATTTTCTTTGCTTCGATTCTTGTTTATGCTTGAGCTTTAACATGATTTGATGCTGGATTTGTGTTTAGGGTGAGTGGAAGATGATTTCTGGAGAGTTAGAGCCCTTGAAATGGCCTAGGGAGAGAGATTAGAAAATGATAGGGCCGGAGAAGACGACCGGAACAGTGTTCCGGTCGCCTGAGAATCATTAGGGTTTGTTTAATTAGGGCTAAGTGTGATTAAGCCAGTTTGAATGTGGTCCGTTCATTTGCGCGCGCGGTCAACTCCCGCCCTTGCCAAATTGAATCTCACGCGTTGGATCAACATACTTTCACTTAATTCATTTTAAATTCATTTATTTTCATATTTATTTCATTTGTTTTGCATATTTAATTTAAAATAGCAAAAATGTCTTAAAAATTATGAAACTTTTTATCCTGAGTTTCATTAATTTTTATGACACAAAAAATATTTTTATTTTATTTTTAGCATTAAAAAAGTATTTTTAAATATTTAAAAGATTATTTTTAATTGATTAATGAGAATTAATTAATTAAAAATACTTTTAGGTATTTAAAAATCACCAAAAAATTCATGAAATGTTCTAAGACATTTAGAAACATTGTCCAACCTTCAAACCAAATTTCTTTTTTGATCTTGATGCATTTTGAGAATTTTTCATTGAATTAAAATCATTTTTGTGCATTATTTTGATTCTAAGTTCAAAAATTCATTTCTGCCTATTCATGAGGAGTTGGACATTGATTCTTTTTGCATTGCATTGTGTTTAACATGTAGTTTTTGAGATAAAATGGTCATGATTTGATCTTGCATTTTTCATTTGTTTGGCATTTCTTTTGTTTAGGAACCCTAAAAACCCTAATAACTTAGAAAAATCATAACTTAAGTTTGGTTAAGAGTTGAGACCTCCCCTTTGGACATTGGTTTAGTATAGGTTTAGGGATCCTTTGTGTGGCATTTTCCATTTTTATCTTAGGGTTTGCTTCTGTTTTGAGTTTTTGTTTGTTGTTTGATCCATAAACCCTAATTTGGGCTTTCTCTTGCATCCTTCTTGCATTCTCTTGCATAACATGACTTGCCATGACATTTCAAGCATCCATGTGATTCATTTAACATCTTAAGACATATAGAAAGCATGTTTGATCATTGCATCACATATTTGCCATGTCATTTGCCTTGTATGGTTCATAACTTTTCATATTCATTCATGCTTCTTAACTTGCTTCATGTGCATCCATACACTTGTATGAACATCTCCATGTGCTGCCTCATGTTTGTAGCATCTCATAGCATCATTATCATCATGTGTATGCTTCTGGTTTGGTCTAACATCATGTCATTCCATCCCATCTTGCATTGCATTGCATTTCTTTCTAACATTTCAGGTGGTAAGTAAACTTGAGAAGTGAATTTGCCTTCATTTCTCATAACTTTTCTTTTCACCCCTCTTGCATCCATTGCTGCATTCTTATATGTGTTTGAGATTGAGCTTGCTCATTCTTCTTCTTCCCCACTTTCTTTCTTCAAGTGACTTGACTTCTTGAATGAAGCAAGTCACTTTGCTTCTCTTGATCCTTTCATCTGCTTCCTGGTGGCTCCTTTGAAGATTGTTCTTGTTTAACCTCACAAACTTTAGGGACAACCAAGCATGACAATGAATTAGGGTTTTGATTAGTCTCCCCTCATAGTTTTACCTTTGTGTCTCTCTTTGGGTCTTCTCTTCTCACCTCATAATCAGGGACTAAACCCTAAAGGCTTTAAGGCTTTGTGATTAAGCTTATGCCTGCATCCTTCTATTAAGATGGAGTGTATAACTTTAATCATAAGTGTTAAACCCTTAATGTGTTTAAATCTCTTAATCAATTCACATAATAATCATCAAGACATCACACTTGTAACTTGGGCCTTGCATTAGGGTTCTAATTCTTCCTTAATTGGTTAAGAAGGACTAACCCTAGTGTTAATGGACAAGTCCCCCTCAAGTTGTCTTACAAACCCTAAAAATCACTTCATCATCATACCATCAAATAAAATCCACTTAATCAAAGGCTTGTTTTGTCATGAGTTTAATCCCTAATCATGGATTAAGTTGAGGAGCTTTCCTCAGCTTAAACATTCTCATCTATTATCCTTCTATTAGGATGGTGTAATGAGTCTGTTTAATCCTTGATTATGGCTTAACCTCATTACTCAACACTAAACAAAAACACCAAAAACATCTAAATAATCACAAGTAGGTTAATGATCTTAACTCTACATCAAAAGGTGATTAAGTGTGAGAATCTGACTTCACACTTAAGGTATTCTCATTACCCCTAATCAGAGGGAAGATGTGATGAGTTTACTAACCCATTGGTTTAGGCTTAAGCTCATTAACTTATGACAAATTCTCAAAAGCAATAAAAGACTGAAAACTCAAAAACAAACAATAATCGTCTCCTTCGGGATTCTTTTCTCATCTCATTCACTCATAAACGAGAACTTGCTTCTTCCGTCTAATGCAAGACAGTTTGCACCTGAGCCAGACAGGTCATACACTTGAGCATAGGCAAGCAAGCAGTTCATCAGTCAATTCATCTTTCAGTCTCTTTGGGTCGAACTACGGTGTTCTGACTTCCTCATTGCACGAGAGGATACGTAGGCATAACTTAACGGTTATCGAACAAAAGTCTATGTATATTCCCCCTCTTTCAGCTTTATTCTTTAGCCTCATTATCATGAGCATTTCATTTTTGTTCTTACACTGACACTATACATATTACACTTCACTTCCTTTACACTGACACCTGTACATCTTTTCCAGCTCTTTTATACACAGATTGCACTGACACTACCCCTTTAAAACACAAATTTTCTAAGCGTGGATCCCGTCGAGTACGACGGACAATCTGGGTGCTAATACCTTCCCAGGTTGTAACCAACCCCCTTTCTCAGTCTCTCTGGTTCGCAACCGTCTTATCCATCTTTTTCTAGGTCTATGCAGCATTACCTTTCCTCCGGGATAAAAATGCCTAGCTGGCGACTCTTTTCTTTTCTCAGTGAGTTCACGGCTGTGTGTTCTCATTGTCCCTCTCGCCGACCGTTCGCGTCTGTACCTTTATTTGGGTCATTCCCATTTATCGGGAGCGACAGCTTGGCGACTCTGCTGGGGACCCTTATACTGCAACCAGGGCTTCTGGTTCTTTTTGTGGGTTCCTCCTAGCGCTTGATTGATTTGTGTTTATTGGGGTGTTATGTGCTTATTTGTGTTTGTATATTTGTATTTATTTTTGCTTTATGTACGGTTGCTTTACTGCTTTCTCTATAGCTTTGCATTATATCATATTGTCATACTGTGCTGCTGGCTGGATTTGTTGTTTGCTTTGGTGGGTGGGTGATTCATTGAGAGTTAAGGTCCTATACCTGGGATCTGAGTGACACCTAGGCTAGAGTGAATCATATTCTTTCCCATTCCATTTCGGTCTGGTGCGGGAATATGAAACACGGTTCAGATGTGGGTTTCTTCTTGAGAACTCTGTGTTGCAGATTTCCTGCAATGCTAGGGCTATCTGGGAAGCCTACTAAGTCTGGATGACCTTTTAGTATTGACCTTCAGAAATTGAGGTGAATTAGAGGAGGAATTGTTATGGTTATTGTAAACACTGTACCTCCGGGTTAGAAGTGTTTACACTTCTCATAACTGTTCCAAGTCTGAGGATCCTTGTTCTAGATCACCACCTGTGAGGGGGTTGGGCTGTTTACAGGTTTGCAGGTACCTTGACCTCAGAATACCCTGTTACTTTGTTTGTTTAAGAATACTCCATGTTGGGACAGTTCTTGTGATTCTAAACCCTGGACTTGTGGCTCTTTATTTGAGTCCCCCACCTTGGTTACTGGATTTATAGACCTCCATCTGGATTTCTTACACACATGGACTTATATCAGAGCATTTTGATCAGATCCAGCTCAGTCACAAACCCTTGCATATCATTTTCATACGTAATCATTGCATCATATTTGACATTTGCTTATTTGTGTTTCAGGGTATCCATCTTTATCTAGTTTTGGTTTTGACCCCATCTTCAGTATTAACCTATCTTCATCAGCACCTACTTCAGCTATCACCTGCACCAGCCAATCAGTGGCCCATTCTTCAGTATCATCATCAGCACTTGTCTCTACTCAGTCTCAACATCATGGCACCTCAAAAGAGCAATATCACCTACCACTTCTTCCAGCCAGATTTAGCAGACATCAGGAGGATTCAAACCCTGATCACTCCAGACCATGTACCATTGTTCAGGGAACACCATGGAGATATACTTGACATGGTTATGGATCTGGACCCTTCACAGAGAAGCCTGATTCACACCTGCCTTCAGTTTTATGATCCCCCACTGAGATGTTTCACTTTTCAGGACTTTCAGCTGGGGCCCTTATTGGAAGAATACTCATCACTAGTTGGTATACCTATCAGGAGAGAAGTCCCTTTCAACCCTGAGATGGCTTTCCCAAGTAATGAAGAGATAGCCAAGGCATTGCATCTGGAACCAACCCTGATTGGGCAACATATGACTTCTAAAGCTGGAATTCCTGGCTTGCATCTGGATTTCTTGATTTCTCAAGCCACTCTGAAAGCTTCTCTAGGAGAATGGAAAGCAGTATGTGCTTTATTGGCTTTGAGCATCTATGGGATTGTATTGTTTGCAGATGAGCCTCGATTCATCAGTAAGAATGCAATCCACCTGTTCATCCTGAAGAACCCAGTGCCAACTTTATTGGGTGATCTCTACTATTCAGTGCATCAGAGGAATGAAAAGCAGAGGGGGAAATTAGTGAGGTGTTGTGCTCCATTATTCCATACTTGGCTTCTCAGGCGTTTACCCAGGACAGATGCATTTTTGAACCCTCATCAACAGAAAAACTGGGCTGGAAGACTAACTACTCTTACCTCAGCTGACATCAGGTGGTGCACTCAAAGCACAAAAGGCAGGGATATCATCACCAGCTGTGGGCATTTTCCCAATGTACCCCTAGTAGGAGTTAAGGGTAGTATTAACTACAACCCTCTGATGTTTAAAAGACAACTGGGCTATGCACTGGTCCACACTCCTAAGGCACAAGACTTGGTGGAGACCCTTTACTGTGAGAACAAGATTAGTTTGGCTATTGTTAGGCAGGCAGCCTGGGCCTGGGATAATGTTCAAACTAAGGGGATAACCATCTTGGGAAAATGTAACAATGTGGCATCAGCACAATACTTTGATTGGTCCCATGCCAGGGATCAATTCTCTGGAATGCCCTTTACTATTAAGGATATGCCTGGGCCTTCCACTGCACCACCTCCAGCAACAGTCAGCCTGGAGGAGTTTGAGAAGTTGAAGGAGAGAAATGAGAAGTTAACCCAAGCTTTGCAGAAGACCCTCTATGAGAGGAGTGATGGGAGATTAGATATTGAAAGATTGGAGAAGCTGAAGAAAGAGCATTTGGCTAAGATTGAGAGGTCTGAAGACTACATTAAGAAGTCTAGGGCTGGAGAGCAAATTCTGAAGAATGCTTGCAAGGAAGCCCAATTCCAGAAAGCTAGGAAAGACTTGTATCTGAAGGAGAGTCAGGCTAGGTGGGTCCGGATCACCGAGGCTCGTACCCTGGAGGACAAGAGGGTCCAAGACAAGATGGAACAGATGGAGGAAGCCCTGGCAGCAGCCCAGAAGAAGATATCAGAGCTAAAGATCAGAGCAGGGGTGAAGAGGTCCAAGGACCAAAGTCAGAACAAGAAGTTGACTACAGCTGTTGCTACCCGGAACCTCCTTATCCGGAATCTTACGGAGCGTCCAACTGATCCTGTGACCGAAGCACTTCTCAAGGAAGTTCGGGAGGATGAGTTTGGACTTGGTGTTTGACCATTTGCTTGTTGTTGTTTTCCTTCCATGTACTTTTATTTTCTTGTGATGTATTTTGACCCCCTAGAGGGCTTATGTTGTAAAATGAACAAGTTGTATTATTTCCCTTTCTGTAATATATTTGTGTTGGTTTGCTTCATCTGAGTTTCCTTCAAAGCAACATCAACAGCATCTTCAAGGGTCTGGAAGGGTCAAAACTGAATGCCAAACCGGATACCTTGAGAACAAATAAGCATACTGCATTGCATGCTAACATTTTGTTTGTTTTGTAGGTTTTGTTTTTGTTGTTGCTAACTCTGTTGTGATGTCCAGGAATTATTGCTCGGCGACGAGGGTTCCCACTCAACAGGCCACACAGGTACCCAACTAGAAACAATCTTCCGGGCATCCAGATGGATCAGATGCAGCAGGACCTTACTGAGGTCAGAAACCAGATGGCCAACGAAAGGTTGGAGATGAGAACTCAGATAACACAGTTCATGGAAGTAATGAACAACTTAGCTCAAAGCCAGGAGAGGCTCAGAGCTTTGGTAGAAGGGAGGAATCAAGAGGATCATCATCCGGGGACTGCGGGGACTAGTAACAATGAAAGAGTCCAGCCACATGTCAACCCCCCTGTCTTTGGTCCTCACCTCCACCCAGAGGCCAACATTCCGGTCAATATACCAGGAACTGCTACAGCCGGGAGGGTACTGCAAGAAGATCCTCAAGAAGACCAGTTCACAGTAATGGGGGCCGGGGAAGAGGCTTATGATAGAAGATTGGACGAAATAGCTGAGAAGTTGTGATCACTGGAGTCTCAAAACTCTTTGGGGTTCGATGTCATGGATATGGGCTTGGTAGACGGGGTCAGGATTCCCCACAAGTTCAAGCCACCCTGCTTTGAAAAGTATAATGGGACTTCCTGCCCTCGGACTCATCTGCAATCTTTTCTCGGGAGACTAAAAGCTTATACCATGGATGAGAAATTGTGGATGTTCTACTTCAAAGATAGCCTGACTGGAGCTTCTAGGGAATGGTATTCCCATCTGACAAGAGCAACTGTAAGATGCTGGAAGGACCTGGCAGAGGCCTTCATCAGACAGTATCAATATAATCTGGATATGGCACCCAATAGGACTCTTCTAATGGGAATGTCACAATCATCTAGAGAGAGCTTCAGAGAATATGCTCAAAGATGGAGACAGCTTGCTGCTGCTGTCCAGCCACCTATGTCTGAACGGGAAATGGCTGATATGTTCATGAATACCCTTCAGGGAACCTATATTGATAGGCTAGCTGCCTTCTCTTCCACCAGCTTTGCAGATGTTGTCATAGCCGGAGAGAGAATTGAAAGCCTATTGAAAATGGGGAAGATCTCAGACAATGGTGCAAGCTCATCCAGTAATGCAAGGAAGCCTTTTGCAGGCCCGAGAAGGACTGGTGAGACTAATGCCATCCACACCAACAGGGGTAGGCCCCAATATGTTCACAAATCTGTGGCTGCAGTCACTATCCCTGCTCCAGCTCATCCACAACCTGTTTATCAACCTCCTCAGCAAAACTATCAGCCACAACCTCAGTACCATCAACAAAATCAGTATCCTCCAAGGAATTACAACAACAGAAACACCAACAACAATAACCAGCAAAGGCCATTCCAACAGAGGCCATCTCAAGCTAACAGAGTGATCGATCCGATCCCCATGCCATATGCTACATTGCTGCCACAGCTTCTGAAACTCAACCTAGTTGAGCTAAGAACGTTGGCACCTCCGGACCCCAACAGTCTACCCAGGAATTACGACTCCAACGCTAGGTGTGCCTTTCATTCAAATGCACCTGGCCATAGTACGGAAAAGTGCAGAGCCCTGCACATGAAGGTACAAGACCTGGTGGACTCAAAAGCTCTGAATTTTGCACCGCCACCCAATGTCAATAAAAATCCTATGCCAAATCATGGTGGTCCCCGAATTAACGCTATTGAAGAAGACAAACCGTCTTATTTAATAACCAGTGTGGGACAGATCAGGACACCATTGGTAGAAATCAAAGCACAGCTCTTGGAATGTCAGATGTTCCCAGGGTGTGAATTAGGGTGTGATTACTGCAACATCTCAGTAAATGGGTGCGATAATCTGAGGAATGGCATAGATGACCTTATTCGGAGTGGCCAACTTCAGATCACTACATCATTTCCAACAAATCCAGCAATCTCATCAGCAACGGTTTCAGAACCTCCTACAACTGCAGCAACTATTGTTCCTGACAATTCTTCTGCTTCATCAACAAGTACTTTGTCCGTCTTTTCAAATGACCAGTTTTCAACAAATCTTCCTGCTACAACTTCAGCTTCACTCCATTTTGAATCTCCTACAACAACAACATCCATTCTTCCAACAATGTCTCCTACAACTCCAGCAACCACTCATGAAGATGTCTCCACTGTTACCATATTTTATGATCCTGAAGACAACTCTGCCTACAATTCAGAAGGTGCTGCTCCCATCAGGGCACCAGTTACAATTTATTACGATCCACAAACAATCACAGTCTCTTCAGCAGCTGCAATCAGTCCAGTCACTGTCACAGTGCCTGGACCCGTACCTTATGAAAGCAATAGGGCCATCCCTTGGCACTATGGCTCTGACGTGTACTGCGAAGGAAAAAGAATCACTCTTGAAACATCAACACCTGCACCACAGATAGATAATGTGGGAGGAGGCGGAGGCTTCACCCGAAGCGGACGTCTTTTTGCTCCACCAATTCAAAAACCCACTGCCGAAGCAGAAGCTGCTGCTAAGGCAAAAGGAAAGAGCCCGGTGCAGGAAGACCAAGCTGTTAAAGAAGCCTTGAAGACACCATTCGATCAAGAAGTTGATGAGTTTATGAGGATCATCAAAAAGAGTGATTATAAAATTGTGGATCAGCTTCACCAGACGCCATCCAAGATCTCTATCTTATCTCTGCTTATGTGCTCCGAAGCCCATCGGAATGCACTACGCAAAGTCTTGCACGCAGCTTACGTGCCTGAAGAGATCACTGTCAATCAATTAGAAACCGTGGTTGGAAATGTTACTGCTAGCAATGGGCTAGGGTTCACCAATACTGACTTGACAACGGATGGCCGCAACCACAACAAAGCCTTGCACATCACCCTGGAATGCAAAGGAGCGGTCCTTTCACATGTGTTGGTGGACACAGGGTCATCCCTGAATGTCTTGCCAAAGAAGGCTCTGGTGAAGCTAGAGTATGAAGGATTAGCATTGAAACCCAGCAACCTGGTGGTAAGAGCCTTTGATGGTTCTAAGAGGTCGGTTCTGGGGGAAATAGAGTTGCCCGTGACAATTGGCCCGCAGACCTTTACAATTATCTTCTATGTGATGGACATTCAGCCCGCCTATAGCTGTTTGTTGGGTAGACCCTGGATTCACGCCGCTGGCACAGTAACGTCTACCCTTCACCAGAAGTTAAAATTTGAATGGGAAGGCCAAGTTGTTACAATCTGTGGGGAGGAGGATATATTTGTTAGCCACCTGGCTACTTATAAGTACATTGAGATGGATGGGGAGATCCATGAAACAATGAGCCAAGGTTTTGAGGCCTTGAACTTCAATGAAGCATCTGCTGTATCTGGAATCTCCATGTCATCTTATCAACAAGCCCGGAAGGTTGTTGAAGAAGGAACTGCCCAAGGCTGGGGCAAGGTCGTATCTGTGGAGGAGAAAAAGGACAAGTTTGGGTTGGGTTACAGACCAACTCAACACAATCAAGTGGAGGCTGCTGGGAAGCCTGGTTTTGTCAGTGGGGGGATGCTCACCCCCGATGCAATCAACAATCTGGAAGACGAGCTGGAAGAGGAACGCAATCTGGAGAATTGGATTCGTCCAAAGATCCCGGGGAGCAGTGTCTCGAACTGGTCTTCCCAGGAAATTATAAGAGTTACTCATGCAGAGTAATTATTATTTCCTGTAATTTTTATAGCATGCATCAAAGTCTTGCATCTTGCCCAAGATGACAAGACTCATTTTGTAATCAGGGCCATCTGTACTTTTGTGCAAACAAGATTAAATTAATGAAATATCAGACATCTTTTTGCAAACAAGTCTTTTTCTTTTCTGCTCACTGTTTTTCCATTTTTCTTTTTTGTACAAAAATAAATGGCGATGTTTTCAAAATGATAACTTCATTTCACTTTTTTCTAAAGCAAGATTAAAATCAATCACTAAAATGAACAAACTGAACCCTTGCAGAGAGTGCCTTCCTGACAGCACCGACAACAGCACGGCTATGACATCGTATGACTTTGACAATCCCATCAATCAAGCTGATGAAGGGGTTGAAGAAGAGTATGAGCTTCCTGAAGAGCTAGCCAGGTTGTTAAGACAAGAGGAAAAGGTTATCACTCCTCATCAGGAGGAGGTTGAAGTGATTAATCTTGGGACAGACGAAGACGTGAAAGAGGTTAAAATCGGGGCCTGCCTGCAAGACTCAGTGAAGAGACAACTGATAGATCTGCTTCAAGAGTATGTTGATGTGTTTGCTTGGTCGTATCAAGACATGCCAGGGTTGGATACCGACATTGTTGTGCATAAGCTGCCTTTGAGAGAAGAATGCCCACCGGTCAAACAGAAGTTGCGCCGTACTCGCCCAGACATAGCTATGAAGATCAAGGAAGAGGTACAAAAGCAGTGGGATGCCGGGTTCCTTGCTGTAACTAGCTATCCGCCGTGGGTTGCTAATATAGTACCTGTGCCTAAGAAAGACGGAAAAGTAAGGATGTGTGTTGACTACCGGGATCTGAACAGAGCCAGCCCGAAAGATGACTTCCCATTACCTCACATTGATGTATTGGTGGATAACACGGCTCAGTTCTCGGTATTCTCCTTCATGGACGGATTTTCAGGATACAATCAGATCAAAATGTCACCTGAGGACATGGAGAAGACAACATTCATCACACCCTGGGGCACGTTCTGTTACAAGGTGATGCCATTCGGACTGAAGAATGCCGGTGCCACATATCAACGGGCTATGGTAACATTATTCCACGATATGATCCATAAGGAAATCGAGTGTTACGTGGATGACATGATTGCCAAGTCCCTTACAGAGGAAGACCACCTGGTAAATCTGCTCAAGTTGTTCAAACGTCTGAGGAAGTACCAACTAAAGCTGAACCCCAACAAATGCACATTCGGGGTGCGATCCGGTAAGCTGCTGGGCTTTATTGTAAGCGAGAAAGGGATTGAAGTTGACCCTGATAAAGTCAAAGCTATTCAAGAGATGCCTGCACCAAGGACTGAGAAAGAAGTTCGAGGGTTCTTAGGTCGATTGAACTATATTTCACGGTTCATATCTCACCTTACAGCAACCTGTGAACCCTTGTTCAAGCTGTTAAGAAAAGAACAAACGGTCAGGTGGAACGAAGACTGCCAGAAGGCTTTTGACAAGATCAAAGAATACCTGCAAGAACCTCCAATCCTTATGCCGCCAGTTGAAGGAAGACCTCTGATTATGTACTTGACAGTATTAGAAGAGTCGATGGGGTGTGTGCTGGGCCAGCATGATGAGTCTGGTCGAAAAGAGTATGCAATATACTACCTAAGAAAAAAGTTTACCGACTGTGAACAGCGTTATTCACTGCTCGAGAAAACTTGCTGTGCTTTAGCGTGGGCTGCTCGCCGACTGAGACAGTATATGTTGACCCACACTACTTTATTGATCTCAAAAATGGACCCAGTTAAGTACATTTTCGAGAAACCAGCTCTTACCGGACGGGTTGCAAGATGGCAGATGATTCTCACAGAATATGATATCCAGTACACATCTCAGAAAGCCATCAAGGGCAGTGTATTGTCTGAATATCTTGCTGAGCAACCCATTGATGACTACCAGCCTATGAGATTTGACTTCCCTGATGAAGACATCATGTTCATAAAAGCAAAAGATCATGAAGAGCCTATTCACACTGAAGGGCCTGACCCGGAAGAAGAATGGACTATGATGTTTGACGGGGCTGTTAATATGAATGGTCGTGGTGTTGGTGCAGTACTCATTACACCCAAAGTAGTTCACATGCCTTTCTCGGCAAAACTCACTTTCAACTGCACTAACAACGAAGCTGAGTACGAAGCTTGCATTATGGGTCTTGAGGAAGCCATTGACCTCAGGATCAAGACGTTGACTGTATTCGGAGATTCAGCTTTGGTAGTTAATCAAACCAACGGGAAATGGTACACCCACCAAGATCATCTGATACCTTACAGGGATTATACAAGGAGGTTATTGACTTTCTTCACAACAGTCAAGCTTGAGTACATCCCTCGGGACGAGAATCAGTTTGCAGATGCTCTGGCTACCATTTCATCCATGATCAAAGTTCAAGCTGCTAACTTTGTACCTCAGATTTCAGTGTCCAGACTCGACAGGCCAGCATATGTGTTCGCAGCAGATGTTGTCAAAGATGATAAGCCTTGGTTCCATGACATTAAGTGCTTCTTGGAGGATCAAACATACCCACCTGAGGCATCTTCCAATGATAAGAAGACTTTGAGAAGGCTTGCTGGTAGTTTCTTTCTGAACACTGATGGGTCTTTATACAAAAGGAACTTTCATATGGTACTCCTCAGATGTGTTGACAAGACGGAAGCAGATTTGTTGATGCATGAAGTGCACGAAGGATCTTTTGGTACCCATGCCGGAGGGCATGCCATGGCTAAGAAATTGTTAAGATCGGGATATTACTGGATCACAATGGATGCAGACTGTTGTGCTTACGCCAAAAAATGCCACAAATGCCAGATCTACGCAGATAAGGTGCATGTGCCTCCCAATCCTTTGAACATCATGTCTTCACCATGGCCCTTTGCCATGTGGGGTATTGATATGATTGGCAAGATTGAGCCAACTGCTTCAAACGGCCACAGATTCATCCTGGTTGCCATCGACTATTTTACCAAGTGGGTTGAAGCAGCCTCATATGCTAATGTTACAAGGCAAGTGGTAGCCAGATTTCTAAAGAAAGATATCATCTGTCGATATGGAGTTCCCGAGCGAATCATTACTGATAATGGTTCCAATCTAAACAACAAAATGATGGCTGAGTTATGCCGGGACTTCAAGATCCAACATCACAATTCTTCTCCTTACAGGCCAAAGATGAATGGCGCTGTTGAGGCAGCAAATAAAAATATCAAGAAGATTGTGCAGAAGATGGTAGTCACTTACAAAGACTGGCATGAAATGCTACCGTTTGCCTTGCATGGGTACCGCACGTCAATCAGAACATCCACTAGGGCAACACCGTATCAGCTTGTGTATGGTATGGAAGCAGTCCTACCTGTTGAAGTCGAATTACCCTCGCTACGGGTACTGATGGATGTTAAACTGAGTGAAGCAGAATGGGTTCGGGCCCGATACGAACAACTGAGTCTGATCGAAGAGAAAAGATTGGCTGCAATCTGTCATGGGCAGTTATATCAGAAGAGAATGAAGAAAGCCTTCGATCAGAAGGTCAGGCACCGAGAATACCAAGTAGGAGATCTTGTGCTGAAGAGAATTCTCCCTCCTCATACAGACCACATGGGCAAATGGACTCCAAACTATGAAGGACCATTCATGGTAAAGAAAGTTTTCTCTGGTGGAGCACTGATGCTCAGCACCATGGATGGTGAAGATTTCCCATCCCCTGTGAATTCAGATGCAGTTAAAAAATACTTCGCATAAAAATGACCCGCTGGACATAAAAAACAGAATGTAAGTCCAGGCAAAAATAGGGCATCCCGGCGAGTCAAAAACAGAATAAAAGACTCGGGCAAAAATAAGGGAAATAAATAAAAAATGTACACCCGCTGAGTTGAAAAGCCGCATTGGACAGCTCAGGCAAAAATGGGTATCCCAATGGATTGAAAACCCGAAAGGGCGATCCATGCAAAATAAGGGAATAAGCGAACAAATGCATTCTGAATTCGTCTGTATCACTTGCAACTTGGTAAGCCTCCAAAGGATCAAGCTTCAATCAGAATCAACCTTCTCCAGAAAGCAAGACGAGAAGAACGTCATTGTCATACGAGTCATAGCAGAAGAGGAAGATCCTTGAAAGCGTCGTCAACATCGCCAGCATTTTGTTTCTCAATTTGTAACAATCTCTTCATTTTAGGAGATTTGTTTCTTTGACTGTATCTCGCCAATTCAGGGCGTTTGAATTAATAAAATCAGATTTTCAGTCATGTTTCGCCTTGTACATTTTATTTGCAAAGAATGTCTGATGTCTCTATTAAACTAATTGCATAAGTACAGATGTTTTTCACTAAAAAAGAAAAATAATAAAAAGCACATGCTTGCAGGGAATATACTTACTCTCAAAAAGTACTTAACTCCTATGACGGAATCCGGTAAAGGATACCTCGGGACCATTGGTGTGTTTCCTTGTCTTTGCAGGATTGCAGGTGTCCAAAACGTAACTTGGGGCATGCGAGCTACAACCCAGCAAGCTGGTAGATCAACACTCACTTTTGGCACCAGAGATGATTTTCCCCAGCCGAGTTGCTTCTTCCCCAGCTGAGTTACCAACAATTTTCCCAGCCGAGGTACCAATCATCCTTCCTCAGCAGAATGCGAAGATCCAGGGAGCCATCTCCCCACAGAGCTTCAAGCCTCTATCCAGAAGAGCAACGCATGAAGGAGTCACAACAGAGTACAAAAGACTTCTACAAACCCCAGCTGGGTCCTCTTTACAAGGATATGTCAATCAGTGACTTATATCCCCAAGCAGATACATCATCGGATCTATCAAAGATCTCATCCCCAGCTGGGATGTCCACTTCAAACAGATCGGCTAGAGATCTTCATGGCAACGGGATCCGAATCCCGGATCGGTGTCTTTGCATAATCATAGCATTCGCATCATATTCACCCGCAAAGCGTAGCATTCCGTTTAATACGGAGCATTGCGGCAAAAAATCAAATACATAGCATAATCATAAGTCATGTTGTGAATTGAACACTTGTGAATAATGACAATCTGTCAGTATGCAGAATACAGTACACAAAAATCCCCACCAGAGTTCCCAGCAAAAGCAGTTGCCTCTCGAATCACAAACACCAATATATGCACTTTTGGGACACCCGTCCGTGTCATTATTCCCCAGTAAATTTGCCTGAACACACTTTACAAACAAAATCACCCGTATTACAGATACTTCCTGACACCCGTCCGTGTCAAATCACCAGCAGAAAGCCAAAGACATCAGCTTTACACTCATATATACCTCATATACTTGTATATACCCTTTCTTGGCACCCGTCCTTGTCATATCCCCAGCGCAGTCGCTTACACTTTCATCACCCATATACTTGTTGATATTATTATACTTTTCTCCTTTTGACACTCGTCCGTGTCACTATCCCCAGCAGATAAATATTCATCTATACAATACTCATACTCACTTCTCATGATACACTTATACAGATACTCGTCCGTATCTTGTATATACTTCTTATATCCCCACAGATTCGACAGTAGTCCTTGTTCTTTGTTAACCAGTTGGTACTCGTCCGTACCATCATCTCAGAACATTGCGTCTAGTGTTTGTTTCTACATGATACTCGTCTGTATCATAGTCTTAAGGATGCTCGTCCGCATCTTTAATCCATACACTGCGTCAAACACTTATGTCTCCTTGAATATAGATACTCGTCTGTGTCTACTATTCCCCAGAAGAACCCTTTCAGATTCAACACTCGTCCGTGTTCTCTGTTAACCGGTTGATACTCGTCCGTATCATCATCTTTGAACATGTGTCAGTACTTGTTTCTACCTGATACTCGTCCGTATCATAGTCTTAAGGATGCTCGTCCGCATCTTTAATCTATACACATCTAAACACTTATACCTTTTATTTCTTGGATGTAAAACACTCGTCCGTGTTTACTTTTCCCCAGTAGATCGCCCGCAAAGCAAACTTCTTTTTATCTGACACTCGTCCTGTGTTATGATAACCTTGAGAGCAGCCGTACCCTGCTAGGTGGTCGTCCTCCACCTCTTGATGGTCGTCCTCCATCATGCTCATCCGATGGCCGTCCCCATCGTTGTTTTTTTTAGAAGCCGTCCCCTGCTAGGTGGTCGTCCTCCACCTCTTGATGATCGTCCTTCATCACTTTATCCAATGGCCGTCCCCATTGTTGATTTTTGGTTATCTGACATTCGTCCTATGACATGAGAAACCTCGAGAGCAGCCGTCCCCTGCTAGGTGGTCGTCCTCCACCTCTTGATGGTCGTCCTCCATCATGCTCGTCCGATGGCCGTCCCCATCGTTGACCTTTTATCCGACATTCATCCTATGTCGCGATACTTTTTGGCAGCCGTACCCTGCCAGGTGGTCGTCCTCCACCTTAGATGACCGTCCCTCATCTTAACCCCGACAGAGCAGCCGTCCCCTGCTAGGTGATCGTCCTTCACCTTTGATGACCGTACCTCATCATCTGTTTATTTCATTTATTCTTTAACCCGATGGCCGTCCCCGTCGTGGTCCCTTTTCCTTTTTTAGCCCGATGGCCGTCCCCATCGTCGGTTACCTTTACTTTATGAACTTGATGGCCGTCCCCGTCATGTTTCATTCGACTACCAGAGAATTTTACAGCTTTATCTTGATGGCCGTCCCCATCATGATATCTTACTTTTTTCAGCTAGTCGGCCGTCCCCGTCTTTTCTTAATACCTTTTATCCCCAGCATGTCGGCCGTCCCCGTCATTGCTTTATCTTCACACCTTTCCCCAGCATGTCGGCCGTCCCCGTCATCGCTATTTACCCAGCAGTCGTCCTCTGCTCGACGGTCGTCCTCCGTCGCCTACACTTTACAATATACTTTATTTTCTTTTACAATCTATATCCCTTTTCTTCTTCATTCTGTGAGTGCAAATTTCGGACTGTCTTTGGTATTCAACCACAAGTTATCTTGTTTGCCTGTTAAGCCGCTGTTTACATCCTGCGCAGCTAACTCATGTTTGAATAGGGGCAGCTGTAAACACCCCAAATTTGCCCTCACCCATTCACACCATGGCTTGTGATCATTTCATATGCATAAACACAATCATACCATCTCATACCACATTTTTGTTTCACTGCATAGTTTCTAAGTCATCTGCACCTAGGGTTTGTGATCTGAGCAATCCCCAAAGCTTCTTGAGCCACTCCAAAGGCAACCAATCACTTCAAAGGGATCCATGTGTGTTCTTATATCATATTACACCCTCTCAAAGTCAAGATTTCAAAAGAATCACAAGAACTAGGGTTTGAAGGGATGCAGAGCCAGGTTTGACTGCACAGTTGACTGAAAATTAGGGTTTTGGTTTCAGAGGCCATAACCTCAATTTTTTTGGTCATTCTTGTTTCCATTGGTCTCTATATGGTATAGGGAGTATGCATATCCATTTTCATGAAGAAATTCCATGGGGAAGTCATCTGATCAAGAGTTGACTTTCTGGGCAAGTCAGTGCAAAATCAGGGCATCTGAGGCCCCCAATGACCCAACCAATGGGTGATCTTCATCATTTTGAGTGTATATGATCTTTATTTGATCATGGAAGAGGTTTGAAGTTCACAAAAATCAAGAATTTGGAGTTTTTGCAAGTGTTGACTTTTTGGGCATAGTTGACTTTTCAAGAATGCTTCATTTTAGGTCATTTTTCAAGCTTTGATTCTTGATCCAAAAATGCTTCAAATGGAAAAACTTTGGTCATGAAAGTTGTAGATCTCATCTTTCCCTTTTAAAAAAGTACAAGAACATGATCAAATTCTTCTTGGATCAAAAGTTATGGTGTGACAAAGTTGCCAAAAATCACTTATTTTCAAGATATGCACCAAGTGTGAAAATTGCAAAATCATGTACCAAGGCAAATTGCAACTTCTAATTGGCATCAAACCATCACATAAACATCATGTAAGTCCTAAAATTCAGAATGGACTAGGCATTGCTCATGTTTCATGGCTTTTGGGACAAGATCTTTCCATATGAACCAAAAAGCAAACAACTTGCAAAATCATCATGATCACTTCACCCACTTGCTGCATTGGCCTTTAAACCAAGCTAGCCCTCTCACCTCATCTTGCTGCGCATCACACAGCCCATGTACTAGCCTAGAAGCTGCCCATACTTTCTCTTACACAAGAGTTGACAAATTGCAAAAGTGGCCATACCAATCAATAAAGGGCAGGTCACATCATCTGACCAATAGGAGCTCTTTATGCAAAGCAAAGGCAAGCCATTTCATACATCAAGCCAGGCTGAAACACTCCACACCATCACATACACCAAAAGACCCCCATTTGCAAATTGCTTCGAATCTCTCTGCCTAGCACACAAACATCAAAACTATTTCCACACTTCAACTCACCAGACTTCATAGACCTCAAACCACCAA